>OY755217.1:28052071-28652071 GCA_963576765.1 Draba incana | reverse complement strand
CTAAAGAAGATACTGAGCAGTTGAACCTTGTTGAACCCGTGATGCGGAAAATCCCTCTAATAACCCTTGAATCTCTGCCATGCAGCCCTGAACGCCTCTTGATCTCCTTGCTTGAAGGTGTTGATCTTGTATCGCAGGTCCTCAGACTTCGCATCATCGAAGAAATTGCTCTGGAAACCATTCTTCGTATATTCCCATGTAGTAAGCGAGCCTGGAGGAAACGTCCTTAGCCAACGTTTGGCTTCCCCATGCAGCGAGTACGGGAACAGCTTGCAAAACATATAATCCTCAGAGACTCCATTAGCCTTGATGCTCGATGCAAGATCTTCAAATCGCTCGATATGATCCATCGGATGCTCATGATGGAGACCACATAACGGGTCTTGAGCCACAAAGGAGAAGTACGCAGGCTTGTGCTCGAAGTCATTGCGTTGGAATAAAGGAGGTCGAATCGCAGCTTGATTCGCATAAAACTGCTCCGGACGATTAAAATCAGCGAGGCTGCGATTCTGGATAGCGTGTCGAGCGACACCATCATCCTGTCGCTCGACACCTTGATTTTCTCCCTGTCGAGCGATGGCCAAAGCTTATCGAGCGACACGTCTCTGTTCCATGCGTTGAGCGACCTCCTCCTTGTGTCGCTCGACACGAGCCTGCTCTTCACGAGCCAGTCGCTCTTCTTCTTCCTCGCGAGCTCGTTGTTGTTTCTCATCGATCTGCTCGACGATGTCTTCGACGATCACAGTACCATCGTCGTTGATCCTCATATTCCTCATCGTTGTACTTTAATCATGCTGGATCACGGAGGATTCCATCTTCGTCTGGTCTCAGAATGATACGTTCTTGAGCAGCTATCTTCGCTTCTACTGCTCTCTTGTTATCATGTTCCAAACGTGCTAGCTCCTGAAGATCGTATCCCACTAGTTCTTTGTCCTTGGTGCTGATATATCATGGTTTTTACCCATTTAAAGCCATGATATAAGTATGTTTTCAGAGTCTTTTTGGTGTTTTTTTGTGTTCTTTTAGAGTCATTGCAGGTTTATAGGTATTTGGAGCATAATGAGAGATTTAGGAGCATTTTGGAGCATTTCGGAGAAAGAGATCAAAGTGTCAAAGTCGGATTGGAAATTCAGCTTTGGTGTCGATCGACACCATCACTGAGTGTCGATCGACACCCCGTTTGTAACAGAAGAAAAGCCCGATTCGTGAAACCCGTTTTAGCCCAGAAGTTCCTAAAGATTTCATGATTGTTCTAAGTCGGTTTTAGAGTCTTATATATAGTTTTTAACAGCCATTGTTAGAAAAAAAATGCTTTATTATTTTATCGAGACTTAGAGAGGAGATTGATTCAGAGCTTCTAGGGAGACAAGTTCAGACTCTGTTCAGAGATTTCTTCGAACCCTTTTTGTATCTCTTACTTTTTCTTTTAATGCAATATTATTCAGTTATTATGCTTGTTTCAATCATCATGTCTGAGTAATCTACTTGTTAGGTTTAGGGTTTTTCAAAGGCTGATGATAAATTGCTAGAACTTTATTACTGTTGGGATCAATCTACTTGTGTTCTTCACCTTGATAGTTTTAATTCTGCTTTAGGATTGATCACCCTGAATTAGACATGTTAGGTTGATGGATAGATGCGAAAGCATTGTTTGTTAGCTGGAACTATATTTTTGGTGAGCAAAATTACTATTCGCAAAGGAATTTGGCTTAGTGATTTTGTGAACTTATCGAAACTGCTCGTTAATGCTTGATTTAATCTTTAGAACTCGCTAAGGAATTTGGTTTGCTAGGATTTAATCATAGATAACTTCTGCAACGAGAGTTGATTAGTTTTACAGTTTATTTCGAGTTTAAGAACGGTTCTTAATAAATATCCCGACAGTAATTTAGTGCTTCGATTTAAAGTCATGCCTGCGAATTACCCGATGCCTAGCGCTTTGTCTCATTGATTTAAAGAACAACAATCACCATTCACTTGCTTTATTTAGTTTGTTTTTTTATTTATTACACTTTTATTTACTTAGCTTAATTCGAACTTGGAATTTTACTTTGTGATTCTTTTCCCTGTGGATTCGATCCCTAAGTGCTACACGATCTCTTAATTTGAGAGAGTGGCTCAGGGTTAAATTTGAGCATTATCAAATTTTGGCGCCGTTGCCGGGGACTTGAAATCACAATTAGATTTTCAATTATAGAATTTTGTCTAAGTTTTTCTTTTTGTTTTTAATTTACTAACTAGTTTTTCTTTTGTTTGCTTTTTGTTTTGGATTTCAGGTGCATGCCAAAACACGTCACAAGAAGCAAAACAGACAAGGAATTGGTTGGATTTGATCTCGACACATTAGCTCTCTTAGAACGAACGAACAGAAGAGCAGTTAAGGAAGCTAAAATGGGAGACAGACTAGTGCTAATACCGGTTGCGAGAGAAGAAGGAGTATTCCATGACAGAGCAGGGCTGAGATACAATGAGGAAGGAGCCAGACTCGACGACCAGGGGAATGTAATCGTCGAAGCACCTGCACAGAACCCAGGCATCGAACGACACCAATATGGTGGCATCGGTCGACGCCTAGCACATAACGGTCGTGGTATCACATTGGGCGATTACAATCGCCCCGATCAGTTTTATGCCAACCGAGCTGCAATTCGCCCACCGTCGTTTCAGAGAAACGACTTCGAGCTAAAGCCTGCATTCTTCAGTCTTGTGGCTCAACATCCTTTCCATGGGCTTCCTCACGAACACCCAATGGATCATATTGAGAAGTTTGAGGACGTAGCATCGAGCATTAAGGCAAATGGGGTGTCAAGTGACTATCTTTTCTGCAAGCTTTTTCCCTACTCACTAGGAGGTGATGCTTCGTACTGGCTAAAGCAACTCGAGCCAGGATCTTTGACTACTTGGGAGGACACCAAGAATGCCTTTCTCAACAACTTCTTCGACGATGCAAGGTCTGAAGACTTGAGGATGAAGATTACTACTTTCCGCCAGCAGGATACTGAGGCATTCAAGGCTTCATGGGCGCGATTTAAGTCCTACCAGAGAGATTGCCCTCATCACGGATTCAGTGATATCCAGCTGCTTAGGATCTTCTTTAATGGAGTGGATTGGAGATACCAGATGACACTCGATGCTGCAAGCAGTGGAAACTTCACGACTAACTCTCCGGAAGATGCTATTGCGCTTATTGAGAACTTGGCTTCAAGCAACAGCAGTAAGAATGCAGACTTTGAGAGGAAGAAGCTCAGTGGGAACAGTGGTCAGTTTTCTCAAGAAGTTAAGGCTAAGATTGACGACGTGCATAACATCCTAGTGGGAAAGAAGGCAGTCCATTTTGCTCAAGAGGTTGAAGCATTCGAACCAGAGGCTGGGAATGAAGAAGAAGGCGTGAACTACGTTAATGGAACTGGATTTCAGAGTCAGAGGTATGGTAATCAGCAAGGGAACAGAGGCTACCAGAGTAACTACAACAGCAACTATCAGAGACCTTCAAGCCCGCAGTACCAGAAGAACGACTTCCAGAAGCCATTCCAGAGCAGCAACAGTAACTACACAAGGACATACGGTTCTTCTTCATACCAGACACCTCCTGCTAAGACTCCTGATAGCGAGGTGAAATCCATGCTTGAGCAGCTTTTGGAAGGTCAACAAAAGCTGATCGTTACCTTCAATGGGAAGATAGATGCCATGTATCAAGATCTAAACGGGAAATTCGAAGCTCTTAACACTCATGTCAAGAAGCTCGATACACAAGTGGCTCAGACTGCAGAATCGGTAAAGAGACAGGATGGTTTTCTTCCTTCAAGGACGGATACGAATCCCAAACGCAACGCTATGGCCATCATGACACGTAGTGGAAAGAAGCTGGAACCGATTCTGAAGAAAGGGGCTGATAAAGAGCGAATCGACGAGCTACTCGATATCGAAGTTGATGAGATTGTTGATCCGACTGAAGTGTCGCTCGACGCCACTACGGAGCATCGGTCGACACTCATTGAGGTTTCAGATTCTGAGCATGATGAAATCGAAGACTTGCCAAGTCCAAAAATAAGTGACGATCGACACCATCAGGGTAGAATCGATCGACGCTCTTCTCAGAACAAACCAGAAACTTCCAAATCACCGGTAGCTGCAGAAGAACGAGTATACAAGCCCAAACTCCCGTAGCTTAGGAGTAACAAGAAGTCCAAACAGGAGCTCGAAGATGCTAGATGCAAGGCCATTATGGATAAAATCACTGTTGAGCTTCCCTTGATAGATGCTATAAGATCAACTCTAGTGATTCGACGTTATGTGAAACGGATGGTTACCAAGAGCTTGAGTCTTGAAGAAGGATGCGCGATGATCTCAGAGCAGGTTAGTGCGGTGATACAGAACAGAATTCCAGAAAAGCTCAGCGATCCAGGAAGTTTTGTGCTTGATTGCTTGATCTTTACGGAAAGATTTCCTCGTTCCTTGAAGCGATTTGGGGTCTAGTGTCAACTTGATGCCACTTTCAGTTGCTATGAGCCTTGGGATGACTGATTTTCAACCCACTAGGATCTCTCTTATCCTAGCAGACAGAACAGTGAGAATCCCTGAAGGAGTCCTTGAAGATGTTCCAATCAAAGTTGGAGAGTGCATGATTCCTACGGACTTTGTGGTTCTGCAGTATGGAGAAGAACCCAAAGATCCTCTTATCTTAGGAAGACCCTTCTTGGCCACAGCTGGAGCGATGATAGATGTCAAAGGTGGAAGGATCACACTGAGTGAAGGCGATTTAGAGATGAAGTTCGACATGGAAAAGATCATGAGGAAGCCTACAATAGATGGTCAGACTTTCTTCGTTGATACCTTGGATCATCTCGCAGAGGATTACTTCCATGAAATGCGCTCTACAGATCCCTTGGAAAGGGCATTGATCAACTCTACGCCAGAAATAGAGCGCCTAGACGAGACTGCTGCGGGTTATGCTTCAATAATGGATGCAAGCGAGCAAGTTATGCAAGTGGTTGCAAACACGGAATTGGCTAAATTTCATGAGCATCGATCGATGCCATATTACGGTGTCGCTCGACACCAGGCCGAGAACAGCGATTGGAGCGAAGAAAAGGCTCCTAAGATCGATCTCAAGCCACTTCCTGCAGGGCTAAGGTACGCATTTCTCGGATCCAATTCAACTTATCCTGTCATCGTTAATTCTTCCTTGAACAACGCGGAACTCGCGTTATTACTACTGAGGATGCGCAAGTTTCGCAAAGCTCTTGGCTACTCTCTTGATGACATTTCAGGTATTGCTCCAGATTTGTGCATGCATAGGATTCACTTAGAAGATGAGTCTAAGTCATCAATTGAGCATCAGAGGCGATTGAACCCGAATTTGACTGAGGTTGTTAAGAAAGAGATTATGAAGCTTTTGGAAGCAGGGATTATCTATCCCATCTCAGACAGTTCTTGGGTTAGTCCGGTTCATGTAGTTCCTAAGAAGGGAGGTGTCACAGTGGTAAAGAACGAGAAGAATGAGCTGATTCCCACAAGAACAGTCACTGGTCATCGAATGTGCATCGATTACAGAAAGCTAAACACAGCCACTAGGAAGGATCATTTTCCTTTGCCTTTTATTGATCAGATGTTGGAGAGGCTTGCGAATCATCCGTACTACTGCTTCTTGGATGGCTACTCAGGACGACCAGGAGAAAACCACTTTCACTTGTCCTTATGGTACTTTTGCATACCACAGAATGCCACATTGGGTTATGCAATGCTCCTGCAACCTTCCAGCGCTGCATGATGTCTATCTTCACGGACATGATAGAGGATTACATGGAGGTTTTCATGGATGATTTTTCAGTGTATGGATCCTCTTTCAAGGACTGCTTGAACAATCTGGAGAAGGTACTAGCTCGATGCGAGGAAAAGCACTTGGTTTTGAACTGGGAGAAATGTCACTTTATGGTGAGGGATGGCATAGTGCTTGGACATAGAGTTTCAGAAGCTGGGATTGAAGTGGATCGCGCGAAGATCGAGGTTATGACAGGCCTTCAACCGCCTAATGATGTCAAATCTGTGAGGAGTTTTCTTGGACACGCTGGTTTCTACAGAAGATTCATCAAAGTCTGCAAGGATGTCAAGTTCGAATTCTCTGCAGAATGCCTAGTAGCTTTTGAGAAGATCAAGAAGGCTCTTATGAGCGCTCCGATTGTGCAACCACCAGACTGGAATTTGCCCTTTGAGATCATGTGTGACGCTAGTGACTACGCAGTTGGAGTAGTTTTAGGACAGAAGAAGGACAAGAAGCTTCACGCCATCTACTATGTGAGTCGAACACTTGATGAAGCACAGAGGAATTACGCAACTACTGAGAAAGAGTTGTTAGTTGTGGTGTTCACCTTCGAGAAGTTCCGTCCTTACCTGATTAGCTCTAAAGTCATTGTGCATACGGACCATTCAGCTCTTGAGTATCTGATGCAGAAGAAGGATGCAAAACCAAGGCTGTTGAGATGGATTTTGCTTCTTCAGGAGTTTGATATAGAGGTAAAGGACAAGAAGGGGGTTGAAAACAGTGTTGCAGATCATCTCTCTCGGATCAGAATCAAAGGAGACGTCCATATTGATGATTTCTTACCAGAAGAACGAGTTAATTTCGTCGAAAGTGGTCTACAGGACCAAGAATTGATCGACACTTTATTTGATCATCGGTCGACACTGAATTTCTTCGAATCGACGACAAGTGCAAAACAGAGAGCATCGATCGATACTGACCTTAGAATCGCTCGACACCAAGTCGACAGACTTGTTAGCCTTCCGAAAATCGTCTCGACCGCTTTTTAAGAGCTTGTGTTCGCTGTCTCGAAGAGTGACAGGCCATGGTATGCTGACATCGCCAACTACTTGGCTGCAGAGGATGAGCCTACTGATCTTAAAGGATATGAGAAGAAGAGGTTCATGCGAGAGCTTAGGAGGTATTATTGGGATGAACCTTATCTTTACAAGCTTTGTTCAGATGGTATCTACAGAAGGTGCATTGCAGAGGCTGAGATTCAGGATGTGCTTTTCCATTGTCATGGTTTAGAGTATGCTGGTTACTTCGCTACATTCAAGACGGTTGCCAAGGTTTTGCAAGCCGGATTCTGGTGGCCAACGATGTTTAAGGATGCTAACACTTTCATCGCTAAGTGTGATGCTTGTCCGAGACGAGGGAAGATTAGCAAGAGACATGAGATGCCCCATAACTTCATTCTTGAGGTGGAGGTTTTCGATTGTTGGGGGATTGATTTCATGGGTCCTTTCCCATCATCCTATGGTAATGAGTACATTCTTGTCGCGGTAGATTATGTGTCCAAGTGGGTAGAGGCGATTGCTAGTCCAAAGAATGATTCTGCGGTGGTTCTTAAGCTGTTTAAAACCATCATTTTCCCTCGATTTGGAGTACCTCGGATAGTAATCAGTGACGGTGGCCCACACTTTATCAATAAAGTGTTTGCTAATCTGCTAAGCAAGTACGGTGTTCAACATCGAGTGGCTTCTCCTTATCATCCTCAGACGAGTGGTCAAGTCGAAGTTTCGAATCGACAAATCAAGGAAATCTTGGAGAAGACAATGGGAGTCACAAGAAAGGATTGGGCAAACAAGCTCGACAACGCGATCTGGGCTTACAGGACAGCCTACAAGACGCCTTTGGGGACAACACCATTCCATTTACTTTATGGGAAAGCTTGTCATCTTCCAGTGGAGCTTGAGCACAAGGCAGCATGGGCGGTGAAACAGATGAATTTCGATTATAAACCAGCTGCAGAAAGGCGTTTGATCCAGCTGAATGAGCTAGATGAGATAAGGCATCACGCCTTCGAGAACTCGAAGTTATACAAGGAGCGCACTAAGGCCTATCATGATAAGAAGATCATCTCAAGGAAGTTCGAGCCAAATGATCAGGTACTCCTATATAACTCTCGTCTTCATCTTTTTCCTGGGAAATTACGTTCTCGTTGGTCTGGTCCTTTCACAATCAAGGAGGTTAGGCCCCATGGAGCAATTGTGCTGATCAGTCCGAAAGGCAACGAGTTCACTGTCAATGGGCAAAGGGTGAAACACTATTGGGCGAAAGCCGAGATTCCAGAATGACACATTGTTCCTCTGGACGATGCACCCATCGCCTAGACCAGACACAGTCAAGCTAATGACTGAAAACGAGCGCTGAGTGGGAGGCAACCCACTAGGTAAGTATAGCTATTTATTTTTATTATCATTTGTTTAGTAACTATTACGTTTAGTTTAAGTCTTTAAGGAAAGAAACGAAGAAAACCGTGGAATTGTGGCAAAACAGACCAAGCATCGACTGACACCACCAGGTAGAATCGGTCGATGCCCAGCGGAAGGAACGAGGTAAGTGTTTCTATAAAAACCCGATTCATTTTTCATAATTTTTCTAAAAATCGCAAAATCGCACAAACCTTTAGAGATTCATATCTCTCTCGATTTTTCACCAACTCAAGTGTTACTTGAGCCTATTTCACTCGATTTTTTGTCCTCTATTCGATTCTAGTCTCCGTTTTCCCGATCTGCAAGGTACGTGTTTCGAAATCTCATCTATTCATTTCGGGTTAAGGGTTTGCAAATCCAAATTCATCTCGTTTCACTTGTTTTTATTGCTAAATCCGGCTTATTTGAGTTGTTTTCAAGTGAAATTCGTGAATGCATGTGATTGAATTGAGGTTTTATGCATGAACTAGAACTTTTAAGAATTTGAGATAGAGATGTTGAAAATTTAGGGATTCGAATGAAATTGGTTGAATTGAATGATAATTTGTGGTTATACATGTTGATTCGGATTGCATATTGGTGTTGATTTACAGGGCATCGTCTTTTGAATTCACGTTTGTTGGTTTTTGAAAAACTGAGATCGATTTTCAGTGGCATCGCTCGATGCTTATGTTGATATCGATCGATGCCTAATTCCAGATTACGATTTTTATGTCTGATTTTGGGTTTTGTTGGTGTTGTCTTTTGTGTTTTGATTGCAGATGCCTCAACAGAAACGCCAACGGACTGTTCGCTCAAAGACAAAGCCAATACACGAGGAACCAGAGGATGTTGACACTCAAGGGGATTTGGGACCTAATGGAGAAATGCCTTGTCGTCATCCTTGGCCTAGACTTGATAAGGCAAAGATACCAACTAAGAAGAAGTGGCATGATATACCTTCTAAGGTAGCACTAGGACGCGGAGTTGATGAGCGCCCAATTTTAGAGGATTGGGATGATTATGACACGCTTTTCTACAATGCGTGGACTGATGTGGAGTTAGAACAAACGCGCGTCGGTGATCGTACAGTTGTTTGCAGAATGCGGGTCTTGGAAAGATCGCGACCACGCATTATATGTTATACCCAGAGTTGGCTAGGCAGTTTCTCGCCACTGTTCGTGTTTACTATCTAGATGAGGGTGTGAGGAGACCCAATCGGGGCTTTTTGACTTTCATGGTTCGTGGTATTCGATACCGCATCTCGCTGGATGAGCTTGCTGAGTTATATGGTTTAGCATTTCAGGATCGCGATCGCATTGCTCTTCCAGAGAGTTTACCAGGGATTCGCGCCTTTTGGCAGCTTTTCGGTTCACGTGTCTATGATTGCAAGACAGCGACTCAGACGGATATTCGTCATCCAGCTATCCGCTATGTGGTTCGACTTATCTCCCAGACGATCTTGTGCAAGAACGAGCCTAACAAGATGCGAGTTTCTGAGCTTATACCACTATACCATGGTCTTTGTGGTGATTTCCCTCATCTTCGCAATGATGACTTTCCCGATGATGTGCACTATGGAGCCGTCTTTGCACACCACTTGGTCTCCTTGAGGAAGACCCCTTTTGAGAAGACAAGCAAGACGAAGAGGAAGGCGGTTACAGTGGGGAGTCTTCTTACTCCTATCTTTCGTCATTGTGGCATTAGTACCACTAATGCCACCCAGCTTAGCCAGTACCACACTCTCGATTACAAGCACATGAGTCAGGTTAGATGGATTAAAACGGCATTCGAGTGGACTTATCGTGATATTGCAGGTAACCATGTTCAGGTTCGCATACCTTTGGACGGACAGCAGTCTATCGCTGGTAACTTGGATGCGTTACGCTTTGAGCCTGATCCAAGGGAGGTTAGAGCCGTCACAGATCGTTCGGTTAGTTTAGGACGAGCTTCTGGAGGTGCGAGTTCTTCTGCCGCGCCTGAGCCTCTTCCAGGATTTCCAGAGACACCAGAGTTCCCTATGGAGATGGCAGATTTCCAGCGTTCGATCTATCAGACTCTCCAGGCTATGTGGCGGTTGTGTTCTGGTTGTGTTCGCCCTCGTTCTCGTTCGCCATCTCCAGCTGCTGTTTCTTCAGAGGAGGAAGAGGACGATGATTGATGCCTAGTTCTACACATTCTCCATTTTATCCCGGTTTTATGATTCTTTTTCTTTTTCTTTTATTTTTCTTTCTTTTGAGTCAGTTTTGGATTCTATCAAGTCAGTTTGTGTTTGTTTCACTACTTTGTTGAACTTATGATATCGTATTATGCAGTTGCGTTTAATCTTGTTTTCTTTGAGTGTCTAACAGTGCTAACTTTGAGAGCCTAATCTAACTATGACGAGCACTCGACATTCTCCACAAACAGAACTTGGTGAAAAAAAATTCGGATTCTCAGATTCTCCACAAACGACACCCCCACTGGTAACACGATCCCTCAATTGTTTTTCAACATTCTTCCGTTTGTTTTTGTTTCTTTTACCAATTCCAGACTTTTATAACACTGGGACAGTGTTGTTTAAAGTCTAGGGGAGGTAGTCGCTAACTTTTATGTTCTGTTTTGAGTTTTTATTGAGTCAGTCCTGTTTTGAGTTTTTATTCGGGTCGAAACTCCCCCTATCCACTTGCTTTGAACAGCATTCAAGGACCATTTCCACTGCAAGTTGATTGGTTTTACAAGGTGGGTAACTGGGAGTGGATCGGTTTAACGGAGCGAGTTCAGACTTCTGGAGAACTCAGAAAGGATGTCAAAGACCCCGCCCCTAATGAACTCTAAATCTCTTGTCAAGGGCGTTGGTAATCGCAAGACTTGATTCAGCTTCTAAACACTTGAAAGCGAGGAAGGACCGCTCTTGAAACTTCTTCCCGAATGACGAGTTCAACTGTCCTAGATCAGGTGGTAAAGGATCCTCTGTTGAGGTACCCGCCATTTCAAAAGCCTCATGACCCTGATTCTCATTAGAACATCACTTGAGAGCTGATCTAGTGATCATAGAGATGCCAAGTAAAAAAAAAAAAAAAAAAAAAACGTAAGCAAGCATGAAGTTTAAAAGTGCTAGAATCAAAGGCAGAAAATCAGCAGAAAAAAAAATGGAGTATTTAGATGGTAAAGGACCCTCTGCTGAGGTACCCGCCATTACAAAGGCAAAAAGGCATTGCATCTCTATGATAGTCCTTAATTGGATACAGTTTCAGAGGGAAGAGAGAGGGTGAAACGCAGGATAGTGTTAAGGGAGGTGAAAGAATCTAGAAGGTCCAGCGATCGATATTCCCTTGATGAGACCGCACCTAATTAAACTGAAGGGGTCTGCGACTGAAAGTCTGAGTTTCTTTAAGGGGTTTGGGTTCAATCTGGAGGACTGCTAAGCTTCTAGGGAAACATCGAAGTATCACCGGATTAGCTTTGCAAAGGTATGTGGTTCCTAAAGGAGTGATAACATCTGTTTTGCTTAGGGACAAGCAAAAAGCTAAGTCTGGGGGAGTTGATAAATCATGGTTTTTACCCATTTAAAGCCATGATATAAGTATGTTTTCAGAGTCTTTTTGTGTTTTTTTGTGTTCTTTTAGAGTCATTGCAGGTTTATAGGTATTTGGAGCATAATGAGAGATTTAGGAGCATTTTGGAGCATTTCGGAGAAAGAGATCAAAGTGTCAAAGTCGGATTGGAAATTCAGCTTTGGTGTCGATCGACACCATCACTGAGTGTCGATCGACACCCCGTTCGTAACAGAAGAAAAGCCCGATTCGTGAAACCCGTTTTAGCCCAGAAGTTCCTAAAGATTTCATGATTGTTCTAAGTCGGTTTTAGAGTCTTATATATAGTTTTTAACAGCCATTGTTAGAAAAAAATGCTTTATTATTTTATCGAGACTTAGAGAGGAGATTGATTCAGAGCTTCTAGGGAGACAAGTTCAGACTCTGTTCAGAGATTTCTTCGAACCCTTTTTGTATCTCTTACTTTTTCTTTTAATGCAATATTATTCAGTTATTATGCTTGTTTCAATCATCATGTCTGAGTAATCTACTTGTTAGGTTTAGGGTTTTTCAAAGGCTGATGATAAATTGCTAGAACTTTATTACTGTTGGGATCAATCTACTTGTGTTCTTCACCTTGATAGTTTTAATTCTGCTTTAGGATTGATCACCCTGAATTAGACATGTTAGGTTGATGGATAGATGCGAAAGCATTGTTTGTTAGCTGGAACTATATTTTTGGTGAGCAAAATTACTATTCGCAAAGGAATTTGGCTTAGTGATTTTGTGAACTTATCGAAACTGCTCGTTAATGCTTGATTTAATCTTTAGAACTCGCAAAGGAATTTGGTTTGCTAGGATTTAATCATAGATAACTTCTGCAACGAGAGTTGATTAGTTTTACAGTTTATTTCGAGTTTAAGAACGGTTCTTAATAAATATCCCGACAGTAATTTAGTGCTTCGATTTAAAGTCATGCCTGCGAATTACCCGATGCCTAGCGCTTTGTCTCATTGATTTAAAGAACAACAATCACCATTCACTTGCTTTATTTAGTTTGTTTTTTTATTTATTACACTTTTATTTACTTAGCTTAATTCGAACTTGGAATTTTACTTTGTGATTCTTTTCCCTGTGGATTCGATCCCTAAGTGCTACACGATCTCTTAATTTGAGAGAGTGGCTCAGGGTTAAATTTGAGCATTATCAGGTGCTTTTGGTATTGCGATTTCGCATATACCTGAAACGAAAAACAGAAAGACAAACGAAAATAGCAAAGCAAAAACAAAAGTAAAAACAAGAAAAATATAAGACCTAGCCAAAATCCTAATAAAAGTAATCTAATGGTTATGGACTCCCCGGCAACGGCGCCAAAATTTGATATGGTCAAATTTACCCTAGACCTACTCTCTCAAATTAAGAGGTCAATTGCAGTACTTAGGGTTATCGAATCCACACGAAGTCTAGGAAAACACAATAGGTTATTAAATTCAGATTATGCTAGGTGAATGAATATGAAAACAATAAATCAAAGCAGTAAAATTGGTTGTAAATCAATTAAAGGGAAAGCTAGGCACATGGAATTCTACAGTGAATCAGAATTGCAGATAAATCAGTTATTAGGAATATTAAGCTCAGTTCATGAACATGCACACGAAAGTAAAACAAACTAGTTGTCGCTGCGAATATTTTCTATGTCTAAATCCTAGAAAACCAACTGTCGTTGTGAATCCTATAAATCTAAACAAGCATTAATTTTAGGCACAATTGTTCACAAAATCTTAAATCAAATGTCTTTGCAAATAGGAATTTTGCTCATCAAAAACTAGTTCAAGGAATCAATAAAACTATCGTTTCTATTAATTACCCTAAGATCAGATTTCAGTTTGCGAGGCTAAAATCAGCAATAAGAACAAGTTAAGATGAAGAACATTCTAATAATTTTATCCTAATAATCAAATCAGAT
Source organism: Draba incana (assembly GCA_963576765.1). Taxonomy (NCBI): domain Eukaryota; kingdom Viridiplantae; phylum Streptophyta; class Magnoliopsida; order Brassicales; family Brassicaceae; genus Draba; species Draba incana. The sequence goes on along the minus strand of OY755217.1, from coordinate 28,638,373 downwards.
CAGCAACTTATCAAACACTTTCAAAAACCCTAAACCTAACAAGAAAACTACTCAGACATAATCATAGAAGAAAACATGATTTTATTAAAGATAAGTCTAAGCAATTCAATAAAATAAAGCATAAGTCTAAACAATGACTTAGAAAACGTATTTATAAGGGTACAAAGTCGGCTAGAAACTTAAAAGTAAACATCTGGAACTTTCGGGCTTCGAACGGGCTTTTCTGATGAAAATCTGGGCTTGGACGAACATGGTGTCGAGCGACACCATAGATGGTGTCGATCGACACCAATCTTCAAATCGGCTCCTTTTGCCTCTGAACTCATCGTGTCGAGCGACACACTTGTTCACGTCGCTCGACACAGCTTCCAAATCTTGACTCCGGATTTGCATTTCGCCACTTCATTCCGCGAATGATCCAAAACTTCCAGTAAATATCTTTTAAGCTCCAAACGTCTTTGTACCTATAAAGACTCTAAAACAATACCAAAAACACCAAAAGACTCTAAAATATGGACTTATATCGTGGTCTTAAATGGGTAAAAACCACGATATATCAACCGGAAAATAAGTTATTGTCGGTAATGGTTCGACTATTCCAGTTCTTTCGTCTGGATCCACATCTATTCCCTTAAAAACTCGTCCTCTCAATCTCAAAAATATCTTAGTAACACCACAAATCATATAAAATCTCATCTCTGTTCGTCGGTTCACAACTGATAATTGGTGTTCCGTAGTATTTGATCCCTTTGGTTTTTCTGTGAAGGACCTTCAAACTCTGAATGTTCTGCTCCGCAGTGAGAGCTCTGGTGATCTCTATTCATTGCCGTCTCATCTAAACGCCACTCGGCAATACTCTGCTTTAATTACCGAGTCTCCTTCTCTTTGGCACAAACGTCTTGGCCACACAAATAATGATACTTTGAGATCTCTTATTTCCTCAAATTCCTTCTCTTGTGATAAGGATAGCTTGCCGCCTTGCTGTAATGCTTGTCAATTGGGTAAACATTTGAAACTTCCTTTTAAGAAATCAATTTCTCAAGTTTCAAAACCATTTGAGCTTATTCACTCAGATATTTGGACCTCACCAGTCCCGAGTTTAAGCGGCATTCGGTATTATGTCCTTTTTCTTGATGATTATTCACATTATCTATGGGTTTATCCAATTCATAGAAAATGTGAAGTTTTCTCAAAGTTCTTGCATTTCTCTTCTTATGTCAAGACTCAATTCAAATCGGTAATCAAAGCCTTTTAATGCGATAACGGAGGAGAGTATAATAACTCCCATTTTCATGAACACTTTGACAAGAATGGCATAACGTTTCGTTTCTCATGTCCCTACACCTCCCAACAAAATAGGAAATCCGAAAGAATGATTCGTACAATTAACAATGCCATTCGTGCACTCTTGTTCCAAGCCCAATTACCACCAACTTATTGGGCCGAAGCCCTTCATGTTGTGGCCCATTTGTTAAACATCTTACCTTCTTCCTCCGTTCATCACAAGACGCCGTTCTCTGTCTTGTTTGACAAAACTCCAACATACGACCACTTGCGTGCGTTTGGGTGTTTGTGCTTTCCAAATCTCAATCACACCACCACTCATAAACTCTCTGCTCGGTCTACACCATGTCTCTTTCTCGGCTATCCACCACAACATCGTGGATATCGATGTCTTGATCTCAAATTAAATCGGATCATAATTTCGAGACATATTGTGTTCGATGAGCATACTTTTCCAGCAGCTGAAAAATTATCTCAATCATCGACCAAATACGACTTCTTACAAAGCATTGAAGAGCCTTCTCCAATATTTCGTGCCATTCTTGAAACTCCCTCATCCACAAACAATCAACCAAATTTAGAACCTGTTTATCTCATAATCAAACAACTCGTTCTTCATCATCTCAGATCTTACCATCTCCTCCTCCTGCCCCACCTTGTCCTCATATGACGACAAGGAGCCAAGTTGGTATTCGAAAACCAAAACGAATAATCTCCCTTGTCACCTCTTTACTTTCCCGTCTTCCTACTAACCATCACAAAGCTCTTTCTGATCCGAATTGGAACCCGGCAATGACTGAAGAGTATGATGCTCAAATTAAAAATAAGACTTGGAGGCTTGTGCCCCGTCCTCATGGTGCTAACATTATAAACTCTATGTGGCTATTCAAGCATAAATATGATGCAGATGACTCTCTCTTGCGGTATAAGGCGCGGCTGGTTGCTAACGGGAAATCTTAAGAAGCTGGAGTAGATTATTATGAGACGTTCAATCCAGTTGTAAAACCAGCAACAGTACAAACGGTGCTCAATGTTGGTTTGAATCGTGGTTGGGAAATCAAACAATTAGACGTGAAGAATGCGTTTCTCCATGGCTATCTCGAAGAGACAATATATATGCATCAACCGCCCGGGTTTATTGATAAAGCAAAACCACACCATGTGTGCAAGTTAGACAAGACATTATATGGCCTGAAACAGGCCCCTCGAGCATGGAATGCGCGATTCACAAGTTTTCTCTCACAACTTGGTTTTATGACTAGCAAGTGTGATACTTCTTTGTTTGTATACAGGAACGGTTTGAGCGTGGCCTATCTACTTCTTTATGTAGATGATATAATCCTTACGGGGTCAAGTGAACCTCTTCTTGATCGAATCACTTCTGCACTTAAACAAGAGTTTCCAATGACAGATATGGGGCTGTTAAGTTATTTTCTTGGTGTGAAGGCTGATTATAATAAAGCTGGAATTCTTTTGTCTCAACAACATTGTGCAACAGAGATAATTGAACGTGGTGGAATGTCTAATTGTAAACCGGTCACAACTCCGGTTGATATTGCTTCTAAGCTCTCTGTTGAAACTGGTGAACGGATTGAGAACGCGGCAGAGTACAGAAGTCTCGCTGGAGCGCTTCAATATCTCACGTTTACACGTCCGTACATCACGTATGCTGTCCAACAAGTGTGTTTATTTATGCATGACCCTCGACAACAACACCTACAAGCACTCAAGCGGATTATTAGATATATCCAAGGTACAAAAGACCATGGGGTTCAGATTTTTAAATCAAAAATAGATAAGCTAACAGCGTACTCCAATGCCGATTGGGCTGGGTGTCGAGACACAAAAAGATCGACCTCTGGCTACTGTGTTTATCTCGGCGACAATCTGGTCTCGTGGTCATCAAAGCGTCAACCAACCGTGTCTCGGTCTAGTGCCGAGGCAGAGTATAAAGGGGTAGCTAATACGGTAGCTGAAACTTGTTGGATAAGGAACTTATTATTGGAACTGCATTGTCCGATTCATACTGCAACACTGATTTTCTACAACAATGTCAGTTCAGTTTACCTGTCTACAAATTCAGTTCAACACCAGCGAACTAAACATGTAGAGATCGATCTTCATTTTGTTCGCGAGAAGGTAAAAATGGGACAAGTAAAGGTGCTACATGTTCCTTCATCAATGCAATATGCAGACATATTTACTAAGGGGTTACCAACAACTTTGTTCAAGGATTTCAGAAGCACTTTAACCGTCAGAGGCTCCGACGCTTTCACTGCGGGAGGGTGAAAGAATATTCTATATTTTTATTCTGTTGAGATCTCATTCTCTGTATTTTAGGGAGATCTTGTTTGAATTGTAACTGACAGCCCAATATATTGTCTTGTACGTATGTTGAGAGAGATAGAGGAAATACAAATATTTTCACTCATGTAGCAAAAATACATGTGATTGTCAATAAGATTTGGCCTTTAGGCGACAAATCTATTCGGATTGATGTGTTTCCAGTGAATAAAACCACTGTAAAATTCAGAATTAAAGACAAAGCGACAAGGTTACGGGTGTTGCGCAGGGGGATGTGGAATATTGCCGAGATCCCAATGCGAGTTTTAAAGTGGTCACCGATTGCAGAGGAAGAGGAACCAGAGATCACAACAATTCCAATGTGGATCACACTTAAGAACGTTCCACATCAAATGTATTCGTGGAGTGGGATTGGGTTTATAGCAAGTGCTGTAGGAAAACCCGTTCGACTACATCCCGAAACAGAGTTGTGTTCGAATTTTGAAGAGGCGAAGGTGTTTGTTGAAGCTGATATGTCTAAGGAATTACCGAAGAAGTATCGGTTCAAATCAAAAAGTGGAATTGATGCAGAGGTTGAATTTTCCTATCCTAGGTTACCAACGAAGTGTTCTCTATGCTCAAAGTAGGGGCATCTAGTCTCACGTTGTGTTATGAATGGTGGAAACAAACAAGTTACTTTGGCTACAAAAAAATTCAAACGCGATTACTGTAGGAAAAGAACAATCTTCAAATGAGAGTCTTCATGGGGAGCCTGAGCAACAGCTTGTGGAACCGGCAGTAGAGAGAAACTTGGTTGTCACCGACGACATTCCTACGGAATTAGTGGTGAGGGAGGAAGTGGTGCTAGCTAAAACCACGACAGATGAGGGAGGGTCTCATGAGGTAGGAAATCATCATACTGAAGATTCGAATTGGTCAAAAGTCTCACAAACAAAAGTGGGAAGATCAGGAGAGAAACAACCGGAAGCGATAGTCTTCGGGACCCCTTCTCGTTTCTCAATACTAGAAGCAGAAGATTTCAACGGAAAGGAGGCAGAGGACTCCACGGACAGTGAGGAAGGTGAAATTGTAGGTGAAGAGGACGGTTTAAAGAATAAAAAACACCAAGAGGAGAGGACTATAAGGGTTCCACCTCCCCGAGTAAAGAAAGGAACGAATAAATTTTTGTCAGAAACGTTTGATCTAAACACAAAGGAAACCAATCCTAGTGTTTCGAGTAGGCGTAAACCAAAAAATACATAATCATGTCGGGGTTCTTCTGGAATGTGCGTGGCTTCAACAAAATCACAAAACATTTTGTAGTGAAGAGTTGGATTAACAGTGGTTCGTTTCAGTTTGGTTGTTTGTTAGAGACAAGAGTCAAGGAAAATAAGTCGAAGAAAATAATAAACTCAGTGTTTCAAGGTTGGGATGTATTATCTAATTATGAGTTTAATCACTTGGGTCGTATTTGGGTTGTTTGGCGACAAAGTGTTAGACTCACTCCTATGTTTAAGAGTGATCAGATGATCACGTGCTCTATCAAAGTGGAAGGAAGAGATGATGAGTTCTTTTGCTCATTTGTTTATGCCTCCAACTGTCGGGAGGCACGAAAAGGTTTATGGCGGGACATTAGAGATCATCATGATTCTCCAATTGTTCGTCATAAGCCATGGATAATTTTTGGTGATTTTAACGAAATTCTGGATATCGAAGAACACTCTGGGTTTGAAAACTCACCTCACATTCCACAGGGTATGAGGGATTTTCAACAAATTACATCTTATAGCTCGCTCTCGGATATGGCTTCTCATGGTCCTTTATACACATGGTGCAATAAAAGAGAAGAAGGAATGATCTTAAAAAAGCTGGACAGAGTGCTCATGAATGATGGTTGGGCACATGCTTACCCACAATCTTACAACGTTTTCGAGTCAGGTGGTATTTCGGATCACCTTCGATGTCGTATACATCTTGACGCGAATGTTGTTTGTAAGAGGAAGCCTTTTAAATTTGTTAATGCAGTGGAAAGTCTGAAGGAATTTGTGCCAACAGTGGATGCTTTTTGGAAAGAAACGGAACAAATTTTCTTGTCTACGTCTTCACTGTTCAGATTCTCAAAAAAACTAAAAGCGCTGAAACGAGTGATTCGATCATTAGAAAAAGAGAAGATGGGAGACTTGGTGAAGAAATCAAAAGAAGTTTTAGAAGAGTTGTGTGCGATGCAACAAGAAAATTGTCTACATCCAACAGAGGAGAACATGGAGAATGAAAACAGAGCCTATCGACGTGGGAAAATGTCTCACGATTGGAAGAGAGTTACTTGAAGCAAAAATCAAAAGTACATTGGGCTGCTGTTGGAGACCAAAATAATAAGTATTTTTTTAGACAAGTGAAGGCGAGGGAATCAATAAACACAATTCGAGAGATTACATGTCGAGATGGAAACACTGTTTCATCGGGAGAAGAAATTAAGGCAGAGGCAGAAGGTTTTTTCAGGGAGTTCTTACAATTCAAGCCAATAGACTACAAAGGAATCTCCGTCGAAGGATTGGAAGATATTCTTCCATTTCGGTGCTCGAAAGCGGACCACGTATTTCTTACAAAGGATATTCTCGATGAAGAGGTCAAGAGTGTTTTGTTTTCTATGCCAAATGACAAATCACCAGGACCAGATGGCTATACGTCAGAATTTTTCAAAGCGGCATGGTCTATTGTGGGCAAAGAATTCACAGTGGCTGTTAAATCTTTTTTTGAAAAAGGTTTCCTTCTTAAGGGGATCAATACTACAATTCTGGCTCTCATACCTAAGAAGTTGGATTCAAAGGAGATGAAGGATTATAGACCTATTTCATGTTGCAATGTACTATACAAGGTATTCTCAAAGCTTATCGCAAATAGGTTAAAGGAAATTTTTCCTGAGTTCATTGCGTTAAATCAATCGGCGTTTGTAAAGGACAGATTATTGATTGAGAATCTTCTCTTAGCAACAGAATTGGTCAAAGACTACCACAAGGATTCGGTCTCAGCTCGTTGTACTATAAAGATTGACATATCGAAAGCGTTTGATTCTGTTCAGTGGCATTTCTTGTTGAATACTCTTGAGGCGATGAATTTTCCACCAAAGTTTATTCATTGGGTATCTCTCTGCATAACGACAGCTTCCTTCTCAGTGCAAGTGAACGGAGAACTTGATGGTTTTTTCAGAAGCGAAAGGGGATTGCGGCAAGGGTGTGCTCTATCTCCATATCTTGTCGTTATACGCATGAATGTGGCCGCAACAACACGGAGTGTCGGCTACCATCTAAAGTGTAAGAATGTGGGACTTACACACCTAAGCTTTGCAGACGATAATCTCGTCTTTACGGATGGAAATGTTAGATCAGTTGAAGGGATTATTCGAGTTTTTGATGACTTTGCAAAAATGTCAGGACTTAAAATAAGCATGGAGAAATCAACGATCTATTTTGCGGGAATAGATAATAGAGTTCGAATGGATATGGAGGCCCGCTTTCCTTTTGATATTGGTGTGCTTCCGGTTCGGTATCTTGGCCTTCCTTTGGTAACAAAACGAATGACGGCAACAGACTATCTCCCTTTACTAGAAAAGATTCGCTCAAAAATCAGTTCTTGGACTACGCGATTTTTGTCATTTGCAGGAAGATTGCAATTCATAAAATCAGTTTTGGTAAGTATCACCAACTTTTGGCTCACTGCGTTTCGGTTGCCAAGAGAATATCTCAGAGAAATTGATAAACTATGCTCGGCTTTTCTCTGGTCTGGCCCGGATTTAAACCTGAGAAAAGCAAAGATCGGTTGGGAATATGTTTGTCTACCTTTAAAAGAAGGAGGTTTGGGGTTACGTTCTTTGAAGGAAGTAAATGACGTGTGTTGTCTTAAACTGATTTGGAGGCTTGTTTCATGCAAGTCCTCTTTATGTGTTAAATGGATACGGATGAATCTTATCAAGAAAGGTTTGTTTTGGTCGCTTAAAGATAAGACCCATGTAGGACCTTGGATGTGGCAAAAGCTCTTAAAATATCGAGATAAAGCGAGGGAATTTCATAAGGTTGAAATACAAAATGGAGAATCGACTTCGTTTGGGTATGACAAATGGTCTCATATGGGAAGATTAATAGAGATTACTGAGGCAAGAGGCTTTATTGACATGGGAATTCCAGAACACGCCACTGTCGCTGCAACCTTGCAAGATCGGAGAAGACAACACCACCGGGCAGATCATCTCAGCAACATCGAAAATGCTCTTGCAAATTTGAGAATTCGAGGAGTAGTCGAACACGAGGATGTATCTATGTGGAGACACAAAGGAGATATTTTCAAAGATAGATTCAATGCCAAAGGGACGTGGACACAGGTTCGCACCCCCAAATCAGAGATCGAGTGGTCTAAAGGTATATGGTTCACTCACTCAACCCCGAAGTTCTCATTTCTTGCTTGGTTGGCTATGCACAATCGCCTCTCTACGGGTGATCGTATGTTATCATGGAGAGTTGGAGCTAACCCATTATGTTCTCTATGTCATGATCCTCTGGAATCTCGTGATCATTTATTCTTCGCGTGCCGTTATGCGTCAACAGTTTGGACGTCTCTTACCAAAGGGCTTTTACAAGCCAGATTCACTAAGCAATGGAGCAGACTTGTTGAGCTAATATCGAATACAGGCCAGCCACGAAAACAAACCTTCCTCTTAAGGTATGTTTTCCAAGCAACAATACATGGGATTTGGTAAGAGAGAAATAGGCGTCGGCATGGAGAGGAACCAACCCCGACCCAGCTTCTAACTCAATGCATAGATAAACAAGTGCGGAATCGGCTTTTTTCTATTCGAGGCATCGCTCCAAAACTCGAAGGAGCTATGGAGAAATGGTTTGAAGTAAGGAGTTTTTCATAAAGTTTATAATATCAAAGAGTCGGTCTCATATTTTATTAAATTTTTTTCAATCATTTGTAACACTTGGTGTAAAACGGGGTTTTTTGTTTGAATAAATTTTACATTCAATTCAAAAAAAAAAAAAAAAATGATACTGATCATCAAGATTTTCCATGGAGTTTATACTCTTAGTGAGGAGTTTATACAAAAGTCTTAGTTAAACATCAATTTTAGTTTATGTTATCATTATTTATACGTTTAAAATCTTTTTTTTTTTTTAATTTATGGGGCCTTTCAAGAAGAAAAAACTAATAATTTTTTTATAATGAAAAACTAATAAACATGTTAAAAGCTAGTTAATTTTTTTTTTTTAATTCCCTTTTGACTAAAAATTATTGGCCCTCCTTTGATTACGAGTAGGAAAAGAAAACAGTAAATAAAGACTCTACTCTCTCTCTCTCGTCTCTTCTTCTTCTTCCTTCCTCAGATTTCTTACGCAGCGAAACTCAAATCAATTTTTTCTCTTTCAATGGCATTGATGCAACATGGTTCGGTTTCTGGCTCGGTTCGATTGAGCTTCTTGGTTCATGTTAGAATTGAGTATCGTTCTACGGTGGTCTTGTTTGGGGAGTCTCGGTGGATCCGATGAAATATGGCCTAACTCTCATCGGATTTCGCCGCCGATAGTGCTGTAACGGTGGTCCGGCGACGGAGAATCATCGGCCATTTTCGGATGTAGTCCACGTAAGTGTACACGTGTTGCTTTTTAATTCAACATTATCTTTAGTAGATCTTATCTTGGGCTTTGGGATTTGGGTTTAATCAAAGTAATATTCGAATTGGGCTTCTAAACAACCAACGTTTTAATGAAAGAAGACGACAAAAAACAAAAAACAAATTTGATATTCATTTTAAAAGTATTCAAAAGAAAAATTGCTCTTCACTCTTCTCTCTTCTTCTCTCTTCTTCTCTCACTCGCTTTCTCTCTAACGGTGGTGAGATTTCTTCGTTTCGTACCTCTGCAACAATGGTGAGAAGAAGACGAAGAGTCCGATCATCGATTTTCTCTTCTCCGCCTTCTTCTCTTAGTCTAAAAAATAGTTTCGCAATCAGATTTAGCGATGATGTTACTTTTTTTGTTCTCTCACAGGTAATCGCTCAGAAGCTTAAGGAAGCTGAGATCACCGAACAAGACTCGCTTCTTCTGGTAAGCAAAAACTCCATCGTCGAGCCTTTTTTTCCTTATGGATTAGTGAAATTTTGATCTGGATTTTGTTTAAGCTTATCATCTTGCGATGGATTTTTGAGGAATCGTCAACTGTTTCTTCGTTTAGTTGGATTTCTACACTGACGTCTTCGTTTTGGTGTTCGCAGACTAGGAATCTGCTACGAATTGCTATATTCAACATCAGTTACATTAGAGGACTCTTTCCTGATAAGTATTTCAACGATAAATCGGTTCCTGCGTTGGGTAAGTCGCTAATCTGGAAGTTTTCGAGATCTAATCGTCTCTTTCATGGATTTGTTTCTAAATGCGTTTGAAACAAAATACAGATATGAAGATTAAGAAGCTAATGCCTATGGATGCTGAATCACGCCGATTAATTGACTGGATGGAGAAAGGTTTTTTTTCTGTACTATAACGATTTTGGCCTTACACAGCTTTCTTTTCAATTGTATCCTTGTTAATTTTTTGATTTCATCATGGAATCTAGGTGTCTACGATGCGTTGCAGAGAAAATACTTGAAGACGCTCATGTTCTGCATATGTGAAACAGTAGACGGTCCGATGATTGAGGAATACGCATGTGAGTTTCTGCTGTGATGATTGATTAGCTTGATAAACAGTGTTCTTCTCTGGTGGATTTGAATTTGATGATGAGCTTGTTGTGTTACTGCAGTTTCTTTCAGCTATTCAGATTCTGAGAGCCAAGATGTCACGATGAACATCAATCGTACTGGAAATAAGAAACATGGAGGAACTTTCAACGCCACTACTGACATTACACCGAATCAAATGAGGTATGTATGCTATTGATATATATCTTTCCTACTTGGAGGTCTATATGGTTGTATCTTCCATAACATGCTCTATAATTTTTATGGAATCAGGAGTTCTGCTTGCAAAATGGTCCGTACACTTGTTCAGTTGATGAGGACTCTCGACAAAATGCCAGATGAGGTAATGGATATTTTAATTACCCTTCAGGGATATTGCATTTTCCCGTGCGTTTCCAGATTGCTGATTACAGAGTCTATTACTTTTTGCTTCTGCTCCAGCGTACCATAGTGATGAAGCTTCTGTACTACGATGATGTGACGGTATGGATATAGCCTTCCTAAATTTCTATGATCCTTGGTATACATGTCATGATCTTAATGCAGCTTTGATAGAGCTTCTTTTGTCTTATATAACTCTAACCTTCAGATTAACATATTGGAAATAATAAGCATTCAAATTTTGCGCTTGTGGATTTCCTAGTACAGTGATTAACTCTTCACACTTGGAATACATACAAAGTAGCTTTGAAATTTTGTGTTCTCTGACAAATTTGATCTTTCTTTTGGAATAATGTCAATGCTGTTCATATTATCTCACTTTTTTCTGCTCTGCCGAAATTGAATGCTCGTAGGAAAGACTGAGGGCTGTTATTTGATCCTTTATTGCAGCCACCAGATTACGAGCCACCTTTTTTCAGAGGCTGTACAGAAGAAGAAGCTCAGTATGTATGGACAAAGAATCCTCTGAGAATGGAAATTGGTAACGTTAACAGCAAACATCTCATGTTAACACTAAAGGTAGTGCGATTGAAGAATTAGCAACAAGCTGAGACATATTTCTTGTCTTATGATCTGAATTCATTGTGGATGATCTATGCAGGTCAAGAGTGTGCTTGATCCTTGTGAGGATGAAAATGATGACATGCAAGATGATGGGAAGAGTATAGGACCTGATTATGTACATGATGACCAGCCTTCTGATTCAGATAGCGAGGTTAACAAAGTCTTTATTTCCTCATCTGCAATAAACTTGGTCTTTACATCCTACATACATTAGACTCTGATCTGTAATGTTCATTGTTGTTGTTGTATCCAGATTAGTCAAACTCAAGAAAACCAATTCATTGTGGCGCCAGTAGGTAATGATCACTAACAACAAATCCTAGTTTGCTATGCCAGTCTAATAAAGATTTCACTAAACTGAGTTAACTTGATATCCTAACAGACAAACAAGATAATGATGATGGAGAGGTTGATGAAGGTGAATTATCATACAAATATTTGCTCAAAAAATTGACTCTCAACTGATAAGAAGAGCTTCTTCTAATTTCACCTATCTGTGGAATGCTTCAAGATAACACACAGGATCCGGTTGAAAATGAACAGCAGTTAACAAGGGTGAAGGAGTGGATCAACTCCCGTCACCTCGGTACTCTGGAGCTTACAGATATTCTTTCAAACTTCCCAGATATCTCAGTGGTAATGAGTTTTTCCTCTTCATTTCCACCTTAAAAGTCTATCTGAGCTCTTGCATATTTAGTTTCCTGCCGTTTCTGAAATCTAAGCCACTCATTTTTTGTTAATTTAGGTTCTCTCTGAAGGTAAATCAAGGCTTGATGAATGTTACTACGAAAAGGCACCACTGAAGCATCATATAATGATGAAATCTACAGTTTTCCGTAATTAGTGTATATACTGCAGAGCCTATCTTCCTCCACTAACTGATTACATCCTAACTTTCAGAAATCATGGATCAGCTCGAGAAAGAAGGTGTTCTTTCGAAAACAGGGAATGACACATACGTTATAAACAGAGATAAGGTATATAATTCATCCTAACCTACTGGTTTGATTTCATTCTCTTTGCTTTTTATTTATTTTGACAATCTACTAAACCCAAAAGTATCAGCAGACACCAGGGAGCGAATTCACCTTTGTGAAAGATGAAACTGATGGTGAAACTGCTCCAAAGGATGGGAAACCTGTAGCTCCTGAAGACTACATGTACATGAAAGTGAGAGACTCTGGTTTTATACTCTTATATTTTTAATTATACACAGGCAAAAAGGATAGATTGATAAAGATGGTCCTGAGATGAATCAGTAACTCATGGTTCTTTGTTAGGCTCTGTACCATTCTCTTCCGTTGCAATATGTGACCATTACAAAGCTTCACAACATGCTGGATGGTGAAGCCAACCAGTCGGCAGTTCGTAAGTTAATCGACAGAATGACCCAAGAGGGCTACGTGGAAGCTTCTAGCAACCGCAGGCTAGGTTTGCTGCCTCAAACTTAAGACCCTTCTCTTTTAAGTTTTGTTTGTTATAAGGTTGTCTCATTGATGCAAATGTGTATATACAACAGGGAAGCGCGTGATTCATTCTAGTCTAACCGAAAGGAAACTAAATGAAGTCAGAAAAGTTCTTGCCACAGATGATATGGTAACTCCTCACACTTAACAACTTAAATTAGTAAAATCTTGGAACGACTTTCTAATGTAAATTTTTTCACAGGATGTGGATGTTAACGAATCTACAAACAAAACCAATGGTCTAGAGGCCAAAGCAACCGCAGGTACTCACTCCTGTTCGCAACCAAGTTTTGAGCTGTGTTAATTTATCTAGTGTTCACACAAAAACATTTGTTTTGAATTAAATAGATGTATCTACCTTTGGAGGCATCCACTCCATAGGATCAGACTTCACACGTACGAAAGGAAGATCTGGGATGCAGCAGAACGGCTCAATTCTCAGTGATCAGACCATCTCTAAAGCTAATAACACTCCAGTTAGCACTAGAGCACAGGTTAGAATCACAGCATTGAATTACATAATATCATATTGTGTGACCTCTTACAAGTGTAGCTAATTTTTTGGTAATTGTGGCTCAGCCTGTTGCTTCGAGGGAAAGCTTTGCGGTAAATGGAGTGGGTGCTAACAACTGCAAGGAGGTTGACACAAACTGTAGCCAAGCCTCGCAGGATAAGCGTAGCAGGAAAACCAGCATGGTCTCTTTATACTAAAAAACCACATAACTCTCTTATCTTTTGAGTTATTACTAAATTCAGAAACTAACATATGTATATACGTTTTTGCTTCTCTTGTTGTTCAGGTGAAAGAGCCTATTCTGCAGTACTCGAAGCGTCAGAAATCTCAGGTTAATTGAAGATTAGACATACCTCTCTATCCAACACGCCAAAGTCCAACCACTTCCTCAGTGGTTTGTGATTTTATTATCCAGCTCATCGTAATTCATATACTCTACTGATACACTCGCTTTTATTACACTCTTAACTTGGGCTTTTGCACTCAGTTTCCATCCTAGAGACTATTCTCATGCTTTAAGTATTATATCTTCGTGGGTTTTGTGATGAGAATCATTACATTTAAAGGTTGGAAAAGTTAGCTGTGTCTTTATGCAATTTCGTACATATGTTTCTTGATGCCTACTATCATTTGGTATGGGGAAGGACCACCGATCCTTGTTTAATTAAATTTTCCTATTTTGTTGATCTTTCTTGCATTTATCGACTACGATTCTGCCAATAGCCTGAACGTATAAGATCCGAAGTAAATTTGGATTCAACAGAGCAAAATCATAGTCAAAATGTAAGCTGAAACCTTATCTTTAACATTTTGGTTTTGGTTGTGGTTCAATTGAGAATTGAATTGCTGTTGACTGGTTAGCAATTTTGTTAGGATTGCTTTAAACAGTTTTATTAATTTCACTACTCTTCTTTTACATTTCTCTTGTTTCTTTCCTCAAATGTTAAGTGAATATAAGTTTCCAGCTTTTGTGAGGAATTTGTTTTACATTACAAATCATATAGTCCATGCCGTACAAGAACCACGGTACAACTCTCTCCGATTTGAGTCTGGTTCTGTTGATTGTTGTTGTTGTGTCTATGGTGGTGAGACAGAGGAGGTTCTTGTATAGCACCTCCTCTGTCTCGCCATACGTTTCTTTCGAGCCTCTTTAGTAGCTGACGAACACAAACGTAGCAATCTCTGATGTGGACTATACTGCGAGTTTGGAGGCATGGCGAATTGTTGCTGATGTGGCATGGCTCCAGACTGTGGTGATGGTGGAGATTCGAGTAAAGGAAGATACTCTTGTGGCTGAGGATAATTCGGAGCAGGCATGGACGGTGGGATTAGGTTGTTATTAGGGTTTTGAAACGGGTCTTGTTGATAAGAGATGTTGTTGTTGGTGGTGCTATTGTTACGCCTTCTTTGTAGATGATTTGTTTTGACCCATTCAAGAATCAGCTTCAAAAGCTGCTTCATCGCTTCTTTCCCACCGCCTAAGTGTCTCGCTGCTGACTCAATCGTTGCTTTCTTTATCTTCACTTTCCTCAAATCCTCAGCCGAAACAGTCTCTTTGTTGTTCTTCAGCCACTCCAAGAACACAGCCGCAAGATCCTCGTCTTGTTCCAACGACGAATTCATCATTTGCATGTCTCCTCCACTACTGTTGTCCATCATCGGAACAACAACCTCGTCGAGTGTTTGGTCCATCAAGTTAGGCTTTTGGGTGTCGTCGTCTTGGCTAAAAATAGCCGATGTATCGAAAAACTCGTTGCTATTGAGTAGATCCATGTACCCGAACGTACCCATCATATCAATGCAATCACCACCTCCTTCACCGCAACCAAAACCTTGACTAGTCTCTAATGGAATCTTCATGGAAGCAGTGGATTGCAATGCAGCGGAAGATTCGACATCACATTTTCCTGATCCGTATTGGTTTTGGTTTTGAGTCGGTTCTTCTCCGTCTGATCTCAACATAGCCCAAGAAGCAGCTGAGGAAGTTGAGGAAGAAGCTGCGGAAGAAGAAGAAGCCGAGGAGACGATTGCGTTGACAGGAGCTGGAGATGTTGAAGATGATGATGATATGCATGAGAAATCAGGTAGCGTTGGGAGATCTCCGTAGAACATTGAAGTGTCATGATGAACAATTAAATCATCATCTTCATGACCATGACCATGACCATGATTATGATTGTGGTCATCTAGCCAGATCTCTCTACCGACCTCTTCCATCAAAATAGCCTCATCGGCGTCTTCGGCTAGTATACCGCAATCCTCGGTTAGATCTCCACCGTTCTCAGCAACATTCACGGTTTTCATTGGTGTGACGGATCCTTGTATAATCCTTTCTAGTGGAAGTGGAAATGATAAATTTCTTTTGGAGAGAGAGAGGAAAGTTAGGCTTTTTAAGTATTTTGTACGGACAGATATGGTTTGTGTGTGAGTAAGGAGGCAAAGAAAAAAGAAAAATTAACCCAACTTGGCTATCTTCTAATCCTCCAAACAACATAACCTATCTGGATATCCAAATACATATATATATATATATATATATATATATATGAACTTAGATACTTCTCTATAAAACCAAAGAGTTTGATGAGGTTAAGATTACTCTAAGGAAGAAAAAAGGATCCAAAGCATGTGAAGAGATTCGCCTATATATATTCCCATCAACTCTAATGAACAAAAGACCAAATTGTAATATGGTCCAAAATTTGGTTGTAGATCTGAACTCTCAAGAACAAGAGATGTAATTTGTTCACAAAGATTGGTCTCTTGGTCTAATGAAACAGAGAAAGAGGTTTCGGTTTTTTTAGAGAGGAAGAAGAGCAAATGAACAGGCCAATATGTAATCAAAAACCGTTTGGGGTTACTCTTAAGAAGGATAAATACAAGAGAACTCTCTCTTCTTTTATTTTTCCAATTGTGGAGAGATAGTAAAAGCAATAGTATTATAATGTATTTATAAAACTATATAATAAACATGGTTAAATACTAAATCACCCGAAGATATTTAAGTTAAGAGAGTCCCATGTGTGTTAGATTGAATTGAACACCTTTTCTGGAAGATATTTAAGTTATTCTGTCTCTTTTGCAGCATTTAATTAACTCAGCGAGAAGAAAAGGAGAGAGACAAGAGTTTTTAAGAAAAAAAGATGTAACAGTTTTTCAGCATTTGATTTTTTTAAGAAGACAAAATGCGAACGTTTAAATTTGTGACAATATTGACAAAAATGTTGTGCTCATAGAACATTAAAAGCTCTATTATAGAAATTAATTTTAATCTCATGCTATTTGCTAACAAAAAAGACATTGGTTTTGAAATTATTCGTACGGTGCTAAAAAAATCAAATACGTATATTTATAATTGATAAAGTTTTTAAAACGGAGAAATTAATGTCCCCTCGTGCCGCTAGTATCTAAAGGTTTGGTACAGAAGTTTATTATTACCATTATAAAACTTGAGTGGTGAGACCAAGCGGTGGTTCTTAAATAATTTATTATTATAAAACTATAAAATTGCAAATCTCATGTCGACCAAAAAAAAAAAGGGTGCAAATCTCACTTTTACAAAAGTAAGTTTCCTCGGTCAGTTTACATTTATCTGGCCAAAAAGATTCCAAAAACTTGCACTTTCCTATTCAAGTGGAAGAGGATAGATAAGCATCTTTAAAATTTTCACATAAAATTTCATAATTATTCAAAATTACCTAAATAAAATTAACTATGTTTAATTCATCGATAGTTACGTTTAGTTTAATCAAAAATCGAACTTAAAAACAATCCATATTCGAACTCTTTTCATAGAAGAAAAAGCTTTGTTTTTCACCAAATATGTAAACATTGATGAGTGAAATCAAACCCTCCCAATGAAGGAGAGGATGTACAAACTTTTCCATATTCAAACGATTTATTTCAAATACGAAAAGCGAATACTCCCATACATACAAACTGCATTTGAATACGAATTTGTTAGCAATTTTCACGAGAGAAGGAATCAACGCAATCATGTTGAAGGTGCGAAAAGAGACAAACTTATGTTTAAACTCAATGTTCTAAAAAGCGGTCTAGGCGATTGTCTTATTTTTCAACTAAATAAATTTAAATTTATACTCCCTCCATTTTAAATTAGTTGCCGTTTTAGAGTTAAATTTTTGTTTCATATTAGTTGTTATTTTGTATTTTTAATGCATATTTATTACTCATTTTTCCATTTGTATCCCTACCATTTTAGCTTATTAATTACTTATTTTAAACAAAACATTGTATTAATTACGGGTAAAACAATAAATTTAAGTGTTTTCTTAATTTGTGTGAAATAACCTTAAACGACAAGTAATTTGAAACAGAGAGAGTAGGTTTTAACTCCATATACATAGATATAAACGTTCATATATTGTTTGATATGAATTAATTAAATATTTTATCTAGTTTTTGTTAATGATTATATATTTTTATCATTCTAAAATATACTTTAATTCCATATACATAGCTATAAAGGTTCATATGTTATAAACGTTTTATTTTTGTCAACAAACTCCATATATTAAATCACATTTGGTTGGTAGAAACATCCCGAAATCGGGTACTATATACCGACTCATTGAGATCTATATGGGAAAACATATGGTTACGTGCTCGTGCCGCTTTTGCAAGGGCATCAGCACGATCATTACAAAAACGAGGGATATAGACTAACTGAAAGGAAATAAAATGTTCTCTAAGTTCTGCGAAATGATCTTACTCAGACTGGAAAGCTGGTCAATCTATCGGATCGTCGGTCATCGTCAATAGGTTTGAGCAATCCGTCTCAAATCGCGCCCTAGGTACACGTCTCTGAATAAGACAATCCATCGCCCAGAGGAGTCCCTCGAACTCTGCGTGTAGAGCTGAGAGGCTTCTTTGGCATCCCTGCTTGCCGGTGTGTGTTTGACCTGATGTGTCAGTGAGGCACCATCCCAGACCGCTAATGGGCCCTTGATTTGCCCAAGATGCGTTGACTTGGCAGATCGAGATATGTGGATGTTCGGATCGGATGGTATCTTCAATCTCGGTAGTATTTCCCTCCTCCCCTTCTTCTTTTTCTCTAGCCAAATTCGCGCATCGCCAACTTTCTTCCTTTAAACGGGCTACTTGGAGTGTAATCGCGGCTGATACATTCTTCCCATTGAAGAGTTTGTCGTTCCTAGCCTTCCAAATAAACCAAATAATCCACGGAAATATATCCCTTTGTGATTTGGGGAGACCCCTTTCTTATGCCCTCCAAAATAGGAAATCCATATTTTGGTATAGGGATGTACTCGGGAAATAACTCGAAAAGAATGTTATAAACGTTTAAAAACGCCTAAAATCGTCTAAGCCCCGATTAGGCGTTCTAGGCGCTGGGTCACCGCCCGCTTAACGTCTAGCGTTTTCTTGAACTTTGTTAAAACTATGATGAAGTTGTTTGCTTATGGTTATTATTAGTATGATTATAAATTGAGTAAATTTTCGGAAATAGCAGTTTATAAATTGGAGCTTATTTTTTCGATACTTCAATCAAAACTTTGTCTAACTAAGACCTATTTCTCTCTCTCTCTCTCTTTCTCTCTCTTTCTCTTTCTAGACTTTAACCTAAAGTGTTAACTCTTCTTCTTCTTCCCTCCTCTGCCGCATCTGCTCGTTTTACCACCACCACTCTCCTTTGTACCTTCATAGATTCCTCTGGTCACAACAAAGTCTCTTTTCTTCTTACAACACATCTCTCTGCTTTTTCTTTTGTTGATGTATAAATTACTTGAGGAAAATCTCTCTCGCCGACGAGGCATGAAGAACGACCATCTAAGACGATGGTGAAATCAGCTTCTACGTTACCATCTCCAGTCACTATAACAGTGACGCCAAGAAAAGGCTTCGGCGATAGGAGTCTCGGTCTGTTAAATCTGATCCCACGCGCCTTCGTCTTCAAAAAATCTCCTCTAGATCCAAGCTTCCCTCAACTAACTAGAGCTAGAACCGATCTTCTCTCTTGAAGATCCGAACCAGCTCGTCGTACTTTTGTGATAACCAAGGTTGATTTCGAAAGATTCACCTTCGTCAAGCAATACGACACTGGTAAAACATTAAAGAAACTATCTTCACTCTGGCTTATTGTCGTGTCCAAAGAATCATGTGGAAAAGTCATGTAAAAATCTAGTCCAAAGCTTCAAGATTCTACTTAAGTGATCATGGATTTGTGGCGGCGTGGGTTTGAGGTGTCTCCAAAGGGAAAAAAGCTTAGAACTCTGCCTTTTGCTTTCTGATTGGGAGTTAAGTTTCAAACGGATTAATATTTCAAACGGATCAATATCTCTTCTCTCCCCATCGATTTTGTATCGGATGTCACATGAACATAACAAGTTTTTTTACTTTCTCCTTTCATGGTGTATTAGGTGTATTTGGTAAAAATCTAGCATATGACTATGTATTAAGATCAACGATTTTAACTAATTAAAGAAACACAATGATATGGTTGCTTAAGCACTGGAAACGTGATATCAACATATCCTAGAGTGCTTGAGAATTATATGAATATGTGTGATATGACTCTACAAAAATCTAGCAAAATGCGAAGAAATTCAAACTCATCAAGACGTTTTAAATGTTTCCACAAGAAAAACAACCAGGTTTAAGCAACATTAAAACCCACCCTAACGCAGTAAAATGGATGTAATAGCTTGGAATTTCCAAGGAGCGGGGGCGATGTAGCGAAATATCAATTAGAAGAATTACATCTTTTTCGTCCTAGCTTTTTATTTTTATTAGAGACAAAAAAACAAACGTTCTATTTTGCAAGATTTGAAAGTATCTATGGGTTATGATCACGTTTTTACAGTTGAGCTGAGAGGTAAAAGCGGAGGTCTAGCTCTCTTTTATATGGACGAACCTACAGTTGTTATCTCTTATTCAGATAATCGCATGATAGACGTTGAATCTACCCTTGAAGGACATAAAAAATTTATGACCTTTGTGTATGGTGATCCAGTTGTTGAATACCGAGAACGTGTATGAGAATGCCTTACGAGAATGAGTCTAACTCAGCAAAATGCATGGCTCATGATCGGGGACTTCAATGAAATCACTGGAAACCATGAAAAACGGGGAGGACAAAGCCGACCAGAGTCTTCTTTTATTCCTTTTTGAACCATGCTAGATAATTGTGGGATGATTGACTTCCCACACATAGAGAATCCACTTTTATTGGTTGGAAGACACAAAATTGGTAATGTAAAAACTAAAGTAAAATTTCATCTTGATAGAGCCATAGGTAATGAAGAATGACATACTCTATTTTCCCACATTATGGTGGAGTA
Source organism: Draba incana (assembly GCA_963576765.1). Lineage (NCBI taxonomy): Eukaryota > Viridiplantae > Streptophyta > Magnoliopsida > Brassicales > Brassicaceae > Draba > Draba incana. The sequence continues at coordinate 28,617,772 of OY755217.1, read as the reverse complement.
TCAAAAACTCTGGAGATCCGACCATAGAACAGTATTAGCAAGAGTTCAATCCACCATTCAAGACAGGAGAAAAAACTTCTGATTCAACAAAAGATGGATCGGAAAACCTGGCTTTAAAGAATTAGTGTCTATAGGATGGGGCACCTTAGATGGAATCCCACTTAAGGATTTCCACCAGAGATTATCCTCATGCGGATCACAAATCTCGAGATGGAGGAAATCGATGACCATTAACTCAGCCAAATTAATTGAGGAAATAAAAGATCAATTAGACCAAGCTCACGCTGATGATAACTCCACTCTAGAGGAAGTGGAAGAAATCTGAAGGAAACTCCTCATCGCTTTCAGGGAAGAAGAACAATACTGGCATGCGATGAGTGGAGTCACTTGCCACTATTACAGGAATAGAAATACAAGCTTTTTCTATGCCACCACTAAACAGAGGAGAGCACAAAATCGTATAATCTGCCTAAAGGATAAAAATGGTCAATGGGTTGAGAGTGAAACGAGGGTTGCAAAAGTTATAACTAATTATTTTGAGGCACTCTTTACCACTTCGGAGCCTCAAAATCTGGATGACTCACTCTGGTATGTTGCCAAGAAGGTTTCAGAGACTGATAATGAACGACTCATTATTGACAGAAGTTCTCATCTCCCTACGGTATGTATCCCTTTTTCTATTCATATTATGCATGGAAGTTCTCATCTCCCTGCTCAAAGGAGCTGAGAAATAATCTCGTATTACGGGATTACGAATTGCTCAAGTAAGCCCAAGAGTTTCTCACCTCCTCTTTGCTGAGGATAATTTCTTTTTTGCAAAGCAGACGTCCTGCAATGTGTAGATATTTTAAAAATTATTAAAACCTATGGCGATGCATCTGGTCAACAACTAAATCCCAACAAATCCTCTCTATTTTTTTGGAATAGAGTTGACTATTAAATCAAAAGAGAAATTAAGAGGGTCATCGGCATAACAAGAGAGGGAGGTATGGGTATGTACCTAGGACTACCAGAATAAATATGTGGCTCTAGGAAAAAAGTATTCGTCGTTGTTCAAGATCGACTTAACAACCGTATTAACACTTGGTCTGCAAAATTCCTTTCCAAAGGAGGGAAAGAGGTTTTAGTAAAATCAGTGGCACAAGCCTTTCCGACATATGTTATGTCGTATTTTCTACTCCCTCAGGGTATCACAGATAAACTCAAGAGCGCTATATCTAATTTTTGGTGGAGTTCCTGTCAAAATAATAGAGGATTACATTGGATTGCTTGGGATAAGATTTGCACCCCTTGAGATTCAGGTGGTCTAGGGTTTAGATATTTAAACGAGTTCAACCTAGTTCTTCTTGCAAAACAGTTGTGGAGGTTGACCCACTTTCCAACATCTCTCCTTGCTAAAGTACTATGTGGATGATGCTATCCCCAGTTATCCCCGATGATAGATTGCAAGGACAAATCTCCTTGGTATGGTTGGACTAGCATTATGGTGGCAAAACCCCTGCTCATACTGGCCTTCAGAAGACTATATGCTCTGGGTATAATACCAAGACTTGGTGTTAACCCTGGATCCCAGACAAACTGGCTCGTTTACCAAGACACCTTAACAGACACATCCGGTAAGATCCCCATCTTATGGTTAAAGACCTTATGCTATACAACTCATCAGAATGGAATCACACAAGACTCCGGGAATTATTCTATCTCGAGGATGTCGCCCTAATTATGGGGTTGAAACCTAGCAGAATTTTCAAATTAGACAGGTATGCGTGGAGCTATACAAAATCAGGAATGTATATGGCTAAATCTGGATATGAGATATTACACAGCACATACCAAAGATTACAACCCAGTAGATATATGAGCCGATCATAACAGGTCTGCTAAGCCAAGTTTGAAAAATCAAGACCCTGGGAAAGCTTCGACACTTTATGTGGCAAGCCTTAACAGGGTGTATAGCCACAAGCCAACAACTTACTTATCGACACCTTGGAAACGACAAGAGCTGTCCCAGATATGGTGCACCAGAGGAAACAATAAACTATATGATATTTGAATGCCCTCGGCCCTGCAGGTGTAGGCTCTATCGGACTATTCGTATCTTTCGGGTTATTTTCCGAGTATATCCCTATACCAAAATATGGATTTCTTATTTTGGAGGGCAAAAGAAAGAGGTCTCCCCAAACCACAAAGGGATACATTCTAGTAGATTATTTAGTATATATGGAAGGCAAGAAACGACAAGCTTTTTAATGGAAATGAGATATCAGCTGATTTTACGCTCCAAGTTGCCCATTTAGAGGAAGAAAGTTGGCGATGCGCAAATTTAGCTAAAGAAGACAAAGTGGAGGATGGAAATACTACCCAGATCGAAGATACCATCCAACCTGAGCACCCCCATATCCCGACCTGCCAAGTAGACGTATATTGGGCAGATTAGGAGCCCACTAGCGGTCTCAGATGATGCCTTACCAACACATTAGGGAAAATGCACATCAGCAAGCAAGGATGTCACATAAGCCTCTCAGCTCTACATGCAGAATTTGAGGGTTTCCTCTGGGCAATGTATTGCCTAATTCAGATACGTCTACCTATGGCTCGATTTAAGACTGATTGCTCAGACTTATTGAAGATGACCGACGATCCAATGGACTGACCAGTTTTTCAGACTGAGTTAGATTAATTTGCCAAACTTAGAGAGAAATTTACTTCCTTTCACTTATCTTATATTCTCCGTTCTTTTAATGATCGTGCTGATGCTCTTGCAAAAGCTGCACGAGCACGCAACCATGTCTTTTTCCATGTAGATCTCGATGAGTTGGTGGAAAATACTTGTTCTGGAATGCTTTATACTGATCGAATGTAATTTAATATATAGAGCTAGTTGGAAAAAAAAAAAAAAAAATGGATGATACAAGTTGAAGAATACAAAAACAGAAAAACTAGTTTAATAATTTAAACTTATGACTAAACGTGATTGGCCCTCTATTAATTACGAGTGGGAAAAGAAAACAATAAATAAAAGACTCTGCTCTCTCTCTGGTCTTCTTCTTCTTCTTCGTTCCTTCCTTGCTCAGATTTCTACACAGCGAAACCCAAAACCAATAATTTCTCTTTCAATGGCATTGATCCAACATGTTTCAGTTTCTGGCTCATCTGCGGTTCGATTGAGCTTCTCAACCTCCGCATCACCTCCGTTGACAACGACGAGGGTTTCTCTCAATTTTCAGCCGGAGAAGAAGAGTTGTTGCCGGAGAATGATATGCAGAGCTATGGTACAAGAGGCTTCTCAAGGGATTCCTTCCGTTTACGCCAGAGAAATGGAACGTCTCTCTGCTAAGGAATCGCTTATTCTCGCCGTAAAACTCCTTTTCATCTCCTCTTCTTCAATTCTTCGATTTTCCCAATCTGAAAACTGAAATTGCTTAGAAATTGGTGAGAATTAGGTTTGGATTTTAGGATTTGGAACGTATTGATTGCTTTGGATGGATTCATAGATTGCAATTTTGAATTTGAGTTCTGAAACCAATTTAGATTTAACAGTTCAATGATGCTGGAGGATTTGAGGCTTTAGTTACAGGGAAGATCACTGATCTGCAAAAGATTGATGTGACTGAGAGGATAACTAGTCTTGAGCGGCTTAACCCGACTCCTAGACCAACCACGTAGGCGCTCGATTTTAGCTTCTTCAATTCGAGTTTTTAAGATTGTTTTGGGGCAATGCCATTAACTGGTTTATAATTAGCTTTCCAGATCTCCTTATCTTGAAGGAAGATGGAGTTTTGAGTGGTTTGGATCCAGCACTCCTGGTTCAGTCGCTGCTCGTGTTATATCCGAGTTAGTGTTCTTACATTTTTGCTTATCGAATAAGCCTTACGATTCATCTTGAGATTTTAAAGCATGCCTCTATCTGTTTCAAAACTGTGTGTGGCAGGCGGTTTCCTTCGACATTGGTGAGTCTATCAAATATGGACATAGTCATTAAGGATGCTAGCGCAACCGCGACTGCAAACATCAAACTGTTAAACATGGTAGATAGATATACTTTCCTAGGATAAGATCTTATGGATATATAAGCAGACTTATAAAATAGAGTTTTGGTTTCTTTGTTGAAAAAAATGCAGATAGAAAACAGAATCATCTTATCATCGAAATTGACGGTAGAAGGGCCTTTAAGGATGAGAGAAGAGTACTTAGAGGGAATGATCGAGTCGCCTACGGTTATTGAAGAAGCAGTACCTGAACAGCTAAGAGGTTTACTGGGTCAAGCTTCCACAACATTGCAACAGCTTCCTGTACCAATCAAGGATACTTTAACCAATGGTCTAAGAATTCCTCTTGGTAAAGCCATAAGCAACATTTTAACATTTTCCTTTCCTCACATGAGTAACATTGTAACAATGGGGTGTTTGTTGTTATCGACTTTCAGGTGGATCTTACGAGAGATTCTTCATGATATCTTATCTAGACGACGAGATTCTTGTAAGTTCTTGAAATGTTATGTTCATAGACCTTGAAGCCTTTTGCGAGTATTAAACTGGCCATTGTGTTGTTATTGTTGTGTAGATTGTAAGAGATACCTCCGGAGTACCTGAAGTTCTAACGAGGGTAGAATCATCGTCTTCATCGAGTGTTGTAGACAAGCTTGAATACAACATTTAAAGATAACAATCCTTATGATACTCTGTTTCTGTATGTAAAATGTATAAAAAAAGTGTATACAACTTATCAATATCAAACATCAGACACACTGAGACCACTTTTCTCTGTATCTTTTGTCAAATTCGGTTACCAAAGATTTGTCTTTGTTGATTACATTAGTGAATTTGTTTTTGGATTAGATGTTTGTGATGGTCGTTTACAAACTATAATTATCATTATCCATCATTTATCACTTTGAATAAACAAAAATTTCACAAATCCCTCATAATGATACTTAGAGCATGTACACCCATGATATCACGTGGGTATCATTAGCATTATTTTAGTATAAATTTTAATATTTGTTTATTGTTTGAGATTTATTATGATACTGTTAATAAATCTGTCTCCAGTAGTGAGACCGGTGTCGGTTTCATAAAAAAAAGAGAATATTATTGAAATTTTTAGTTTTAGGTTATAATCAAAAATATTATATTCAATTCGTTAAAATTTTGGGAAAATAGATATATGAGTATTTATATAAATAGCAAAAAATCAAGATAAAAGGATAATTTTAAAATTTACTTGATATAAACGTTTTTGATTTTATTTTGTTTACTTTCATGAGTGATTTAAATTTGTTTTTTACTTTTTTATTTTTGACTTTCAGGTTATAAAATACTCTATATACATTTTTTGAATCATAAACCCGCATATATGCGGATCCTTTCACCTAGTATATATATATATATAAACATAAAATTAAAAAAAAAGTAATATTATAATTTGTAAAAACGTAAAATCGCTCGACCAATTTCTATTCGTAAAAAAAAAAAAAGACCCAATCGCACGGTGCCACATCATCAGTGATACGGTATCAACTAGATCATTCGGCTGATACTAAAACCAGCAGGGTATCAGATGCCTTTAGTCTATTTTTTATTTGTTTTTATTTGTTGATACCCTACAAATATCAACGCTGGCCATGCTCTTAGAAAAACTGTTGAGTCAATCTTTTAGACTTTAGAGGACGTGCAAGAAAACAACATTAGACAAAAAAAATCTTAAGGCCATGTTCAATGGTAACATTATAGTGTCTTATGTGGTGTTTTTATAATATAAAATTATTAAAACATATACTCTCTCTTCCTTTTACTCAACTTTATACTTTCTTTTTCATCTTTTTACTCAACTTTTATTAATTTTATATTTAAACACTTTCTCTTCCTTTTAAGAACATTTTCCAAAATATCTAATTTTAGACACTCTCTCTTCCTTTTACTTAAATTTTATTAATTTTATATTTCAATATACCCCACAAAAACACTCTTTCTTTCTTTTACAACCATTTTAATAATTTTATATTATAAGAACACCACATAAGACACTAGGAGGTTACCATTGAACATGTCCTAAGTGTGCATGTTTAACTGGTAACACAATTAACAAATCTTAAGACATTAAGCAGGCTAAGCTTTTCATCAAATCAATAAATTAGCCTCATATCAAACAAAAATAAATAAATAAAATTTACTTCCAACAAAAGCGAAATAAACAAAAGAAAAAACACCACTTAAAATGAAAAAATTAATTCTTTTGAGAGACACTAGTTAGGAGAATTGGTGGTGAGAATCTGATGAGAAAACTGATCCACCATGTAAATGAGAGGAGGAAGAAGAATTAGAAGAAGCACAAACATCAATGGAGGAGGACAAGGGCAAAAACGGAAATTCGCCAAGTTCTTGAATAAACCCTTCGAAATCTCCCAAACCATTCAAGAACCCTCCAGAGCTCTCACCAACACCATTATTACCGTTCCAAGTCATCGAGATCTCTTCATTACCTTCCATTCCCGAGTTTAATCCAAATGCTTCTGTGTTGATCATCAAGACATGATTGTTGTTGTTGTTAATGTCTTGGACTTGAGCTTGACGATGATGATCTCTTCTAGGTTTTGTTTTGGTAACGTTTTGATGACGGTTTTCGGAGTCTGGTTTGCCGGTGAGGCTTTGGACAAGCTCACGGAAGTTGGCAACGTCGGTTTTGATGATCTCAGGAGCAAATATGTGAATGATACGAATCTTTGGCTTTGATTTGGTTATTGAGTATGATTGTTTGTGCATGGATATGCTTGATGATGAGCTTCTTCTTCTTTCGTCGAAGATCGTGGCTTCCATTTTTAGAATGATTAGGGTTTATTGTATAGAGAGAGAGAAGAGAGAGTTGGTGAATTTGGTTGGAAGTGGAGATATGTGAAGGTTATATAGGAGGAAAGGAAATAATAAGTAAGAATAAAACTTATTTTAAACAATTACTCAGTATGTATTTATATGAACTAGAGGTAGGCAAATAATTGAAGAGGCACTTTAATTGTTGATTTAAATTTATTGCCATCATGTAAATTATATGTTTAACAAGACTTGTTGTTATATATATACAGTATTTGATAAACTAATTGGATTAAATATTTAATTAGTTACATATGTAGTAATTAATGATTTATGAGAGAGATGTGTGTATGTCTCCCAAGACATGAAATAGAGAAACAAGAAACTCATTGGTCCCCTCCCACTAACCAAATTATCATCTTGTATTTTCTCTAATATCTCATTTTAGTATTTTACGTAAAATTGAAATTCTTACATTTTGTGTTTCTTGTTGTTGTCAGGTAACGAAGAAACCCATTACAAACGCTGGAAATGTTAGAAACAAAACTTGCATATTCCGACTAACATAGCCTAAAATGTTAAGAGTCAAAACACAGGAGACAAACTTTTATAAACAAACAAATCAAGTGCTAAAAAGGTGAATATGTTACGCGTTTCAAAAAAACTCCAAGCACCGGTGCTTTCCGAGACATAAACTGTTCAAGAATGTGTGATTGTATTACTTGATTAAATAAATGAGCAAGAGATTTCCACAAACTTGGCCCCATGTAATGTACACAAACTCAACAAATCTATAAATGATTGTTTTTTTTTTCCCGCAAATGCTCAACTTAGCTATATTATATATTATGCTAATATCATAATATGAACCAACCAATCAGTCAATATTCAATACTTAATACGGCTTAAAATTAAAGAATCTTTATCACTTTATAATACTTCTCAACAATATAATGTAAACTTACTAATCTAGCTATACACATACATATCCTAATTATTCACATAAAAAAAATACATTAGGAAAACGGCTATAGTATTTACTATTTAGAACAAAAGAAGCAAATAATGGAGACAATAATGTAGAAACGTTAGAAAGTAAGTAGAATGTGAAGACATGAAGATGGCATGATTTGAGATGACTCTCACTTAGCTTTTACCTTTAAGTCGCCTCATCTCACGTCCTTCTTCTTTTATTGCACGAGAGGCAGTTTCACTTCATGACGTCTATTTTTCACCATTTTTTTCATTCTTTATCAAAACAGCCAAAAAAGACCAACACATCTGATTTAGAGAGAAAAAAAAGCTTAAGTAATATTCTTTGTATATGTTTTTGGATCATCCAATCCAACACATATCTAAAACAAATGGAAATCTATACACAACAAGCTCATATTTTATTAGTGATCAACCACATTTAAGAAAAGGATATACCAAATAGGGCATAGCTATCCATAAGTATATTATCATTATTAATATCTCTATATGACAACTTTGCAAGTGAATAAACTAACGACAACTAGCTAGCTAGCTAAGGGTCGTAGCTATATATCTATATGTATATGCTAACTAAAATACGTTTTAACAACAAAACGTTAATCTACATATACGTGTGTCGATCATCCTTAATAAACATATATTAAACCTTAAATAAATCTCTAGGTTTTTGTTCTACAATCTCTGAGGCCATCACCATTGGAGACATTTTACCAATGTCTCACAATATAAAAATATTAAAAACACATTCTCTCTTTTTTTTACTTAACTTTATACCTTTTTTTTCATTTTTTACTCAATTTTATACCTTCTCTTTCATCCTTTTACTCAATTTTTATTAATTTTATATTTAAACACACCCCAATTATCTCTCTCTTATGTCTTCCCCAAGACACAATCTCTCCAACTAAACCCACTATCTTCTCTCTTTATTCAACTTTTATTAATTTTATATTTCAATATACCACACTATTTCAACAAAAAACATTCTCTTTCTTCCTTTTACTCAAATTTTAATAATTTTATATTATGAGACACACCCACATTGTCTCCAATGTACATGCTCTACCATTGCGATCGGAATCTAATGATGTATTAGGTGACAGACTCATTAATTGATAAATGATTCGATTCACTATAAGATACAATGGAATATAACCGTCAGATTAAGAGTGGAAGGATATGAAAGAGATCTAGCGGCTAGAATGAAAAGAGAGATTTGGTTTGTAACTTTTGTACAAAAATGTATGCGTGACTGAGAGTCGAACACACGAGTCTTGTGTTCTCTTTTAGATTCGGCCCACATGCGTGCAATTAACCCGTTCGATGTTCGACACGTGTCTTTATCTTAAGCCGTATAGATTGTGGTCCCTCTCCGTATTTGTTTGACGTGGTTCCCTGTTTCCAAACTTCTTTCTTGTACATCTTCTGCTTAGCTGGAGGTTGTGGACCCCCACCTTCAAAACATTTTGTTTTCTTCTATTTTCAACAAGATATAATTATGATAAAAGAAATTCCAACTTGATATGATTTATTTGGTCCTTTAATAGCATAAATGATAATATTACAAAGTTGTGTTTGTAAAAAGGGTTGTTTATACTTATGCTCGAGTCTAGAGAACGTGAGATATATCATATCTCTTTTGATCTGTCTCACAAATTTTTATATTTATGATTTTTTTTTTTGTCACTAAAAACTGTCATTTGTTTAAAATGAATAACTTATTATGATTTCATTACTCAAAAAAAAAATAAAAAATTATGATTTCATGTAGAAGTCGAAACTTCAGAATTTGCAATAGCTATTAGCTTACAAAGTTCTTTTGATCAAAGTGGATAACGAATCAATCCGCATATGAAATACTATATTTTTTACAACTCTAGTTATTATATAAAATGCCCTAGTCTTTACCAATCCACAAATGAGGAATAACTTTTCATTGAAAAACAATCTTAAGAATCAAATTTTCACAGAAGTTATCAGATATTTTTATCCATATTAAAATATATTCCTCTACCCAAAAGAAGAGAAAGATTTTTCATATAATATTGAATTTTTTTGTTGCATGGCTTCCTTGTTACTACTCTTGAGTCTTGACCAAGAATCCAATTTATTCGGCATAACACTTTAGAACCTCTTGTGTTAACCAAATTATTGTACTAGCATCTCCCGTGTTTGTAAATACAATATGCATCAAAAGTCAACAAGACACGGCGAAAAATCTTTGTCCACCATGGGATACAACAAAACACGCAATAACCTCGTTTCTGTTGCAAACACAATTTTCTTGTTTTCATGAATGTAAAGAGAACTCGTTTTAATCAACACAAAACATGTTTCAAAGACATTCTGGTCACAAATTAAGCTTAACAAGTGACATCAAAAGTGACACAAAGAGACAAGTCATTCCAAATAATAGTGATATATATTACCGAAAGAACACACACGTTCAAGCCTTATGGCCCATTCATCAAACAGTGGCAGAAATAACCTTCTTGAAACCATATCCTTTAGGGACTGTAAGCACATGATCCAACCACTCAACTGTCCCCCACATTTCACAACTTTTAGGCCTTTCAAATGCAATCACCGCACACCAAACCATCTTCATATCCCCACCCCAAAGGAAATTCTTGTCCCACAAAACCACCATCTTTCCACCATAATCAGCAATTTTAACACTAGTACCATCATGGAACCTAGGTAGTCCTGCCAAACCCTTCAGATTTCTCCACATTTCTTGTCAAAAACAGAGTACGAAACATTCTCTATCACGCAAGGTACATCGAAACTCCTATCGTGCTAGATATTGCATCCAACCATGTCCCATCTACCTTCATTGGGATTGTGAGCAAGCACCTTGTTGTGAGCGTCCACGTAGAACTTCCAGTCAATACATACACTTGTGTAGAAAGATGTGTCTTCAGTCCAGGCTACATGGGATTGGGAAGGGGTTAGGATCCCAACTTTGTGTTTTTGTGTCAAACACCTCGAAAGAATTCTTCTAGGAATTGGCATATGGACATCATCGTAGCATCTAGGTACATATATATTTTTGTCAAGGACGCTAGCAGAGAGATCCCATAGCTTCATCTGTAAGCTTGGACCCTCGTGCCACATGTGAGATGATATGCTCAAATTTACCCTGATCTACTCTCTCAAATTAAGAGATCATATAGTACTTAGGGATCGAATCTACAAGGAAAAGAATTCACAAAGTAAAATTCCAAATTCAAATTAAGCTAAGTAAGTAATATTGTAATGAAAAAGCAAATAAATAAAGCAAGCAAACGATGATTGTTGTTCTTTAAATCAATAAGACAAAGCGTTAGGCATCGGGTAATTCGCACGCATGACTTTAAATCGAAGCACTAAATTACTGTCGGTATATTTATTAAGAACTGTTCTTAAACTCGAAATCAATTGTAAAACTAATCAACTTTCGTTGCAGAAGTTACCTATGATTAAATCCTAGCAAACCAAATTCCTTTGCGAGTTCTATAAATTTAATCAAGCATTAACGAGCAGTTTCAATATGTTCACAAAATCACTAAGCCAAATTCCTTTGCGAATAGTTATTTTGCTCACCAAAGATATAAATCCAATTAACTAATAATGCTTTCGCATCTATCAATTAACCTAACATGTCTAAATCAGGGTGATCAATCCTAAAGCAGAATTAAAGCTATCAAGGTGAAGAACACAGATTAGATTGATCCCAACAGTAATAAAGTTATAACAATTTATCATCAGCCTTTGAAAAACCCTAAACCTAACTAATAGATTACTCAGACATGATGATTGAAACAAGCATAATAACTGAATAATACTGCATTAAAAAGAAAGAGTAAGAGATACAAAAGGGTTCGAAGAAATCTCTGAAAAGAGTCTGAAATTGTCTCCCTAAAAGCTCTGAATCAATCTCTTGCTAGGTCTCAATAGAATAAAGCATAAAGCCTAACAATGGTTGTTAAAAACTATATATAGGACTTCAAAACCGTCTTGGAACAATAGTGTAATCTTCAGGAACTTCTGGGCTCAAACGGGTTTCACGAATTGGGCTTTTTCTCTGTTACGAACAGGGTGTCGATCGACACCCAGAGATGGTGTCGATCGACACCAAGGCTGGATTTCCAATCCGAGTTTGACACTTTGATCTCTTTCTCCGAAATGCTCCAGAATGCTCCTAAATCTCCCATGATGCTCCAAACACCTATAAACCTGTAATGACTCTAAAAGAACACGAAAAACACCGAAAGACTCTAAAAACATACTTATATCATGGCTTTAAATGGGTAAAAACCATGATATATCATGAGACTTGCAATCCAGAATTGAAACCGTAGGGATCTGCCCTCCATAATATCTGATTCGTCGATGTCATAGATATTAGAACCAACTGACACAAGACCCGAACAGTTGGGAGGATGAGAACGAAGTCTTAGGACTGTAGCCAAACCATACCCCCTTGACCTTAATTTGTTTTTTTTGTATGAATTATAACCCCTTGACTTCTTCTTCTTCTTACTTGTGTCTTTGGTTAGGGGTTGATTAGGTTCACGATAGGGTGAACCAATGATATATAGGGATCTCCAGGAGAGGACCATAAACACACATAGAGACAACTATCAGCGGCCCAAGAGTGACCGGGCTTTGTAAAGCTCCGGTGAAGCAAGGAGAGATCCAGGGCCGGTGTAACACCCCAGTCCAGGATCTAGACCGGAACGGTACTGAGGATCGCTAGAACGCCCTATCCGAAGTTCCAGGAACGAATCCTAAAGCCTTAGACTAGACATTCCAGCAACCGTCCCTATCGAATACGACTCAAGGCTTGCCAACCCGAGTCTTACTCGACAGTTGGTTCGTCTGGACAAGACTAAGTATCGTATGAAACCCCATTTAATAAAAACCTTCCTTTATTTATTTATACTTAGTCTTTCAAAACGATTACAAGATTATATCGATCCTGAGCCTATTACTCCAAAAAGGTTTGTACATATTACATATATACATTTACAAAAACAAGGAAATTCTACCACTGATTCCCTAGTGTTCCGAGTGCCACAAGGTCTAATAGTCTATGGTTACCTGCAAAACAGATTGAGTCGTAAGCACTAGATGCTTAGTGAGTCTAGGTTTTACCTAAACGATTTTAAACATATACAACCCAATCCAAACCCAAAATCAAGCAGCACGCAATCGCTCAAAGAGATGCATAATTAACATGACCGCTCGTATGCAACTAAACGTTCTCTATTCTCTTAAGGCCTTACGCGTTGTCCATTCCCGTCACGTGAATGTTAAGGCATCACTCGGTCCTTTGCCACAAAGGCTAAGACTTATGATCCTTTAACAATTCCGTCGCCGAATCTTTACGGACTCTAACGGAATTTATGCATCGATCGCTTATGCATACATGGCCAAGGCTGCAATCCCGTCTCTCCATGTCATCGTGAGTATTAATTAGTACCCCACGGGTAACTAACTAAGTCACGGGACACGGGAATGACATACCGCGTATTTATAAAGTTTTATATCATTTAACCATGCATATAAACTCATAAATATTCAATCATGGATTTAAGTCCAACACTTAGCAATTCTTATTAATAAACTATTTGAACCTCGGTTCGCATAGTGCAATAAATCAAGCAAGGTGTTCTACTCATCAACACCATCACACATACTTCTGTCTACATGTATTCTACTCATCAATACACGAACTTAGACTCACCGAGATGATGAAGTATGAAGCCGGCTCAAGACTTGATCTCGGTTCCTTCCTTTGGACTTGGCTTGATCCTAACAAGTAAGTCCCAAGGTTACTAAGGCACGCTTAGAGTTTTCCTTTTAGAGATAGGCTAAAGAATATCTACTAAGGTTGAAATGGACATGAACCAACCTTACTGAAAACTTCTAAGGATGCTAGAATGGACTTTCCGGCTCGGCAAAGGCTCGGATTGATTCTTCGGACGTATCGGATCAGATTCTTCTCTCTATCGGGTCGCGGATCGGGACGGTACGGGTTCAGTATGCCTGGTGCGTATCGTTCTCGGACTGAGTACGTGATCGGTACAAGCGCGGTACGAGATCAGTACGGATCGGTACGGATTCGATTACTTCTCTTTATCGTGAGGATTTTAGGGTTTCCGAATGATAGCTCACGGTCCCAAAGGGTTTCTAACGGTCCAAAAGAACAAGGGGGTCCTTCCTTTTATAGGAAAATGGAAGCTAACAAGAACCTAGGGTTTCCCGGTCCTTGTGGCTCACATGCAAGCCGGAACTCACCATCGGGTGACACGTGGCATCGTGTCACGGTGAAGGCATGCAAAAGGGCCTCTCTAGCGTGTGACACGTGTTTTTCACGTCGGCAACACGTCCCTATCGCTACCGACATACAGTTCGGCGTTGACCACGGCCGAACGGTGTCCGAACGGACCGGTCTCGGCGCGTGACTAGGCGCGGTCTTCATCCGATCGGGGCACGATCACAGGTCGCGCCTAAGGCAAAAATCCTTGCCTGGCCGGTCGCTTCCCTTATCTGGACTGGCCGTTCCACGTGATCTGGGCCGGCCTCTGCCTAGATCGCGGTATGGGTCACTACATTCTCCCCCCCTTATTTAGAATTCGTCCCGAATTCTTATCTAATTAAGGGTCCAGCCTCAACGGTTTGAGGTTCGGTAAACATTTCCGGATGGTTTCTTCTGAATCTTTCCTCATCCTCCCATGTAATCGCGTCTCGATGATTCTTCCTCCTAATCACCTTGATTTGTGAAATCTCTCGTCCTTTGAGAAATCTGGATCGTGTCTCACCGATCCTTATAGGTTCCGGGGAAGGAGGTCTAATCTCGGTTTGTGGTGCGGGTAACCGTTCTGGTTGCGGTTCTTCTGGGCGACGAACAAACTTTCTGAGCATGGACACATGGAACACATTATGCATTCCTTTATCCGAAGGTAGGTCCAACTCATAAGCCACTTCTCCTATCCTCTTCACAATACGGTACGGCCCTTGAGCTCGTGGGTCCAACTTACTCGGCTTCCCAAATCGGTCTTTTCCTTTCGATGCCTCGGCTTTCAACCATACCCAATCATCGACTTCAAATACTACCTCTCTTCTATGCTGATCCGCATATTTCTTTTGTCGGTCTTGGGCCTTTTTCATATTGGTCCGGATGAGATTAATCTTGTTCGTGGTTTCCTTCACTATTTCCGGTCCAAACTCTCGTCTTTCTCCCACCTCGGTCCAACATATGGGCGATCTACATGGCCGTCCATACAACGCCTCGTATGGTGCCATACCAATACTAGCATGATAACTATTGTTGTAGGCAAATTCTACTAAGGGTAAGTGGTCTTCCCAATGGCTCTTATAGTCCAGTATGCACATCCTAAGAAGATCTTCCAGCGTCCGGATGGTCCTCTCCGTTTGACCATCGGTTTCAGGGTGAAATGCCGTACTCATGTGCAAATCAGTCCCTAATGCCTTCTAAAGGGCTGTCCATAGCCTGGATGTGAACCGAGGGTCTCGGTCGGATACGATATTAGCTGGAACCCCGTGTAGCTTTACGATCTGGTCCAGATACAACTTAGCCAATATCTCGATCCCATCGTTCAATTTCATGGGTAAGAAGTGGGCACTCTTGGTTAATCGATCCACTATTACCCAAATAGCATCGTTTGACCGCCCAGGTGCCTTTGGTAACCCGGACACAAAGTCCATAGAGATTGCGTCCCATTTCCATTCGGGGACGGGTAAACTTTGTAACAGTCCTGCCGGTACTTGATGTTCAATCTTGACTTGCTGACAAGTCTGGCACTGAGCCACCCATCTTGCCACTGTTCGCTTCATACCGGGCCAGTGATAGTATTGATGTATGTCCCGGTACATCTTCGTACTTCCCGGATGGATACTAAGTTTCGATTTATGTGCCAACCTTAGGATTTCTTCCCGTAAGCCTCGTTCCTTAGGCACGGTAATCCTCTTGCCCTGCAGCAAGGTTCCATCCCCAGCCAAGTGATACCCACTTGCGTCTGGTTGTCCCTGACCCTTGAGTCCTTCAATGATCTTCTTCAGCTTCTCGTCCTCTCTCTGTTCTCGTCAGATGCGCTGAATTAGACCGGCTTGGGTCACTGCTTGTAAACCCAAGGGTTCGATACTTTCTCCTTCCAAGGCTGATAATCTAATCCTCTTGAACTCAGAGTCCAAACTAATCAGATCTCGTTCTGCATCCACACTCGCCTTACGGTGACTTAACGCATCCGCCACTACGTTGGCCTTCCCTGGATGGTAAGTGATGTTCAAATCGTAGTCTGCCACAAACTCCATCCATCTTCTCTGTCTCAAGTTAAGGTCGGCCTGGGTGAATATGTATTGTAGGCTCTTATGATCGGTCATCACCTTGACCGGCTCTCCATAGAGGTATGACCGCCAAATCTTAAGGGCAAAAACAACCGCGGCCATCTCTAGGTCGTGCGTAGGGTAGTTGATCTCGTGCTTCTTTAATTGTCTGGATGCGTAAGCGATTACCCGATCGCTTTGCATTAGGACACATCCCAAACCTGTCCCACACGCATCGGTAAAGACTGTGAAAGGCTGGTTTGGCGCGGGTAGGGCTAGAACTGGTGCTGTGGTCAAGGCTTCCTTTAACCCATTAAACGCTTTCTCTGTCTGATCATCCGATATGAAGACTACACCCTTACCGGTTAGGCTAGTCAAGGGTTTGGACAAACTAGAAAATCCCTTGACGAACTTACGGTAGTAGCCGGCTAATCCTAGGAAACTTCTTATCTCTGAGGCGTTGGTCGGCCCAGGCCAGTCTCGCACTGCCACTATCTTTTCCGGATCTACTGAAACTCCTTCTTCCGACACTCGGTGTCCTAAGAATCCGATCTCTCTTTTCCAAAAGCTGCATTTACTGAGTTTCGCAAAAAGCTTTTGGCTTCTCAACTGTTCCAACACTTTCCCCAAGTGTATCTTATGTTCTTCTGCGGTTTTGGAGTATATAAGGATGTCATCGATGAATATGATGACAAACTCATCAAGGTAGTCCCTGAAGACTTCGTTCATCAGTCGCATAAACACAGCCGGAGCATTGGTCAGGCCAAACGGCATGACTACAAACTCGAACTGGCCGTATCGCGTCCTAAACGCGGTCTTCACAACGTCCTCCTCTGTAACTGGAATCTGATGGTAGCCTGAAGCTAGATCGATCTTTGAAAACCAACTTGCTCCTTGTAGTTGATCCAGCAACTCATCGATCCTGGGCAATAGATATTTGTCTTTGATTGTGACGTTGTTGATCCCACGATAGTCGATACACAATCGCATACTACCGTCCTTCTTTTTGACGAACAACACTGGAGCTCCCCACGGTGACGAACTTGGTCTAATAAATCCTTTCGCCATTAAGTCCTCAATTTGTTTCTTCAATTCGGCTAACTCAGCTGGGGCCATTCGGTATGGTGCCTTGGCTATAGGAGCCGCTCCCGGTGCCAACACAATGGAAAAGGGATCCTTACGGGGTGGTGGTAAACCTTCCAAGGGTTTAAACACATCACTATAGCCATACACCACTGGTATCTGTTCGAGGTTCGGTTCTTCATTGTTGCCACTGACCGTTGTCAAGGTCACCAGATACGCTTCGCCTTCTCTAAGGGCTATCTCAGCCCTAACTGCGGTTACGAAAGACACTCCGGTATTGGGTCGGATGCCAAGATACGTGATGGAGGGTTTCCCTAACCGTTCAAAAGTGATTCTCCCACGGCCACAATCGATGTGAGCCATGTACGCCGTCAGCCAGTCCATACCTAGAATAACTTGATATTTGTCCAGAGGAACAACTATTAAGTTAGCGGAAAAGACATGGCGTCCAATTACTATTGGAACTCCCATGTAGCACTTATCGGCATATAAGATTTGGTCACCGGGTGTTCTAACTCGGATAGAGATCCCTATGATCGTAAAAATTCCTTGGAATTTCGACGCTATGCTCGGCGACACGAAACTATGTGTAGCACCCGAATCAAACAGAACATGAGTGGGTGAGCCGCCCACATGCAATGTCCCTAAATAAGCAATAAACTTTCGTTTAACTTCTTATTTATTTATCACTCCAAAAAGGGTTCACGCCTTTTTACAAGCAAAACAAAAAAATAACAAGAAAGGCACAACACACAAGGACTTAAGGACAAAACCCTCAGGTACCTGCAACGGGGCCTCTAGTAGGTCTTGATGGTTCGGGTTTATCTAGGGAATACACGCGTCCCTCGATCGCTGGCCTCTTGGCCGCAGGTTCATCTTCCCATTCCATCGCCCTAAGTCCCACTCCCGGACTAGTCGGATGTGTTATGGGACACGATGTTGCGTAATGTCCCGGCTGGTTGCACGTGAAACAGATCACGTGGTCCGGCACAGGCCGTGAAGACTGTCCTTCCTTGGGGCATGCCTTCGCATAATGACCTCGGCCTCCACACTTGAAGCATACGGGTAGCCGGTCCATGGCCGGAGTCCCCCGGCCGGCCGCTCCCCTTCCTTGACCATGACCTGACGCCTGCCCGCGTCCCTGGTCTCGTCCACGGCCAAAGGTCTGTCCTTGACTTTGGCCGCGTCCCCTTCCCTGTACCCAATTACCTGGCCTGGCTACTTGGTTCTTTGGCCCGGGTGGTCGTTGTTCTCGGTTCCTCTGCTCGACTCGATCTTCTGCGGCCTCCTCGATTCCAATGCATTCCTCAACATCGACCGCCCTTTCCACAAGTTCAAAGAGACTATAGTACTGGTTTACTACCAGTCTACTCCTTAGTTGTGGTCTCAGTCCCCTTAGGAACTTCCTGATCATTACCGGCTCGTCATTAATCCCATAATGAGCGTATCGTCGAAGCCGGGTGAATTCTGCCTCATAACTCCGCACACTCTTTTCTCCCTGAACCAGGTTCTGGAACTGAGCTTCCATCCGATCTCGAGCCTCGGGTGGAAAGTATTTCCTTTCGAATTCCATCTTGAAACTGTCCCAAGTGATGAGCGTACTTGTGTACTGAGTCTTGACGTTGTCCCACCAGTGACACGCGTCCTTCATTAGATAGTGCGCGGCTATATCGGTCCTAAAGCCCTCGGGGCATCGGGTGGCGTTGAAGTTTCTTTCCAAGTGCTTCAACCATGAGTCCGCTTCCATCGGTCCCCTATCTCCATGAAACTTTTGGGTTCCTAGCTTCTGCATCATCATCACCATTTTAAGGAAATCTGGTGGTGACGGTGGTGAATCTTGACGTTCCTGGGATCTTCTCCCATTCCTCACGTGGTCCATGAGTTCCCTGAGTTCTCCCACTACGTCATCCCCAACGTTTCCCCTTGCCGTTCTCATCCCTCTCGGTCCAGTTCCTTCCCGGTTAGGATGCCTAGAACGGTTTCGTGCCCTCTCGTGTCTGAATCCCATCGGTGGTGGTTCCAAGTCTGGATACTGCCTTCGAGACGTCACAGACGGAGGACTGGATGGTGACCGAGGCGATACATAACGCGGTACCATACCATCATCGTGACCTGACTGGCTCGGTCCCCCGAAACTGGTATCAGCACGGTGGTACGGTCCAGATGGTATCGACTCTGATGGGTCTGTGGGTAACCGTCCCCCATGTCCTTGACGTGATCCCTCAGGTCCGGGATCGCTATGGTCTCTGAGCCCCAACTCTGACAATGAGTTTGGTGAGTTCTCTCCCGTGTAAGCAGGTTCCTGGGCCCATGGCCCCGAGACACTCTCTAGCACGAAATCTATATCCTCTGATGAATCTTCGGACGGATCGGTATCCATCGATGTGGATGATTCATCAAGCTCATGCGGAGGAAGACCAGGATATACTCTCTGATTCCCTAGAAAAGACCGTCCTTGGTCTCTCAAGGTCCTCCATCCACTCAAATCTGGCCAATCACGACGTGTCGGTATCACCATCTGTATCAAGGAATCGGGTAAGTCCTAATCCAATTTTTAACATAACATTGCACTGGAACATAATCAGTTTATCCTACTTGTTTTTGCGACATTTTGACTCGATAAAACGTTTGAAAACCAAGTCCCATAAAAGCATCGTGAACAATGCTCTGATACCACTAGTTGTAACACCCCAGTCCAGGATCTAGACCGGAACGGTACTGAGGATCGCTAGAACGCCCTATCCGAAGTTCCAGGAACGAATCCTAAAGCCTTAGACTAGACATTCCAGCAACCGTCCCTATCGAATACGACTCAAGGCTTGCCAACCCGAGTCTTACTCGACAGTTGGTTCGTCTGGACAAGACTAAGTATCGTATGAAACCCCATTTAATAAAAACCTTCCTTTATTTATTTATACTTAGTCTTTCAAAACGATTACAAGATTATATCGATCCTGAGCCTATTACTCCAAAAAGGTTTGTACATATTACATATATACATTTACAAAAACAAGGAAATTCTACCACTGATTCCCTAGTGTTCCGAGTGCCACAAGGTCTAATAGTCTATGGTTACCTGCAAAACAGATTGAGTCGTAAGCACTAGATGCTTAGTGAGTCTAGGTTTTACCTAAACGATTTTAAACATATACAACCCAATCCAAACCCAAAATCAAGCAGCACGCAATCGCTCAAAGAGATGCATAATTAACATGACCGCTCGTATGCAACTAAACGTTCTCTATTCTCTTAAGGCCTTACGCGTTGTCCATTCCCGTCACGTGAATGTTAAGGCATCACTCGGTCCTTTGCCACAAAGGCTAAGACTTATGATCCTTTAACAATTCCGTCGCCGAATCTTTACGGACTCTAACGGAATTTATGCATCGATCGCTTATGCATACATGGCCAAGGCTGCAATCCCGTCTCTCCATGTCATCGTGAGTATTAATTAGTACCCCACGGGTAACTAACTAAGTCACGGGACACGGGAATGACATACCGCGTATTTATAAAGTTTTATATCATTTAACCATGCATATAAACTCATAAATATTCAATCATGGATTTAAGTCCAACACTTAGCAATTCTTATTAATAAACTATTTGAACCTCGGTTCGCATAGTGCAATAAATCAAGCAAGGTGTTCTACTCATCAACACCATCACACATACTTCTGTCTACATGTATTCTACTCATCAATACACGAACTTAGACTCACCGAGATGATGAAGTATGAAGCCGGCTCAAGACTTGATCTCGGTTCCTTCCTTTGGACTTGGCTTGATCCTAACAAGTAAGTCCCAAGGTTACTAAGGCACGCTTAGAGTTTTCCTTTTAGAGATAGGCTAAAGAATATCTACTAAGGTTGAAATGGACATGAACCAACCTTACTGAAAACTTCTAAGGATGCTAGAATGGACTTTCCGGCTCGGCAAAGGCTCGGATTGATTCTTCGGACGTATCGGATCAGATTCTTCTCTCTATCGGGTCGCGGATCGGGACGGTACGGGTTCAGTATGCCTGGTGCGTATCGTTGTCGGACTGAGTACGTGATCGGTACAAGCGCGGTACGAGATCAGTACGGATCGGTACGGATTCGATTACTTCTCTTTATCGTGAGGATTTTAGGGTTTCCGAATGATAGCTCACGGTCCCAAAGGGTTTCTAACGGTCCAAAAGAACAAGGGGGTCCTTCCTTTTATAGGAAAATGGAAGCTAACAAGAACCTAGGGTTTCCCGGTCCTTGTGGCTCACATGCAAGCCGGAACTCACCATCGGGTGACACGTGGCATCGTGTCACGGTGAAGGCATGCAAAAGGGCCTCTCTAGCGTGTGACACGTGTTTTTCACGTCGGCAACACGTCCCTATCGCTACCGACATACAGTTCGGCGTTGACCACGGCCGAACGGTGTCCGAACGGACCGGTCTCGGCGCGTGACTAGGCGCGGTCTTCATCCGATCGGGGCACGATCACAGGTCGCGCCTAAGGCAAAAATCCTTGCCTGGCCGGTCGCTTCCCTTATCTGGACTGGCCGTTCCGCGTGATCTGGGCCGGCCTCTGCCTAGATCGCGGTATGGGTCACTACAGCCGGCCCTTGTGGGAGCCAATTGAAACATTGGCTTTGGCCCCAATTTTTTTTTAGGTTTTTAGTATTATAAAATAGGCCCCTAATTTTCTTTTATTTTGCATGAAAAGGCCCCAAATTTTAAAATTTTAAAATTTTGTTCTTAGTTTTAAAAATATATCTTAAAAACTCAATTTATTAAATTTTTTTTGCCTTTGGCCCCACTACAAGAAAACAGTCATTTTGTGACTCCGATTTTCGTCACAAACCAGTCACAAAAGCAGCATTTGTGACACTTTTGTGACGAAAAAAAAGAGTGACAATTTTTTCGTCGCTAATTTATTTCGTCACAAATGCGTCACATATTTGCGACACTTTTGTTACCAGATTAAAGAGTAGCACATTTGTGACGGATTTGAGACGATATGGATGCGTCACAGATTAGTGACATAAGAGAGACTAAAGACAGTGTCGCAAATTACCGACTGAATTGTGACACAAATGTAGTAGCTAATGTGTGACTCATTTGTGACTTTGTGTAGTGTCATAAATTTGTGACTCTTTTATGACTACTTAAAGAAAATTGGTAGTCACAAATTGATCACTTAAATGTCACAAAAGAGTGACCAATTTGCTATATGTGACATTTTTTGGGATATGATTAAATATAATTTTTTTGGGATAAAATGACATATATAAAAGAGAAATGACACATTTTATTAATATGAAACCATGATACAAAATACATATATTACAAAGATACTAAAGTACATAATTTAGAATGTTTATACACAATCTTGTATCTAAACTCTAATATAAGGAATTGCAGGTTCCATTACGGTTCTCTCTTGCATTACTACCCATGTGACTGAATTTTGAGAGACCAACACCTATTAGATGAGCTCCAAACTCCTTGTCCAGTAACCAACGTATATGGCGAACTCTGTTCACGAATATAGACAAAGCAGAGCTCATCTGAGCCTCTTCTTATGCTGTTGCATCAACTATGAAATGCATTCCCACCTGATAAAACAAAAGACAAGCATTTACACGGATGGCACAAGATTAGTAACATTCATGCTGGAGAAAAACTAATATAATCCACTGCCAACATAAG
Organism: Draba incana; assembly: GCA_963576765.1. Classification (NCBI taxonomy): domain Eukaryota; kingdom Viridiplantae; phylum Streptophyta; class Magnoliopsida; order Brassicales; family Brassicaceae; genus Draba; species Draba incana. The sequence continues at coordinate 28,594,866 of OY755217.1, read as the reverse complement.
AGTTTGATAGATGAACAATAAAGTAGAAGATAAACATTGAAATTCAATTTGCCTTCAATATTAGTTCTTCATCAAATAGAGAATGAAAAAGATTTCCAATTTCCAACAATCTACAAAATCCGAACATGAAAACACATAACTTGCCATCACTCAAACACAATCGAAGAAACTACATTTCAAAATCATATATAATCGAATGATTCATGCTTTTTTTTCGATAAACATGAAAAAAAATATTCTTTGGCACTACACATATACACTAGCAACATCAAGAGCTATAATCTATCATTTGGTAATCAGATTCGTTGTAAAAGAACGAGAGCAATTAGCCAACCTTGTATTTAGCAACCTCCTCGCTCACTTCCGTAAGATCACCTTTAGTGAAGATCAAGCCAACATTTCCCTAAAACAAACGACACCTTAGTAAATTTTCTAGCAAGATTCTGAAAAAGACATCACCAAGAATCCATGGTGAATCACATCGCTCACACATAGAATTGTACAATTTATACTCTTGAATGTTAAAACAAGCCTAAAATGGAGCGAAGAGGTTACCAAACGATCCTTGAGGAGGTTATAACGTGTGACGTGTGCTGTGAAGAAACGAGAATGTCCTGATGAAGACCGTGCTTCTTCTTCCTGATTCTTCTTCATCGAAATGTTCCCTGAAACACAACAATCTTCACAATCAGACCCACAAAACAAAAACAGATTTTAGTTCAGTAATATCATCGAACACCTTACCTACGACATCTTCACTCCCATCATCATCAGATTCAACATCATCATCATCAATGAAACGATCCTCTGTATCAACGTAGCTAGACGAAGCAAGCTCTATGTCACCGGAGTTGGATCGAGAGGACACAGAGACATGAAAGTTCTCATCTAGAGAGAGAGAGATGTGAATTGAGAAAAGGATTCAGTTTTGGGAGAACAAAAACGAGTTATCGGAAGAAGGAGAGGAGATTTGAGGAAGAAGAAAGGCGAGATTATAAAAGTTGTTGACAGGGTAGAGAAGGAGTTTCGACTAGCAAATACTCAATTTGTGAAACCCTAATTTGACGAGGATAGATCTGAATCTGAACAGAGGAGAGAAAGCGTTTCTAGAGATGAGAAGGGGCTAGTAGAGGCTCATAAATTTTCCTCTTTTGACCAATAAATGATACTGAAAAAAGACTAAACAATGAACGGACAAGATTGGTTGTCTCTGAGATTTGAACGGACAAGATTAGCATAACAACATTGCCACGTCATCGATCCCAGTGATCATTTCTGATTGGCTTCTTATCTTCTCAAGATCATTTTCTCATGTATTTTTAAAACATGATTTTCTCATGTATTTTTAAAACATGCTAATTTTGAATTTATATATAGATTTAAAAATTAATAGATTAATAGTTATAGATTTATTTTATTCATGTATTTCAAACTTAAAACCCTAAACTATAAATTCTATATCAAATCCTGAACCATAATTCTTAAACCATAAATCATAAACTTTTGAAAACTTAAAATCAAACATAAAATTCTAAATAGAAAACTAATCTACCGATTTAACATTAGTTCACTTAAAACATTTGTGACACTTTAAAATCTGTCACATATTTATAACTTATTTGTGACACTTTTGTCACACCAAATATTGAAACCCTAAACCCTAAACATTTAGCACACCTCGTGAGAGGCATAGATGTTCCCTATACTTTTAGCATCTTTTGTTAAATTTTTAGTTTGATTTCATAGTGTTAAATGTTGAATTACAAACAAAATAATGATCAATAACTATGACTTACAAAGATTTACTATGAAATGGAAAGTGTTTTAGGAAAAGAGTTTGTGAGTTGGTTATTACATTTTTGAAAACTTCATATAAAAATTATTTTTTGTAAACAAACCATTAATCATGGTATTTTAGAATCCTATGATGCTAACCTAATATTTTGTAACAATTCTTGGTTATAATTTTGTGTTTAATCTCCCAAATTCAAACGTAAAGTGGTAAATCCGTTGCAAATCTGTCACTAATTAGTCAAAGTGTCATAAAAGTGTAACAAATATGTCACAAATTTGTTACAAATGTGTGACACTTTTAATTCTGTGACAAATATGTTTCTGATTTGTGACTCATTTGTGACACCAAACATTGAAACCCTAAACCCTAAAAAATTTTCACTTATCATATGAGGCATAGATGTTCCCTATACTTTTAGCATCTATTGGTAAAGTATATTTTGATTTTTAAGGGTGAATGTTCAATTCCAAACAAAATAATTATCAACAAGTATAACTTACTAATATTAAAGATGAAATGGAAAGAGTTTTAGTAAAAGAGTTTGTAAGTTGGTTAGTAAAATTTTGTAAACATCAAATTATAATTTTTTTGTTGTAAACATAACGTAAATCATGGTATTTAAGAATCCTAGGAAGCAAAGCTAATATTTTGTAACAAATCATGGTTAGTTATTTGTGTAAAAATTAAACATCTGAAATGGTGAGTTGCAAATGCGTTGCAAAATTGTAACAAATTAGTCAAAGTGTCACAAAAATGTTACACATTCGTAACTATAATGTGACAGATTTGTGATGCGTTTATTCGTCACAGACGAATCCCCAAACCCTATATGTATATATGGACAAAAATGTGACAGTTTTGCTACAATTTTGTGACGCATCAGTTAAAAAAGGGAAAAAGTGGGACTCTTGCACTTTCCCCGATTCGAACCCGAGACCCGGGGGTGTTCTTATGAGGTGAAACGCACTGGACTATGGTAATTATTCGATATTGTTAATCATTAGCTAATATATTAACTAGTTATATTTCTGGAAACGAAAAAAGGAAAAAATGGAAATATTGCACTTAACCCGATTCGAAGCCCGAGACCAGGGGGCTGTTATATTGAGGTGAAACACACTGGACTATGGTAATTATTCAATATTATTATTCATTAGCTAATATATTAACTAGTTGTGTAGTAGTTGACTTTGACATTTATAATTAATTTTAAATTCACACATTTAACATTGACAAAATCAAAAATATATTACATACATTTATATTTCATTAGAATTCACATATAATGTAAATAACCAACACTTCTTTTTAATTAAAATTCAAATCCAATACATGTCACCAATGTGTCACTCTTCTAGTTGTGTCACAAATCTGTGACGAATAGAGTAGTTGCAAAGCCATCACTAATTTGTGACGCCTACAACGTGTCACATTAATGTCACAAATGTGTGACAAGTTTGCGACGACTTGGTATTAATCACTAATTTGTCTCTAGTCGGTCACTAATTTGTGACGTCTCTGTGACACTTTATATTAGTCACAAATTTGTGACGGATTTGGTACTCTTACAGGTGTAGTCACAAAAGTGTGGCAAAATTGTCTCATTTCTGTCACAAAAATTTGTGACGCAAAAAACTGTCACAAACAAGAGTCACTAATTAACAGTTTTCTTGTAGTGCCCCAACATCTCAGGACCGGCCCTGGAGAGATCGAAAGCTCTTGGAGACGAGGGAAAGACTCGGATATAGTGCAATCGTGAGATGCGTGCAAAGCAACTCAATAGCAAATCATTAGGAAGTGACGGATTTGGGGTCGATTGTGGTGTCGTTGTCTTCCTCTTCTCTTCCCGGGAAGACATTGAGTACTAGAGAGTCAGAAAATCAAGTTCCTAGTTCTCAGGGCCACAACGAAAACCCTAAAACCAATAAACCTCTTCTTATAAGTATTTTCGGTTCAAATCATTCATGACATATCCGGTTATATTGTTTCGCACTAAACCGAAATCATTCATGACATATTTGGTTTCTTCGTACATACATTCTCCAATGAGAGAAGGACCAGAATAGTAATAATTTTGTTCAATTTCAAAAACCTATAGCAATCTCTAGAATTCGATCAAAATAAAATAATCCACTTTTTCTTAGTGGCGGCGATAAACCAAACCCTAGTTCTATCTTTGCTGAGCAACTACGTCTCGTATATTTTCATCTATATATTTATCTCTGTCTATATGCTCAGCAGAAATAAACAGACAACTTAAAATATGGATCCGATAGAGAAGAAACGGAAGCTTACCACATTAGAAATCTCAAGTCCCTCTCCCTCAAAGATGGATCTGAAGAAGAAAAAATTTGACGTGGGAAAAGTGATGACGAAGCAAAACGACGTTGCTCTGTTCCTTGCGGAGAAAGTAATCTCTACCGTAGCCAAAGACACTAATTTTGTCTTCTCTCCAGCATCAATCAACGTTGTTGTCACCGTGCTTGCTGCAAGCTCCGAAGACGAAAAACTAAGATCCTTGATCATGTCCATCCTTCGGTCTTCCTCAATTGATGAGCTCAAAGCTGTTTTCCGCGAGATCTTTACCATCGTCTTGGTTGATGGTAGCGCGAACGGTGGCCCTAAGATCTCGGCGGTTAATGGAGTGTGGATGGAGCAAACGCTACCTCACTACAAGAAAACAATCCATAAGTGACTGCGGTTTGTGACAGTCACTAATATTTGCGACTAACTTGAGACACTTTTGCGACTGATTTGCGACTCATGAAATATTCGTCGCAAATTTGCGACTATTATTTCTAGTCGTAAAGGCGTCGCCAATTAGTGACTGATTTGCGACAATTGTGAGAAGGTTTCAATCTAGTCACATATCAGTCACTAATTAGCGACTGATTTAAACTAAAACGGTCGTCACAAATTTGTGACACATTGGTTACGAACATATCAGTCACAGATTAGCGACGCCGATGGGGAGTCACTAATTTGTGACCGATTTGTGACGTTCAAATATAGTTCCAGTTTTGAAACCTCAAACCCCTCTACTATCACTAATTAGTGGTAAATTTGTGACGATTTTGTGACGCATGTTTAGGGTTTAGGATTTCTTAACACAACGTTAGAGATTCGTCACAAATTTACCACTGATTAGTGACTATCCAGGGTTTTAAGGTTTGAAAATTAGAACCATATAAGAACGTCACAAATCAGTCACAAATTTACCACTACTTTGCGACACATTTGCGACGCAAAAGTAAATTTGCGACTGATTAGTGACTACTTTGCCACTTCATTTTGCATTACTACACATTAAACCCCAAAATGTATGCTTTTATGATTCATAGTTGTATTTAGCTTGTACTAAAGTCATGACAAAGTAGCCAATATGTGGTTGTAGTGAGTAAATCAATTTCTAAAAAAAATATTTATGTGACAACAACATTAATGTACTTTAGGTTATAAACACTTAGAAGATTTAAACTAAGATGATGTAAAGTTGATATTTTTCTAAATTAGCTTTGTTAGTGGTATTATAATGGTTATATCAGTTTATTTAGGGTATATGGTTTGGAGAAAGACTAGAAAAACAAATTTTAGGTCTAAATGTTTAGGGTTTAGGGATTTGATTTGTGACTAACTTAAAATCGTCACAAATTAGTCACTATTTTGTTACTCTTTTGAGACTAATATATGGGCGGGAATTATTTGGGGTTTGGTGAAATAATTTGATTTTTTGGGTGGGAATTTACCGTTCCAATTTTTTTTTTTTTTTACTAAATTACATCCTCTTTAAAACAATGAATCTAAATATCTCATTCCCAAATCAGTTTCACAAACATTAGATTTTTATTTCTCTCCAAATCTCAAACTAAGATGATGTAAAGTTGATATTTTTCTAAATTAGCTTTGTTAGTGGTATTATAATGGTTATATCAGTTTATTTAGGGTATATGGTTTGGAGAAAGACTAGAAAAACAAATTTTAGGTCTAAATGTTTAGGGTTTAGGGATTTGATTTGTGACTAACTTAAAATCGTCACAAATTAGTCACTATTTTGTTACTCTTTTGAGACTAATATATGGGCGGGAATTATTTGGGGTTTGGTAAAATAATTTGATTTTTTGGGTGGGAATTTACCGTTCCAATTTTTTTTTTTTTTTTACTAAATTACATCCTCTTTAAAACAATGAATCTAAATATCTCATTCCCAAATCAGTTTCACAAACCCTAGATTTTTATTTCTCTCCAAATCTCAATCAGATTCAACTTATCTCTCTCTCAGAGACATTTCATTCATGTGATTTGTTCATCTCTCTTTCGATCTGGATCTAAATCTTTACCTCTCTATTTCTCTCTCCTTCCGAAAATCGATAAACACATGGCTTGATGAAAAGGAAATCCACAAGAGTTTCTCCGGTGGCTACCGGTGCCGGAACCGGTAGAGAAGGGAAAGGAATTTTATGAAGCTCGTTCGCGTCTCTCAGCCTCTCGCTAGCTTCTCCTGCGAAACCGAGCTCTCTCGTGCCACCGCCGTGAAGAAAGTCTGGGAATACGTGAAGCTTCACAATCTCCAGGTTAGGGTTCTTAACTCTAATCGATTTTCGTTGCTATTTCCGTTTGCTCTACTAATTTTGGTGGATCCGAATCTGAACTACAAGCCGGTCATCGGAATTCAGAGCCATCCAAGCGATGATGCGACGGGTCGGTTAAGCAATGATACGAGCTCGACGTATATCGTTGCTTCGTATGTCAAATTCGCCGAAGCTGGTGGAGCTCGTGTGATTCCTCTCATCTATAACGAACCTGAAGAATTGCTGTTTCAGGTTAATCTAGTTTATCTTAAGATGGTTCTGGGATTGATAAATGAATTAGCAAATTAATTAGGTTTTAGATTGAATTGTTTCTCGATTTTGGTTAGTTAAGTTTTGGAATTGCATAAGCTTGGATTAGTCAATGGTGTGATATTCACTGGTGGTTGGGCAGAATGCTAATATCTTCTTCTTCGGTTGCAGCATCAGACTGGATGTCTTGTGGGCTATGTGAGGAAGATACAGAGATGGTGCTTGTCGTCCATCTTCAACGAGTACCAAAGATTTGCAGCTTCAAAAGCTAGAATCTCAAATCAGAGATTCATGGAGCTTTTTGACATTTCCAATCCAAGGCATTCACCTCTTACCTTCTCATGTTCTAAGAGGTAGTGTACTGAATATTGGTTTCTGAAAATAAAACGTTTTACTTAATGTGTTGAGCCGAATAAATATCCCTCACTTACGACAGACGTGATTCTTGAATGCCTTTGCTAGAAAAAGGTTAAAGGTAATGTTGTGAATTGATCTGTTCAGCTCAATTGATTTTGCTTTTCATTAACATTTTTTATTTGCTTTCAACATATGGTAGATGCATCTATGTCTCATACTATGACAGAATTTGAGGAGTGAAACAAAGTATGCGTGAATTGCAAGACCGCCTTGCAGACACAGAGCATCAACTTTGTGAAGGAGAGTTGTTGCGTAAGAAGCTACATAACACCATTCTTGTAAGAAAATGTCTTTTATGCCACATTTTGAGTTCCCACGTCTTTCTTTATGTTTGCTAAGCAAAGCTTTCATTCAGGAACTAGGGAGAGGCTGCTTAGGGTGCTTCTTCAACTCTTGAACTCTCTCTTCTTCTTGTTTTTTGGTCACAAGAACTATCTTTTCTTAACAAACTAGCATGTTGTAATACTTTTTGTACTTTGGTTTCAACCATTTGTACTTTAAATGCTTGATTATGTAGTATGCTTTTAATTTCAAGGTTTTTGGTTATCCATTCGATTTGGACAATTCAAAACAAAACAAATAAACAATTAGTAGCATATAAATGGCAAATCAGTGGCAAATTAGTGACTAAAATGTGACTAATCCAAAATATGACAACAACAATATAGTCTCTAATTAGAAGCTAATTAGTCGTTAATTTGCGATGAATATAGTTAGTCATAACTCAGTCGCATAATCAAACGTCGCTAATTAGTCGCTTATTTGCCAAGCACAAGACAGTCTCAAATCCGTTGCTAATTAGTGACTACATGTCTGAGTCACACAAGCGTCGCTTATTTGCAACTGAAACGTGGAGTCGCAAAACCGTCGCAAATTAGCGACGAATTTGCAACTGAGTTATGGAGTCCTAAATCCGTCATAAATTCGTCGCAAATTAGCGACGAATTGGCACCGTCGCAAATTAGCGACGAGCTTTTTATGACTACTTGTTTTCGTCGTAAAGTAGTCGCAAATTCCTTATTAGTGACGAATTTGTGACGTTTCTGGTAGTGACAAATGGCATGTTTTCTTGTAATGCCTGTAGAACCCTCGTTGAAGGATCTCTTTGAGAATTTCTTCAAAGCTACGTTCTCTCAAGTTGATTTCCGATTGAAGGTTAGTTTCTAATTTCAATAATTTCTTTTCTTTAGATATATAATTTTTACATCAAGTCTTACATGATATTGAAATTTTGATTGAAATATAAAGATTAAGTCTGATCCTTGGTTGATCTAGCCATATGATCATAGAAGAAGAAACATGTATCATATATGACTTTGGTTTGAAAAATCCAGATTTTGTAATTAAAAGGTTCTATACTGTTTAGAAATTTGAGATTTAATTTCTAATCAATTAGGTTTATTTTAAAACAGGCTGGACAAGTGCGGGAGGAGGTGAATGCATGGGCTTTACATCACACCAATGGCCTCATCAAATGTATTCTTCCCCCTGGATCTGTTACAAGCCTAACCGACCGGATTTATGGAAACGCCTTGTACTTCAAGGGAGCTTGGGAAAGAAAATTCAACAAGTCTTCGACTAGAAACAAAGAGTTTTACCTTCTCAATGGCACCTCAGTCTCTGTGCCGTTCATGAGCAGTAACAAGAAGCAATACATAGCGGATTGCGTTGGTTTCAAAGTCCTTAAGCTCCCATTTCGACAAAGCGGTGATATCAATCGCCAGTTCTCAATGTATTTCTATCTCCCGGGCGCCAATGATGGATTGGATAATCTTGTGAAGAGAATTGCGTCTACTCCTGGATTCTTGGATAGTCACATTCCGAGACGGGAAGTTGAAGTTGGTGAATTCAGAATCCCAAAATTTAAGATCGAATTCGGGTTTGATGTGTCAAAGACTTTCGATGAATTGGAGCTCAAACTTTACCATAAAGCTTGTGTCGAGATCGATGAAGATGGTGCAGAAGCTGCTGCTGTCACTGTTGTAGGGGGACGAGGAGGCCGCTGCCCCAAGAGGACGACAATAGATTTCGTAGCGGATCATCCATTTCTTTTCTTGATTAGAGAAGATAAAACCGGAACTGTTTTGTTCGTTGGTCAAATCTTTGATCCTTCTACTAAATCTTCTTCTTCTGATTAGGACCGACTGGTTTAGGGTTTGGAATTATTTTAGATTTGGATATTTCGGTATGTAGTTTAGGTTTAATTACCGGGTTCCTAAATTAGACAAGTCGAATAGAGTGGTTTTGGGTTATATTCAGTTTCTAATTTATTTGAGTTTATATCTCTAGCGAATGGATTGTGACTGGTTAGAAATGTGACACTTTTATTTTGTAAACTCTTAAAACTTTTACTTTTTAAATAATGGCTTTTACTTAAAAAATAAATTAAAGCCATGATTTTTGGCTTTTAAAAAGAAATCTTGCTCAGAAAGAAAAAATAAAGGAGAAAGTGGATGTGATAAACTTTAAAGAAATGTTTTATTGATAGTTTTTTGGATTACATTTTTAAAAACAACAATAAATACGAATTTCTAATAAGTATTGAATGAGAATCCTCCCCAAGATTTTGCTTGTGGCATGAAAGCTTGTATTTTGTTCATGACCTCTTTCCATGCTTTGTCATTAGGAGTTCTTAGGGTTTGTTTCCCTTCTCCTCTTGGTATCTCCTGCTCTATTTGTAGGACTTTTATGTATATAAGTTAACATCAAACCCTAAATTCTTTTGAATTAGTACCAACTTGTCATTATCTAATCATAATTCGAGACAATTAGCTGATGAATTTATTTTATCCAACAACTTATCCCCTGCGCTTCAATGTCTTATTTAGAATTTGGAAGTAACATAAGTTCGTTCTTTTGGCATTTCCCCAGTTACTGATAAAAGTAAGCACACACACGTCCATTAGCGCTGGCAAAAATGTGTTATTTCCATGTCATATGGTTTATACTGATCCCAAGTTACTTTATGCCCATCACTTTTCTAAATTTAGCAACGACTAAGGACGGGTATGTGCTGTTTGCTGTTGATGTTAAGCTTGAATAACAAGTAATTCTAAAAGAGATTATGATAACTTAGAGAAAAAGGAAGTTATACTTAAAAGAGAAAAAGGAAATAGTTTAGATTCTAATAGCTTATAAATAAGAGATGCCGTGATGTGGTATTCCTTAGAGAGAGTTATATAGCTTAAGAATCTTAGAGAGATTGAGAGAGAGAGCTTTAGTTTTTTGAGCAAGTTTTTCTAAAGCAATAAACAAAGAGTTTTGTTTAATTCAAAGTGTTTGATTCAATATTTGGTATCATAGCATAATAATTGAATCCAACAACCGAGTGAAATCATGATCGACATCATACCAGTGCCGACCGCGACGAACAAACCGAAGGAGGGTGGACTCTCGTCCATTCAATGTCCTATCCTCACCGTGACAAACTATACGGTGTGGGTAATTCAAATCAAGGCGTTGCTTAAGGTCCATAAGGTCTGGGAAACCATAGAACCTGGATCAGATGATGATGATAAGAATGACCTAGCAAGAGTCCTGTTATACCAATCCATACCAGAAAACTTGGTGCTTCAAGTTGGAAACCATACTACTTTAAAGGAAATCTGGGAGGCAATCAAAACGAAGTACATGGGAGCTAAGAGAGTTAAGGATGCAAGACTCAAAACCTTGCTATCAGATTTTGAGAGAATAAGGATGAAAGATACATATACCATTGATGATTTCTCAGGAAGACTAACAAAACTCGCCTCCAAATCAGCTGCCTGGGAGTAAGCTTTGAGGATCTGAAACTTGTTTGGAAGTTTCTAAACTGTCTTCCCCGCCGCAAGTACATTCACATTATTGCAGCTCTCGAGCAAGTACTCGATCTTAATAAGACCAGTTTCGAGGATATAGTTGGAAGGATGAAAACGTATGAAGAGAGAGTTAATGACGAAGAGGAGCGATTAGAAGATCAAAGGAAACTTATGTATGTGAATAATGATTCACAATCCTACCAAGAAGTTTCGGGAAATAACAGAGGACGAGGGGGACGCTACTTTGGTAGAGGAAGAGGACGAGGTCGAGGTCGACAAACTGGATACCGTGGGCCTCAAGATAAATCTCGGATCGTGTGTTTCAGGTGCGATAAGCTTGGACATCTTGCTTATGATTGTCCTGATAGATTGTTGAAGTTACAGGAAATCCACGAGAATAACAATGACGACACGAATGATGATGCACGAAGTTGTTTACCTCAATGAGAGAAAAGTGAAGCCGAGTAAATTCGAGTATCAAACAGATGTGGCCAACATGTGGTATCTTCACAATGGTGCCAGTAACCACATGACTAGAAACCGTTTTTTCTTTAACAAGATTGACGAAACAGTCACAGGAAAGGTCCGTTTTGGCGATGATTCTCGGGTCAATATAAAGGGAAAAGGATCTATCTTGTTCATCAGCAAGAATGGCGAACAAAAGGTTTTAGCTGATGTCTACTATATACCTGATTTAAAGAGCAATATCATCAGTCTAGGACATGCAACGGAGTCTGGATGCGAGGTAAGGATGCGCAACAACACGTTAACTCTACATGATCCTAAAGGAAAACTACTTGTGAGTGCCACTAGATCACGAAATAGGCTTTACAAAGTGCTCATGAAAGTTGAAAACACCAAGTGTTTACAAGCATCTATTTCGAATGATTCCACAAGATGGCATGAGAGATTGGGGCATATCAATAAGGAAGCAATGAGAATGATGATTAAGCAAGAGGCAGTCACAGGAATACCAAGAATCGAGGTTACAAAAGAAACGTGTGAGTCATGTTTGCGTGCCAAGCAAACAAAGCAAGGATTTCCACAAGCCACGACGTTTCGTGCAACAAAGGTGTTGCAGCTTGTTTACGGGGATCTTTGCAGGCCCATTATGCCTTCTACGGCTGCTCAGAAACGATATGTTTTCGTTCTAATCGACGATCACTCTCGATATATGTGGTCTTTGCTTCTAAAGGAAAAGAGTGAGGCCTTTGATAAATTCAGGATGTTCAAATCAGCGGTTGAGCAAGAAACAGGGATGATGATTAAAACTTTCCGAACCGATAGAGGAGGAGAATTTACCTCTCAAGAGTTTCAGATTTTTTGTGAAAGTTTTGGCATCCAAAGGCATTTGACAGCCCCATACTCTCCCCCAATAGAACGGAGTCATAGAGCGACGCAACAAGACCTTGATGGAGATGACTAGAAGCATTCTTAAACACATGGGTGTGCCTAATTATCTGTGGGGAGAGGCAGTAAGACACGCCACATATGTGATTAATAGAGTTCCAACAAGGGCTTTGATCAAGCAGACTCCGTATGAAGCATTCAAAGGGAAGAAACCGAACATAAATCACCTAAAGGTGTTCGGATGTATTGGCTATGCAAGGGTAGTCACACCTCACTTAAAGAAGCTTGACGACAGGTCAAAAACTCTAGTGCATCTCGGTACGGAACCTGGATCAAAGTCTTATCGCCTTTTTGATCAAACAACACGGAGGATTATAGTGAGTCGAGATGTTATTTTTGATGAAGATAGGAGGTGGAAGTGGAATAAAGTAGATAATGACATCAGTGAACCTGGTGAGTTTAGACTCACTTATGGAGAAACATGCAACAATGGCATTAGAGACGAAGAGATCGGTGAGATACAAGGTGAGGTTGTTACTGAAACAAGAGATGAGGAAGAGAAAGAAAATCCAGAGATTGTTGAGGTCTCTTCTGAAGAAGATGTTGATCAAAATACGATGGTTCTAAGGAGATCAACTAGAGAAAGTAAACCTCCAAGCTACTTAGAGGATTATGTGCTCCTCGCAGACCTAGAAGGAGAACGTTTATTGCATGGAATTGACGATGAGCCATGGGATTACATAGAAGCTATGGAACTTAAAGTATGGAGAGATGTGGTGTGCTAAGTTTTAACCCAAATAAAATCCGCAAGTGCACAGACAATCGCAGTAGTATATAGGGTATCAAATCCACAGAGACCAAGGTTACACTATGAAACTATATATTCCAATTTAAAGCTAAGATTAAATATGGGTTTTTGATTGTAACGAAACAATGAAAACATCAATTAAATTCGATGTAAAATTCAGATAAAACAAGCACTAGATCAAGGTTATTCTCTGGTGACTTCGGATTAAGGACTAAGCGACTATTCAGGAATTAAACTAAGTACGGTCTAGAACTCAAACACAATGATAATATTGCCCCACTGTCGTGATGGATCAATAACTTTGTCTAACAACCTAAATGCCTAAACTGTCGTTTGAATTCAAAGATGTTAACAAGCATTAAAAGTTGGTTCAATTTGCTCACAATTGACGGTAACAATCAACTGTCGTTGGTTATACACCGATTGCTCACCAATGGTTTATCTAGCAACCTAGAGCACTGTCGTGAATAACTTTAACTTGAATTCATAGATTAAGTGATCATTATTAATCTAAGCATGAAGAATCCCTATTGATGAGGACATATGATTATGCAATCCTATTTGGCTCAGTCGCTATCATCATAATTCACCATTGAAAACCTCAATCTAGCTAATGGACTACTCAATCATGGAGAATAAAAATGCAGCAATCAATGGAGAAGGATTCATAATGATAATGAAAGAGATAAGGGTTTTAGAATTCTTCTCAATAGATGTTGTGGAACGAATCTCCAAATCTTGAATCCAAAAGCAAAGAACAAATGAAAGGAGTCTCAAAAGAGCTCTGAAAGATGTCTCAAAAAGTAACGTGAAAGAATGGAATCAATCTCCCTGTTTTGAGGTGGCTACCTCTTATTTATAATTAAAAGTAGGTTAAAAATCGGATATGGGTGACCGACCGGTCGGTCTGGTCTTGGACCGGTCGGTCCTGATTCCAGAGGGCCTTCGGTCTTCAAGTCTTCAGGCGGGACCGGTTGGTCCCTGGAAGTGGATCGGTCGGTCCTGTTTCCAGGGAGCTGGCCTTCGTGCTTTTCAATGTGCGGACCGGTCGGTCCCTTGTGGAGGACCGGTCGGTCTCGATTCCAGGGACTCCGAAGTCTGCAAATCCCCAAGCGAGCAGGTGCTCAGAGCAGACCGAGCAGGTGCTCAGAGCAGACCGAGCAGGTGCTCGGTTATGAGAAAACGCCTTTTCTCTCCAAATTCTTCTGTTTGCTCCAATGACCCCCAATAACTCAAATCCATGTTCCCAAGCCTCCTTTAGACTTAGAATGACTCAAAAGAGAAAGAAAGACTCGATAAAACCCTACAAAACAAAGGTTAGAATGCGCCAAAAACGCATTATATCAAGATGCGTGTGGAGAAGAAATCTCATCTATTGAGAAAAACAATACATGGTTTCTAGTTGATCTTCCTCAAGGTTCTAAACCTATTGGTTTGAAGTGGGTATTTAAGATCAAACGGAATTCTGATGGGAGTATAAATAAGCACAAAGCCAGGCTAGTTGCAAAAAGCTATGTACAAAGACATGCGTTAGATTTTGATGAGGTGTTTGCCCCGGTAGCACGTATGGAGACAATCCAATTCTTAATGTCTTTCGTAGCCTCAAACGCATGGGAGATACATCATCTCGATGTAAAAACGGCGTTTCTTCACGGAGAACTTAGAGAGGATGTTTACGTAAGTCAGCCAAAGGGTTTCATAGTCGAGGGGAGTGAGAATAAGGTGTATAAGCTGAACAAAGCACTATACGGCTTGAGACAAGCCCCGAGAGCGTGGAATAATAAGCTCAACACGATCTTAAAGGAGTTAGGATTTGGAAAGTACTCTAAAGAGCCATCACTTTATCATAAGAAAGAAAAGGGAGAACTACTTTTAGTGGCTGTGTATGTAGATGATCTTCTCGTCATAGGATCAAGCATAGGGCTAATATTAGAGTTTAAACGAGGTATGGCCACGAAGTTCGAGATGAGTGATCTCGGAATACTAACTTACTATCTGGGGATCGAAGTAAAACAACACAAGGAAGGAATCAGTCTAAATCAGGAAAGGTATGCTCATAAGATACTAGAAGAATTCGGTATGAAAGATTGTAATCCAGTCTATATACCAATGGACCAAGGATTGAAGCTTTGTAAAGCGCAGAAGGAGAAGCCAGTGAATGAAACACAATACAGGAGAAGCATAGGATACCTACGCTATTTGTTGCACACACGGCCGGATCTTTCTTTTAGCGTGGGTGTCTTAAGCAGATATATGAGAGAGCCTAAAGAGTCGCATGGAGCAGCTTTGAAGCAAGTGTTAAGATACTTGAAAGGAACAGCCTTTTATGGTCTCACATTTGTACAAGGGAATAAAACCGGCTTGATAGGTTATAGTGATAGCAGTCATAACGTTGATGAGGACGATGGCAAGAGTACATCAGGTCATGTTTTCTACTTTAACGATTTTCCTATAACCTGGTGTTCACAGAAGCAAGAGATTGTTGCTTTATCTTCATGTGAAGCGGAGTTTATGGCAGCAACCGAAGCCGCAAAGCAAGCTATTTGGTTGCAGGAGTTACTATGTGAGATCATTGGACAAGAGAACAAGAAGGCGACAGTTCGCGTTGACAATAGGTCAGCCTTAGCACTTACAAAGAATCTTGTGTTTCACGGAAGGAGTAAACACATACATAGGAGATTTCATTTTATCAGAGAATGTGTTGAAAACGAATTGATTGATGTGGAACATGTTCCCGGGAGCAAGCAGAAGACCGACATTTTAACTAAAGGTTTGGCAAGAACCAAGTTTAAGGAGATGAGAGATCTCATTGGTGGTCAAGAGGTGAAGAAGAGTGAGTTCAAGCTTAGAGGGGAGATTGTTGATGTTAAGCTTGAATAACAAGTAATTCTAAAAGAGATTAGGATAACTTAGAGAAAAAGGAAGTTATCCTTAAAAGAGAAAAAGGAAATAGTTTAGATTCTAATAGCTTATAAATAAGAGATGTCGTGATGTGGTATTCCTTAGAGAGAGTTATATAGCTTAAGAATCTTAGAGAGATTGAGAAAGAGAGCTTTAGTTTTTTGAGCAAGTTTTTCTAAAGCAATAAACAAAGAATTTTGTTTAATTCAAAGTGTTTGATTCAATATTTACCCTTAATTAAGTTTTTTTTTTGTTGTTGTTGGCCCTTGATTGCTCCATTTCTCTTTTTTGTTGGCCCTTAGCTGTTAACGACTCTTTGGAAGTCTAGTTGATCCTTTGAATACCAGGATGAATCTTAACAGGTGACAATCTTTATATATAAAAATTATGGCAGAGAATACATTGGTTTCTCTTGTCAATCTGCCATGTTGTAAGTGGAATCTAAATCCAGTGTGTGTAATGGGGAAGTTGTAAGGATTTACAAGCTATTAATGTAATACAAAAGCAAGTAACATAGCAGATTTTAAGTTAAATTAAAAATATTTAGTCGATTACGCTCATCATCCTGAATAAACATAAAAGAGAAACACTTCCACCATCAAATTATATGTATTTAATTGCCTTCCCGGTGGTGTTGTTGAAGAAATGTTTTTCACGACCAGCTGAAGAATTTCCATTTCCAACTAGGAATGTGAGCTTCCTCGTTAAGAGCACACGCACATTCCAAACGATTTAGGAGAAAATATCAGAATACGTCATATGCACATTGGTTTATCTTTACTTTGCTATATGTTCTAGAAAATATAGAATATGTATTCTTCTGTTTGTTCTATGTTTTGAAAAATTGAGAATTCCAATTCTAGAATTAATTTTGAAATTCTAAAAATTTAGGAAATCAAATCTTTCAGTTAAGAAAATCAAATATTCACTTAGATTTGATTCTGCATAATAAATTATTAAATTTAATTTCCAAAAATTAAGTAAATATTTAAAATCTTTAATTATATGAAGCTGTGAAGAAAACTAAGTAAAAAAATCTAAGACCAAAAAAAAGTTAAAAAATATTTAAAATCTTTAATTATAAAATAAAATAAAATCAGAATGTAATTTCAATTTATGTAATTAACAAATAAATAAAAGTAAATGAATTTTTAGAATAAAATTAATATAAATCCGAAATTATTAAATAAAATCATAATTAAATATGAAAATCAATTTTCAAATTCTACAATTAAGGAAAAAATCTTATGTTTTGGAAACAAATCGCACAATTAATAAATGTAAAGGTATTAGAGGATTTTAATTTCTACTAAAGTGTATGTCACCAATTTAAACAAAAAAAAGTGTCGGCGATCCAAAAAATTTTGGCCTAAAAATCCAGTTCCCCTAATAATTTTACCTTTTTCCTTTTTTCTTAATGTCGGCGATAAACCAAATCCTACTTTATCTTTTATTAGCAACTAGGTCTCTTATATATATATATATATATATTTATGTGTCTATATGGTTAGCATAAACAAACAAGAAACTTAAAAATGGATCCGATAGAGAAGAAACGAACGCTTACCACATCAGAAATCGCAAGTCCCTCTCCCTTAAAGAAGAAGAAATTTGACGTGGGAAAAGCGATGAAGAAGCAAAACGACGTTGCTATGTTCCTTGCGGAGAAAGTAATCTCTACCGTAGCCAAAGACACTAATTTCGTCTTCTCACCGGCATCAATCAACGTCGCTCTCACCATGGTCGCTGCTACCTCCAAAGACGAAAAACTAAGATCCTTCATAATATCCTTACTTTGGTCTTCCTCAATCGATGAGCTCAACACTGTTTTCCGCGACATCGCTACCATCGTCTTGGTTGATGGTAGCGCGAACGGTGGCCCTAAGATCTCGGCGGTTAATGGAGTGTGGATGGAGCAAACGCTACCTGTAGAACCCTCGTTGAAGGATCTCTTTGAGAATTTCTTCAAAGCTACGTTCTCTCAAGTTGATTTCCGAGTCAAGGTTAGTTTCTAATTTCAATGATTTTTTTATATACAAGATAATAATTTGCTTTGGTTAGATTAGGTCTAGAGTTTATGTGGAACTTTAGAACAGAGAGCTTAGGGGAAAGCAATGTTTTCGAATTTTCTTATCCGAATCTTGAGTGGTACCGAATTTGAATGGAAATATAAATAAACTTGTTGACATAGCTCTAATTATAGAAGAAGATACATGTATCATATATGGCTTGGTTTGAAAATCCAAATTTTGTAATTAAATTTTGAAATTTAAGCCATATGATTTTTGATAAATTATGTTTTATTTTGTAACAGGCTGAACAAGTGCGCGAGGAGGTGAATGCATGGGCATTACGTCACACTAATGGCCTCATCGAAGATATTCTTCCCCATGGATCCGTTACAAGATACACCGACTGGATTTATGGAAACGCATTGTACTTCAAGGGAGCTTGGGAAAACAAATTCGTTAAGTATTTGACTAGAGACAAAGAGTTTCACCTTCTCAATGGCACCTCAGTCTCTGTGCCGTTCATGAGCAGTCGTAAGATGCAATACATAGCGGATTACGACGGTTTCAAGGTCCTTAAGCTCCCATTTAGACAAAGTGGTGATATCAATCGCCAATTCTCAATGTATTTCTATCTCCCGGACGCCAATGATGGATTGGATAATCTTGTAAAGAGAATGGCGTCTACTCCTGGATTCTTAGATAATCACACTCCAAGAGAACAATTTGATGCTGGTGAATTCAGAATCCCAAAGTTTAAGATCGAATTCGCCTTTGAGGCGTCTAAGGCTTTTGATGAATTGGAGCTCAAAGTTTACCATAAAGCTTGTGTCGAGATCGATGAAGATGGTGCAGAAGCTGCTGCTGTCACTGTTATTTCAATTTTACCAGGATGCCGTGTCCCAAGGTATAGAGATTTTGTGGCGGATCATCCATTTCTTTTCTTGATTAGAGAAGACAAAACCGGAACTGTTTTGTTCGTTGGTCAAATATTTGATCCTTCTACTTAATCTTCTTCAAGACCGGATCTGACTGGATTAGGGTTTGATATTATTTTTGATTTGGATATTCCGGTATGTAGTTTTAGGTTTAACTGGAATATATAAAAAAGTCAAATAGAGTGGTTTTGGGTTATACTCAGTTTCTAATTTATTTCAAAAATCTAGAGCGAATGGATTGAGTCTAGATTGTTTTGGGTTTAACTTTGTCCCGGTTAAGAAAATGTTTCATCAAAAAATGGGAAAATTCCATAAAAATACCCCAACTAAATTCCGTTAAGCTTTTTAATACCCCAATTTTTTGGTTACCCAGTTTAATACCCAAACTATTTATTTTGTCCATTTTAATCTATCAACTTTCAAATTGTGCTCATTTACCTACCTCGAATTAATGGAAAGATAACATCCATTATCTTTTTATGTTTTAAATAATTTAAAAATTATATTTTATTTAAAAACAAAAGAAAATCCAAAAAATTCCAAAAAGTCAAGAAATATTTTCTAAAAGTAAAACAACATAAAAACTAAATTTTCGATGAAAATATTTTATTATACTTTCTATTTCGAATTCAAATACCAAATTAAATTTCAAACAAAAGTTTTAATATTCAGAAAGTTCAAACAAAAAAATTCATAAATTTACAACAACTTTTCTGAAGTTCAGATATATATATATATATATATATATATATATATATTCAAAATCCTTGTCTAAGTCATTTTAGAATAAAACAGATAAATAACATATATAACACTATTTTGTAAGAAATTTTTGAGTTTTTTTTTGTGAAAGCCTAACTTGTTTTTTGAATTCAAAACTTAAATTTTTTTTCTCTAAAATTCATAGCTTTATTTCATAATTTATGATTTTTAAAGTGTTTTAAAAGTTTTGAAGATTATAAATTTGGAAATTTAAAAGTTAAATGTAGGTTTTTAAATTTAAAACCGAATGTATTATTTTAAAAAAAAAAGTCATTGTAAAATTAATTATTATTTTTTTTAAGTTTCAGAATTTTTTCCCCCAATTTTTTTCGAATTAAAAAAAATTATTGTCATGTTTATTATTATTTTTAAATAAATATTATTTTTTGAATTATTTAAAAAATAAAAAGATAACGGATGTTATCTTTCCGTTAAGTCAAGATAGGTAAATGGGCACCGTTTGAAAGTTGATGAATTAAAATGAAAAAAATAATTAGTTGGTGTATTAAACTGTGTAACCAAAAAGTTGGGGTATTAAAAAGCTTAACGGAATTTAGTTCGGGTATTTTTATGGAATTTTCCCTCTAAAAATTGCATCTAAGAAGGTTTAATTTTGGGTTTTTATGTTTTTTTTTATTTTAAAATTTCGATCAATAAGACTTCATGTTTACATTTTTTTTTTTTGAGAATTTTTAGTGGTTTATAAAAGTTATATTTCTATCTACCACTGTATTCATCTAACTGTTGACAATTTAATCAAAATTTCACTAACTCAATAAATTATATTTTTAAAATTACTATTAATACATTATTAAATTGTTAACTTTTATTAAGTTTATTATAGATTACTAGGCCTTTTGGCTCAATTAGTTGTATACAATTGTATCTAAATAACTTTTAAAAATTAAGTATATAAGGAACTTTTAAAAATTAATTGTATTCTAAAGAACAAAAACTTTGTAAAGAGCAGAAAACTTCTCATATTTTATCCCGTTTATGATATTAAAAAAACATAATATATATTAAATATATTTTTAAGACAAAAAAATATGGATATATGGATGGAGAGGCTTGATGCATATTAAAAAATAAACAGAAAGGAGAACAGATAAACAAAAAAAACACAAAAGCTTTTTCCACCTTTCATTTTAACAATTCACTTACCTTATCTTTTCGCCTTGGACCTTCCACATAATTACAGCTCTAAACCACTAGTCAATAACCGTTATTCTTTATATAACACGAGGGCAAAAACGTCAAAAGCCTTCACCTCTGTATTATCCTCCTGAATCTTTCGGAAAGATAACAAATTCCCAATTCTTAACAAAAAAGAACAACGGAAAATTTCCTTTAAACTATTAGAAAGAGTCTTTTTAAACTCAGATCACTGCACTTCCACTTTGTTGAAAAATCTGATCAAAACCATCGAAGAAGAAGATGAAGGCGTCGATGAAGTTTCGCGAGGAGCAGAAACCACTTTGTAGGGCTAAAGTTCCTCTGAGTATCTTAGGTTTACCGTTTCAATCAGGAATCGTCGCCGGAGAATCGAAAGAGCTTAGTCTCAATCTCTCTACTTTCTTCGAATCTGGTCCTTCTCTCAAAGTCGCTTACCGTCCAAACGATTCATGGAACCCTTTCTCTCTAATCGTCAAAACCGGTACCGGATCTTTCGGTTCTCCGATTTCAAGCTCTATGCTCATGAGTGCTGAATTCAATCTCCTTGGTAAAGGAAACCCTAGCTTTATGCTTCACTTCAAACCCCAATTCGGCGACTTCTCAATCAAAAAATCTCACTCGTCGTCTGGATTCGACGCGAATCTGATCAAATCGAACAACGGATCTGTTTCTGAAGACGATTCGTCGATCGAGGTGGTTGATTCTCCGGCGGTTAACGGATGCGGCAGAGGATTTAGAAAAGTCACGATTCTTCCATCGACTTCCACCGGAGACATCGCTGGATTGCTTTCTGGTGTCGAGGTCGCGGCGAGGACGTCTTTGCCTGTGAGAGGAAAAGCCGTCGTGAATTTCCGGTGGGGCGTTAGGGTTCCTACGGAGATAAGACGCGATTTCGATCCAACGGCTGCGATTTCTCTGAGGAGATTCCCTTTTCTCGTGATGAATAAAATCGGAATCGAACACGTGGACGGCTCAGATGCTAAATCGACGAACGATTCGGGTAAGGTTTCGGATCCGGGTCGTGGCGATGTTACGGAGGTTTGTTCGGCCGTGAATCGGCAAATGGAGGAGCTTCGAACGGAGAACAAACAGTTGAAGAGATCCGTCGATGATCTCCGGGAAGCAATTTCAATCAGCCGTAATCAATTTTATCCGGCGACGGTTGATTACGGATCGCATTCGAAGTACCGTGAATCGGAGAGGAGCAACAACAACAGTGGGAGATCGAGAACGTCGGATTACGGCGGGAAGAAAAGCAAGGAGGAAGGTGATGTTGCAGAGGAGTTGAAGAAAGCTTTGAAAGGAGCTGCTTGAAGCTTTAATGGTAATTAATTTTACATGATCTTGAGCTATATTCGAAGTGCACTTGATTCGTCGACTTAATTTTAGCTTATGGCTTTTCTGTATATATATTATGCGTTTAAATTTCTGGATATTGGGAGGTTTGCACTACTTGTTTTGGATCTTTTCAATGGAATTGCAAGAGCTTAAATATATTATGTTTTGAATTCGAGATGACTTGATTTGAATCAATGGGTGATTCGTGTTAGCAGTGAGCTAGGAGCTTGAATGTACTGTTGAATTAAATGAACTCATTTACAGAAGTTGATACGATAAACAAACTAGGGTTTTGCAATTTCTTCTCTATATCGCGACCTCAGGTTATGTCGGACGCAGAACTTGACAGATTACGATCTTCCGAGATCAAAATTCTCAAACTCTCTTTACTATTGTGGCGGTAGTGTGTATAGACTGCAGCGTGCCCGCATTATCTTGCTTCACGAACTGATCTTAGACGGTTTTAGACATCTCGGGACCTTAGACGATTCCCGGACGCTCTCTTATCCGATGATTATCCGGTCCTGTGAAACTAGAAATTGACCCGAAAGTTTAGTACTACATTGCCTTCAGGAGAGCGATACAAAACGTTTTTCATTCGATAATACTCATTTTCATCATTTATTGACAAAAAATTGTAATTTCCAAAAAAAATTTCTAATACTATTGGTTGAGATGTTTTGAAAATTGTTTATTGTAGAAATCAATGCAATTATTAGAGATAATTATGATGTTTTTTTAATATGTGTGAAAAACTCAAAAAATTTAACTAACGGGAGAGTTTTTTTTTTACTGTTTTTTATGAATGGAAACTATTAAAACGATTAAAAAAAAAGTTACCGATGATAGTTTGTTTTTATGTCGAGCGACGCTGATGGAGTGTATGGAATTCTTGAGATGCTTGAAGTTATATGGAGATGGGTCTGGCCAACTTATAAATTTTCAAAAATCGGCAATCACGTTTGGCGATCAGATTGATCCGATTATGCGACGATTGATAGCTTGTCTCCTAGGTATTGAGAAAGAAGGAGGAACGGGAAGGTACTTGGGTCTCCCGGAATGTTTTAGCAGTTCAAAACAGAAATTATTAGTATTTATTGGTGAGAAGCTTAACAAGCGACTAAACGGATGGTATGCCAAAACTCTTTCTCTTGGGGAAAAGGAGGTACTACTAAAGTCAATTGCAATGGCTCTTCCCGTATATGCGATGTCATGTTTTAGACTAACGAAGCATCATTGTCAGAAGATAACGAGTGCTATGTCCAGTTTTTGGTGGAATGCGTGTGAGAAAAAGAAGAAGATCCATTGGGTTTCATGGCAAGAAATGTGTAAATCTAAAGAAAAAGGCCCGGGTTTACAGAGGTAGATATTACGCATGTCGCATTTTTTTAGATTGTGGAAAAGGTTATCGTCCATCATACGCGTGGAGGAGCATCTTACACGGTCGAGAACTATTACGAAGAGGTTTGATGAAATCAATTGGAGATGGATTTGACACTAAGGTGTGGCTGGATAAATGGGTTATGGATACTCACCCCCGTCGACCAATGAATAAACAACGGTTGATTGATCTCAATTTAGAAGTTTCCTCTTTACTGACCCCGACAAGAAACTGGAATTTGGCGTTGATCAATGTCTTGTTTCCACCTGCGGATGTCACTAAAATTTTGGAATTGCCGGTTGGAAACTCTAAAGACAAGTTTATTTGGTCATATACTGATAATGGAGCGTATACAGTCAAAAGTGGGTATTGGTATGTGGCGAATCATCCATTAGTTCCGACGATACCTCCTAGTGCATTGTCTATTATGCGGGTTGCTTTGAAACAGAGGATTTGGAAAGTCAAAACCTCTCCTAAGATTCGTATGTTTCTCTGGAGAGTTGTTTCGGGTGCATTAGCAGTCGCCGATCGGTTAGCCACAAGAGGTTTATCAATTTCTCCAGTGTGCAAGTTATGTAACAGAGGAATGGAGACGATTAACCATGTTTTATTCCAATGTGACGTCGGGATACAGATGTGGGAGCTTGCTGGTGTTTCTATGCCATACCATGTGTTTGGAGGATCACATGAAGACAACATGGAAATATTGCTTAACATGATGGAAACGCACACCGCTATGTTCACTCACAGAGAGTTTTTCCCGTGGATTGTATGGGCCATATGGAAGAATCGTAATGCGATTTTATACACTAGCACTCAAGTTTCTTTGAACGTTCTGGTGATACAAGCTTGTGAGGATGCACGCTGTTGGATAGAAGTCAATAATGGTGTTGGGGAAAGTTCTCAAAACAGAGGATGGTGTGGTTTGTCGGAGAATCGATGGCAAAAACCTAGCTCAAACATTATTAAGTGTAATTTGAATGGAAATTGGAGAAATTCCAAGTTACATAGTGGTGGAGCTTGGATAACTAGAGACGTGACGGGTTCAGTTCTATGTCATGCCCGGGATGCTTTCATCAGTTCTCGAAATAGACTTGAAGCGGAATTCAAAGTTTTGATTTGGGCGATGCAGAGCCTTCTGGATTTACAAGTCAAGAATGTTGTGTTTGCGTCGGATTGTCGTGCGATGTATGCAGCTATATTGAAACCAGGGGACTGGCCGCGATATCGGGTCTACACGGAACGGATAACCAATTTGAGTATGTGTTTTGAGACTTGTTCTTCTGACATCGAAACGATTTTGGCTAACGCGGTGGCTAGAGAAATTTCGAAGAGTGTGACCCGCGACGGTCGTTTTCAATCTTACCTTGCGCTCGGAGGTCCGGCTTGGCTTCATGAATTGATTTCCCGTGAAGCTTCTAATTAGCATCTTTAAGTTCCCTTGTCATTGGGTGTGATGCTTGTTTGTTAAGCTTTCTTATGGTTTTTTGAGACTCTTGTCATTTCTTTTCACTATGATTAATAACATATCAGACGTTTAAAAAAAAAAAAAAAGAAGAAGTTACCAATCACAAAGTGTCTACAAAACAGTGAAATACAAAAACAAATTAGGTGAAAAAATCGAGAGTTAAAAAGTAAATAAATAAATGCTTGGAAGAAAGATTTAAGGGAAGAAGACGATAAAGGGGATTAGGGTTTAGCCATAGATATGGTTGAAGCATCGATTTCAGAAGCTTCCGGCGAAGATTACAATTTTGAAGATTGAGGTACCCATTACCAGGATGCTCTGGCGAAGGAGAAGCCTCAGATGGGGTACCCATTACCAGGATTCTCCGACCTCTTCCGGTAATGTAACGAAGAAGCTCCCCATTACCAGGATTCTCTCGCAAAAGAGACAACTTTCTCCGACCTATTCCGGTAATGTAACGAAGAAGCTCTCGAAGACGCTGCTGGATCTAGATAGTCTCCATTGTCCTATTTGCTTCGAAGTATTGACGATTCCCATCTTCCAGGTATTATTGTAGCTTACTAGCTTCTCCTTCTTCTTTCTGATTGTCTTTGATAAACGCTGCAGTACAAGTATAGGGATAAAGGAAGAAAAAAGTTGGACTTGTGCCCAATTACTAGATTTTAAGGACTTTAGTGAAGTTTTGTAAGATATGTTTTATGCTTGGCAATAACTCAGGGGATTTGAACATCATCCTTAGTGTGACAGTTTTTAGTTAGAGAATCAAATCATGTTGTCCTGATGTATAAGTTGATTTTTTTTTTTGCAAATAAGTTTGGAAAAGTTTATTTTCTTGAATTAAGTGTGTTGATACAGATTTTTGGGATTTGTATTTTCAATGTGAGAATGGACATTTAGCTTGCTCTTCTTGCTGTCCCAAGCTGGATAAGAAATGTCCTGCTTGTGCTTTGCCTATCGGCCACATTCGTTGCAGAGCAATGGAGACTGTTCTTGAATCGGTCTTTTTCCCTTGCCGATACGCCAAGTTTGGATGCACCAAGAATGTCACTTATGGGAATGAATTAGCTCATGAGAAGGAATGCAAATTCTCCCCTTGCTCCTGTCCTGTACAAAACTGCAATTACGCTGCCTATTACAAGGATCTTTACAATCACTATTATTCTAACCACAGTCAAAGATCCATGCCTAGTCTGATCAGTTGTGGCGAAACCTTTAGTGCCAAGATGAACATCAGTGATAAAATATTAATTAAAAGTGAATTTAAGAAGAAGCTATTGTTTGCAGTGCAGTGTTTCAAGAAGCCGTATGGTGTTTATGTAACTGTGAGCTGCATTGCACCATCTGCTCCAGAAGTAGGAGAGTTCTCATATCATCTCTCCTACACTATGGATAGAAACAAAATGATTTACGAATCACCGAAGATGAAGATGGTTCTTCAAGTGAACTCTCAAACTCCACAAGAGAATTTCATGTTGATCCCTCACAGTTTCTTGCGTGGTGACGAGTTGGAAATGGAGATTTGCATCCGGGAGTTGAACCAAGAGTAACAAGGTTGGGGTGATGTAGAAGATGCTTCTTTTTGGTTGTATATTCCTATGGTTACTCTGTCTATCTCGTCACCTGCCCAATGCTGACTTGATAAACTTATTATTAGCTTTAATAGTTTCATATGTGGACATGGATGAACAGGTGATGGTATTTTAGTTTTTTGGGAATATATATAGTGTGATTCCTTTTAGTCATTTTGAATTCGAATGAGTTGATTTGAATCAGTAGGATAGCAATCAATGCAAAGCTTGGTGGGTAATTCGTGTTCGCAGTGAGCTAGAGCTTGAATTTACGGTTGAATTAAAACAAGGATCATCTACGGATTTCAAATCGAAAGTGTTTGTGATTTTGTTGATTAAACAAACTAGGTTAAACAAACTAGGGACTTGCCGGTCTCTATAAGTAGCGGCAAATTTTTTGATTTAACCCGACTTCAGGTTATGTCAAACGCAGAACGTGATAGATTGTCAAAATTCAGGATTTCTATAGCTCAAACTTTCTTTTCCGTTGTGGCAGTAGTGTAGCATGTGAGCATCTCTCGCTTCGCAAACTGATCTTAGACTTAGACGGGTTAAGACATGTAGGGATCTTAGAAGATCCGGGACACTCTTCCATCCTATGATTATGGTCAATATCTGGTACTATGATATTAGAAAATGACTCGCGAGTTTAGTACTACATTGCCTTGAAGAAAGAGCGATACAAATCGTTTTCGATTCGATACCATTAATTTTTACTGTTTTTTATGAATGGTAACTATTGAAACGACAAAAGAAATTATCAATCACATCCTTGTAAAGTTTCTATAAACAATATAATTAAACAAAAAAATAAATGGATAAACGAGAGTTAAAAGGTAAATGCGTATTTGATCCCAAAGTAAAAATAAGGTAAATGCGTAAAAGGAAACTGAAAGAAAGATTTAAGAGGAGAGGTAAAAAAAATTAGGGTTTTAGGCATATACATGGTTGGAGCTTCGATTTCTGAAGGAACCAGGATGCTCTCGCAAAAGAGACAACTTCCTTCGAGCTCTTCCGGTAATGGAGCGAAGAGAGTTGATACAGAGAATAAGAGACTCTCGACGATGTTGCTGGATCTAGAAAGTCTCCGTTGTCCTATTTGCTACGAAGTATTGACAATACCAATCTTCCAGGTTTTGTAGCTTCTCCTTCTCTCTGAATTTCTTTGATTAACTTTTGAGGATTTTAGTGAAGTTCTGTAAGATATGTTCATGTTTGCAATTGCACTTGTAGTTCTTGCAAAAACATGTGTATAATTTGGCAACAACAGTGATTTGATATTTTTGCTGCTAATAAGTTTGGATAAATTTCTTATTTTGAGTTAAGTGTTGTACAGATTTTAAACTCATTGATTGGGTTTTGTATTGCAGTGTGATAATGGACACTTAGCTTGCTCTTCTTGCTGTCCCAAGCTGAGTAATAAATGTCCTTCATGTGCTTTGCCTATCGGCCACAATCGCTGCAGAGCAATGGAGACTGTTCTTGAATCGGTCTTTGTCCCTTGCCGATACGCCAAGCTTGGATGCCCCAAGAATGCAACTTACGGGAATGAGTTAAGTCATGAGAAGAAATGCGAATTCTCTCTATGCTCCTGTCCTGTACAAGGCTGCAATTACGCTGCCATTTACAAGGATCTTTACTATCACTATATGCTTGCCCACGGTCTAATGTGGTTGCCTAGCCTGATCAGTTGTGGCGAAACCTTTAGTGCCAAGATGAACATCAGTGATAAAATATTAATTAAGAGTGAATTTAAGAAGAAGCTATTTTTTGCAGTGCAGTGTTTCAAGGAGCCGTGTGGTGTGTATGTAACTGTGAGCTGCATTGCACCATCTGCTCCAGAAGTAGGAGAGTTCTCATATCACCTCTCCTACACTGTGTATGGACACAAAATGACTTATGAATCACCAAAGATGAAGATGATTCTTCAAGTGAGCTCTCGAACTCCCCAAGAGGATTATATGTTGATTCCTCACAGTTTCTTGCATGGTGACGAGTTTGAAATGGAGATATGCATCCGGGAGTTGAACCAAGAGTAACAAGGTGGGGGGTGATGTAGAAGATGGTCCTTTTTTGGTTGTATATTCCTATGGATAATCTAATCTATCTCGTCTTTTTATTTAGCCCTTTAACTCGCCTAATGCAGCTAGTATATAACTCTTGACTTGATAAAGTTATCATTAGAGCATGATTATTGGTAGTTGATAGTGGGTTGTTAATGGGCTTAAACTAATTAAATAATAAACTGAGCACCTTAATTATCTAACATAGTTTTACGTTCCATAACAACTCACTTAAGCACTTACGTGGCCACATGCTCTTACATTATTGGTTCATCATCTTTTAACTAATTAAATATTTAAAATATTAATGGAAATAAATAAAAAGTAATAAAGTAGTATAAATAAGTAAATGAGAAGAGGCTCTCCGATAATGATGCTCTTAGCTTTTGGTAGTTTCTTATGTGGATATTCCTTTGTTGCTTAGATGAACATTTAGTTCCTTGGGAATATATAGTGAGGAACTATTGTTTGCAGTTCAGTGATTTATGGAACGATATTGTGTATGTGTTGCTGTTAGACGTATTGCACCATCTGCTACAGAATTAGGGAAGTTCTCTTTCGTAATTCCTATAGTATCGATGGACTTATTCTTACTTGTGATTCTAAGTGTTTTTGGAGTGAGCTCTCAAAGGTTGTTCAGAGGCTTCATGTTTGTGCCTAAAAGTTTATTATGTGGTGAATCGTTGAAAAATTAACCTTTGCTGCTTAGTATTTACAGTTTCTTTAGTAGAAATGAAAATATACATTCCTACCATAAACATGATTAAATTGTCCAATAACAAATTCTTAATTACCACAAACTGGACTCTCTTGATTGGGTGGGTCTAGTGTAATAATCTGCTGGACCCACTATATAATACGACAAAAACGAACCAAGTTGTTCTAACATTTTATCAATTGGTGCGCTTTAACTTTATCAACGAAACCTTGCATAATTATTTCTCCGACGAACCAAAACCGATAACAGACAAACAAATTGAAAAAAAAGCCAACCCAATTTTTACAGATTAGAGAAGTGAGACAATAAGCAAAATCTCCTCTTTGAATTTTCTATCAATGGCAAAACCGGAAAACGACGAAACTTGTCCGGAGAAACAAACATGGAGCACATGGGAAGAGCTTCTCCTCGCCTGCGCCGTTCACCGTCACGGTACTGATTCATGGGACTCCGTCGCCGATGAAATCCAGAAACGAAATTCTGGTGTCCGTACACTCACCGCCTTAGAGTGCCGCCACAAGTACCACGATCTCAAACGGAGATTCTCCCGGAAACTAGTCTCGCCGGAATCCGATGACGGAGAAAACGAAATCTCTTCCGTTCCATGGCTAGAGGAATTGAGAAAACTGCGTGTCGATGAACTCCGACGCGAAGTCGAACGTTACGATCTATCCATCTCGTAAATCTCCAATCGACCATGGTTTTGCGTTCCGATTCGAATTCCAGATTTGCATTTGTTTGGTTTTTGAATTTGTGTGTTGATTCTACACAGGTCGTTGCAATCGAAGGTGAAGAGATTAGAAGATGAGAGAGAGGAGACCTTAAAAGATTCAGATCTAGACAAACTCGCGGAGACGAAAGAGAACCACCTCCGTGAATCGGATAATAAACCCGACGTTCCGGTTACCGAACCGACTAATTCTCCAGATCCGAAGGGCAATAGTCCCGGAACCGGATCGGAAAACACAAACCGAGATCGGAAAATCGTCGAACCGGCGGATCATAAACCGGCGAAAGAGGATTCGTGTAGAGGAAGTTGCGAGAGCGTGGAGAAGGAATCGGATAGAGGAGAGACAGTAAGAGAAGGAAATGACTCGCCCGAGTTTATTGAGTCAACGGACGAGTCGAAAGGAGAAGAAGCGAAAGAAACGAGTGACGTGCAGAGCTCGGCGAGCTTACCGAGGAAGGAGACGATAGAACAAGACCAAATGGATAACGATGATCAATCTCTGACCGTCAGTAAAATCTCCGTTGAATCTCGACCGTTGATTGATTTCATCGACATTCTTCAGTCTCACCCCATTGGCTCCCACTTTTCGCGCCGGCTACAGAACCAGGTAAACATTAAAAAAACTCCATTTTCTCATCCTCAATGCAAATTCCATGTTTTGTTCTCTTTACAAACAAAATCTCCATTTTTGGCAAAATAATATGCTCATAATCAGAAAATAAGCATTTCTCAATTCTTGCCATAAATCCTGAGTCTTGCTTGTTTGATTCTGGAGTTGCAGGAAACACCTGAGTACGAGAAGATAATAAAGCAACACATAGACTTTGAAATGATTCGAACTCGTGTGGAAGAAGGTTATTACGAAGGGTCCAAGAACATGTTTTTTCGAGATTTACTGCTGCTAATCAACAATGGGAGTGTTTTTTATGGCGAGTTTAGTTCCGCAAAGCAGCTTAACCAACTCATCAAGAAACAGATGATGTTGAAGATGAGTCTCACGATTCCTAAACAAACCTCAACACCAAAAGATGAATCCTTGGTGAGGTCTAAGAAGGAGGAAGTCACTACCGTCTCTTCACCTCCATTGTCTTTAAAACCAAAAATGTCAATGCCGCCTATTGTAGCTTGTCGGAAACGGAGTTCCTTGGCTGTTAGATCTTCAGTGTCAGTCACTGAACCGTTGAAGAAAAAGACTAAAATAGTTCCAACAGTTGGGGAGAAGGCAGTTTCAGAAGATGAGGAGGAGGAAGAAGAAACCTCAGATAAAGATGAGGAACCTATTCTTTCCAAGAAGATAGCTAAAGGGAAAACAACCTCAACAGCTAAAAAGGTAGGAACCAGAAACGTTAAAGGCCAGTCTTCAAACGATAACTCTGAGCCGAAGAAAAGTGATCAAGAAAAGAAGAGTAACAACGCACATAGTGGCTCAAAAAAGCAAACTGTTGCTACTTTTCTTAAGAGAATGAAAGGGATTTCTTCGTCTGAAACTGTGACAGAGACAGTGAAGGGTGATTCTTCTAATGGAAGGAGAGGAGCTGAACAGAGGAGAAGTAACAGTAAGAATGACAAAGTTGATGCAGGGAAACCACTTGTGGGTCAGAAACGATCAACTGCGAAGAAGGTAACGACTGAAAAGGGTAGTCCTCCGAAGAAAAACACTAGCACCGCCTCAAAAAAAGGTGCTGCCCCGTCTTCTCCTATGGTGAAAAAGCGGGACGGTGAAGCTAGTGAAAAGGAAGCAGGTTCTTCTACTCGCCCAAAGAAGCGTTCAAGGAGGTTATGAGTTATTTGCAATGCTTTACTATCTTCTATAGGATCACAAATCTTCAAACAAGTTTATAAGCCAGTCATTTACAAAGAAGTAGTGGAATCCCTGTTTACAAAGGAGAATTTGCTAGTTCTATATAGCAGCAAAATACGATTTAAGTGGATTGTATAAGAAAAGCCAAAGGTCTCAGATCAAGTTTATAAAAGAGTGAGTATTAGTCTGGAATGTTGTCATGCATCTGCCGTCTTGACATTTTACTGCACCGGAGATTATGCTAAGGCGATAGCTTTTCCCTTATTGGGCTTTCTGATAATAGGAATCCCACTGGCACTTTTTCCAACCTATCAGAGGTTTTACATGAGATATCATTTCAGAGAAAAGTTTAGCATCACAAGAAAATCTGTTGGAGCTGTGGTGCAAGATACCTCTATAATTTGCTTCTTATCCTGAGATGTACTGGTTGTGCCTAAGATCGTTTCGCCTGGTTTAAGAGAGCATTTCCGTGCTGGGAACCCGGGTTGTCCGTCTTGCCATACAATATCTTCTGCTGGAATCTGCAATGAGTTTGAGATCATGGGGGTTTCAGCTTCTGAGAAAAAGGAGGAAAAAGTAGAGAGAGAGAGAGAGAGAGAGAGAGAGAGAGAGAGAGAGATAAATATGGTTTTACATGTCTGATATCAACCCAATCCAACGGGTCAATGTAAGTCCTTTGGCTTAGAGCAGTCACCAGGTGATGCATTTCCTGTAGATTGGTAAACTATATATCTTAGAATGGCTGAGACCTGACATGATCTGATGAAACAACACAAAGGAACAAGAAGAGATTTTACCGTTTCTGCGTTATAGCCTTTGACGTGGAATGCAACGTATTCGTCTTCACCAAGCATTCTTATATTGACCCATCTACCAACAAGAGACTTAGGAGAAACTTCGCCCCAGCTTGGTACAAGTGAATCTTCAGAAGTTGGACTAGAACTCGGTTTCGCATTTTCGTCGTGTATCCTTGCAGGAGCGACGTTCAGGGTTTCTTGCTAAGCAACCAGAAAAGAAAATGGACAATGGAAGTTAAAAAGCCAAATCGAGTTGTGTCAGCTTTAGGATTTGGCAAGAGATGTTGTAAAACAAAACCTACAAATTTGAGTAAGTCTTCCTGCTTCACTGCTACATGAGGTTTCAATGGATGGTCTTCTACTGCAGTAACTCTCTGCTCTTCCTTCTTGTCAGAAGCCTTTGAAGGATTCCTGAGGAACAAAGTGTTTGAGAAAAGAGTTAACAATGAAAGGAGAGGAAGCTCACATCTTTACAGGTAGTAAGAAGCTCACATCCGTCGTTTAACCAGTGGATCATCTTCGAGTTTTTTCTCAAATGCGAAATGAGTTTTATCAGGAATGTCCAATGCTTTCTTCAGGTCTTGAATGATCAAAATCCTTTGCTAAAGAAGACAGAAGATGTACATGAATACAAACTCCAGGAACAGAATCAATGCATAGAAACATTGAAAGATCTAAAACCGGTCTTTACGCGGGATAGTGCAGGAGATTCTGCTTTGAAAGCATGAAGAACTTTGTAGTAAGTCTGTCTCTGATGTTCTTTGTTATTTGGTTTCTTGTTCAGGAGGAACTTGTAATCATCGTAATTGATAACACTCGACATAATATCTGCAATACCAGGTGATTCTTGTGCAAAACGGAATCAAGATCACCGGAAAAATCAACACCGATCAGTCAAATTGCATCAAAGAGAGAGAAGAAACAGAGGTAATTCGAATCTTTAGAACCCTAATTGATCGAAACTGTTCTTATTCGTTAAACCTATCAGAAAGTATTGAAGAGACTTACGGGAAAGAGAATCTGAAGTTTGATCTTGCTTCTCCGACATTGTAGAGAGTCAAAGAGAACAGAGGAATCCGATAATGGTGTCGTCTTCTTGATGAAGTTTGTGAGAAACCCTAGAAACGGAATAATCTTTAGAAACTTTGCAGAGATCGAATGAGAGAAAAGAAGTAGCGAGATTTTGTAGTCTCTTACTTGAAAATCCTAACGTACGAAATGTAATCTTGTGGAAGAAGTTAGGGTTTATTCTTGGATCATTTAGTACGTACTTGACTTAAATCGGGACTAACCGACTAAGTACCGACACGTCAGCAGTTTCTTTTCTCACGCGCGTTACAAATTTTAATTTTACGGGGATTTAATTATTTACGGATAAAAGTTGACGAGAGAATTAATATGTTTGTTATTTGTCGACAAAAAAAATACTTTTATCATTTTAATTAAAACAAGCCGACAAAAAAAAAAATCATTTTAATTAAAACAAAAGCTGTTTAACTTTTTAGCAAATGATAAATGACTAAACTGAGATATGAGCTATATACTTGTGAAAAGAAGGATATTAGCTATTTCAATCCTTCAACTAATTTTCTATAGAATCAAATATTTGCTAACAAGGTAATAGAGCAACCATTTACAAACAAAGTATTCGAATCTTGGTTACACTTTACATTGACCATTTATTTGTTCTCTAAATCCAGTAAACAAACAAAAAAAAAACTGGTTTTTAGTGATTGTACAAGTACTCAAGATCTCAAACAAATTGCATAGGAGAGTCTTGGTGAAATCTCATATCAGCATTCTCCTGCACACAAAAACCAAGATTTTCACATGTTAACTTTTTTGCTGAAAATGTCTTTTGTGTTTGCACAAGTTACCTCAACATAAAAGACAATTCTGGTCAAAAGAAGGCTCCTTGAGTGCTACGTTGGTTAGGAGCATCAAAATTAGGTCTTATTCCACGTTCCCACACAATATCATCACGTGGAATCTGCAATTAGTCAGATTTTCAGCTACTGATATAAAAGAGTTTGATTTTAACGAAACAAGATAATAACAAAAGTTTGTGTGTGTTATTACTCTTGTGACATCAATCCAGCTTAACACATCATCCATCTCCATTGCATCCGAATCCGAATCTGCGAGCTCTAAGCGATGCTTTTCCTATAGACATTTCAGAAAGTAGATTTTCTTATAATGACTAATGCAAAGAGAGAACACAAGTGAAGGGTTTTGTTATTACTTGTTCTGAGTCATACTCTTTGATGATGAATTCTTCGAAATCATCTTTTCCAGGGCCCGTTTTTACGCGTACATATTTTCCAACAAGAGTTTCTGGATTAACACGTCCCCATTTTGAGCTAGATCCAGCAACAGAATTCAAGCTTGAATTTGCCTTATTTCCCTGATAAAGTAACCAAAAGAGATAAAAAAGTTAAAACTCTAATGTAAAAAGCCAAAAACAGAGTTTTTCCAACTTTTTTCTCTGTCTTACAGATTTGGTTAATGGGCTCTCTTCTACAATCTCAACTTTCTTCTCATTAGATGCTGATGCATCAACCCTGAAGTGAAAAAGAATCGATTTTTAAAAAAGATTGAATAATCTTCAAAGTAAGAAGCTTTTGATTGAAGGTTAAACCTTTGTTGTTGTTCTTGAGCTAGGAGATATTTCTGAATGTTATTCACCAAAGCGATTTGAGTTTCGCGAGAAATGTTCCACTCTTGCATCAATCTTTCTACGATCGAAGTTTCCAACTGAAGAAACAAGAACCGAATGAAAAATCAAAGAAGAAGAAAAGATTAGACGACGAAAAGAGAAAGGGTATTACGGATGAGAATGTAGTGTTTTCTGCAGAGAAAGCAAGGAGAACAGAGGAAAAAGCTTCCTTCTGGAGCTTTTCGAGTATCTGTGCATCGAAATCTTCTCCATCGTCGCTGATATCGGACTCGGACTTAGTTGCTTTCTTGTACCCAACAAGTGTTTTTTCAGCCATTGCTCCTTTCTCTAATGGAACAAACTTCGTATCTTCTGGAACAAGACGAAGAAGATCACTCGTTCATCAAAATGGGACAAAGAAAATGAAATACATTGAAGCTAATCGTAATCAGAAACCCTAATTACTGGAGATTGAATTCGAGAGATGTTGTTACAAGAAGTCGAGTTTGGGAATTTAATCGGAATACATAATCGGAAGTATTTACAGAGACGTACCGGCGAGAGATTTTGGGTCTTGAACGTTTTGATCCGCCATTAGAGAGTGAGAAGAAATAGAACAGAGAAATCTCGAGAGAGATGAAGTCTCTGGTTCAGAGAAAAACCCTAGAGCAAGAATGAAGAGAAGAGAGTGAAGATTATGAGGAAGATGTGGGATTATATATGACTTGTGGAACAAGTTAGCGCTTTTGTAATTTTTAGGAGACTATTTTCATTTCTTTGGTAACAAAATAGGAGAATTAATTAAAAGTAAAAAAAATATAAAAATTTTGAAGTTAATGTAGTATCAAAAATCGACGCACTTTGCTTAATAACGACTAGAGACTAGAGAGTAGTCCGTTCATGGTATCAAAAACATGTAAAATGTGAAAGAAAGAAAGAAAAAGTGAAGAAAACATAAAAAGTGAAGAAATAATTTCCTATTAGTTTAGTAGATAGCAACGATAATGGACAGTCTAATATTGTATTATGTGTGAAAAATTACTTTTATTTGGATATAATGGATATCGAGATGTATATAGATATTGGATTAGTCCAATCCTAGTATATAATGTTTTGAGTCAGCATAAAAAGGGAAATAATTAAAAAAAGCAATTATATGAATAAATGCATTTTCCCCAAAGTTCCATTTAACGTATATATGCGATTTACCAAAATTAATTTATATAAACGATACCCCCACTTTCCGTACACTCATCACCGCCTTCGATCTCAAACAGTGAAACTAGTCTCGGCGGAATCCGATGAGGGAGAAACCATCGCCGACATCTCTTTCGTTCCATTGGCTTGAGAAAACTCCGTGTCGATGAGCTCCGGCGAGAAGTCGACCGTTACGATCTATCCATCTCGTACAATCCATCAGTCATACTTTTGTGTTTCGATTCGAAATCCAGATTTGCATTACTTTGGTTTTTTGAAGATGAGAGAGAGAAGAGCTTTAAAGAGACGAATTCAGATCTAGACTAAATCGCGGGGAACAAATCCGACGTTCCGGTCACCGAATTTTGCAGATCCGAAGCACAATAGCCCCGGAACCGAATCGGAAAACACGAATCGAGATCGTAAAATCGTCGAACCGGCAAAAGAGGATTCGTGTAGAAGGAATCGAATAGAGCAGACACAGTAAGAGAGGGAAATGACTCGCCCGAGTTTGGTGAGTCAATGGACGAGTCGAAAGGAGAGGAAGAAGCTAAGGAAACGAGTGACGTCTAGAGCTCGGCGAGCAAGGAGACGGTAGAACAAGACCACCAAATGGATAACGATGATCAATCTCTGACCGTCAATAAAATCTCTGTTGAATCTCAACCGTTAATTGATTCTTCAGTCTCACTCTCACCCCATTGGCTCCAGAAACAGGTAAAACATTTTTTAAAAAACTCCATTTTTTGGTTATCCTCAATTCAAATTCCATGTTTTGTTTTTCTTTACAGCAAAATCTCCATTTTGGCAAATTACTCTGCTCATGATTAGCAAATAAACATTGCTAGATTCGTTTGATTTATCAAAATTATTCGATTCTCTAAAAACCAAGCCATAAATTAGTGGACATAAATTAGTGGATAAATATGGCTTGTCTAGTATAACACTAGTAAAAAAAACGATATACTCACGAAAAACCCATGAATTTTTTCGTGGGTATAGCCCAAAAGCCACGGCTACCCACGAAAACCCACTTTGCACAGTAAACACCTACCCACGAAATTTTTCGTGGGTTTTTCGTGGGTACTTGTGGGTTTTCGTGGGTAACCGTGGTAAAGATTTTACCCACGAAAAAATTCTATATAGTGGGTAAATGATAAACCGGGATAACTGAAGATGAGGATTTCTTCTGAGGGGATGAGGATTTCCCCTGTATGTCATTGAGAGATGAAGATTTCTCATGGGAGGGGCGG
Organism: Draba incana; assembly: GCA_963576765.1. Lineage (NCBI taxonomy): Eukaryota > Viridiplantae > Streptophyta > Magnoliopsida > Brassicales > Brassicaceae > Draba > Draba incana. The sequence goes on along the minus strand of OY755217.1, from coordinate 28,557,105 downwards.
TTGGAGCGTTACAAGTGGTATCAGAGCGAACCCTGACAACTGTGTGTTGTCGGGTAACGATCTTGGTATGCGCAACGAGGACGTTGCGATCTGTTAGTGGGGGTGATTGTGACACCCCGGTATCAGAGCATATGTGGTATATGCGGAGAGATTTAAAAGAATTGATTTGGCTATCTATATCACCAAAAGTGCAATTATCTTTTCGGTCACAGGTCTTGAGAGAACTCCAGAGTTAAGCGTGCTTGAGCTAGAATAGTTTCAGGATGGGTGACCTACTGGGAAGTCATTTTCAGTATCGTGTGAGTGAGGTCAAAACACGAGGAAAGATCGCGTGGTGATTTGCAGGGTCAGTAAACATGACTTCCGAGCCTCCCGGACTAACGCACCGACTGTCGGATATGGGTGGGCCCGTGGGCCGAGAGTAGATGTGGGGCCCATTGGAAGATGAGGATTTCTCTCGAGGGGATGAGGATTTCCCCTATGACGGTGGTCGGGGCGTTACAAAAATCCTATTTAAATAAGATAAGAAAAATATCATAATATTTGGATCTAGATCCTAGTTAGGATTCTTTTTTAATTTAAGACACTAAGAAGTGCTAAAACTCAATAAATTTAATTTAAAAATTTGTAGACACTTTCGTTAGTGTTACCAATGGATAATTCTCTAAGAAGCACAACATTTTGGGTTCTATTCACTTACATAGACCACACTTCCCTAAGAAGCTCATATCTTACATTTGTAACCGTTGCACCTATTGTGTCCTCAGTTTGCTGCTCCACCTTCTCATTGTGTCTCGAAACTGGTGATACCGATACTTTGTCTATAATAAACGTAAGAGGAGAATCCAGTTCCTCGAGCTTCTTGTTGTTGGTGTATCCTTTTTTTTGTATCACAGACGCATTCCTCGATATTCTTGAGATGTCTCCTCCTCCTCCAACCTATGCAACTTTCTCTACTACGTTGATCGATGATGGAGGAATGTAAGAAACCAGAGAAGCTGCATAAGGGAATCTAACTTCTTGATTTGGATTTGTGACCTTGGCGTTAAGCTCTTCTACGACAGCTCCAGGAACATCATCAGGACAAAACTCATCAGGTGTGAAGTTGCAGAGTATTCTTTTGATCAGTGGAAGACTTATTGATGGACATACCTATATATGCATCAGTCAAAGAAAAAAGCTTGTGTAAAGAGAGCTTAATCAAGAACCTAAGAGTGATTAAGATTAAAAACAAAACCTCTTCTCTAATGGATAAGTCCATAAGGATGTCTTTTGGAAGCATTAGTAGATCGCTTAGTTCGTTTAACAAACTGAAGGGTTTCTCGCTTTCTAGGAGATCATTTTCTTCTATGTCGAACATTTCAGCGAGGCATCTAGACCAGTTTCCAATCTACAAGTGAGGGATTATAGAACATTTCAGCGAGGCATTTAGTGTTTTTACATGTCAAGTAAAAATATAATATTTCTTATTCATGTTTCTTGATGTTGTACCGCGTTTTTAAGATGTGCTCCGGATCCAAAGCCTAAGTCTCCAGAAGGAATAGGCAGAACTTTGGAATCTAGAATAGGATCAGAGACAACATCCGTTGGAATCTGATCCTCGGATTCACGCAGTACAGCGTTAAACATGGCTACGTCAACTCGAGCTATACACTTCTCCATTAGCTGTTGAAACACACATGACACATTAGCTTGTTTATACTATTTGCCTTGGAGTTCAAAATGTAGTATACGAGTACCATTTTAGCCAAGATAGGTAAGCATGACCGATATGTCACGAATAATCTTGTGTAATGTATCAGATGTGTATAGTTTCCAAATTGGTCTTTTGATTAGAACAAGACGGTTTTCGAGCATACCTTTGTATATAAACTCGAATCGAATCATGTGATTGGTTTCGCTGAAATTGTTTGTTGCTTGGAGGATTTGGTTAGCAGAGAAAGTTTTGAATGGATTTGATTTACCATTCAAAGCTCTATGAGATCTTGTAAGAGAACTTTTCCGTTTTCTTGGAACAATCTTAGCCGTTGATTTGCTTCTGAGTTCTTCTTCTTATTCCTCCTCCAAGAATTCATCTTCTGATCATTCATCAAACTCAAAGATAAAAAATTTGATTTTGTTTATGTTTGAGGTCAGAGAGAAATGGATAAACAAATAAAAATATCATTTTTCGTAGTAAGAAATAGTGGTAGCTTCTATAAGTTGTAGGGAAAAAAAACAAAGACTTCGATTTTGTTTATGTTTGAGGTCATAACAATATAAACAAATACAAATATCATTTTTCTTAGTAATAAATAAGGGTAGCTTGATGAAGTAATTGATCCAATAATGATTAGAGACAACACAAGTGGTCAAAGATTGCAAGTGGAAGAGTGTGTCGTACTTGCTTTGAGATGTTGCGAGTGGAGGGATGAAGACGATCAAAGATGATCAAAGTAGCTAAAGAACTCAAGCGGATTGAGACATAATATTAATTGATCATATGTTCCGTTATAACCTCTAAACAAATTCTATTACATTGTTTGGACTATATGTTAGTTAAGTGTACATTCCTTGCACAGTGAAGTATAGAAATTGAGGTTAACCTTTATTACTATTACCGGCTAAATACTGCCTAATAGCTAGATAGATTTGGTTTAAGTCTCAGAAGACAATTTTGCTATCTAGAAATGTATCTTATTCTAGATCTTATCAATCCATTTGTTTGTCTTAATTTGTTTATTTTTACATTTAATAAAGAAAAATTTGCAAGATCTTTTCTCTCGATCTCAAAGGGCGATGAAATTTCGGAGAAGGAAAAATGACAAGCCGAGAAACTGGTTTCTGGAAAATAGAAGCATCGTTCTTAAAGAACTTATTGATGATTGTAATGGTATTTCAAACCCCTATCCGCTTCTTCTCTTCCTAGCAAATCCTCAATGTCACAGGTCTCGATTGTTCTCTCTGATTATACATTCTTCACCTAGTACAAAAGTGTTATCAAAGACCGACCTAACACAAAATATACAAATTCCAGGTTTAAGAAAACAAGATTTACCACATGATAACAACAATCCTGTGTTATCTAGTCGGGTAAGTAATCACAGTGGTTTTCTCAAACTCATAGGATGTTTCCTTGAAGGCGTTTTCCAATCTTGGTGTTTGAAAATTCAAAATATGGAATGTTGAACGGTTGAGGAAGTGTTGGTAGCATGTTGTTGCCTTGGAATGTTGAGGTAAAAGAGCTTTAGATTGCTATAATTTATCTTCATACAACTTTTCCTATGATCATTATACATGGAGCTATCAAACCAATGAATGTTTTCTTGGATAAGAATTGGACGGCTACGCTGAGTGGTTTCTATTTTTTGTAACACTCCTAAATGGTAAGTTGTGGATTAGAGATAAGTTTATGTGAACTAAAGGATACTCGAAATCCACTTGATGTTTTTTTTGTGATAGAATATGTAGATGTGTTCAGCTTTGGAGTCCTTATGATGGGAAGATCCGGTATATAATTTTGTTAAATGAGGTTCCTATATAAATATATTTTCAAATACTTGAAGGATATGCTGAAGAACCTATTTTGAATTCGGGGATGGTTCAAACAACAAGAGACATAATCAGATAAAAAAATGTTTTGAGCTAGTGATGAGATGATGTGAGAAAAAGAATGAAGATAGGACAAAGATGATCTTAGTTTCAAAATAGAGTAAGCTAATCGAAAGATCCCTCGACTCTTAAAGAAGCCTAAGGAGTAATCGAAGATAGATTTGATATGATCAAGAGATACTTCGAGAATAAAGTTAAACAACACAAAGTAGAAGCGTGTGTTGTACTTGGTCTAAGGTGTTGCGAGAGGAGGGATGAAGACATGCCAAAGATAATCAAAGTAGTTAAAGAACCCAAGCGGATTAAGACATCATATTAATAGTTCCTATGTTTTTTATAACTTCTAAACAAATTACATTGTTTGGACTATGTATGATAAGTGAACATTCTTTGCACCATCAAGTATGGAAACTCAAATTAACCTTTATTACTAGTAGGGGATTTATTGGTTTTGATATTTTAATGGATTTGAAATTCTCATTAAAATCATGTCTTATTCAATTTTTGATTCTCAAATACAAATCAAAATGACCTCTTATTCAATTCTAATCCTAGAAACATCAAATCCAACATCCGGATTGGTTGGAACAAATATCTGGAATCATAGAAACATAAAATGATAGATATACATTGATTAGCATGAAAATCAAAAGAAGTGCACTGCCTCATGAATCTGCATTATATAGCATGTTGATTGTTCAGGAGATATACCTTGGGAAACTCTCTTGAGCCAAAATCTTCGGGTTATCGGCCACCAGAAAACAATTTCCCATCTGACATGGCTGCATCAAGACATGATATAAGGCCTAAAGGTAAGTTAATCCGCAGAATACAAAATATATCAACTTGGTAAAAAAGAGACACAAAATGGAAGATATATATACATATGACTCTCCACCTCATAATACCTAACTAAAAGAACCTGATGGTAACGTAATACCGATAAAAAAACCACACTCCATTCCCACGATTGTCGTTATGATAAGCTTTGCATTTTCATTTGTTCTTCTGGGAGCACCACTACAAAAGAGTAATTTCTCAACCTTAAAAAGCAATTCAAAACTCGTTCATTACATCAAACCAACTTGAAATTAACATATACCTCCGGTGCATCGTCCCCATCGGATCGCGAAAATCGCCAAAATCAACTGCAAAAATAAACTTAATTCAATCCTTATAAGAAAACTTGAATTACACAAGAAACTCTCCAAAAGTCCTAATGAAATGTTCTTACTTAGATGACTTAAACCATCATGTAAAGTACAGAACAGAAACAAATCAGGAATTTATAGCAATATATTCATTTGACCTAATCAGTGTGAGAAGTTGTAACCGTCCAATCTCTTGAAATCGTACTAAACATTTCAGCGAGGCATTTAGTGTTTTTACATATCAAGTAAAAATATAATATTTCTGATTCATGTTTCTTGATGTTGTACCGCGTTTTTAAGCTGTGCTCCGGATCCAAAGCCTAAGTCTCCAGAAGGAATAGGCAGAACTTTGAAATCTAGAATAGGATCAGAGACAGCATCTGTTGGAATCTGATCCTCGGATTCACGCAGTACAGCGTTAAACATGGCTACGTCAACTCGAGCTATACACTTCTCCATTACCTGTTGAAACACACACGACACATTAGCTTGTTTATACTATTTGCCTTGGAGTTCAAAATGTAGTATACGAGTACCATTTTAGCCAAGATAGGTAAGCAACTGCACTCGTGGCCTGCTCCACGCGTAGGACAGAGCCGCGATAGAGCAACTTTGAAAGCATTTTGCCACAGGCTGATTGAAAAACTTCCTTGCTCTTGATCTCCTCTCAGTTTCTCATTCTCCTCTCAGTTTCTCATTCGTTTAACAGCCGTTTTACAGCCGTTTATAAGCATGATCCCCTTAGTCGGCGTTTTAAGAGTTCGAACAAAAAAAAAAAAAAAAACCAGAACGTTAACCTGAAACATAATGAACCAAGGAAAATGCTAAAAACTTCAAGATCATAAAAAAGCTACTACACTCAAGAAATGTTAAATTGTGTTTATGTTACCTTGAAACATCATTTCCGCAAGATTTAGCAATTAAAATGAGACCAGAGACAGTGTTTCTAGCGACAGTTGCTCGTTTTCCTTGACTCCAATGTTTATAAGCATGGATAAAGAGTCTACAAATCCTCCGAGCAGGCGTGTGAAGCTTGTGAGCTGAGCTAGAGTGGTCTGGCACAACCGAATAGAGCGAAATCTCGAGCGATGCAACTTCTCTTAACTCTTCTTCAAGTTTCTCAATTCTTGTCTCTAATTCCTCAACCCTTTGTTTCAATGCTTCTTCCTCCTCACTTGCCTCGTTATCACTTTCACCGATAATGCCACCATTTGAAACATCTTTAAAATCTTCGACTTCTTTAACCAAATGTTCCACTCTCTCATCAACATTAACACCTTCACAAGAATCTATCTTTGCATTAGCTATAGCATCAAACTCTTTTCTTCCTTCCTCATCATCATTATCTTTTGCCAAGCCATTAACACTAGACTCAGTCTCTAGATGAGTCTCCAAAGACCCATTCACTGCATCACCATTTGATTGTGTAGTTATAGTGTTCACTATTTCTGAGACATTTGATTCTTCCTTAGTAGCTTCCAAAGGCTTGACTTTTTCTTGCTCTGAAGATTTTTTAGCACTGTTAGACTTTTGCATCTTTTGATCTCTTTTCCCATTCTTCGTAGACCGATTCGACTGAACATTATTTGTTGTTTTCCCTTCATCATCAAAACTCTCTTCTTCTTTTTTTTTTTTAACTTCTCACCATCACAAGCAAAGCAAAAGAACTTTCAAGTAAAAGCCTGAAAAAGAAAAACTGTGTGATCAAAATAAGACTGAGACAGAGGGAACTGACAAAAACTTAGTTGCTTATTCCTGAAATCCAAGGCCAAAATAGGATATTAAAAGGAAAAACGACAACATTATGGTTTGTCTCGATCTACATGAAAAGAAAAAAATGATTTTCTTTAGATAATACTCCAAAAGGCAAGCATGATTAAACTCTCCACAATTTCCTAAGTTGGTACGTGAAATAAGTGTATTCACTTGTATCTAGTGATTCACAAGAATGAGTTTGATCATTTTGATTTGACTTAACCTATGAATTCCTCTTCCAAAAACTAAAAATGTTTTCAGTTTCAGAAAAAAGTGAAAACTTACAGTGCAGGGAACCGAAACAGAGGAAAGATACAAAAATGTACCTGAGAATCTCTAGAAAGAAACAGAACAAAAGTAAGTTTCTGCTTCACTTTGGGATCAAACAGAAACCAGTTTTGTTTCTTCCTCAAATGAGCTTTCTTAATTTTGTAACCGTTAAAGCCACTTTCTTTTATTTCTCTCTGGCTCGTGGGGTTACTAAGAAAAATATGAGTGAAGATTTAAATGAGGCATTTATAAACATTGACCAAAGTAACGGTACGGACGGTGAAGATCGTGGTCGTTTGTGAATCATGCCATTACAGGTAATGTGACCGGGAAGATTTTGTCGGTGGTTCACGTGGTTTACCGGTAGTCGCCGGTCACATTGTACTGTAAACTCGTTTACTTTAAAAAGATAGAATAATGATGAACGAATTGTCACTTTCACTTTCGTCCATCAGATTTTTATTGCCTTTCACTGTAATTTAGATTCGGATTATCTTTTGTTTTTGTATAAATGTATAATCTACTTTTACAACGAAAAAATGATGTTGTGTTTGAATGATTGTTATGTTATTTGTGAATAATCTATCATTGTTTTTTGAAGAAATTATTGATTGTGGTGGAGAAGGGAAGACATAAGGATAGTTAAAGGGAGATCACAAGAGATAATACTACTTTTAAAATCCAGCTAGAAAATAATTAAAGCAAAAGTTTTGGTTGTAGTTAGATAATTTTATAAACTTTTAATGTGAAACGACAAAAGCCACTTACCGACATAATGCAAATAATGAATTTTGGAACTAGATTCAAAAAAAGTATTTAAGAAATATCAATGCAGGTAGGAACAGCTATAAAAGTACACCAAGCCGCCGAAAAAAAAAAAAAAAAAAAAAAAAGTACACCAAGCCAGTTTCATAAACATCCAACGAACATTCAAATAAAGTAATAAACTAATGGCCACTTATTTCAGTTGAGCTAATTTGGTTTTAGTCATGGAAGTGTACCAAGGCTACGGAAATCTGAATTTCGGTTTAGATTTTCCGGTTCTAGATTCCGTTTAATCTGCTTAGGCATTTTAAAGTATGGAGAAGACAGATTCCAGAATCATACTCTTGGGAGAGAGTGAGATAGAGTAAGAACACAAACAACCAAAATGTGATGAATGATTAAAGGCTAAAGCTATACTAAGAAGTAAGAAAATCCACCATGTTCATCAGTCAATTGTATATGTTTCTACATCTATTTACCATATCCCTATGGAGACATAAAGTACACTGATATGCTCTAAACCTTCGTCTAACTACATGAGTACAATTCTCTTGCCTCTCCCTCTCCCTAGACTTATCCAAGTAGTTCATCAAAACTTCTTTTCCAAAAACCGATATCAACACTCTCGTCGGTTTTTGTTAAAAGCTCTCAATTTGGTAACCTGCGAGCCCGCGACAACTAACGTATTGTGAACCACACTTTAGCAATCACTCAAAGCTTCAGAAAAAGTATCACCTTAGTTACAGGAATCTACTTAGTTACATCCTATAATTGCTTAATCTCATTTCCTAACTTCATGTACATGCTAGAATTTTAAGCAGTGTTAATGGAACCTTCTCGAGGCTTCCATAGCTACAATTTAACTAACCGGAACTGTACTATTACTAACTAATATGAAGTTGAATCCTGAATCATAAGATAAGGAACTTCACAAAGAGCAGAAACAAAACCAGCCCTAATTAAAAATGAATCACACATAGTGTCATCAAAACAAAATTCACTAAATAGTAACTTCCTCTAAGTAACCGAGTCTGAGAAACCATCTTAGATAAACCAACAAATTGAAAAGTAATCAACTTTAAGAACAAATACTTAGAAACATCATCAAAAATGAAGGTGAGTTTACATATAACCATCGTCAAGAGTTAAAGATAGCTTATTCCATAAACATTCTTATCAACTCTAAGAGGAGGAGGAACAAAACGAAACCCTAGGTCACTAGTGTTCCTAATCATCACCATAAACTGGAGAAAAAAAAACTCCTCAACACATACCAGATCAACCATCAATCAGAGGGAATTTCAATCCGACGAATCTCCAGCAGTCGCGAGTTTCTCCATCTCGAGACGCTCGAGAGCTTTCTGATGAGCCCAGGTCTCGATTGAAAGATCTGGTTTCGCATTGAGTCCAACACTGAGGATAACAATCGTGAGGAAGCTTGTGAGGTAACATGGAAGCTCCCAATCTTCCCATTTACGCGATTGTCCTTGAAGCGGCGGAGTTCGGTTCATGATATATCCTTTGGGTCGCTCCTCGTGACCCGGAGTCGCCCACCGGCTTGGACCAGCTGATGTAGATCCGGATCGGGTAAGGATCCGGTTTCGAATCGTCTACGCTGCGACGATCAATGGCTTCGTCGACGCCATTTCTGTGGTTTCCGATTTTCGATTTTCGATGTGAACAATCAGACGAAAAAGACTTTTTTTAGTGAGGAACGCTTATGAAACGACGACGTTTTGGGGAAGACGGGTTTACGAATGAAACGTTGTCGTTTTGAATTAACAAAAACCAAATTATAACCGGGTGGTCGTAGCTTGGTGGTAATGGACCCACCGCTGAGGGTACCGCCACCAGGATTCGATTCCTGGCCACAGGGATTTAACATGGCTGCTTCGGGCCTCCAGGACCACGCCAATTTCAGTTGAACACGGCGCTAATTGGGCCCTGTCTAGGTGGGATCCAGATACCTCGATTATCACAAAAAAAAAAAACCAAATTTTAGAAATTAGAAATTAAATTTCCACTAAACCAAATATCTTGTGTTCTCCCAACAAATACATAAACAAAATCAAACAAAATTGTGTAAGAAACCATAATTGAAACCAACGAATGAGATATATTATTCACAGTGGAAAGTCTAAATTCGAGAGGAATGTTCCAAGCGGAATTCAGATCATCGTCTGACTATTTCAGGTCAACGTTTTCGATGCTACACTCGTTCACATGTTCCATGATGATCCCAGACGTGGTGCTATGGTTATTTTGCCTGCGGAAGAAGTTAATGCTTCTTCTTCATCAGTTATTAATACATATACTGACACGTTAGAATACTTTTTACTCAGATGAATCGAAATAAGCTTTTTATTTATTCATTTATTTTTGATCGAAAAAAATTAGTAGATTGGTTTAACCGATAGGATGTCGAGTGAAGTAAATTTTGAACCAAGAATGCCATCTAATTTATGGACAAAAAAATGCCCAAAACATAACTAATGGAGGAAGAGAAGAGGTATTTATTGACCTACCAAAAATAACATATTGATGGGTTTCATCAATTCTACTGTGGGTGTTTATCTCTATTGTACCAATATGACACCGAGTTATGACAGTATTGTTCGAATCTTCTATATCGATTCCATCGTTATTTGGAGTGTTGAAATCCTCAAAGATCGATACGTGTTCTCGCACCTCACAATATGCAAACTGAAAAAACCAAAGCAAATGCTTATACATCTTGAGATTGAGCCATCAACAATGATACAATTTGCAATTTACAAGTTTGCAATTTTCATCGGATATATTCAAGAATTTTTTTAAAATTTTATTATTATGGATATATATTTATATATAAGAATCGAATGTGATCAAAACAATTCTCATCATTATCTATTTCTTCCTCAATTCTTATATATACGTCCTTTTTATTCCATTGTCCAACAAATCAGTAGCCTCAAAATTCTATCATTTGTTTATGATACAAATTCGAAGCGAATCGGTAAGTATAGACTATTCTATTTCCAATCAACAAGCAACACCATGTTCAAGAGAATCCTATCTATCCATTTGGTTTGGATTCATTCAATTCTTCAATTATCCATTTGCTAAGTGATAACTAATTTTCCATTGTTGTACTTTTGGTGGTAGCTCTCTTATGTCTTCAAATCTAAAATTATGCTTTGTACAAGCTATCCTATACTCTGTTTGTAAAATCTATGTAGAGCTTTCTTTGAAAGTTCCAAAGTCAAAAGAAAGACAAGTAGTATTATTCTATTTTTAAAAAGAAGAGATTTTACGGAAATACTAACCTACATGTTTGTTATTTTTTGTAATATATGATCATGTAATTACAAAAATATGATCATGAATGTAATTCTTTAGTTATGGTGTATTACGAACTCTAACCACTTAATTTATCATATTAAAAAATGAAAAAAGATTAGGGATTTAATCTTTATGTGAGCGAAAAGACATACACCAAAATAAATCGAACATCAAAACCAAATCAAATTAAAACATTATTTCTCTCTGCTACATTACATGTGAAACAAATTTTTTATAGTCAAACTAATTTAAAGCGTAGTTTTATTCAATGTGTGATGATTAAGGTTTAATAACCTTCAAAATAAACGAGTTCAGTCAAACTGAACATTTTATACTATTTGTTATTTATAAAGAATTGAACAAATAACTTTAGTAGAGTATAGATATGAATTTATATGATTCTGCATCACAAGGCTAATATCTACCGAATTTGATAATTGTATTATTCATTCCATTATACAGCTGATAGTAAAATCCTTACAATAAAAAATGGCAAACAAAACTGTAAAAATATAAGAAAGAGGAAATTTGTAAAGATAATCTCAAAGTATTTTTTTATTTTGAAAAATAACATTTTCTATATTAAAATAACCATTTTAAACGAAAATGTTTTAATCAAAATAAAAAATTAACTTCTTAATGGATTTGTAGTTTAAAATTTTTGGGTTTGGGTGAACTATTCCAAATTAGGATATAGTTTTTAAAGGGGATAGGGTTTGGATTTGGGATTTAGGGTTTAGTTTTACATGTGAAATTTTTATTTTAATTTAATCTAAATTAAATTAGTTTCAAAAATGATACAAAGTCTCAAACTTTGAAAATTAAACTAACTACATTAAATCAATTTCGGAAAATGTTTAAAAAATAGAATTTTTAATTTATCAGAATAATTTGTTTATTTATTAAACAAAAAAGTTAGTTTTCAAACTTTTGTTTTCAAATTTTATAAAATTTTTGGAATAGTTTGATCCAATTCATGTGATTACGGTCTTCTTCTTCTTTTTGTTAGATCTGGATCAGTGACTGTACAAAATTGAACAGATGAAGAAACGTAACACTGCCATCTGGATCAGTGACTGTACAAAATAATTTGATACAAATATACAATACATAAAATTACGGTCTATTCATAGCTAGTGTTACATTTCTTCGATCGATAGAGAAGTAGCTTCTTCTCCTTTCCTCTGGGCCATTGTTCTTCCCTTCGCAATCTATGCGATTTCGGATTTTGATTTCAAATTCATCAAGTTCCGAATCCTAAAATGCTTCTCTCTTCATAATGGAGTTTTTTAAATAGTGATAGATCTGGATCGGAAGGAAAATTCATCTCGGTGAGTGAAAGTAGCTTGAGTTTGAGCTTCGTCTCTACCGGTCTACGGAAACGAGATCGTGCGAGCCTGTTGTCTCCAACAATGGTTCTTCTCGGAAAAGATCTGAAGCTTATTTCATTGATTTCAAGGTTCGATTTCGTCATCAATCTCGGTTTTCGAATTTTTGTTTTTGCTTAACCTTCCCCTTTTCTGGAGAATTCGAGTTTGAAACTTCCGTGGCTTCTTCTATGTTGAATCGATTTTCAGAGCTTGCGAAGATTCGGTATTTCGTAATTTGAAAATCTGGATTTGTGTTCGATTTCACCAGAAACCGATTTTTCTGGAATTTTAATTTTTCTTAGATCAACTTTCGAATTTTTAGCTTATGTCGATTCGATAATTAGCCGTTTTTTTCTGGGGGTTTGATTTGAATCCTATTGCTAAAAAGGGTCTCACAAATGTAATTTGGAGCTCGGTTGATTCGAAGCCAACACCTGAGTTTGATGATGATAATCTCTCCAAAAGCTCCAACGACTCCAAAGATGAATCATGTTTGTCTAATGTGCTTTTCAAATCAAGTAAGTTTGAGTCTTATTATTTCTCAAATCAAGCTTAACAACTCTCTTAGGCTTGAACCTAAAATGACAGATTGGTCTAAACCAGACTTTGATATTTTAACAACAAACAGTAGTGAACAAGGATGGTGCAATGTGGATCCAGAAGATGCATATGCTTTGAAAGTGCAAATCAAAGAGGAATGTGGCTGTAAATATGATTGTCTTTGGGGACGGTTCTGCAAAGTGCCTGTACAATGCAGACATGGCAAATGCAGAGGAGATTTCTGTCAGGTAAAATACATATTCTTGATCTAAAATCCCCTAATTTTCTCTGTGTGTGTTTTTATATGTTCTTCTACTTTTCAGTGTGATAAAAGGTTGCTTTGGAACAGACTGTAGTATTCCATATCGACTCTTCCCACGGTTGGAGAGTGGCCATTTTCGAAGTTCCAAGTGATAAAAAATGTCCCTGGAAATCTCATGAGTCTAAGTGCAGTGGCGAAGGAAAAAAGGCCTAGACTTCTACAGTTTACTTCTTGAGGTCTCAATCCAAACTTTCATTTCTCTTCTAAAAACAAAGTTAAAAGCCATTTTCCGATAAAGTTTCTTAAACTCTTTTACTTGGAATTTGATGTTGCAGGGCTGGCATTTTAAGCTCGAGTGTGTGTTAATAGGATTTGTGATGATAGGAATGCAACAATATGGACAAATTATCTGTATGGTTCACAGGTTTAATTTTAAACTCAAGTCAAATACCAATTCCTGAATTTGAATTGTAAAATAACTCTGCCTCTTCTTACTTCTTTTAATTCGAAGATGGCACTCTACGAGAACATTTTAGCCACTGCTCATTGTACACTGAATGGAGACGAGGCAGATTTCTTCTTTGTTCCTGTTCTTGGTTCTTGCACCTCACATAAACATGCAGGTTAGGTCGATAAAACTCGCCTTTTTTTCTTGATTCTTTGCTTGAAGAAGCTCTTGAGCTTGTATATTCTCTATGTTTTTATTACTTTCAGAATCATATTGGATTAAGAAGCTCACTTACCTTAGAATTCTACAAAAAGGCTAATCAATACTATGTTTTAACTATGCTTGAGCAGTACAAGAGACTGTATGGGAATAGAAAGTGCTTGAAAAACAGAGACAAAGAGTAAGGAAAACTGATTCTCTTTTACTAGTGACCAAAGTTTTTAGCATCTGAGCCAAAAATATTATTGACATTTTGACATCGCTGTATTCATCTCAGGACCAGAAGAATCTTTATGGACAACTCATAACACAACAAGAAGCTCTTGACGGGTCGAAACCAAGCCCGACAAAAAGCAGAAACAAACCACTGAGAACTCCAGTAAATGCTGCCATGAACAGAAAACTCTCCCTTGGTGGTGCCATGCTTCATCAAAGCTAATAGCAACAGGAGTAACTTCTATGACCAGAATGCTAATAGTAGAAGAGAATCCACCAACTCCTCCAGGTAACATAGGTAACTAACACAAGAGTCTGGTTTTTACATACACCAAAAGAAAGAGATTTATGTCTATATATGTGTAGGGAGGAGAAACTCGGAGCTTCCTGGTGCATGAGACAGGCCAGCCTCTCTAGTACCCGCTCCTTGGCCTCTTCAGAAACGGGACGATGTTGTCCACGCCTCTTGTTGGTCTTTCATTGTCGTCGTCTTGGCAGTATTTGAGGTGGAGTGATAAGCCACTTTGGCTGTCGCACTTGCATCCGCACCGTTTGCACTCGAACATTGCGTAATCTATTTGAGAGAATCGTTTGGGCTTGGCCCTCTCACGCTGCGGTCTTCGACCTTCATCATATGTCTTCTTGTTCGTTGGGTGACTTGGGTCCTCCTCCGGTTCATCCTCAATGTCGTCATTCACAATAATGTTGTGCACATGAAGCATGGCCTGAGATTTTGTGTATACTCTTAGACATTTTGTGAAGCTAAGCAACAAGAAAAACGAAACATGACTGTGTCAGCTTGGGAATTTCTTGAGCGATATGTTAATAATAGAAAACTTACAGTTTCAAACACTTCTTTCTTGTCCTTAATCAATTGTGCACTATTCTGAAGTCCTGGAGAACATGGAGGTTGGTCCCTTTCCTCTTGAAGCTTTGTAAGCTAAGCAACCAGAAGGAAACAAAAAAGACAAAAATCAAAAATTAAAAAGTCCAATAAAGTTGTGTCAGCTTTGGGATAGGTTAATATGAAACCTACAAATGTGGCCACTTCTATTTCGCCATCTCCCATCTTATCACAAGCCTTGCTCGACAAATTCTCTAGAGGAGCAGGTGATTCTTTCTTCTTCGCTCGGTTAAACGTATCCTTGAGGTGCTCCATAAGTTGGTTATGTGTTGTCATAGAAATCCTTAACTCTAGCGTCAGGTCGCGCATGAGCTCCTGCCTTGTCTAAAGAACACAAAAAGGCTACATCAAAACAAACGCAGAGAGCATAATCATTGCAAAGAAACAAAGTTTTAAAACCGTTTACCTCGGATAGTTTAGGCTTTTCTACAGCAAAGGCTTGAACGACACTGTAATAAGCTAGTGTCTGAAGTGCCTCGCGGCTCGTTATCGTGCTCGGCTTTTTCAGTGCTTCTAATGGTGTATGCGACTCCGTCTTATCAGAGGACTTTGAAACGCACCTGAGAAAAAAAAAAATTTTTACAAAGAAAAACTTTTAAGTAGTAGAAGCATCGGTTTTCATACCTCAATCGTTTGACCAGAGCATCGGTTTTTAGTTTGTGAACCAAATCGCCATGTGTTGACAAAGAAATGTTCAACTCTACCATCAGGCCTTGAAGGATCAATTCCCTTGGCTAGAACAAACAAGACTCATCAGAAAATACTCAGAACAGATCAAAGGAACAAGTTTTAAAACACTCATTTACCTTGGGTAATTTAGACGGTTCTACTACCTCGAAGGCCTGTAGAATTCTGTAATAAGCATTTCTCTGAATTTGGTTGAGACGCTTAACAAGTGATTCTGGTGCAAAACGGAATCTAAGGTCAAAATCCATTAGAGAGGAAATAAGGAAAACAGAAGAGACTAAACCCTAATTACTGGAGATTGAATTCGAGAGATGTTACAAGAATTCGATGTGAGGGAACTCAATCGGAAAATCTAATCGGAGGTTTTGAAGATACGTACCGGCGCGAGAGTTTGGGTCGTGAGGGTTTTGAAGAGATGTACCGGCGCGAGAGTTTGGGTGTTGACGGTTTTGATCCGCCATTGCTCTCTCCTTTGGAAGAAAGTTTGCAATTTCTGCATGAAGACGAAGAACAGAAACAAGATCACTCGTTATGATCGCAAGAAAGAAGATAATCTAATCAATCACTCGTTTTTACCAAAATGGGACAAAGAAAATGAAAAACAGAGGATTACGAAACCTTGAGGCTAATCCTAATCAGAAACCCTAATTACTGGGTATTGAATTCGAGAGATGTTACAAGAATTCGACTTTGAGAACATAATCGGAAGTGTTTACAGAGACGTACCGGCGCGAGAGTTTGGGTGTTGACGATTTTGATCCGCCATTAGAGAGTGAGAAGCAATAGAACAGAGAAATCTCGAGAGAGATGAAGTTTCTGGTTCAGAGAAAAACCCTAGAGCAAGAATGAAAAGAAGAGAGTGAGGATTTTTTTTTGGTGATTAGAAGAGAGTGAAGATTATGAGGAAGATGCGGGGTTATATATGACTTGTGGAACAAGTTAGCGCTCCTGTGACTCTTTTCTTTGGAAAAAAATAGGATAATTAATTAAAGGTAAAAGTTTCAAATATTTGAAGTTAATGTAGTAGTAGTTGTATTAAAAATCGACGCACTTTGCTTGTTAACGACTATCTAGAGTAGCCTTTGGTATCAAAAACGTAAAATGTGAGAAAAATATGAAGAAATAATTTCATATTAATTTAGTAGATATCAACGATAATTGACTTAGTCCGTTTAAAAAAAAAAAAACGATAATTGACACAGTCTAATATTGTATTTACTTTTTCATCTTGTTGTGTGAATTTTACTTTGATTTTGGATATAGTGGATATCATCAATAATATCCATACATTCAGATATTGGATTAGTCCGATCCTAGTATATCCAAACTATAGTATAAAAAAGATAGAGTGTTTTGGGTCAGCATAAAAATGGCATTATCAAAAGTTTCAAAAAAAAAAAAATGGCATTAACTAAAGGGAAATTAGGTGGAATAACCAAAAAAAAATCTATAATTAAAATCATAGCCAATTAACCTAAATCTAATGGACACAATTGTGCCACATGGTTAATTTTTGTTAGTTTACTAATTATAATTTTTTTTATGTTAGTGAGCAAATTAACCTTTAACTAAAAAATATATAAATATATAAATGTGTTGTGAATCAAGAGAACGAATGGGAAGATTGTGTTTTATTCATTAATCATAAGATCCTTTATATAGGATTATTACAAGAGAGAAAAGGAAAATTCCTTTTCCTAATGGGAAAAGGAAAGTACATAAAAGGAAAATCCTAATTCAACTAGGATTCATTAAACCGGCCTAAAGACTAAGTGTTAATGGGCCGTAAACGGACCAAAACTAGTTATGACAATCCACTATGATTTATAACACTCCCCCTTGGATGTCATAACTCTAATGGGCTTGTAATACGCTTTGGATGTTGCCTCATTAAAACCTTACCAAGTAAAACCCATTTTGGGACAAAACCGTGGTGAAGGAAAAAGAGTACAACACGTATTACTCCCCCTGTTCTGAACCTCACTGCAAGTCTTTCAAACGACGCATTCCAATCTGATAAGTAAGTTTCTTGAACGTTGAGGTTGGAAGTGACTTGGTGAATAGGTCTGCTGAATTCTCACTTGATCGTACTTGCTGCACTTGAATTTCTCCATCTTTCTGTAGATCGGATGTGAAGAAGAATTTTGGTAGAATGTGCTTCGTCCTATCACCTTTGATGTATCCATCCTTAAGTTGAGCTATACACGCTGCATTGTCCTCGAACAAGACCGTCGATTCCTGCTTACCTTCGGCCATTCCACAATCCACTCTTATGTGCTGGGTCATCAGCCTTAACCAAACACACTCACGACTAGCCTCATGAATTGCCAATATCTCTGAATGATTAGAAGATGTAGCTGCAATGGCCTGCTTCATTGACCGCCAAGATATTGCAGTTCCTCCATGAGTAAACACATAACCTGTCTGGGACCGTGCATTATGAGGATCTGAAAGATAACCTGCATCAGCAAAACCAACTAAACCGTCCTTAGATTGGTTAGTATAAAATAGACCCAAGTCTTTCGTTCCTTGTAGGTAACGAAGAATATGTTTTATCCCGTCCCAGTGCCTTTGGGTCGGACATGAGCTAAATCTTGATAATAAATTCACGGCAAAACATATATCTGGCCTAGTGTGGCTTGCCAGATACATTAAAGCTCCTATGGCACTGAGATATGGCACTTCGGGACCAAGGACTTCTTCAGAGTCTCTCTTAGGACCAAACGGATCCTTTTCTAGATCAAGAGATCTCACCACCATTGGGCTGGACAATGGGTGACATTGATCCATATTAAAACGCTTGAGTACCTTTTCAGTATATGCCATTTGATGCACAAGGATTCCATCATTTATGTACTCAAGTTGCAATCCCAAACAGAACTTAGTTTTGCCTAGGTCTTTCATCTCAAATTCTTTCTTGAGGCATTCAACTGTTTGGACGATTTCACCAGGGGTTCCAAGGATGTTCAAATCATCCACGTAAACTGCTATGATAACAAACCCTTTGTTTGCAAACTTTTTTTATAAAAATACATGGACTGATGGGATCATTCTTATAGCCTTCTTTGACTAAGTACTCACTCAATCTATTGTACCACATACGCCCACTTTGCTTCAGTCCATAAAGGGATTTGTTCAGCCTTATGCAGTGTTGTTCTCGAGAACCTTTCTTATCTTTGAGCTCAATACCCTCTGGTAATCTCATATAAATCTCATTATCCAGTGGACCATATAAGTATGCAGTTACAACGTCCATTAACCGCATATCCAACTTTTCTCTTATAGCCAGACTTATCAAAAATCTAAAAGTTGTAGCATCCACCACAGGGGAGTATGTCTCCTCATAATCTATTCCTGGTCTCTATGAGAATCCTTGTGCAACAAGCCGTGCTTTATATCTCACGATTTCACCATGTTCATTTCTTTTCCTCACAAAGACCCATTTATGTCCAACTGGTTTAATCTCATAGGGTGTCCGAATTATTGGACCAAAGACATCCCTTTTCCTTAAAGAATTCAACTCCACGTTTATAGCTTCTTTCCATTTAGTCCAATTTTCACTCTGAGTGCACTCATATATCGACTTGGGTTCTAGATCCTCCATAAGTTCAAGTGCTACCTTAAAAGCAAATATATCATCGATTTCCACACACTTTCTATTCCATTGTATTCCAGACATAACATAATTCATTGAGATCTCATTATTTTCAGGAACGTCAGAACCATGAAACTCGGCGTCCCGAGTCTCATTGCTTGGAACTATCGGTTCAGTTATGTCTGGGGTTCCATCAGATTCCTCAACCACGATTTCAGCACCTTTCTTTCTTTTCCGAGGATTCTTATCTTTGGAACCTATTGGCCGGCCACGTTTTGAGTGTGGTTTAGATTCTGTAGCAACTTGATTGTGTCCCTCTTGAACATCAATTCTAATCGGTGCATTAACAGCTGGTATGTAAGACTTAGTTACTCTTTTCGGGTCAGCAAAGGAATCTGGCAATTGATTAGCTAGCTTTTGTAAATGTATAATCTTTTGGACTTCTAATTCACATTCTTGAGTCCGAGGATCTTGCCATTTTAAGGACGTTTGACTCCATATAATTTCCTTTACCAGTCTGTTATCTCCTCCTAATGTTGGATAGACAGATTCGTCAAAATGACAATCTGCGTACCTGGCCTTAAACAAATCACCCGTGGTTGGCTCAAGATACTTAATGATAGTAGGAGAATCATATCCAACATATATCCCCATCCTCCTTTGAGGTCCCATCTTTGTTCTCTGTGGTGGTGCAATAGGCACATAAACGGAACATCCGAATGTTTTAAGATGGGATATGTCTGGCTCTTGACCCGTTATTAACTGTGATGGGGAATATTTATGTTCACTAGATGGCCTGATACGAATTAGCTCTGCTGCATGTAAAACTGCATGTCCCCAAGCTGAGACCGGGAGTTTTGATCTCATTAGCAACGGTCTAGCAATCAACTGTATGCGTTTAATAAACGATTCAGCCAAACCGTTTTGTGTATGTACATGTGCCACAGAATATTCAACACTTACCCCCATGGACATACAATAATCGTTAAACGCTTGGGACGTAAATTCACCAGCATTGTCAAGACGTATAGTCTTTAAAGGAAAATCTGGAAAGTGTGCTCTTAAACGTATGAGCTGGGCAAGCAATCTTGCAAATGCCACATTTCTAGTTGATAATAGGCAGACATGTGACCATCTTGTGGATGCATCAATAAGGACCATAAAATATCTAAACGTCCCACAAGGTGGGTGTATTGGTCCGCATATGTCTCCTTGAATTCTTTCCAGAAAATTTATCGTTTCCTTAGTTACTTTGATTGGTGATGGCCTAGTAATGAGTTTCCCTAGTGAACATGCTTCACACGTGAGATTCTTTGGGATAACTCTCCTTTCTTTCAAGGTGTGCCCATTAGTACTTGCTAATATCTTTCGCATCATGTTAGCACCGGGATGGCCAAGCCGGTTATGCCAAAAAGTGAAATTCTCGGTAAACTCTTTGTTTACCATAGCATTTGCTTCTATCATTCCGATCTTAGCACAATAAAGGCCCACAGAAATGGCAGGTATAGTCTCTAGGACTTTCTTATAGCCATGGACGGTTTCAAAGATTTGAAGGAATTCTTTGTTATTCTCGTCCTTAGTTTCAACATGAAGACCATTCATTCGAATGTCTTTAAAGCTCAATAGACTTCTCTTTGAACTAGGTGAATATAACGCATTAGAAATTTCTAGATGCGTGCCCTTAGGTAATAAAATATGGGCTTGACCGTGGCCTTCAATTAAATTTGCTATACCCGCAATTGTGGTTACATTTGCCTTTTTAAGTGTAAGATCAATGAAGTATCTCTTATCTCTTAATATCGAGTGGCTTGATCCACTATCCACAATGAACACATCCATATCGTTCATACTTCAAAAGAGATAACAATAGATACTTTTAAATAACACTCTTTCATTCCATAAAGTTTAATAGAAAGCAATAACACAAAACCAAAGTATAAAGTGTAAAACGTAAAACAAGCAAAACACAAAACACCAAAACAGAAAATCAAAATCAATCACTTAAGTATATCTGAGGTTTCAAAATTCATCAAGTTATCTTGCTCATGATCGAAATCTCCTTCATTATCATGCTGGATCATATGAGTTTCTGGATTCTTCCCTTTAAGGCTCTCTTGATAGAGTTCAACCAGATGCTTGGGAGTCCTACATGTCTTAGCCCAATGATTACTCATTCCACATCGATGGCAAACTGATTTTGGGTTTGATTCTCGTGGTTGAGAAGTAATACCACGGTTATTACGATCATAGTCAGTTCGGTATCCGCGTCCTCGTCCTCGCCCGCGGTTAGAATGATCGTTATGGAATCCGTGGCCTCGGCCCTGACCTCGGCCGTATGGATTAAAATGGCCACGGCCACGTCCTTGCCATCTACCCCCACGTCCACGACCACGATGTCTATAATCATTTTGGACGTGGTTAATTTCTTTCTTTTCATCTGTGGCCACATTCGCTTCAGGAAGTGGGGCTGATCCAGGAGGTCTCATCTCACTGTTTCTCATTAGCAGTGTATTATTCTCCTCGGCTAGTAATAGACATGCTATAAGCTTTGAGTATGTCTCAAAACCTCTTTCACGGTATTGCTGTTGAAGCAACACGTTATTAGTGTGAAAGGTGGAGAAGGTCTTTTCCAACATGTCTTTCTCAGTTACCTTCTCACCACATAGTCTCAATTGAGAAACTATTCTGAACATAGCCGAGTTATATTCTTCCACGGACTTGAAGTCCTGGAACCTGAGATTCCTCCAATCATAATTGGCCTTTGGTAACAACACCGTTCTATGGTGGTCATATCTTATCTTTAATTCTTTCCAAAGGTCCAAAGGGTTCTCAATGGTTAGGTATTGATCCTTGAGACCCTCAACAAGATGATGACGAATGATCGATATCGTTCTGTATCGATTCCTTTCATTCTCATTATTATCCTCAATGATACATTCGCCAAGTCCTTTAGACTTTAGATTTATCTTAGTATCCAACGCCCACTGTAAGTAATTGTCTCCAGAGAGATTGAGGGCAGCATAATCCAAATTGTTGATTTTCGACATCTGAAAACATTCATCCTATTCTCTAAGAACTATAAGATTTTAAAGTTTATGCATATGATGCAAAATAGGTCATGGGTGCTTATATAAACGGGTACGGATGCATGATGCTTATGAAACCAGATTTTTATGTTTAACAACCTAACATAATGTTTTTATATGCTCATGATGCAAGCCTAGTATTCAAATTCTAAACCGTATGATGATATGACCGGATTTTAATCAAGCATGTTATGTCTATATGATGCAATCAGTTTCAGTTTCATGTTTATCAATCAACGAATCAATCCAAACAAGCAAACAAACAAACGAGTTCAAATAAATATGCAACCAAATTTGGACAGAGTGTTTACTGTCGATCGACGGGTGATTTGTGTCGATCGACACAGTTTAATTCAAACAACAAATTCAGGCAGAAGTTTACGTGTCGATCGACATAAAACTAGTGTCGATCGACACGGGTACAGATCATGCAATCGGTTTGGATTTTAATTGAATTAGGTTAGGGTTTCAAGTTAGGGTTTCAAGTGATTACGAATCATGAATCAATAAACACAATCAAGCAAGCAATAACAATAACAAGCATGATTTAGATTAGGGTTTCTAAGATTATCATGAATCTAGGTTCTTTAGATTAGGGTTTCTTATTGTTTACCTTAACCTCCGTGAGTCTTCTAGTTCGCCGTAACCGTTGATAGGCTGTATGAACTTTCTTCTAGTTCGCCGTAACCTTAAAGGCTGTATGAACTATGATTTGAACAGTAACGCCGGATGAACAGTAATCGTCGATGAACAGTAATCGTCGATGAACAGTGCGCGATGAATAGTGCGCGATGAACAGTACGATGAACAGTCGATGAATAGTAACGATGAACAGTAATCGCGTTTTTTGTGTTTTTAGGGTTTAGGGAGCAACTCGTGCTGATAACGTGTTGTGAATCAAGAGAACGAATGGGAAGATTGTGTTTTATTCATTAATCATAAGATCCTTTATATAGGATTATTACAAGAGAGTAAAGGAAAATTCCTTTTCCTAATGGGAAAAGGAAAGTACATAAAAGGAAAATCCTAATTCAACTAGGATTCATTAAACCGGCCTAAAGACTAAGTGTTAATGGGCCGTAAACGGACCAGAACTAGTTATGACAATCCACTATGATTAATAACAAAATGTGCATTTTCCCCAAATTTCCATTTAACGTATATATGCGATTTACCAAAATTAATTTATAAACGATACCCCTCATTTTTTTTTTTATTTTTTTTTCGCAATGGCGCAGCTAATGAGGTACTAACCGAGGCGGATACCCCTCACTTCACCGCCTTCGACTGCCGTCACAAGTAATCTCAAACGGTGATTCTCCCGGAAACTAGTCTCGGCGGAATCCGATGACAGAGAAACAATCGTCGTCACCGGCGAGAAGTCGAACGTTACGATCTATCCATCTCGTAAAATCCATCAGTCATGATTTTGTGTTTCGATTCGAAATCCAGATTTGCATTACTTTGGTTTTTTGAATCGGAGATTGGAAGATGAGAGAGAGAATAGCTTTCAAGAGACGAATTCAGATCTAGACTCAATCGCGGCGAACAAATCGCGGTTATAAATCCGACGTTCCGGTCACCGAACCGTCTAATTCTGCAGATCCGAAGCACAATAGTCCCTGAACCGAATCGGAAAACGCGAATCGAGATCGTAAAATCATCGAACCGGCAAAACCAAACCGGATCGGCGACGGAGACGATAAGTAAACCGGCAAAAGAGGATTCGTGTAGAAGGAATCGAATAGAGCAGACACAGTAAGAGAGGGAAATGACTCGCCCGAGTTTGATGAGTCAATGGACGAGTCGAAAGAAAAGGAGGAGAGCGATCAATCTCTGACCGTCAATAACATCTCCTTTGAATCTCAACCGTTAATTGATTCGGCAGTCTCACTCTCACCCCACTGGCTCCAGAAACAAGTAAAACATTAAAAACTCCATTCTTTGGTTATCCTCAATTCAAATTCCATGTTTTGTTTTTTCTTTACAAAATCTCCATTTTTGGCAAATTACTCTGCTCATTACCAGCAAATAAACATTGCTCGGTTCGTTTGATTTATCAAAATTATTCAATTCATTTTTGGAACCATTGGTTTATATGGCTTGTCAAGTATGTGTCTTACTTGTTTGATTCTCAAGTTGCAGGAAACACTTGCGTACGAGAAGATAGACTTTGAAATGATTCGAACTCGTGTGGAACTAGTTCCATTTAGCAGCTTAACCACCTCATTAAGAAACATATGATGATGATGAGTCTCAAGATTCGTAAACAAATCTCAATACCGAAAGATGAATCCTTGGTGGCGTCTAAGGAGGAAGTCACTACTGTCTCTTCACCTCCTTTTTGTCTCTGAAACCAAAGATGTTGTAAACGTAGTTCCTTGGCTGTCACTTAAAAGGATTAAAATAGTTCCAACAGTGGATGAGAAGCAAGTTTCAAAGGAGGAAGATGAAATTTTGATAAAGATGAGGAAGATGGTCTCTCTACTAAAGATCGGTCTTCAAATGATATCTCTGAGACGAAGAAAAGTGATCAAGAAAGAAAAGCAAAGTGTTGCTACTTTTCTTAATAGTGTTTCTTCTTCTGAAACTGTGATAGAGACAGTGAAGGGTGATTCTTCTAACGGAAAGAGGGGAGCTGAGCAGAGTTGATGCAGGGAAACCGCTAGTGAAAAGGAAACAGGTTCCTCTGCTCACCCGGAGAAGCGTTCAAGGAGGTTATGAGTTATTTGCAATGCTTAACTATCTTCTATTTCTATTTGCGATGCTTAACTATAGGATCAAAAATCTCCAAACAAGTTTGTAAGGCAGTCATTTACAAAGAAGCAATGGAATCCTGATTACAAAGGAGAATTTGCTAGTTCTAGATAGCAGCAAGATACGAGTTTAGTGGATTGTATAAGAAAAGCCAAAGGTCTCAGATCAATTTTATAAGAGAGTATTAGTCAGGATCATTGTCATGCTTCCGCCATCTTGACATCCTACTGCACCGGAGATTATGCTCGGGCGATAACCTTTCCTTTATCGAGCTTTTTGATAATAGGAATTCCATTGGCACTTTTTCCAACCTATCAGAGATTTTATGAGAAATTATGTCATTGAAGGGTTTAGCTATTAACATCACAAGAAAATTTGTTGGAGCTGTGTGCAAGATTACCTCCGTAATTCGCTTCTTGTTTTGAGATGTACTGGTGGTGCCTAAGATAGTTTCGCCTGGTTTAAGAGAGCTTTTGCGTGCTGGGAACCTGGGATGTCCATCTTGCCATGCAATATCTTGTGCCGGAATCTACAATGAGTTTGAGATCATGGGGTTTCAGCTTCTGAGAAAATAGGAGGAAAAAGTAGAAAACTTGAAGAGAGAGAGAGAGAGATGTATGGTTTTACATGTCTGATATCAATCCAGTCGCACGGGTCAAGATAAGTCTTTTCGCTTAGATCAGTCACCAGGTGATGCATTTCCTGTTGATTGGAAAATTACATTTGTTAGAATGGCTGAGACCTGATCTGATGAAACAACACACAAAGGAACATGAAGAGATTTTACCGTTTCTGCGTCATAGTTTATGATGTGCAATGCAGCGTAATCGTCTTCTCCAGTCATTCATTGTTATCTTGACCAATCTGCCAACAAGAGACTGAGGAGAAACTTGGCCCCAGCTTGTTACAACTGAATCTTCAGAAGTAGAACTCGGTTTCTTCGCATTT
Organism: Draba incana; assembly: GCA_963576765.1. Classification (NCBI taxonomy): domain Eukaryota; kingdom Viridiplantae; phylum Streptophyta; class Magnoliopsida; order Brassicales; family Brassicaceae; genus Draba; species Draba incana. Next base: position 28,531,220 of record OY755217.1, on the reverse strand, counting down.
TCGTCTTGTATTGTTGCAGGAGCTGCATTCAGCTTTTCTAGCTAAGCAATCAGAAAAGGAAAAAAGGCAACGGAGGTTATAAAGCCAAATAGAGTTGTATGTCAGTTTTATGATTTGGAAAGAGATGGTGTTAAATAAAACCTACCAAGTTTTGTAAGTCTTCCTTCTTCACTGCTACACACGGCGACAATGGTGTCAATTCTTGTAATTTCTCGTTCTTCGGCATTGCTAACTTTCTGCTCTTCCTTGTTATCAGAAGCCTTTGAAGCATTCCTGAGAACACAAGAGTGTTTGAGAAAACGTTAACAAAGAAAGGAGAGGAAGCTAAAATCTTTACAGGTAGTAAAAAGCTACCTCCGACGTTTAACCAGTGGATCATCTTCGAGCTTTTCCTCAATTGCGAAATGAGTTGCTTAGGAATGTCCAATGCTTTCTCCAGTTCTTGAATGATCAAAATCCTTGACTAAAGAAGACAGAAGATGTACATGAACACAAACTCCCGAGAACAGAATCGATGCATAGAAACGTTGAAAGATCTAAAACTGGTGTTTACGGTGGATATTGCATGAGATTCTGCTCTGAAAGCGTGAAGAACGTTGTAGTAAGTCTGTGTCTGAAATTGTTGGGGATTCATATTCTTGTTCTTCATCTTGTTCACTAAGAGCATGTAATCATCGTAACTGATACTGCTCGACCTAATCTCTGAATCAGTTGTTTCTTTTGCAAAACGGAATAAAGATTAGTCATTGATCAGTCAAATTCAATCAATTAGGAAGAAGTAAGTATTGTTCTTGACCGTAAAACTCATCCGAAATGATATTTTCCGTTAGAGAAACATAGAAAATTTATTAAATTTAAGCTGATCCATAAAATATTTTATTAGTTATTTATTTGTTTGATAAATATACAATTCCAATGGTAGCATTTTATTTTTCAGTTTGTTTTTTTTTTTAATATTAATCAAAGGGTGAATTATAAAAATAATTTTCCCTTAATCACAGGGGGTATTAATATATTACAGATTCTGTTCTTTTTTTGTTCATTTCTAAAAAGCCTCCCTCCCTTCACCGGAGAAAAAACCCCAATTAAAGGTTTCTTAGGGTTTCGATCAATGGGTGAGCGAGAGATATACAGAGAGAGAGAAGCCATGGGCGAATTCTTGTCGAGCGCCTCTGCAATCACTGACGAGCATCAGAAGATCAAACGCTACAAACTCATCCTCTCCTCCATTCTTTCCTCCAACGATCTTCTTCAAGCGAAGAAATTCATCGATCACAGTATGTTCGCATCCTTCTCTTTCTCCTTATGCTTGACTATGTCAGAATTTCTGTTTCGCTTCTCCGCCATGACTGATGAATTTGTTTCGCGATGATTTTTGAAAATTTCCAGTTCTCTCCGATGCTGTTCCGTTGGTGGTTTCGAGGCAGCTTTTGCAGTCTCTCGCTCAAGAGCTTGAGAGATTGGAACTAGAGACGCAGAAAGAGATTGCGGAGTTTACACTCACCCAGATTCAACCTAGAGTTGTTTCCTTCAAGGAACAGGTTTATTTTTCTCTTTTGATTTTGGAAGTCGTGATTCTGCTAGCTAAACCCTAGGTACCAGTCTATCTACGCTTAGTCTAGGTTGAGAAGTATGTAGAAACGCCTACTATTGTTTTCTTTTTGATGAATGCCTATGAATCTGAGTTAGGTGTGTTTATTAAGGATGATTTTGTTCAGTAACTGGAGACAATGTACATTGTGCTGCTTTACAGTCTCTTTATTATAAGAATGTTAAATGTTTTGGGTGGATTTGCAGGAACTTGTTTTCAGAGATAAACTTGCAGGCTTGTATGAATCAGGGAAACGGTCTAAAGCTTCCCAGATGTTGAGTGGCATTGATCTGGACTCTGGAATGAGGTGTGACAGGGTGCATAAAATTCCATTTTGTATAAAACTCCATTTTGTTTCACTTTGAATCTAACTTCTGTTGCTGCATTCTAGCTCAAGGTCAGGCTGCTTTAATCCCGTAGACAAGAAACCAAACATCGAAGAACTTCAGAGACAGGCGTATTACGATGTTCTTTTTGCCTTCAGTGCAGAAGACTCTCCTGCTATACCCAGCGTGAACATTGCTTTTTCAAATCTTTTCAACGTATCTATGCCTTGGAGTTTGTACTCATGTAGGTAGTCTTCTGTGTTCTTGAGGCACATGATTTGATCATTCAAGACCTGCAGAAAGAATGGAAGATTTCTGACCAAACTCATACCAGATTTCAGCATAAAATCAGAGAATCGAGGTACCTCTATCAAAGCTTTTACCAACCAGCAAAGATTTCGTCTTATTCAACCTTTTTTTTGTTTCTTAGGGGATTTCCAGCTTCTGACACAAGTAGCAGACGAGTTTCTTCTGAGTCTCTTGTTCAGAAACGGGCCAATACAAGAAAGCTCCAAGAAAAAGCTTACTACTCGGTTTACTCTTCTATCATTGAAGACGAAGATATGGGAGCGGTCAAAGTATTCTCATGTCCCCATATCTTGCTTCTTCTATCAAATTCTGTTCCTTATGCTTTAATTGTTCATCAGGCGGGGACAAAAATCTTAAAAAGATTGAAGGCAGCTTGGAAGATTTCAGTGGAAACTCATATTTCTTTCGAGAAGGAGGTACTCGCAGGTCTTATCCAAGGCCAAAGGTATTCCCTTTCATCAAAGCTTTTCACTTCGAAGATCCATCTTGTTTTAAACTCCATTTTGTTTCACTTTGAATCTAACTTCTGTTGCTGCATTCCAGCTCAAGATCAGGCTGCTTTAATCCCGTAGACAAGAAACCAAACATCGAAGAACTTCAGAGACAGGCGTATTACGATGTTCTTTTTGCCTTCAGTGCAGAAGACTCTCCTGCTATACCCAGCGTGAACATTGCTTTTTCAAATCTTTTCAACGTATCTATGCCTTGGAGTTTGTACTCATGTAGGTAGTCTTCTGTGTTCTTTAGGCACATGATTTGATCATTCAAGACCTGCAGAAAGAATGGAAGATTTCTGACCAAACTCATACCAGATTTCAGCATAAAATCAGAGAATCGAGGTACCTCTATCAAAGCTTTTACCAACCAGCAAAGATTTCGTCTTATTCAACCTTTTTTTTGTTTCTTAGGGGATTTCCAGCTTCTGACACAAGTAGCGGACGAGTTTCTTCTGAGTCTCTTGTTCAGAAACGGGCCAATACAAGAAAGCTCCAAGAAAAAGCTTACTACTCGGTTTACTCTTCTATCATTGAAGACGAAGATATGGGAGCGGTCAAGGTATTCTCATGTCCCCATATCTTGCTTCTTCTATCAAATTCTGTTCCTTATGCTTTAATTGTTCATCAGGCGGGGACAAAAATCTTAAAAAGATTGAAGGCAGCTTGGAAGATTTCAGTGGAAACTCATATTTCTTTCGAGAAGGAGGTACTACAAGACCAAAGGTATATCCTTTCATTAAAGATTTTTCACTAATCAAAGGTTTTACTACCTGTAGAGATGTGTTCTTCCTCTTCCGTTTTCGTTAACTTTGCTCAAACACTCTGTTTCTCAGGAGCGTTTCAAAGGATTCTGATAAGCTACAAGATGACAAGGTAAAACTATATCTATCTCTTCAAGTTTTCTGTTTGTTCATCCTTTGTCTCAGAAGCTGAAACCCGATGATCTTAAACTCATTACAGATTCCGGCAGAAGATATTGTAAGGCATGATGAACATCCGGGTTCCCCCCAACACGTAAATGCTCTCTTAAACCAGGAGGACCTAATTCATCCACAACCAGTACCGCTCAAGAAAAGAAACGAATTACGGATGTGATCTTGCAGACAGCTCTAGCAAATTTTCTTGTGATGCTAAACACTTCTCTGACACGATATCTCATGTAAAAAGCTCTAATATGTTTGGGAAAAACTGCCAGTGTGAGTCCTATTCTCAGAAAGCTAGATAAGGGAAAGTCTGTCGGGTGAGCAAAATCTCCGGTGCAGTCGGATGTCAACATTCCGGACTAGTACAGTCTTATAAAATTGATCTGAGACCTTTGGTTTTTCTTATTCAATCCACTAAAATCGTATTTTGCTGCTTTCTAGAACTAGCAAATGCTCCTTTAAAAAGTAAGATTCCAGTAATTCTTTGTAAATGACTGCCTTAAAAACTTGTTTTCGAGGTAATATATAATATGAGAAATTGAAATATGAATCGATGCTGATAAATCCCTTGCATATGATGAAAAGTGGAACTTGTTCTGTTGTCAAGAGGTTTCTCTATGGAAAATATGAATTGATGCTGATGAATGCAATCCGTAGAGCCAGTCACATGTCTCTAAGTATTATTGCTAAAATCAAAAACATCGTATGTAGTAGGACCACCACCAAGTTCTAAGAGCATCTTCATTGGTAACCCTTTGGGGTCTAAATGTGATGTTTTTATAATATAAAATTATTAAAATGGTTGTAAAAAGAAAAAAAAGAGTGTTTTTGTGGGGTATATTGAAATATAAAATTAATAAAATTTGAGTAAAGAGAGTAGATAGTGTTTAAAAGGAGGAGAGAGTGTTTAAAATTAGATTTTTTGGAAAGTGTTTTTAAAAGGAAGAGAGAGTGTTTAAATATAAAATTAATAAAAGTTGAGTAAAAGATGAAAGAGAAGGAATAAAGTTTAGTAAAAAAAAAAAGAGAGTGTGTTTTAATAATTTTATATGGCCTTTAGACATGATGATGTCTGCAACGAGGATGGCCGTTATACAACCATACCATCTTATATTTGCCTGTTATAGTGTCTTTACCGAATCTTACTTGAGTGAAACTGAATTCGTCATCACCTAGATGAGAGTACAAACAATAATAAAATCATAGAATTAAGTAAAAAAAATTTTGTCGTCCAAAGAATTAAGTAATAAAATAGTAAAATACTACAAAGAGACATAAATAACAAGAAGAAGTTAGTATATTAACAAATGATTTTTTTTTCTGACAAATAAATTAAGCATCAAGAAGAAAGAAAAGTGAAACTTACTATGTAGATTAAGTATAGCTTGGTGAACTCGTTGAATGTTAGCATGAGGAAGATATCGATACCATCATCTAGTGGCAGGATTCATTAGAAATATCCTTGACGGACCTCACTCTATCCCGATAATTCTTGTATTTACTGAACAAATTCTCACATCTCCATTTCGAGCTCCACCATATAGCCATATACACCATCCGACGTTCTATGTCCATCACACAAATTTGCATAAACCCATTCGAATGACGCCTTAGCAAAGAAAGCTTGTCTCTTTTACATAGGTACAATTCGATTCCAAATATTTGCCGTGATGTGTCGTGACCTCAAGCGGTATTATCACTGGATCAGGATGAAGAGAGACGTGGCGGATTATGTTTCTAAGTGCAACACGTGTTCGTTGGTCAAGGCCGAGCACAAGGTTCCGAGTGGTATGTTGCAGAGTTTACCCATTCCTAAGTGGAAGTGGGATATGATTACGATGGATTTCGTGGTTGGTTTGCCTAATTTGCGGACGTATGATACTATCTGGGTGATCGTAGATCGGTTGACTAAGTCAACACACTTTTTGGGCATTAAGAAGACCGATGGAGCGGCTAAGTTGGCTAAGAAGTTTGTGAAGGAGATTGTGAGGCTTCATGGAGTGTCAGCCAGTATTGTGCATATGAGTACAGCTTATCATTCGTAGACAGATGGACAGTCAGAGAGGACTATTGAGACGATAGAGGATTTGCTGAGGATGTGTGTGCTGGATTGGGGTGGTTATTGGGCGGATCATTTGAGTTTGGAGCTAGCTTACAATAACAGTTTTCAGGCGAGTATCGGGATGACTCATTTTGAGGCTTTGTATGGGAGGCCATGTAGGACGCCTTTATGCTGGACCCAAGCGGGACCGTAGTATCCATGGAGCTACTTATGTTCAGGAGACAACAGAGAAGGTTCGTATCGTACGGCTGAACATGAAGGAAGCTCAGGATAGACAGAGGAGTTATGCGGATAAGCGGAGTCGAGAGCTTGAGTTTGTAGTTAGAGATCGCATGTATCTCAAGATGGGTATGTTGAGGGCTCCTAACAGATCCATAGCAGGGAATAAGCTTAGTCCGAGATTTATTGGTCTGTTTCCTGTAGTGGAGCGAGTTGGACCGGTGGCTTATCAGCTTACAGGTTGCTCGGTTGTGACCTAATCCCTTGCACCTGCTGCATATTGTCCTTCGACGTAAGCTTCTTGCCTACGAAACAGTTATCGAGTAAGTTAGGGTTGTCGAAGTAAGAGAAGAATTTTAATGTAAAGCTGGACAATGTCTATGTTACCAATGCTTCACCGCGCGAGAAGCAACGCTTCTTCCTTGGCCTACCGGGTGGTCTTCTAGTCGATGGTGGATGAAGTTTCAATGAGGCAAAGGTTTGAGCCACATTTGCTTCATCATAGAAGTCCATGGCGGGAATGATTGTGTTTTTGTATGCCTGTTTCCAGTGTTCGGAGTTGTACACTTCAGCGACCAATGAATGGACAAGGACCTTGATGGTGGTTGCAGCTGCAATAGCGTGGGAACATGGTATTTCCAACATCTGAAATTCAAAGCAACTACATGTTTTGGTGTTGAGATTAACATGAAATGGCACGCTGTCGTCATCAATGATCTCGTACTCCTTTGTGTTGATTTTTTCGACCTTGTAGGCTGTTGATTTGTTGAAATTCTCAGCAAGTATTTGAAGAACCTTTGGTGTTAGCTCGTCATTATATTCAGAGGTAGTTTCTCGCCTGGCTGCAAACCAGCTCATAAGTTTTGATCTTATGAACTCAATTAAGGTCACCAACGGAAACTCTCTACCTGTTTTAATGACTGCATTCCACGATTCAACAATATTTGTCGTCATGATGTCGTAACGTGCCCCTTTGAAGTGTGAACGAGCCCAGTGTTCAAAGCCTATCTCATTAAGATACACAGCGCAACCTTCATCCATGGCTTTAATTTCATTAAAAAGTGTATAAAACTCAGAAATGGTGAATGCTCGTGCAGCTCTAGAAGTTAGACTTCCTAGGTATTTGTTCGGAAAATTAGATCTGATGTTCCGTTTGAGGTGGATGATGCAGGCGCAGTGTCTTGCTTGTGGGTAAACCTGGAAACCAACCTAATGCACAAAAAAATTAGTGGTGGTTAAGGGAGTATGTTTCAGGTACATAAATATATATCGTCTATTTAATGACTTACCTTACTAAGTCCAACATAGATTGAGGCATGTCGGTCTGATATAAACACGAGGTTTTCATCAGCTGGGATGATCCTTGATAAGTTATGAAAAAACCATTGATAAGCTTTATCACTCTCGCTGTCAACAACTGCAAATGCAATTGGAAATATTTGGTAATTTCCATCTTGAGCCGCTGCGGTTAGTAAGCAACCACCATATTTCCCTTTTAGATGAGCTCCATCTAGTATGACGACTTTGCGCATATATGGTAATCCGTTGATTGATGCCGCCATTGCAAAAAATAGGTACTTGAACCTTTGCCCAACGTCTTTATCATAAACTGTTTTTAACTCAGCAATGGTCCCTGGATTGTTGACGACCAACTTATGTAGGTAGGACAGAAGGAACTGATATGATTGTGCAGTTGAACCATTTGCTGAATCCATTGCTATTTCCCTTGAACGTCATGCCTTCCAGTAGGATATCCTAACCTCATGGTCACCACACATGATATTTCGTACCTTGTTAGGGTTTGGGCCGCCAATCGATGTTCCATATTTTGCCCTTAATAGTTCCCCAATCACCAAAGTGGTTGCTTGTCTTTGAAATCCGGCGTGTTCATCGACAGTACAAGTATGGTTATGTGTTGTACTCCTTATCTCGTAAATTTCTGATCTTTGAAGTCTTGCTGCGTATATGCGCCAAGGACATGATAAGCCCCAACACTTGAGGATCATAAATTCTGGAGACGATCTTGGAGTACGGTATTGGAACTTATGGTGAAGTGCATACATAGCCATATTTTGTTTAAATTTGTCGCGTGTGGCGAACATCATGCCAACAGATAGTTCATGAGGGTTGTTTAAAAACTGTTCTCCTACAAATTTAGAATGTTGTGATTAGATTCATTGTTAAGTGTCAATAAAATATGAAGAGGGATATAATCTACCATTAGGAAACTTAAATGTCAACAAAACATAATTTCACTTCAAAACATAGTTGTTACGATAGTTGGAAAGCCATAATAACAAGTCTTGGTACGGTAAACATTAACTGATACAAAATAACATAACTATTACATACAAAATACGGTGGTTATCATATGGAACCACCCTAATAGTGCTGGCTAACACTTATCCGAGATGCGTTGACAAGTCCTGATTTGTTACAAAATGAAGAGTTTAGGTACCACAGCTCAAAACCCACCATTTCTGTTGGGGTTGCCTTCGGATGAGCTCTCACTCCCATCACTTTCACTAACATTTCCATTATTTCCAAGATTTGGACCGCATGTCAAAGTGAGAGTCAACAACGGACAGCTTGGCCCATTCCCGGCTGGTGTTTATGCTCCCTCACCGCTTGTCACACTACGCGGTCCAAGTAGGTAAGAACCTACAAATAATGAACATTGGTCAATAAATGTATTTACCAGTTTAAATATAATGGCTACTTTATGGTTATTTATACACTTTTGTTTGGTAAGGTTTGTACCTTCAGTGGTAGTGGGTTCAATTGGTGGACGCTCATTTGATGGAATGGTAGTTGGGGAAATGGGTAGATGGTCCTGAGTGGATGGTACGAGTGTAGACACAGGTGAAGGAATAGTGAAACCTCAATAAACAAAAGCATAACATGATTAATATGATTAATAACCAACAAGTCAGATAAGGAAAGACATAAAATGTTGATTGATTTTGTTGAATGTCTTACCTTCATTGTGAGGACGGGGAATGAACTCTCGAGCGTTAAGCGAAGGTGGTAGTATGCCAGCCTCATGGTAAAGCTGAGAGTCTTCCATCTCACAAGTCTCACCTGAAGACCCCATTGATGATGAGGAGTCACTGTCTATTATAGTAACAGTGTGATCGGTATGTGGAGCAGGAATCATCCGTATAGGCATTGGTTCAACTAAACATGCGTTTAATTGAAATGAGTTGTCTTCCTCTAAAGGGTTTCCTGAGACAATGCTTTCCCAAAAGAGCCTCTCATTCTTACCATCTAGGTTACTGCCATGTTGGTCTAAGGGAGGGCCTAGTGGGGTAATCTGAAGGTCTAAGAGGTGATCTGAATGGTGAGAATTGTTGTCGTTAGCGTCACCCTAACCAACTCTCACATTACCAGGTGATATACTTGTGGACAATAAATCAATGTTACGTTTATGTTAAATGTATTCTGAATTCCATTTCAAACTAGTAGCATGAACTACTATTTCAAGATTCCACGTTTATTCAGAAATGTAAGGCTACTAAAATATGAAAGATTAGTAAATTTAGACTACAAAAGGTATTAATGTTGTTAAATAGGTAAGATGTATTTACCTGTGAGATTTCGACTTGGAATGTTTTCAGTGGCTACTTGACCATCCAATGCAGGAACTGTACCATTGTTCTCATGTGCAAGGACTTCTTCAAGAACAATGATATCATTAGGTTCATTTGACGGTTCGGGAGCAACATAACCAGTGGAAAGGTTAAGGGGGTTGGAGTAAAGCATCTTAAGACGAACTCTCCACAGCATTTGCATCTCATTCTCAGTAAAGATGTTTTCCATAACACTTTGAGATCCCATGATTCATGTGCATGTGATCAGATCTGCCATTGTAAACAATATGTATGAATAAAAAACTCATATTTTCACACAAGTAGTTCATAAGTTTAGTTTTGTAAACAAACTAACCGTGATAGTGTTCATTGTCATAGGCCGTGGGGTTATCAGGAAGAAAGAGGCTACTTCCAACGATAAAGGGACTACGACAATTAAACTGATATGTCTACCGCTTCAGCTCCAACCGTAACGCAGAGGGTGAGATTAGGGTAGCAAAAATGGAGGGCCAGGAAAAGGGTAACATGAGAGTCCTCAACAACATTATAAGGGTTGTTTGAGTTGGTACCGGGTTCCGCCGTTAGTTCCGGTAGTTGGTAAGTAAGGGCCACCGGAGTTATTGTCGGAATCAAGTACCTTCGGCGGATGTTGTTCATTAGGGACTCGTATGTTTCATCCAGACGGAGATGAGCACCGTAACCCAGATCCATGGGATCGGTCCTAAACTCCATCGACCGTAAGGACATATGACCCAAATCCCTCGAAGAAGCCTCACAAATCTAGCCATATCTGTTCCGACAAAGACATCAAAAATCATAAGCAAAACTATGTGGGGTATTTATAAGTCATAACTGGTAAACGACAACAATTGTGAGGAAAGGTAAAAAAAAGCTCAGATTCATCTACAGTTGATGCCAAAAAAACAAGAATCTTAAACGAGAAGACAAACCGTAACGAGGTTGGTGAGATTGTGGAATTTATTACCTTTTCTAGTGGTATAGATGGATTGTGTCGGAGAAGAAAAGGTGAGGAGAGCGATAGGTTTTGTCTTCTGGTTATATGTTTCTTTCTTCTGGTCAAGGGACTATATAAAGAGTTAAGAGAAGATAAGTCTATACATATATGTATATGTATAGGTGCTATATAATATGTATGTATATATTTTATCGATTCAAAAGATCCGACGTGATGCTTGTCTGACAAGAAGATGTGGTCTACAATTGTCCATAAACGGAACATATACCCACTTGAGGTATGCTACATAGTAGCTGATACACCTACAGATACGAAACAGTGACCTACTAAATGAAATCTGTGTGGTAGAAGGATATAATTGGTTTTAACCAATTTATTGTGTGAAATTGAGCCGAGTTTTGACTCTTCCTTGACATATGCTTCATTAATAAACTATTCCTTGTTTTCCAACTAAATTACTCCATTATATATATACTAGAAAATTACCCGCGTTATACGCGGGATAAAATGATTGTCGAATAAAATCAATAATTTTAGTGAAAAAAGTAATTATGGTGAATTATTATACATAACCTAAGATCCATTTTATATATTCGAATTTTGCGATTATTTTGTATAGAAATGTGTTTAACCCGTGAAATAATTAAACCAACAAATTTCATTAATAATTATTTTACTTGAAGGTGTATTTATGAAAAATTATAAACATCTACTTGTCAAACAAAACTACACATATAAAAATATATATGAAATTTTTTTTTACATGCTCATATATTTTCAAAAGATAATAAATTATTTTTTTCTATTTTAAATCAAAATTGTTTTTGGTATATATGTTAAAGTTTTGTTCACATTTAATTATATGATTTACATCTATAATTTTCAAAATATTTTAAATGTGGCAAGTTTAAGATTTCCAAATATTTTTAATTTGGCAAATTTAGAAAGATTCAAATGTGTTTGGCAATTAGAGTTATAGTACTCAAAATAACTATATTTAGAAATAAATGTGTTTGGTAATGAGTATAAGAGAATTAAATAAATACATAAAAATAAAGAAGAGAAAATTTGTGAAAGTGACACATAAGCAAAAGTGGTCTAAAATGCTTCTATTTTAATATAGAGAGGATTTTTTTCCCATTTTCGTATTTTTTGTATGTAAATATTTTGTTTACGAGAAAGGCTAACTAACAAAAACGGCTTCGTCTCCAATTTTTTCACGAGAGACTTGTTCATTTCAAATCTCTTTCAGTTTCAACTTCGTCTCTCCTCTATATACACATGGATCCATAGTGTATATATCTCCTTCTTCTTCTATGCCTCTGACATTTTCTTCCTCCATTCTCCCATGGCGGGTCTATTACACTCCTCCTCTTCAAAACCCACTCTGTCTTCTTCTTCTTCAACACAATCGTCATCTTCTTCTTCCTCGCGTCTTTTCTTACTCGTAACCCTTCTTCCTCTCTCTCTCGCTTGTTTCGCTTTCGTTCTTCAATGGCGTGGCGGACTCGACGACCCGGTTACCCATTGGTCCACGGATCATCACGAGTTTCCAGGAATGGTTACAATCCATGAGAAACGGTCCTTGACTCGTTCCGGTTCCGATTCGGGTTGCGTTGATCTTCTAGGTCAAAGCCGTTCCCCTTCGTTTCCCTATTTCCGAAATTGGAATTTTGATTACAAATCGGATCTGAAACCTAGGGTCAGTGAAAAATTCAATTTTTGGGTTTTTTTTTTCGGGTTTCATTTGATTCGATTTAGGGTTGTTCTTGTTCATATCTTTGATTGGATGTATCGTTGATGATTAATTATGGGTTTGATTCAGTTTCATGAAATCGTGGTAAAGGTTCTGACTTTTTGTGTGTGTGTGTGCACATGTGTGTTTTTTGTTTTTGTAGATATGCATTAGTACAAGCACTTCTGGTGGTTTAGAGCCATGGATTTTCTTTCACAAAGTTATTGGAGTTTCAACGTTTTATCTATTTGTTGAAGGGAAAGCTGCATCACCAAATGTGTCTCGAGTTTTGGAGTCCATACACGTAAGCGCTCTCGAGCTTTTTGCTTGTTGTCTTTCGTTCCTTTGTATTGTTGCTAATGCGTTTGGTTTCATTTGCAGGGTGTGAAAGTTATACACAGGACTAAAGAATTAGAAGAACAGCAAGCTAAAAGGTATTTATGGTGTGCATCTTTGTGGATATCTGTGGCTTTGTTTTGGGTCAAATGGTAGGAGATAAGAGTGTACAGAAGTTCTCATTTTGTGCGTTAGAGCGGCTAGAGGACTAATGCGATACTTTATTGGTTTCCTTGCTTACATTAGTTATCTACTAATGTGATATTTCATTGCGTTTTGGTTTACAGTCGGATATGGAACGAGACTTGGCTGGCGAATTTCTTTTACAAACCGTGTAATTATGAATTGTTTGTGAAACAGTCTTTGAATATGGAAATGGCAATCACCATGGCTCAGGTATCTATTACATTTTTCTGTGCTTTGATACAGTGAAAAATGACAATTGTTTCTCACGCCCTATGTTTCTGCTATGGCGGTGTATTTAGGATGCTGGCATGGAGTGGATAATTCATCTTGACACGGACGAGCTTATACATCCTTCTGGAACCGATGAATATTCTTTACGGAAATTGCTTGGAAATGTTTCTGCAGACGTTGATGCAGTTGTCTTGTCAAATTATGTGAGTCTTATTACAGGTTGATAAGATTTTCATTTTTGTACTGAAAAAAACTTCTTCTGGCTTCATCAGAGCATTGTCCTTTGTTTCAGGAGAGCAGCGTTGAGCGAGATGATATCAAGGAACCTTTCAGTGAGGTACAGAAATTATCATCTCGTGTGTTCAAGAAGAATTATGACCATCTTCCGAGAGATGTATACTTTGGAAATTATAAAGATGCCACTCGTGGAAACCCGAACTATTTCCTAACCTATGGAAATGGGAAAGCTGCTGCCCGAGTTCAGAACCATCTTCGTTCCAATGGTGCTCATCGATGGGCGAATTATAGGAAGACTCCAAAGTATGCTCTTTTCTCTATGGCTTTAGACAATTTGTCTATCATTTGACATCAGTTTCCACTTCATCTAATATAGAAGCTTCTTTTTGTAGTGAGGTTAAACTAGAAGAAGCTGCAGTGCTGCACTACACTTACCCTAGATTTTCAGATCTTATTTCAAGACGTGATCGTTGTGGTTGCAAGACTACAAAGGTAGATGTTAAGAGGTGTTTCATGTTGGAGTTTGATAGAGATGTGAGGAGGAATTTATATATTTTTCCGTTCTCTATTTCCCCGCTTACTCTTCTGAAGTATATACAAGTCACAGCTCTTGACCATCATTTTTGTGCAGGCATTTATCATTGCTTCAACCGCAAATTCAGAGGAAATGCTTCAATGGTATCAATGTCGAATCAAATATAATCACTACTCTTCATCTCCTTTCTCCTCGCTGCAATCTAACAAGTTTGTATAATACAGGTACAGAGAACATGTAGTGTGGACAGACGAACAATTGAAGTTGAAACTCCTTAGGAAGGGAATTCTTACTCGCATTTATGCACCCATGGTTAGTTTACTACAAATCCAAACCTCGTTCTCCTTTTAACATGATCGACCAATGCGTGGTTATCCATAAGCTATTATCTTGTAAACAGGTTATAATCCAAGAGCTGAAAGAGGCAGGTGTTTTCAGCTGTAACCTCGGCTCACATGTCTTTCTCAAAAAAACTCTTCAACTGCTGATTCGACATTAAGCATTACCCGAGGAGAAGCATCTCAGGCAACTGAGGGGGAGGAAGAGGGTGTTGGAATTCGATCTTGATCTTGACGGTGAATCTCAAGCTTCAGCGGTACCACCACAATCGCCTCCAGGCTTGGAAGCAAAAACGATAGTCTGAAAAATGTTTACAAAGAGTTGGATTTGCTTAGAATGATTATTGAACAGTCTTTGAACCTGAGCTTTGGTGTACATTTAGGAAAGTTTTCGCTTAGGTTATACACACAGATGATTTTACAGATGAAAAGGAATATCATATAGCAAGCATTTGTTACATGTACCATGTAGAAAACTTGATGATGTTGACTCCATTACTTTAAATACAAATTCATCGCCTTCAAGCACTTGAAACGTGTATCGGTCCTTAGCCTCCAAAGAACCTCTCTCTGATTGAGATCAACTTCTTTGCGACTTCACTAGTTGCCAAACGGTTCGTAGGAGATTCTTCACAGCACTGAAGCCCCACCTCAAAAACCAATGTCAAGCAGTCAGCAATACGGAAACCGACTCTAAGACCAATGTGAAGAATACAATCTCCAATACTCTTTCCGGCAACGCTGACTTGGTATAGCTGTGTAAGGTAAAGTTACCCCCAAATAACTCACTGGTTGGTCTTTTTCCAGTGAGCATTTCCAAAATGAGAACCCCAAAGCTATACACATCACCATGTATTGATGGTTCTCCTCCCATTCCATATTCTACACCATAATCCACAAAAACAACAAAACTGTAATGACAGAGAAAAATATACTGATTTTAATTTCTTCATATAATTACATTGCAAATGTGTGATATTTTTACCTGGTGCAGCATAGCCGATGGTTCCTCTAACGCCGGCCGAGCTTAGTTGGTTGAAGAAGGACTCCTGGTCGAATTTGAGGAGAAGACGAGCGAGACCAAAGTCGCTAACATGAGCAGTTAGATCATCGTCTAAAAGGACGTTGCTTGGCTTAAGATCACAATGCGCTATAGGGTCATGACAATGAACATGAAGATCAGAAGCCACATCTATGGCAATGTTGAGCCTTTCAAGAAATGTCAAGGCTCTTGAGGGCCTTTGAATCTCTTCGACTTCCTCCGGGTGAAGCCACATATCCAAACTTCCATTCGGCATGAACTCATAGATGAGAGCTCTGAATTCGTTTCTTTGGAAATCAATACTAGCGCACGCTGTCAATAGTTTCACAAGATTACGATGCCTTATGTTCTTTAAAGACTCACATTCTGCCATAAAACTCTTCATCGCGCCACGTCTCTGCAGGTTTAGAACTTTCACTGCAACAACCTTGTTCTCTATCGGAAGCAATGCCTTAAACACAGTACCAAAACTGCCTGACCCGACTATATTACTCGAAGAGAAGCCATTTGTCGCATTTCGAAGGTCTCCATAACTTATCTTCTCATGGAAAACCTCCAATGTGGAAGAAGCTGGACTGTTGGTCTTTCTTTTTCTGAACCAACGTAGAGAAACTAAAGCTATGAACAATAGCAAAAGCAAGGCTACGCCTACGCTAACCCCGATCACAACTTTCTTTAGATGAGACGAATGCTTTGTCTTCATTGGTGACGTTTGCACAAGGCATGGCTTTAGTTTCAGTTCCTTGATGCCTCCACAGAGATTCTTGTTTCCATATACCAAAACTATAGTAGGGTTTTGAAATTTTCCTTGTATTGGCACTTTTCCTTCAAGATTGTTAACAGATAGATTG
Source organism: Draba incana (assembly GCA_963576765.1). Classification (NCBI taxonomy): domain Eukaryota; kingdom Viridiplantae; phylum Streptophyta; class Magnoliopsida; order Brassicales; family Brassicaceae; genus Draba; species Draba incana. The sequence goes on along the minus strand of OY755217.1, from coordinate 28,515,236 downwards.
AGATACTCCAACGAGGAAAAGTTTGCAAAGTATTCAGGTATACTTCCAAAGAGATTATTGTTTGAGAAATCAACTCTTCTAACACCAACCAACTCTCTTATATCCGGAATGTCTCCATCAAAAAAATTTCCTTGTAGATAAAGCCTTTCTATCGAAAGACATTTTCCCAAGGCTTGTGGGATTTGTCCTGATAATTTATTATTCCCAAGAGATAATGTAACAAGATTTTGTAGTCTTCCAATATCTTTAGGCAGAGAGCCGATCAAGGCATTACCTGACATGTTTAGGCGAACAAGGGACTGAATTTGCGTAATTTCCCGAGGTATAGTCCCATTCAACTTATTGTACCCAATCAACAATTGTAGCATGTACCTACAATTACCAAGACTTGGAGGAACAATTCCTTCAAAACTATTGTTGTACAAAAGGAGTTTTGTAACTGACTGATGTTTCCTATAGAAGCTGGTATAACTCCTGACATTCTATTCGAAAACACAATTAATTCCGCGAGTCCTGAAAGCTTCCCAAGAGAGGTTGGAAGTGGTCCGGTCAACAAATTTTCTTGCAACCAAAGTGTTTGTAGGCTTATAAGATTCCCGATGTCACGAGGAATGGTTCCCGATATGACATTTATTCCAAGGTCTAAAGTTACGAGCGACGTGGACAGATTGGTAACGGAGGTAGGCAAGTCACCTCCCAACTTGTTTTGACCAACATATAAACTTTGTAGTTGGGTGGAGTTAGTCAAAGCAGCAAGGAAATTAAGATCTCCAAAAGAGTAATTTCCCAAAACATTACTTTGAAGTGCTAAGATTTGCAAATTATGTACTTTCCCAAAGCTTGGATAAATACTTCCTTTTAGATTGTTATACTCCATTCTCAATACTCGAAGATTCAAGATATTGGGAAGAGTACTTGGAATGGCTCCTGTTAAATAATTTTTTCCCATATATACCTCTTGAAGTGTTGGTAATAGATTACCAAAATCATTCCTCAAGCGACCCGAGAAACGATTCCCGAAGATGTTTAAGAACTCAAGCGAGGACCAATTGTAGAAGGAGTGAGGAAAAACACCTGAGAAGTTGTTGACTGATAAATCAATAGCCACCATTTGAGTCAATCTAGCTAAATCGTCCGGAATTTCACCTTCCATATCGTTATCGGTTACGCTAACTTGCATGAGTGATGTCAAGTTTCCTAGAGATGCAGGAAGCTTCCCTTTCAAGTTGTTTTTGCCAAGATCTAAGGTAAGTAGGTTTGTCAATGACCCTACTTCTAAAGGAACATTTCCTCCAAGATGATTTGAAAACAAAAAAATCTCCACCAAGCTAGAACAATTAAATAGAGAAACCGGAATCTCTCCTTCGAGGAAATTAAAGCTTAGAAACAAGTACTTAAGTCTAAACAAGTTTCCAAACTCTTGAGGGATGGATCCACCAAAAGAGTTGTATGTGAGATTAAGAAGCCATGTGAGAAAAGAAAGATTACCGATAGACGGTGATATCGCCCCGCCTAATTGCAATCCACCGAGGTCCAAACGAGTAACTCTCTTGTGTTTGCGGCCACAAGTAACTCCTTTCCAATTACAGAGTGGGAATGAGTGATTCCATGAGGACAATACAACTCTTTTGTCAACAAAAGACTTGAACGTTAACAAGGCTTGCCTATCGGTCTCATCATCTCTAAAACAATAAACTTCAAGTAACAACAAGAGACCAACGAAAGAAAGCAACAAAAACAATCTCATCCTTCTCATTTACTTGAAGAAAGAAATACAAGGCAAAAATGCATATAGAAACAATCTCATACTTCATTTTGGACTTTTTTGTCAAAAATGAAGAAAAGTCTCTGTAGGCGTTGACTTTTTACTCACAGTTTGATTACTTTGGCAACGTCATCAAAACAGAGCATTTATTTAAATCCATATGTTTTTGACTAACATAAAACCGACCAAATAATAGAGTTTGAAGGAGTTGGACTATTATTCAGTTCTGAATAATGAACTGTGTGGTGTTAGACCAAACAAAAAACTGTGTGTTGTTTTATTGCTACTAAAACGGCAAGTAATGCTCAACGCAAACATGTGTAGTATAATGTACGCTTAATAGTCTTGATACGACGTCGTATTGTGGCAAGTCCTTACTTTCGAAGAAGCAAAATCTAGACCCAACGGATCCGCCATGGCAGCTCGTAAGAGAGCTTCTTCAGTGACGAATTCGACGAAACCAGCTTCACCGGAATCTGTATCGGAACTCCGGAGAGGATTTTCGTCTCTCTCCGCCGAAATTGGGCGTGATCTTCGTGATCTCTTCGCTTCTGTGTTCGCTTTATCTATACCTTCTTTGTTACCATTACAATGTTGATGAGGAGCTTAAGCGTCCGATTCTTATTAACGCTGGGCTTAGCTTGGTGGGTTTCTTTGTTACTCTTAAATTGATTCCTGTAGCTGCTAGATATGTTCTGAGGCGTAATATGTTTGGGTTTGATATCAACAAAAGAGGAACGCCTCAAGGAGAAGTTAAAGTGTAAGTTTTTTCCTTCTTTGATTTGTCAAGTTTCTTTGTTTAGGCTTGAAATGGAGGTCCTTTGTGTGCTGATTTTCACCATTTCTCACTTTTTGTTCATATTAGTCATTGGGAATTGTTGTTGGTATTGTCTTCTTGATCGTGGCGATAATATTCCACTTCTTTAATTTCACAGAAGATTCTTTGGTAAGTGTGTTGATCTCAAGAGCTACAAGCTTAATCATTCATTTCTCTTGGTTGGTTTGTTCGAATGATGTAAACTATGAACTTGGTAGATCTTTGGCTTTGAACGTATTTCATCAGTCTGGTTAATGAATTTGTGAACAGTGGCTTGTGGAGTACAATGCAGCACTGGCATCGATTTGCTTCATGATTTTGCTTGGATTTGTAGATGATGTCCTTGATGTGCCTTGGAGAGTGTAGGTGCAGTTCTTGTTTTGTTTGATTAAGTTCATACATGAACTTTTTAATTTCACATATGAATTATTGTCAATTTGCAGGAAACTTCTCCTGCCATCGTTTGCAACTCTTCCGCTGCTGATGGCTTATGCAGGACATACAACTATCGTTATACCAAAACCCCTAGTTTCTTATGTTGGCTTGGAAATACTTGATCTAGGTACACTTCTTCTTGTACATAGTGTTATATCATGCAGCAACTAGTTTTCAAATTGTTTTCCTTAATTGTGTTCTTATCGTGGCAGGACGTATATATAAGTTATATATGGCGCTATTGGCTGTCTTTTGCACAAACTCTATAAACATTCACGCTGGTTTGAATGGTCTTGAAATCGGTCAAACAGTAGTTATTGCAGCTGCTGTAAGTTCTGCAGTCAAATTTCCTCGGAATTCATTATTAGTTTGTCCCTTTTTCCTTCCCGTTTGTTTGTCTTCAGTGAAGATTTGATGCATCTCAGTTACATGTAGATCCTGATACACAACGTAATGCAAATCGGAGCATCTGTTGATACTGAGTTTCGTCAAGCTCATGCCTTCTCTTTATATCTTACTCAGCCATTGATGGCAACATCCTTGGCAATGCTTGCTTACAATTGGTAATACTTTTAACTTTCAAGTCCTTTTCTCTGAAATCTATCAGGTAAATACGCAACGCATAAAGCTTTCTTTAACCACATTCATGTCATCTCTTTGGTGTTTCTAGGTACCCTTCTTCAGTTTTTGTCGGAGACACTTACACAGTCTTTGCCGGTATGACTATGGCAGTTGCTGGCATTCTGGGCCACTTCAGGTGTCTATCTAACCTTATCATTCATATTTCCATGTGCTCAGATTCATCATTTGAAGTTTTGCATTTTACTAAAGTTTGTGAAGCCTTCAGCTAAACTAACTCCATCTTCGGAAAATTTACCTTTGCAGTGAAACCCTCCTAATCTTTTTCCTTCCTCAAGTGTTGAACTTTCTACTGTCGCTTCCGCAGGTTTGATTGCCTTTCTCCCTCTCATGTTTTATTTTACTATTTGATTTCTTAGTAAGCATCTAAGTTGCTATTGTGTAACTCTTCAGCTCGCTGGCATTGTGAAATGTCCACGGCATCGTCTCCCCAAGTAAGCTAATTCTATTGTCGTGTTAAAACCAAAAGCGACAACAGATGATGATTCTTCCTCTCTCTATTGAACCAGGTTTGATCCTGCTACGGGATTATTGATGGGAACAAAAGATGGGACACTTGTGAACGTCTACTTGAGGATTTTTGGTAGGAAATCAGAAAAGTCTCTTTGTATTCATCTTCTTGTTTTCCAGGTAAACTTGTGAAACATACCCATTTATGTTTTCTAATACAAAGTTGGTTTCTTGTGAGAAAGAACAAATGACAAGTTTGGTTTTTTTGTGTTTCTTTTGCAGGTGCTAGCTTGCGCCTTCTGTTTCCTGCTTCGGCATTTTCTCGCTGGTTGGTACAAATGAAGAATCTTTATTCGGTTCCTCACTTCCTCTCTCTCTCTCTCTCTCTCTTTCACAGGCCCTAGTTTTGTTTCATGTCCTTGTTTTTAGTTTACTTACAATGAGAGATTCCATCCTTAGCAGAGATCAAGCAGAAACTCTATATTTAGTCCCTCCATATCATTTTAACTGATGCTTTTAGAGTTTTTTGTTTGCTTGTTTGAATGTAAGTGATGTTTTCAATTTTTATGCATGATTATTCACATCGTCTTATAATTTCTCTATAAACAAAACAATTATCAAAATCTCTCAATTCAATATAGAAAAATACTTATCAAAGTTCCAGAGCCTTTTGAGAACAACTTCTTTTGGTCATCACCCTTTTAATCAAACCATTACAATGTAGTAGTAACACAAACTTTTATACTTATGACCTTTCACTATATTAGATTGATTAGATATAATGATAATACAATTTGCAACAAGTATAGTGTCAAAATAGACGTGAATAGTCAAATGAAGATATTCAAGCACCTTTTCAGGACCTCGATGGTTATAACTTATAATTCTTTATGTAAATATTCCCAATGATTTGATTTTCTATTTCCATTTCTTTATTCGTCATGTAATATACTCTTACCATATCAATATGGAAAAAAAGGAAGTCGTAGTAATTAATGGATCCAACATTTGATTTACTATCAAGTAAATGATATATATACACTAGAAAATTACCCGCGTTATACGCGGGATAAAATGATTATCGAATAAAATCAATAGTTTTAGTTAAAAAAATATATTATGAAGAATAATTATACATAACCTAAGACCTAATTTATATATTTGAATTTTGAGAGTATTTTGCATACAAATGCGTTTCACCCGTGAAATAATTAAACCAACAAATTTCATTAATAATTATATTTTTACTTGTACGAAGGTGCATTTATGAAAAATTAAAAACATCTACTTGTCAAACAAAACAACACATGTAAAAACATATTTTTACATGCTCACATATTTTCAAAAGATAATAAATAGTTTTATTTTATTTAATCAATTTTTTTGGTATATATGTTAAATTTTGTTCACATTTAATTCTATGATTTAAATCTATAATTTTGAAATATTTTAATTTTGGCAAGTTGAAAATTTCAAAATATTTTAATTTTGGCAAGTTTAGGAAGATTCAAATGTGTTTGGTAATTAGAGTTATAGTAATCAAAATAAGTATATTTGGAATTAAATGTGTTTGACAATGAGTATAAGATAATGAAATAAATAAATAAAAATAAAGAAGAGAAAAATTGTGGGGATGACACCTAAGCAAAGTGCTCCCAAAATGCTTTTCAAATAATATATAGGATGGTAATTAGAGTTATAGTAATCAAAATAAGTATATTTGGAATTAAATGTGTTTGACAATGAGTATAAGATAATGAAATAAATAAATAAAAATAAAGAAGAGAAAAATTGTGGGGATGACACCTAAGCAAAGTGCTCCCAAAATGCTTCTCAAATAATATATAGGATGGGCATAGATATGCATAGACAAAACTCTTTAAAACATATAAGTTAACATATGTCGTTCCGGTCTATTCGAATCGTGGCTAGGTTCCAAAACTCCTCGAGCACTCTGGTTCCTCGATTCCCCTATTCTCCTTTGATATCTCGTTGCTATTCTTCTGTGTGCGTTGACTCGGGAAGTGAGTCAGCTCAAAAAAATGCGAGTCATTCTGCTATGGACTCGGTGGTGAAGATATTCTCTTTCTCTAGGGAGCCAAATGTTATTCAACCTTGGCAAACAACTGAAAAAGAATACACAGGCTCTAGTATATTCATATTCATTTAGTTTTCTTTAGCATATCTCCAAATTTAGTTTTAGAATATTTATTTAGGATTTGCAATCTCGGGAAGGAGGATTATTACAAACGCTCATGTTGTGAATGATCACTCATAGGTGCAAGTGAGAAAGCATGGTTCACCCACTAAGTACAAGGAAAAAGTTGAAGCGTTTGGGTATGAATGTGACTTGGCCGTTTTAGTTATTGACAGTGAAAAGTTTTGGGAAAATATGAATCCTTTGGAGCTTGGAGGAGACATACCATTTCTCGAAGAAACTATCTCCGTTTTAGGTTATCCTGTTGGTACGTATATCTTTCTTCACTACAAGAAATGCTAAGATTAGTAAGTATTGGGGATTAATATGTGATGGTACGATCGAGTGTTGCGGATAATTATAAGAATGTTTTATGTGTTCAAATGTAGGCGGGGACACAATTTCCGTCACAAAGGGTATTGTATCGAGAGTTGAACCAAGAAGATATACTGATAGCTTCATTGAACTATTAAGCATACAAACCGATGCGGCTATTAACGATGGCAATAGTGGTGGTCCGGTGCTCATGGAAGACAAAGTCGTTGGTATGGCATCATCTTCTTCAATAATTAAGTGACTATTATCTTGGATATGTCTTTTGTAAAATTAATATTAAGAACCATATATATAGAATGAATGTGTAAACAACTTTGAAACTGAGACAATCCTGTACCTAAAATCGCCATAATAAGCATAAGGACGTTCATATATATATTTTTTCTTCTTAAGATTGCAAACAAAATGTTTAATTAACATTAATTCTATTTTTTTTTAAAAAAATTAACATTAATTCTTGTGGTTTTTTTCTGCAGCCACATAATTCAAACCCCAGTAATTAAGCATTTCTTAAGTGGTGTTGAAGAAACTGGTCAATACATTGGTTTCTGTTCTCTGAATATATCATATCAAACTATGAACAATGATCAACTACGTAAACACTTCAAAATGAGTCCTGAAATGACAGGAATTCTTATAAACGAAATATATCCACTCTCTGGCGCTGACGGAATTCTGAAAAAAGATGATGTCATTCTTGCCATTGATGGTGCTTCTATAGGAAATGATGAGACAAGTAATTATACTCGTCTAAATCTTTTTATTATACCCCTATTGATGAGTCTTTTCCATGTGTATCGATTAAGTGAATATATATATATTTGTTGCATGCAGTTCCTTTCCGCAAGAAAGAACGGATATATTTCGATCATTTGGTTCCTTTCAAGAAACCAGGTGAAACAGTCTTACTTAAAGTCTTAAGAAAGGGAAGAGAACATGAGTTTAGTATCATTTTAAGAATTGAAGTCATCTACTTTATAGTTGGCATACTTGTTATTAGATCGCATTGTGACACATTTTTATCAAATAAATATATAAATCGTTGGTTCGCATTTGTAGTTTAAATTGGGAATTTTTTGTAACGATTTTTATTATACACAGGAGCAACCACTGGTTCCAGCAAAATATCTTCTAAGTTTTTTTTTTTTTTTTTTTTTTTTGGAATACCGTTTTATTTATCGATACCGTTACGACATACAACCAAAGTCATACACTTTTGTAAAATGAGATAGAGTGGTTTAAAATTTGATTTTCAGAAATGTAAAATAGCCAAACGAATCATCCGCTTCGTTTCATTTATATGTATCAAAGAGGGACATCTAGCCACGTCCCCCACGTGGTTCTAAGTTATTACATACTTGCAGGTTTTGTCTTTGTGCCATACATTGATGGTTCAGATAAAGTGTGTAAATGTCCATACGGAAAGGCTAGAATGGCTGGTGAACAGATTGTCATAATTTCACAGGTTTGTGTTTTTCGCTAAACGTGGTATTTTCCTTAAAGAAAAAACTTAATTCGCAAGTTCGGGTCTTGAGTTTTCTAAGCCAAGCAAGCCTGCGAGCTACAAATACATGTAAATAGTATAGTCTTTGAAGCGCATAGAGAATTTACAAATGTGTACCAATTGTATCCCGAATGCCGCATGGCATTAAACTTGTATTTTGGTCCCATATTTTTTTATTCTTTATACTTTCCACTAGACCAAGTTTCATAAGCTTACTAACTTGTTCCAGTAAAATTTTGTAAACTTGATCTGTTCATTTTCGTAAGTGATATTTACATTTTAGCAAAAATAAAAAACGTTGCCTTTGAATTTTAATCATATTTTGGTGTAGATCTTAGTGAATGACATAACTACATGCTACCGTCATTATAAAGAATTCCAGGTAAATCATTTCATTCTTATTCTCAAGTAAAAACAGTATGAAGCACCATATGATTATATACAGTTTTACTAAATCGTTCAGATAAAGAAAGTGAACGGAGTGGAAGTGTTGAATCTCAAACACCTAAGTGAGCTGGTGGAGGAGTGTTGCGCTGAAAATTTGAGGTTTGAATTAGAAAAGGGAAAGGTCATTGTCGTGGACTGTAAATCGGCAAAAGAAACCACTCCCTTGATCTTGGAACATCACGGAATACGGTCCGCCATGTCCAAGGACCTTAAGAAAGAAGGCAATGAATTAGCTTCCTCTCCATTAGCTTGATATATTAAGAACACTTTAAGAGTCGCACGATAGGATATGTCGAACTCAGTGGTGATTTTAACATTTTCCTTGATGCTAATGGGAGTGTTATTACCATTTCTCGAGTTTGTGCACTCAATCTTGGCCTCTTGGTGTTCTTAAATAGTTCTTCCCTATTTTGGTTTACTTTGCAGTTTTCTTTTTGACTCCTAAAACACATATTCTTAAATTTCCGGTGGGAGACTATACTCTAGAGAGAGCCAATCAAGACGAACTTACATGGGGGTAAAATGATCCCTCGTGCTCTTACCTTAGAGAAAATAGATTTTCGAGATATTTTTTTTTGTTTCATAAAAATACTTTATATATATATATATATATATATATATTTATGCAGTTTTATGAAGTCATGATGATGAATTATAAACTTCATGACATATTAATTGATTTTGTTATTGGTTTAGAATTATAAAAAATATTTTAATGCAAAAAATGATACAATTATCGTGAATCATTAATTTGTTTTCTTCACATGTGTAAAACTCTAGAAAATCAATTATTCTAAAAACCGAGGGGTGGGTGAATACTAAACAAAGGAAATGAAGTTTTACAGAAATGGAAATCAAACTCTGATGCGAAATCCGGCCAATCCAATGGGGTGTGACTAGGGGTGGGCAAAATATCCGGAACCGAAAACTGAATCGAACCCGACCGAAATTATCCAAACTAAACCCGAACCGATTTTTTAAAATATCCGAACGGATCCTCTATACTTAAAACCAAAAAACCCGAACCCGAACCCGAACCCGAACCCGAACCGAACCGATAACCGAACGGGGCGAAATATACAAAATATAAACAAACCTAAATATATTTAAGAGTTAAAGTCGGATGTATTCATATAGTTTATGTAATTTTATAGTTTTTCTTTGTTTTTTTTATCAATTCGGATATTGTATATACATTTTGGTAAAAATAACCAATTTATTATATTATTTGTAATATTACAAATTTTTTTTGTTATATTGTTTAGAGTATTTTTGGATAATTCGAGTAACAAGTAATTAAATTGAACCAAATGAAAAAGAAAGTGAGGTAATTATAAATTTTTGGAGTAGTTTTTAAATATTTTCGACAATTTTTTAGTATTATGGATAATCCGAACCCGACCGAAATTATCCAAACATTTCATGACCGAAAACGTAACGTTTCCAATTCGGCAGCGTGGGAGAATATTTGTATATATTCATAATCACTCAAAAATACCATAACTAATGAAATCCTACGAGTGACAATTAACACCATAATTTATACGAAGATATATATACCGTATAATATTTGTATATATTCATAACCACTCAAAAAAACCTAGCCCCTCAAAATGTCATTCCGGTCTATTCGTATTGTGACCAGGTTCCTCAACTCCTCGAAGGTCCCTCGAAGATTCCTCTCTTCTCCTTTCCTTCTTCCCATATGTCATTGCTCTTCATCCCCGAGTCGTTGTGCTATTGATGCCGTTCTTAACTCGGTGGTGAAAATCTTCTCCTTCTCTAGCAAGCCTAATCTTGTTGAGCCCAGGGGCGGATCCAGAAATTTTTTTGTATAGGGCACAATATAAATAAATATTAAATATAATTTATCTTTAAATATATTTTAGAGAAAAGATATCTTATGAAGTATAGAGTTTTATGTTTAAAAAAAAAACTTGAATCAAACTAAATAATATATAAATAATGTGCTTTAAATTTGAAAATATCCATGAGATTAACATAAAATGTACATAACACATTATCTTTACATAATTATTTAACATATTCGAAAATATACCTTCTAATTGTTACTTTATTTTTATGAAATGGTGAAAGAAAAATAGAAAGCTTTCTCAAAATCAATAATGACCGTAAATTTTGAAGAAACAAAAATGAAAAAAAAAACCTTTACATTAAAATGGAAGAAAAGATATAGTCAAGAAAAACAAAGAGAAAAAGGCAATTTAAAGAGGTTACAAATTTTAGAAAACTAGAAAAAAAAACAATACTATTATTATTTATGGAAACGAAATAAAGTTTATGTAGGAAAAAATAAAATAAAAAGGGGGTTTGAACTTGGGTGGGCAACTGGGCATTGCATGGTAGACACACTCAAACCAAACGAGCTACTTTCAATCTTTGATATAAACCCTCAAAGAGAATTCTTAATAATCAGTATAGGGCAAGTGCCCAATAATTTTGTACGTACGTCCGCCACTGGTTGAGCCGATACTCGGGCTCTGGTATTTCCATTAAACTAACCATTCTGTATTGTCTTTTTGGTTTATGTGATTAGGCGTTTTTGTTGTCTAGCTTTTGAATGGTATATATCTTACTGTGGATGAATATCTTATGTAGGACTTGTAGTATCCGGAAGGAGGATTCTTACAAACGCTCATGTTGTGGATGATGACCCATACGTGCAAGTGAGAAAGCATGGTTCATCTGTTGGAACTCGTTTTTGACAAAATGGTTTACAACCACTTTCCGGTGAGAATTCTGGTGGAGACGTCCATCAGAATGATCGGTTAATGGGCACGATATAATCGTCGCCGTAAACACTATAACATAATGTACTCACATGTCAAAATCGAAGTTGATTTGAATAAGAAATGGAGGTCCAAGTGGATGACTTGAAAAGCTAATAAAACTTCATAAATTTGACTAAGTATAAAAACTAGTAAATATCCCACATTGGAATTTTGGATATAAAATCCTTATTATATATAAAAGGGGAAAATCATAACAAGGCTTAAAACCTTGGATACATTTTGATGTATTAGAGAGAAAATAATTTTGGACCAATGGATTATTCTTTTGGACTAAATTGAATTTTGGTGTTAATAAAGTCAACACAATAATCTCTCTATTTGATGTGTTCAACGTAAATTAATATAAGCAATTGAGTACAAATTTAATTGTCAATTAATTTTGTAACTTAAAAAAATATGAACTCACGTTGAAATAGTAAAGGTGGGATTAAATTCTCAAACCTCCCTTAATGGCTTATACGTTTATATACGTTGGGTTATTATGGCTATCAAAAGCTACTCACCTACATCTTCTAAAAGGATCGAAATTTTAGATCATTACATGATCAATATGTTCAAATAACAATAAAAATCTCTCACAATTTATTTTATTTTATTTTATTTTGAGTCCGAGAGTATAACACAGAATCTAGCGTTCGTGTGATTCCGTTTTTGAGTTGTGCAAACGAAATCAATTGCAGTTGTATCCTGGGATTCGGAACGTTATACAACCGTCACACTACGGGGCGTTTTCAGAATTAAAGATAGAAATCATATCTCGCCTCGGCAAAATTCGTTCTTATCCTAATTCTTGTATGTTTGCCCATATTGTAGTAAATTTAAGTTCCTACTACTAAGTACGAAGCAATAGTTGAAGCGGTTGGGTTTGAATGTGACTTAGCTATATTAGTTGTTGATAATGAAGAGTTTTGGGAGGATGTAAATCCTTTGGAGCTCAGAGACGTACCCTTTATCCACGACTCTGTCTCCGTTCTCGGTTATCCTCGTGGTACAATCTTGAACAAAATGCTTTTGTATAAATTTTGGAAATAAACTTTGACTAGATTTAGAAACAATAGAACAAGATTTGAAGTATGTATGATATTGACTATCTTGAGAAAAGAATAACAATTAATCACGGCCAGCCTTAAGATTAGTGGAATGTTTTGGATTTTCTTTTGAATTAGGACCATGGATAATGTTTTTTTTTTGTCTTAGAAAAAAACAATCACTAGTAGTCAAAAAGGTGGCGTTGGTATTTCTGAAAAATGTACTATCTCAACAATTTTTTCTACGAGATGTACTATTTTAGCAATTATTTCTTGTTTTCGTACCACTTTGGACAATTTCCACTTTTTTTTTTTGCACGTGGTAAAAGACGATGCTGGTATTTATACTTATAAGAATGACTAATGAGTTATGTTAGGCGATCAAATGCAGGTGGTGACACTAATTCTGTTACAAAAGGTATTGTATCGAGAGTTGAACCTAGAGAATATCTCCAAAGCTCCACCGAACTATTGACAATACAAACCGATGCGGCTATTGACAATGGAAATAGTGGTGGTCCAGTGGTTATAGGAAACAAAGTTGCAGGTGTAAGTTTTCAAGGTTTCGTCTCAAAATATAAAAAGATAAAGTGCGTTTAATTATAAATCTTGAATAATTTTTTTTTTTCAAGTCCAATGTACCACGTTCAAAATTCGGTAGATTAAATTGTCACAATAAGCGCATATCTTGCAAGCTTTCAGTTATTATAACTAACATTTTTGCTGTGGTTTTCATTTGCAGTTACATGATCCCAACACCGGTCATGAAGCATTTTTTGAGTAGTGTTGAAGAAACCGGTTATTATATTGGTCTGGGTTCGCTGGATATCTCGTATCAACCTATGGAGAATGCTCAAATTCGTCAACACTTTAAAATGAATCATGAAATGACGGGAATACTTGTAAATGACATAAATCCGGTATCAGCTGCTCATAAAATTCTGGAAAAAATGATATCATTCTTGCAATTGATGGTGTTCCTATAGGAAATGATGAAACAGGTAATATTTAGTTTTTTGTTCCTCTTTCTTTAAGCTCACGATAATAGTTACATATATTGCATCCAATTAGTGTTTTTCTCCATGTGCATGTTTTGCCTCATGCAGTTCCTTTTCGGGGAAAAGAACGGATCAATTTCAATCATTTGGTTTCTATGAAGAAACCACGTGATACAAGTTTATTTAAAGTCTAAAGAGATGGAAGAGAGTATAAATTTTATATCAGCTTTAAATACGTAAGTCATATACTTTCCTAGTGACATATTTCTAATAAGAGTTTTGCAATTGTGACTTTTTTTTGTTTTCGTCAAATAGTTAAATTTATTGTTCCCTATGTTGCATTTGAATGGAGAATTAATCAAAAGAAATATACTCAGGTGAAACGGCTGGTTCCGGTGCGCCAACTTAATCAAAGTTATTACATATTTGCGGGGTTCATCTTTGTGCCTCTCTCTGAGGAATACCTTGATGATTCTAATAGCACCATATGTAGTTGTGCACTAAAAAGGAAGAAAAAATGTGGTGAAAAGATTGTCATAATATCTCAGGTTTGTGCTTCTTTTTTACCCAAATTGTTATAAAAATGACAATTTCTACGTTACAAAAACAAAAATATTGACTTGCCAAACATGAAAAAAGTTGATGATGTGGCGACTCTTTGATTTGTATCCTCTTTCCTTGGCCGGACTCATTGGCCGTGAATCAGAAGCTACCATGTTTTATTTAAGCATGCCTAGTAATTTGACTTTCAAATACATGTAAACAGTAATGCTTGCTTAGCCATTTTGGTATCTAGAGTTGAGTTTGATTTTTGTTTTTGTTTTGTTTTGGTACTTCAGGAGAAATTATAAAAAAAGAAAAGGATCATTTTTTTTTGATTCCTTAGTCAATTTAATTCTTTAATTAAATTCAAAAACAAATTCTATATCTTCTATATATATAGAAGTATATAAGTTAAGTAGATATATATATATATATATATAATATGAAGAAGTATATAATTAATATCTGTTTAATATTAAATCTTAAAGCATTCAAAATTTCTTTCATATTCTCTATTCTTTCTTATCTGTTTTCTAAATAGATAAATATATATATTCTATAATATTCTATATACTAATAATAGATAGAAATATAAATAATAGATAAATATATGTGGTGCAGGTGTTAGTCGATGTCATCAACATAGGTTACTATAGCTTCAAAGACTTGCAAGTAAGTCATTTACTACTTAGTTGCAGCTAAAAGTCTCTTTGATTTTTCGTTTCCTCATGTGTGTCTTGAAATCAGAAATATAGTTTTGCCAATTCCTATATCCATTTAATATTCTTATATATGTCTTTAAAAGGGATTATATTTATGGTATAAACAGGTGAAGAAAGTAAACGGAGTGGAACTAGAGAATATGTCGCACCTACGTAAGCTCATAAAAAATGTCGGACCGAGGAATTGAGGTTGGACTTGGAAAAGGGAAAGGTTATTGTTCTCAACTATATATCTGCAAGAGAAAAAACTCCGTTGATCATGAAACGTTTCGGAATATTATCGGCTATGTCCGGTTTCTAAAGACTTTTTCTTAGGTATCTCGCATATCTGCGTCTTTTAATTTTTGTAGTGTACCTTTTACTCGGGATGTACATGTACCGGATTTAGAATGAGATCATCATGACTTCGAAATTTGAATTGATATAAGATCAGTTTTAGTGTTCCCGTTAGAGTTTAATAATTATTAGTTGCTAGAATAAGCCCCGCGTTAATACGCAGGTTAACACACTAAAATTATTAATAAATATTGAAATTTTAATTAAAAATCCGTTGAATTTGATAGAATATAAACTATAAATCAACAAAGATCATTCATATATTAATTCTTATGTCATAATTGATATAATATGAATTCATAACCATATATATAAAATAATTCAAATCATATTGAATTTTTTTTTTGTCACTTAAGAATATAAACTATAAATCTTGTGGTTTTAATCGTTTTGTCGCTTTCATAGAATTTAGCTCTGGGCATGTTTCCTATTCCTTTAGGCTTTGGTCTGTGGAAGATAAGATCTTGTCGGCTAGGGGTATCAAAAACGCATTCCACCCCCGTATTTCACCCTTGTATTTCTGCTTGGTATTTTAATGAATGAAATTTAGATGTCAGAAAAAGGAATAAGCCCCACGTTAATACGCAGGTTAACACACTAAAATTATTAATAAATATTGAAATTTTAATTAAAAATCCATTGAATTTGATAGAATATAAACTATAAATCAATAGAGATCATTTATATATTAATTCTTATGTCATAACTAGATTTTGCAACCACGCTACGCGTGGGTCTATTTTATCGATGAGTTTAATTATTACAATTAATATATATTATGATCATAGTAAGTCTATTGTTAGATTTTCCACGCTCTTACCTCTTATATACATATTGTTTTTAAAGGTGCGAGATTTACATCGAATTTTCTTTGCATGGTTCAATGTCGTTTCTTAGACCATCGCGGTGGTTGGTAACCTAACACGGCCATGAAATCTTTCTTGAACTCTTTCTTTGAGAGTTTCACGATGAACTTGGGTCACATCTCATTTACTGTACCTGCTTTAATCACTCCGCCTCTTGAATCGTTTCTGTACGGTTACAGATTCACTACCCTTAACTCGATTGTAATAATTTTGTTATTGATTTGATTCGAACTGTTGTGGTTACCGAAAACCAGTTCTTTACGCTATGTACTTCTTTTTCTTGGATTATATGTCTTTCCCGCAGAAATCTCACTCTCCTTCTCACGGCTGGACTCGTCGTTTTGCCGCTGTTGTTCGTCTTCCTCTCCAACGGGTTGAGACAACCATTGATAGAGTCAAAGATAATAGACATGTTTTGAACCCACTGATTATCTGTGATTGAAAAAAACATAAGATCAATATTAATTTCAATAAAAAGAAACAAAAAGAATTATTAAGGTTAAAATAGTTCATTCGAATAAAGAAACACAAAATAAGATAATGAAAAGTTGATACTCCCTCCGTTTAATAATATTTGTCGTTCTAGAGATAAATTTTTATTTCATATTACTTGTCGTTTTGTATTTTCAATGCGTATTTATTGTTAGTTTTTACACTTTTATCCCTACCTTTTGACTCTATTAATTACTTATTTCAAACAAAAAAATACATTAATTAGGGAAAGAACAAAAAATATAATTATTTTCTTAATTTGTGTGAAAACCCTTAGAATGACAACTGATTTGAAACGGAGGGAGTGTAAATTAAAGAGAGGAAAAACATGAACTTGGAGAATCATGAAGCAAAGTACACACTAACACAAAACTAAAACAAAACAAAACTTTCACAAAACGAAAGAGAATAGTATTAGAATGTTTAGAAACTAATCGATGAATTATCTATTTTTTCTAGAGTATCAATTTGTAGCTTAATTAAAAGTAAGGAAAATCATCATGATCATGACATACAACTGCAAGAAGAAGAAAGAAACGAAAAATAGATATCGTAACTAATCTTAGAAAGCTCACATATGCATGAATATATAACAAACGATCTAGAAACAGATCCATTATGTGCATAGAAAACAAAATCTATAATAATAAATGCATAGAAACATAATTTATGCACCGGCTAGCATCACAAAGTTGCACACACAAAAATAACTTGTATATCGTTAGTAATCAGAACTGATATTATATATTACGATTGAAATTCAAAATATATTTAGAAGACTAAGAATATAAACCATTGAAACAGTAAATAAGAATGAGAAAACTAACTTGATCGGAAGAGCTGGATATGATAACATGTAGATCGAAAATAGAATCAAGAAAAGAAACTCGTAAGAAACCATAAAATATATAGAAAAAATTGTTTTATGCGTTTGGAAAAATAGGGATCGTACATATATTTGCTAAGTCGATCCAAACATTCGTTGCTCCAAAGATATTAATCCCATCACTGTCACAAGATTTTTTCTCGATAAATTTCATATGAATATTGTGTATGATCACATTCTTCACAAACTGTCACGTTAATCTTGCACATCTTATTATATGAATACTCACTCCGCGAACGTCAGTCGTTTTATCGTTATTTATGATAAGTTCTTATTGCAAGTTTATGACCATGCGGTTTTGGATTCTTGATATCGTTGTCCGATGCATCCGTATTACGTATATCGGTCCATCTTTGCCTCTGGTTGTTTTTCGTCCAAATCCAAGAACGCAATAGCTAGCTTTTTTTATCCCAATTTTTGTCTCCATGCCATCATTTATCAATCGTGTTAAGGGATTGAAACCACCTGCCATGTTTTAGTGTTTCCCTCCGGCTCCCGATCTATCAGAGCTACCTCCTTTGTTCCGTTGACTGCCTCTCCATTGCTCTGAGGAAGCAGACAACATTAGTTTACTTCTGGATGAAGTTAGGTTTTGAAACACAAATTAAAAAACCCTAATTATTTTGAGAACTCACAATGCGTTATGGTGGTTCTCTTTACATATTCTTTCCAAAAATTTGTAAATTTGCTAATTTGACCAATACATAATGTATAACATGCATATTCTTAAGATAATTAAGTTAATTATTTGTTATTTTTAATAGAAAAATCATGTCATAGTTTCCTTATATCCTTTGATATTTCCTATTTAATATTATCAAAACTACATTATAATTAAGAACATTTTCTAATTTATCCTATTAATGTAGATGTTACCGAAGTAGAAGCTCCGTTAGCATCCGGTAAGAACACTTCCTTTAATCTTTTTCAATAACCTGAATCTTTTTTGTATTGCTTAATAAACAAAAAAATATTGATCAATTAAAAAAATATAAAAAGAAACATATGTGTGTATTAATACGTGAAAAAGAGAAATTGAAGAAGTCATAGTTGATAGAGATTTTGGTAACAATCGTCTTGGTTGCATCACCACTATCTATCAAAGTCACAAAATAGATTGGTAAGAAGCCGATAAAACATAATTAATATAAACGTCAGATATGCAAACGAAATAAATATAAGCAATCAAAAAACCAATTTTACATGATAGTTTGATCCATTGGCATCAATATTCAAACCAGACTCGACTGAGCACTAAACGTATCCAAAACTGCCATTAAACCATAGCAAAAACAAATCAAATTTGGGTCGTAAAAAAAAAAATTTCATTAAAAAAAACCAGTAACTCGAACGATTATGATATGAAAAGAATCATGAAAATAATAAATTTTATACCTAAATTGGTGCTCAATTATCTGTTTAAAAAAAAACAAAATAACATCAATAACTTTATGTAAAGAACAAAACATAGAAAAACAAAAAACACAACTTAGACGTATAAGCTAAAAATAACGTAGAAGACAATGAAGTATTTAAATCATATACCGAATGAACATAATAATAATACCATAATGCGGCAAACCTGTAAAGATAGAATGATGAACACACATTACACAATAAACATAATACCATAACAACAAAAAACTAATCCGGTCTACGGTAAAAGTATCGAACATACAAAATTATAGAACTCAGGAACCAAAAAAATAGCTTGGGATGGACGAACAAAAGAAGTAGCTTAGAATTAATGGAGGAGCACCTACCCATATAAGAAAATATTAAGTATACGAATTAAACGACTAAATTTAGGGTTGAGAGAAAATAATGCCAAATAATTTTCTCCTTTTATATATAGGTAACAAAAAAATTGAAACTTCCCAATTCCAAATAACAAATGGAAAAACTTTAAAGAAATAAATGAAAACTAACTTTTAGAAAAATGGGAAAAGGGAAAAATTCCTTTTAATAACAAAAGAAAAATAATTTAATCATAATTGCTTATGTGGACCAATAGAATCGCGTTTCTAAAATCCCACGTGGACACCTGTAGAGCGCTATATCATCAACTTTTATATAGTATAGACTAGATTTTACACCCACGCTACGCGTGGGTTTTTTTTTATCAAATAGTTTAATATATATTTTGGCACTACATAATCTGAAAAAGACATTAAAAATGCTCAAGTAAAGACGTTGTGATCCCACTATCATTACATCTTTTACTACTTCTCATGGAAAATAAAAAAATACCATTAAAAACCCCACAAACATATAAAAAATCACCGAAATAGGAGATATAGAAAGCTTCGAGATTCTTAAATCAAGCATAAGTTTTATAAATCAAGCTTCGAAGTCAAAGACGGACCTGTAAAGCATATCATTTTCTCAAACCTTTTAAACGCAGTATTCACATGCATGATCCAATCTCACAATTTCTATCATCATTACAAACCCTTTTCTTTACAAAACTCATGCATCTCCTATTTGTTCTTCACTAATCCTAGAATTTAAAGTCTCTCATTATGCTGCTCCTATTTCACTTCGCACAGATCTGTTTCGGTCTCTTTCACAATCAAATCGTCGATCATTCTCTCGTCACAAAATAACATTTTCGTTCCGAACCTTCTTATCATCAACACGGCTTGTCTTTGATAATAAGATTTTGTCTAAACAAAAATCTCAGATATAAGCTTTAGCTGAACAATAGGAAAGTTATATAAAAATATAGAACATTCAAATTATGATGAAAAAAACATATAATATTACATAACCTATTTAAAAAAAAAACCCAATTACTGTTTCCGGAAAAAATAATACAATAACATTAAGAATCAATAGAAACACATTATGGAAAACAAATAACGAAAAAACTAAAGATAGTTCCATTTATTAAAATTTGGAAGTATTTATTTTGACAACAGACTACAAATTTATATGAATATTTTTTTTTATTTAAATTGTTTGTTTGATATATACCAATGTTTTTAAATGTGTTTAGTCTACATGTGGGTTTGTTTTAGCATTTGAAAGTCTAGAATTTTAATTTTTGTGTTAAGCATTTCTGTACCATTAAATGAAGAGAACTCTCTACTTGATAGTATTATCGTCATAGATAAGGATTACGTTACATTAAAAAATTATAAATGGTTTAAGCATGGAGATTCAAGCTGTTTGATCAAATCATAATACTTCTCTACTGAAGAGTATGCATCTCAAAAACAGCATAAGACTTAATTGAACCCAAAAAGTCTGAGCAATAAATAATCATTTTACTCTTGATTTTATCTAACCTTTGGAAGATAATCTAGCAAATGCTTGTTGGATCTCTTGTTAGAAGAGAAGTCTTAAAAGAACACTGCCGCTATATCTCTTTTTCTCCAAAATACACGCCCAAAATCCATTGAGTAGCTCAAATTACTTCTCTTCTATGAATCCCTATAAATCCTAAAAGACTCACAAAAATATATATGGAAGCAATAGTAAATATTAGGAAGAAAGTTACGGTACAAAAGAAGAAGAAAATCAGATAAAATATTCTTTAAAAATAAATTTAGAAATTTAAAAAAATAGTGAAACGTAAGTAATTTAACATGATAACACGTTCCAAATTTTAGATAGAACTTTAACATGATAGATATGATTACCGTTACGAAGAAAAAAAACACACTAAGATCAGAGGGCATGTTTAGAAAAAAAGACAAAATATCAAACAATGAAAATCTCTTTTTTTTGATGGTTCTAAAACCTATCCACCGTAAAGTTCATTGGAGTGAACTTTTACATTGGATCTCTATAACAATGATCTTACAAAGCAATTTGATATATAGAATTCAATTATGCATAATTAGACACCAAAAAATGAATAAAGAGATGACCATTATTTATAAGTTTATGACGATTCAACCAAAAACAAATCATTGAATCAAAGTCATAAGCATTAAATATCAAATCTATAAGGTCTAACCTTGTTGAAGAATATGTCGATCCGCAGTTTTAATCTCAGAATATTCTAACTCATTCCTAGAAAGAATGTAATATTTAAAGACAAAAAATAGTTTTATCTTATGCTCACTTTGATCTTTATGTCAGATTGAAGAAGATAGCAAAGAGGACCTTGCTCGAAAGACCTAGAAAAATAAAATATGTGAGAAACAAAACATACCTTGCCTACGACAAACCTGTGAGATGAAGATAAGCAACCATTATGTTAAAACCATGAAAACCAAAGAAATACACTAACATCTGAAAACAACAAATAAAGCAATGTGATCGGTCACACCTCAATGACCATGTTAAAATCTACAAAAAAATAATGATCACATAAATATTATAAACAAAAAAAAGAAATTATAAACGAAAAGAAGGTTGCAGCTGAATATAAAATTATGCGGATAGTAGCTATGTTGTTACAAACTCTCTCCTAATTGAACAATGAAACCCAAAATCAAAACATATAAATAATAGGAAACAAAAAATTAAAGAACACATAGAAAACCTTTGTTTGATACAAAACATAAAGATCGTAACAAATCAACCAAGTTTTGATATAAATTAGAGAAATTTAAGTATTCTAAAATTATCAAAACAGAAATCATGAACAATAGAAAACAAAATTCATACATGGACTAATGAATATTATAGCTGCAAGGTGAATAATACATTAAGAAATTGATGACAAAAACAACAACGAAAAAGAGAACATTATCAAATATTACACCCGTATAAAAAGCTACTAAAGAATTAAAAAGCTTGATTATTTCTAAAAACAAAAAATAAAAAAATAGAACCTCTCTTGTCATGCAACTCAAGAGACTGAATATTCTATATTTAATATTATCAATAAAGAACGAAGAAATTACCCTTTTGATCGCCGCGAATTTAAAAAGAAAAAATTGGAGATGTGAACACCAATGTTGTCTCTTTTAAACTTTCAAGTGGTAAATAAAAAAAACTGACAAACTGTGTTTTGAGCACAGAGAAGAAGAAGCCATGGATGTATCAGGGAGCTTGAGTTGCGTTGAAGTGGCGATAAATGAATGGAAGCGAAGTGAGGATGAAAGCTTTGAATTGGGCTCTAGACAATCTCAATAGAATTGTGTTTCTAAATCCCACGTGAACACGTATATATCTTGTTAAAAAATTAAATAATAGCGTGGCCAAATAGAGTAAAAAACACAAAATAAAAATCAATAATCAATAAGAGAATAAAGTTCAAAATATATTATGAACAAATATATGGATTAGCGAGAAAACCAAGCAATTAAAAAAACTCATACCTCGATAGGCACAAGAAACCTGCAAAGAAAACCAGAAAAACATAGAACAATAATAAGAAACTATCAAAGATGTAATAATGAGAAAAACCAAAATCGTTAAGGCATCAAAATGAAACAAAGCAAATAATTTAAAAGAAGGTGACTACTGGATTATATTATAATTGATTTGCCACGTTGAGCAAGTGGTACATTTGCCAAAATAGAGAAAGATGAATCTTGTAAACGGGAAGTTTTTCCAACATAGAAAGAATTCATAAATTTGAAAGAAGGGATCACCTTTGTTTATGCATCAAGATGAGCAGGTTGCAAGAAGAGGAATGAAGGGATCAACTTGCTGTTGCAAGAAAACGAAACAAATTAAATCGAATCAATGGAAACTTCATAAACGGAAAAAAGAGCAAGAATATATGTGACTAAACCCAAAACTCACATATATAAGAAATTGATGTCCAAATCAAATATTATATATATACATATTTCTCTCTATCTTTTTCCTAATACATATTGAAATATAATTGTAATAGATTTCCAAATATCATAACGTTTCCTATTTAATTTAACAAAATTGTTTTATGATTAGTAAACTTAGCCTTATCTTTATTGTTGCTAAGTTAACAATTTCCTGTTTTTTTTTATAATATCGATTTTGTAGAAGGAAAGGAAATATTGAATATTAAAGAGGAATAAGTTTACAGTTTCGTTTTTATAGTATCAATATTAAAAAGAAAAAGGAAATATGGAATATTACTTGCTATTATCAAACTTTTAAAAAAAAATAAAATTAACTAATGACATGTAACATAATGATTGGTGGTTCGTTTTTCAATTCTTTTTTAATATTGATATCTAAAAAAAAAGAAAATATAGAATATTAGTTGCTATTATCGATTATTTTTTAAAATAGAAGAAAACTTAAAAAAGTTAACTAAAGACGTGGACCAATATAATCGCGTTTCTAAAATCCTAGGTGGACGTCCTAGGAGCGCTATAGCAATAACAACAAAAGAAAATTACCTAAATCCTAATTGCTTTAAAATAAAATTAAATAAAAACGAATTAGGAAAAAAAGCTAACTAATTATAAATTAGGAAAATTTTCGTTTTTTTCTAATATCAATATTTAAAAAGAAAATATAGAATATTAATTTCTATTATCCATTTTTTCAAAGAAAAGAAGAAAAACAAAAAAGCTAATTTCATACGTGGACCAATAGAATCGCGTTTCTAAAATCCTAGGTGGACGCCTTTAGAGCGCTATAGCATCAACTTTTATATAATATAGATTAATATAATATGAATTCATAATCATATATATAACATAATTCAAATCATATTAAATATTTGTTTTGTTTTTTTTGTCACTTAAGAATTATATTGTTAATTTTCCATTTTTTATTTTATTTAATTCTAATGAATCTTAATATTTACACATGTCATCATCGCTTTAATATTTGACACATATTACAATCTTGTGAATTACAATTTTGCTTACGTGTCGTGCTCTCGTCCAGTGACTTTTCTTTTATATGATAAGACTAGAAAATGTCTTGCGCGATGCGCAAGTTTTGTTTTAAAATTTATTAGATTTGAAGACAAATAATATGTTTTATCTTATTATTTATTTTTGACAAAAACAACCAATTTTTTAGATCTATATTGGTTGCCAGTAAAAAATTAATGATAATTAACTTGAAATTAAATTAGTTACTTTTTTTATTTATATAGCGTTAACATTGAAATGTAAAGTGATTTTCAACTTTTTAAATATTAGTGATTACTATTTGAATATATTTGTTTGCAACTTTGTTAATTACATTAATACATAAATTTGACAACCAAATCAAGGGATTATGTTATCTAAACAATGCTTAAAATTTTATAGTAAAATAGTTATTTATTGTAAAACTTCTTTCTACATTCTAATTACTTATCATTTTTTTCCTTTTAATTTTTTTTTTGTATTTATACATACAAATAATTAGTTTTTATTTCTGATGTACTTATATTAGCTATTATAAAAACTCTTTTTTACATTCTAATTACTTATCATTTTTTTAATTTTTTTTTTATATTTATCTATACAAAGAGTTAGTTTTTATTTATGATGTACTTTTATTAGCTATGATTATGTGTTTTTAATAGAAAAATGTTATGTTGAAATACATTAGCCTATGATGAGGTATAATGAATATTTTAATCATCTATTCTATTTTATATGGGGCAATTGCAAATATGCCACTGTTCACAAAAATTTAATCAAATATGCCACTGTTCACAAAATCATTACGAGCGTACCACTGTTCACTGACTTAATGAAAAAAAAATCACTTTCTCTCTCATCTCTCTCATGCCCAGATCTAAATTTTTGTTTCTCACAAAATTATCTTCTTTAAAATTGCAAATCGGATTTGGGTTATGGATCTAGGATTTTTGATTCTCTTTCGTCCATGTAAATCTCTGTAAATTTCTTCAATCGATTTTGATTTCCTGAATTGGAAGAAGAAGAAGAAGACGACGAAGAAGGAAGAAGAAGAACATGTTTAATCCATGAATTTTGTTTTTTAAAATTCGATTTTGATTACAAATTTGAGTTTTCGATTGGATTTTGGTTACGAATCTAAGCTTTTTATTCGATTTGGGTTACAAATTTGAGCTTTTGATTCGATTTTTGTTCAGATCTGGGTTTTGATTGTTTTTTTTGTCAGATCTGGGTTTTGGTTATTTTTTTGTCAAATCTGGGTTTTGGTTATTTTTAGGGTTTTCCCGTTTTTATAAAGTTTTTAAACAGTTTTATAAGATTTTTTTACATGTCATTAAAAACTAAACAATTTAATAATTTATAAGGTTTTTAAAAGGTTTAAGGTTTTTAAAAGTTTATAAGGTTTTTTATAAGGTTTGTAAAGTTTTTAAAAGGTTTATAAGATTGTTTAAAAACCTTATAAAACTGTTTAAAAATCTTATAAAACTTTACAAAAACCTTATAAACAGTTTTACACGGTTTTTAAATAGTTTTATAAGGTTTTTTAACAGTTTTACTAAACTTTTTAAAAAATTTTATAAATTTTAACAGTTTTTAAAGATTTTTTTTAAGTTTTATAAAGTAAAGGCAAAACCCTACCCCCCCTTCCAAATCTATATCCTAAATGCATAATAGTTAACCCAAACTTGAAAATTTACAGTCGTTTGTGTTTGAATTTGCTTTGAGATCTTCTTCTTCTTCTTCTTCTTCTTCTTCTTCTTCTTCTTCTTCTTCTTCTTCTTCTTCTTCTTCTTCTTCTTCTTCTTCTTCTTCTTCTTCTTCTTCTTCTTCTTCTTCTTCTTCTTCTTCTTCTTCTTCTTAAGTCTGCTCGAATCTTAGCGGAAATCTTCTCAAATCTTCTCGTCTTCTCAAATCTTTTTAGCGGAAATCGAGACAAAGAACAGAGATAGTGAAATTAGAGATGACGAGAATCGAATTCAGTGGTAGAAAAAACGAAATTTGGATGAGAAAATGTTTTTTGGATCTGGGAGATGAACGTGAGAGAGATGAGAGAGAAAATAGATCTGTTTTTTTTTTCATTTAAGTGAACAATGGCACGCTGGTAATAATTTTAAAACAATGGCATAATTGAAAAGTGGCATGCCAATAGTGGCATAACTCAAAATTTCTCATTTTATATATGAATCAATAACATTGTATATATTATATCACATTTACATATATTTAATAATATATTAAAAAAGATATTAACTATATTAGTAAGAAAAAAAATTGACGTAAACTTATGTGATTTGTATATATATAATATATGAGTTAATATAAATGGTGGCAATGTACTTTAGGAACATTAAACGTAACTTTATATATATGGTATGTTAAATATATATTTACCACCATTAAATATATATAAAATTAAGAAATTTAAACTCGATAAACTTTAGTTATTTAAATAATTATAATACATTAGTTAAATACATAAAATAACAAATCTATTGTAAGTTATTTAATTTTATTTGAGATATTGTATTTAATTTAATAGTAGTATTAATTTTAGTAGTTAATCATATTTAACTAAAAATAATAATTAATTAATTATATAAATATGTGAAGACACGTGTCGTTTTGTTAGAGCTTGTTAACTTTAAAACATTATAAAGATTGACATTTCAAAATATTTCCTACTTTTCTGAATGACTTTTAGAAAGAATTTTAGTAGTGAGTTATATATCTTTCTTTCCGTGATATATACAGTGTCTTTAGTAGTCTAGTGGCTCTTCTCCACTTAAATTACCGAGGTTAGCTTAGGTTCGAAACCCAGAAGAAACATTTTGAACATTTTTTTTAAATTATTTTTTTTAGAGAAAGAGGTGACACGTGTCGTCTTGTCAGAGAAAGTTGGTTGTTGACAACCTTAAAATATTATAAAGATAGTGCATAACTTAACTAGACTAAAATTGATATCCACCTAATATCCACCTAATACTGTATCTGATTTTATAAAATACACAAACTCAACTCTTTCTCTTCTAGAAAATCCCTGAAACTAAAAACCTTGAAGGCTTGAAATATCAATTATCGGTTGAATACCCAATACTCAAAAAGGAAGGAAATACTCTTTTATCCCTTTGCTATTAAAAGGGAAATACAATTAAAAACTTATGGTGCAAATGGTTGACACATTAGAAGAATAAAACTGGGTAAAATAGATTATTCTTCTCAATTCCTCTAAAATTTCATTATTTAGGATGAATTTTTTTCCTCTAGAATTTAGAGATCCCATCAAATGGATAAAAAATGTATAATTTTTTTCTAAATTCTTCTATATTTGTTACTCTTAAAAAAAATAAAAAAAATAAGAGGAATAAGATAAAACAAAATTGGAGGATAAAATTTTTTTTGGCGTTCCTTTTTTCTTCTTATTAATTTTCTTTTTCTTCCTCTCATTCACAACCATTTGCACCTTTAGTTGTTTTAATTTTTTTTTTAACATCATCAAGAACTTTATTAGGAGAAATAAGGAGTATGATCCTCTTGGAGGATTTTGTCAATACACACTGGAGCATATTGATACAAATTAAAAGATTGCGATATCAAAATATTCCCCTTTGCTAGTTTGTCCGTTGCTTTATTGTTGTATCTTGATGTCCAGCAAAATTGAATAGAATCATATCTTGAACTCCATTGTTTGATATCTCGAACCCAGTTGTGAACTTGGAAATTTAAGCTTTGATCGTTGAGAATAGTTACTGCCACTTTATTATCTCCTTCGAAAATAACTTTCTTGAAGCCACAACTCCATGTGTGTTGAATTGCCATTAATAAACTTTGCAACTCTGCTTCAAGGCTAGATTGCGCAATTATTCTTTTACTTGATGCCGCATGAATGAAGAAACCTCCATCATCTCGAAGTATCCAACCTGATGAAATTGGCTCATGTTGTCGGAAACTGCAATCGTAATTGCACTTAATGATACCTTGTGGTGGTTTTGTCCAACTTGATGATTTCCTCTGTTGTTGAATTTGTCGAGAAGTGCCATTACTATCATCTTCTCTCATATGAATACTGATCCATTCTCTAGTATCTTCCATAGCTAACCGCATTGTTTTTCTCCAATGACAGGATTTTCTTTGGTACAATAACATGTTTCTTGCTTTCCATATCCGCCATAGAATCCATATGGGTAGTTGATGATGGAATCCTAAGAGTTGTGAGTTTGTTAACAAATTCAATATTAGTCGAAATTGGTCATTGAAGTCTGAGTTAGAATTTGGATTCAAAATGCATGTTCCTCTCCATATTGCTTGAGCAAATCCACAAATGAAGAATAAATGATCAGTAGATTCTCTATCTAAACAGCAACGTCGGCAAGTCGGGTCATCCATGACTCCTCTGCAAGTGAGGTTCTTACCAAGTGCTAATGTATTAGTAATCATTTGCCATAAAAAGTGCTTTAGCTTCGGTGCTATATTTAACTTCCAAATTTTCTCTTTCAATTCCGTTAAACCTTGAGGAGGCGGAGCTTCATTTTCATAATCCCAGAGATGAGTGGCTAACCAATACCCCGATTTGACAGTGTATAAACCAGACTCTGTGTAATGCCATCCAAGAAGGTCTAAGTTTGGTTGTGTAGAAACATGAATCTTCTGAATGATACTAACGTCATCTTGATGAATTGTTGTGGAGAGTTTTCCTTGATCCCAACTTTTGGTTCGGTTATCTAATAAATCTGAAACTCTAAAGAAGTTTTGGGAAAAACCCATTAGTGGCCGTGGTGGACGAGAAGGATGTACATACATCCAGTTATCAATCCATAACTTAGTGTTTGTACCATCTCCAATCAAAATCCTCATTCCTTTCTTTAAAAGATCCCTTCCTTCAAGTAACGACTTCCATACATACAAGTGTTTTGCTTTTAAATCCACACTCAAAATATCTTCATTAGGGAAATATCTACCTTTGAGAACTCTTGAAACTAAACTGTTGGGCGATTGCATAATTCTCCAAACCTGCTTTCCGAGCAACGCAAGATTGAAATATTCCAAGTCTCTGAAACCAAGTACTCCCTCTTTCTTTGGCAAACTCATTCGTTTCCATGATAACCAATGCATCGATCGTTGTCCTGAGCTTTTGTTCCAAAAAAAATCTGTCAAGACTCTATTAATGTTGTCACAAATCCCTTTTGGAAGTTTAAAACAGTTCATAGTATAAGTAGGTAGCGCCATTGCCACTTTTTTAACTAAAATCTCTTTTCATGCCGGTGATAGGAAACGGTTTGACCATCCCTTGGTTCGTTGCGTCACTTTCTCCATATAGTTGAAGATTTCCTTCTTCTTGCTGCCTATATGTTCTGGGAGACCTAAGTATTTGCCGTTTCCGCCATCATTATGGATTATGAGTATCCGTCTCATTTGAGTTTTGACATTGTCCTTCACTTTAATACAAAAGTAATCGCCGATTTGTTGAGATTAACCGCTTGACCTGAGATTTCCTCATAGTTTTGAAGGATTTTCATTATTGATTTGCAGGAACGTGGATGAGCATGACATAAGAATAAGGCGTCATCAGCAAATAAGAGATGATTGATTGTAGGTCCTGATGTATTTATCTTCATTTCTTGGAGTTGTCTGGTTTTTCGCAGCTTGATTAATCATATGACTTAAGACTTCCCCACATAAAATGAATAAATAAGGCGAAAGAGGGTCTCCTTGGCGGATTCCTCGTCCAGGCTTAATGAAACCGTAGGTTGCGCCATTTATTAACACAGAGAAACTCACCAATTTTACGCACTCCATTATCCATCCAATCCAAGTTACATTGAAACCCATACAAATCATCGTATCCTGAAGAAAACACCATTCTAATCGATCGTAAGCCTTTGAGATATCTGTCTTGATTGTCATGTACGAGTTAGCCCAACGTTTCCTTGATTTAAGTGAGTAGAGCATTTCCTAAGCTATTAAAATGTTATCAACAATATTACGCCCCGAAATGAAAGCTGCTTGTGTTTCCGAGATGATTGATGCAAGGTGAGTCTTCAATCTTTCAACAAGGATCTTAGATATGATTTTGTAGCTGACATTACATAATGCAATCGGCCTGAAGTCACCCATGGATTTTGGAGCATCTATATTTGGGATGAGACAAAGGTTGGTATGATTTATTGGTCGAGAGAGTGTGCTTGTGGCAAAAAATTCCTTGACTTCCTGAATAACGCCATCTTTAATATCGTTCCAAAATTACTGATAGAATGCTCCCGTTAAACCGTCTGGTCCCGGAGCACGATCGGGTCCAATATTAACCGCTCGTTGAATTTCTTCCATAGTAACAGGTCGAGTGAGTTCATTATTGATATCATCAGAAACTCGTTTTGGGAAATCTTGAAAAGGTTGTGTGTAGGCCACGTTATCTGGTCGTGTACTTGTGAAAAGTTCCTTGAAGTAATTTTCAGCCACTATGCTAACTTCTTTATCGCCATGTTGAATTGTCCCTTGGCTATCTTCAATTGCCAAAATCCTGTTTCTAGCTAAGCGAGTTTTTGTTGCAGCATGGAAATATTTTGTATGACGATCTCCTGTCTTTAACCATTTGACCCGACTTTTGTCTTTCCAATAAATTTCCTCATCTGTGTAAGCATGTTTAAGCTCCTGTCTAAACCATCAAATTTGTGTTGTTGGTACGTTCCCGTTAAATATTGCAGTATCTATTTCCTTACTATAGTATTGTATCCTTTCAGCTGCATGTGTTCTGTTGTTGCATTTCCAGTGAGCCATCGATCTCCGGCAGTGTCGTAGATTGGTAGTAAGATTGAGGTTTGATTCAATTCCTTTCTTCCAGCTGTGAACTACCGCATCCTTAAAATCATCATGTTGAAATAATCTTCGGTCATAGCGAAATAAACCCTTACGTTGCCCAATTTCATTCGATGTGCTAACAACAATAGGCCTATGATCTGATTTGCTAAAAGGGAAGAATTCAATTTGAGCAGAAGGGAAATTTGATAGCCATTCTTTATTCGCCATTGCTCGATCAAGGCAACAAAATATATCACCATTACTGCGTTTTGCCGTCCAAGAGAAATGATTCCCGATAGCCTTAAGATCATGAAGGTCACACGTTGAAATCATTCTCCGAAAGTCAGTGAATGTTCATTCTTCACGAATTCGACCACCTTACTTTTCTTCGTTGCTGTGGATTTCGTTGAAGTCGCCTATTAAGATCCAACAACTGTGACGTGTAGTAGAGATCCGTTCAAGACGGTCCCATAAATGATTTATGAAACTTGGGTTTGGATGGCCATAGATAAAAGACAAGTAGTAGGAAATTCCATTGTATTCAACAAAAGCAATCTACAATTTTAGGGGATTGAAATAAAACAGAAAGAGAAACACATTTTTTCCAAAGCACCGCTATTCCACCGCTTCGGCCTTGCGGGGGGGACAGTCACGAAATTTTCATATCTCATATCACAACATAGATCTCTGATAACATCATCAATTTGCTTTGTTTCCAAGAGGCATATAATGTCCGGGAGATATTGCCCTTGTATCTCCTTTAGGCGTCGAACTGTGATGTTTACGCCGAGACCTCGACAGCTCCAAACGGTTGTATTCATGTTTCCTCTGGTGGTTTAGGGCCCACCGCGCCTCTCACTTGGTCGTTCTCCATGGCAGTGCCGCTACACTCCCCTGTCTCTGAAGTCATCGTCTCCATCATCTCAGCATCATCACATGTTGTAAGCTTCCTCTTCTTCTTCCCATTTTTTTCGTTCGTCTTGTCTTCATGAATTGCATACAAATCAGCCATGACATCATATGGGTCCTCTTGTTCATCCAGAATTGAATTAGGAGAGATAGCACGACCTGGAACATCACCCGTGGAATTTGGGTAAATCGGACAAGGATTGAACATTTCATTCATGTCCAATTCATGAGTAAACATTGTATGTGGTCTTGCATCTGCAAAGATCTCAGCAACTCCATACGGTGGACCATTCTGGTGGTTCTCCGCATCTTCTCTCTGGTTCATGTGAAAACCATCAACTTCTTCGACATGATCATCCGGTAATTCTTCAATGTGGACTCCCTGGTTGCGGTTAATGTCTTGATTTTGATCGTCATCATCACTATCATCAAGTTGAGGGTCTCCTCCACCATTTTGAATAAGAAAATTCTCGGAATCATGAGTGAGAAGGCCACAAATCTCACAGAATCCTCGAAGCCGTTCATAACGGAATCGAAGAAGAGTGTTAACTCCCGGTGTGAATTGATATATCATGGTTTTTACCCGTTAAAGACAATGATATAAGTTCGATTTCTTGATGTCTTTTGGTGTTTTCGAGTCTTTCTATGTTATTATTAGGTACAAGAACGATTGGAATTTATTAGTGTTTACTGGAGCTTTATGGAACAAAATGGAACGAGGAATCAAAATCAAAAATTCGGATTTGAAGTTTTCAGGACCATGTTGAGCGACGAGGAGTTCGTGTCGATCGACACCATATGTGACGACCCGATTTTTTTTATAAAATAATTAAATAATTAAATAATCAACCCGAATTACATAATTAAATAATTACCCATAATAGCGGAAAACACAAAAAACAATTTAATAACTTGCAAGTTACTCTAGCAACCTAAACCACCGGTTCTACTAGAATAAATCAAACACAATAAATTCTCTAATCATCCTCTTCCTACACCATGATTCCGCGAACACACAATCTTTTTACCTGCAACACATGAAACAAATGAGTTGCGTAAGTATTATCATAAATACTTAGTGAGGCGGTCAACCCGCCTACAGGCCATGTACATTTTTATACCACACGCATGCACCACAATACGATAAAATGTTAAACGGAGAAATTGCGTTGGTATCGATCGACGCTACCCCTAGGGTGTCGCTAGACACCTCAATTAATTAATAAATTTAATTCAGCAATTTCTAAGATCTATTTAATTAACTACCACGTTTAACAATTTTTAATTAAACAATACGTTTAACATTCTAACACACGATTTTTGTTAAACAACACGTTCAATATTTTAATTATACCATGCGTTCGCCGTTCTAACACATGCTAATAATTAAACAACACATTCAACATTCCAACAACAATTTTTAAAAGTGGTGCCGATCGATACTCCCCTTGGGTGTCGATCGACACCTCGATTTTTA
The DNA here is from genome assembly GCA_963576765.1 of Draba incana. Lineage (NCBI taxonomy): Eukaryota > Viridiplantae > Streptophyta > Magnoliopsida > Brassicales > Brassicaceae > Draba > Draba incana. Next base: position 28,482,029 of record OY755217.1, on the reverse strand, counting down.
ATCGCGATACACTTCCGAAGAACACCCGAACACACATATGAACAAACAACAACACGATGGACACTTGACCGACAGTGGTGTCGATCGACACCGAGATCGCAGAGGCAGAAGAACAAGCATCGACTTTCGGGTTTCGTTCTCGTGTCTTCTCCGTCACAACCTGCATCCAAAATTCATACCACCGAACACTACGACAACCACTTAACACGGAAACACTAACAAACACACAAATCCATCCCGAAAACACACTTAAATCGGTTGTTCAAAACCCGATGTTGGCTTAAAACGAGCCTACGGTCACGCACTCACCTTAGCCATAAAACGGATTTAATTCGGTTCATACAGATGAATAACACGACGAACAGAGACACCCGTGATCCTAAACGTTCTGATCCGAACAAAAACCACTAGGATCAAACGATTTCAATAAAAGCCGAAATATATTTTTCTTAGAACTGAACCGACACGTTTCGCTTAAAACGACGCTGAGGACGGCGTTTACCTCAGATTTTTGATCGGAAACCAGTTTCGAAACTAGACACACAGAGCTTTCCAACGACCTATAAATCGTTGTCTAACACTCTTCGAGTCTTCAGCAAAACACCCCGCAATCTGACTGATTCTTGAACCCGAATCTGTAGAACATCCCTCACGAAAACAGGAATAACTCTTAGTATACTCAACCAAAAGACAAACGGATTTGTCTCACGGCTAGCTAAGAGATATGAGAACATACCTACAAAATTTCAGCTCAAACCATTCGATTTTCACCGGCCGTTTGCTCCTTCCACCAAACGAAAACATAACTTCTTCTCCCAAAAACGATTTTCTCTTCAATCAATCATCAACTCATGATTCACAGTCAATTCTACACGATTTTAACTCAATATTTGCTCTGCTTCACACCCAGAATGAGCAAGAACACATATATAGAAGTTTTAGCATCAAACCAAGCCAAACCGTTTGATATTTCTTTCCAAAACCGAACCACCGACAGTGGTGTCGATCGATACCTAAACCAAATTCTAGAAATTTGGTTTAGGATGCTACAGATAGAAAATTGAATTGGCTTTCCAATGAAATTGGTTTTAGCTCATTCCGATAAGTATTGCGAGAGTTATTGACGATTTACTCGACACATAACAAATCTGTCGAAAATTTGGTTTGCGGATGTTACACCATAGCTAAGTCGATCGACACCCTGATCGGTCAAGCCCAATTCCCAATTTTGGAAGGTTTCCGTTTTGCGTCAGAAAGCCCAGAGGTTTGTAATAAGGCCCATGACGTTTTTGTAGCCTATATATATATGTGTTTTCAACCATTGTTTAGGCTTAGACTTTCTTTTACTGATTTCTTAGACATATCTTTTAATAAAACCATGTTTTCTCCTATGATCATGTCTGAGTAATTCTCTTGTTAGGTTTAGGGTTATTCAAGGGTTGTTGATGATTTGCTAGATCTGATCTGAATTGCATATGAATAATATATTTAGAAGTTCTTCATCTCAACTTGTTCTTATTGCTGATTTTAGCCTCGCAAACTGAAATCTGATCTAGGGTTAATTAATAGAAATGACAGTTTTATTTATTGCTTGAACTAGTTTTTGATGAGCAAAATTCCTTTTCACAAAGACATTTGGTTTAGGGTTTTGTGAACAATTGAGCCTGAATTTATTGCTTGTTTAGATTCATAGGATTCGCAACGACAGTTGGCTTTCTAGGATTTAGACATAGATAATCTCTGCAGCGACAACTGATTGGTTTTACATTCATGTTCATGTTTAGGAACTGAGCTTCATAATCCTATTGTTAATTTATCATCTGCATATCTGATTCACCTACGAAATCCTTGTGCCTAGCGTTTCTCTTTATTGTTTTACAACTGATATCATTACTTGTTTTATTTACTTGCATTCATCTTTTATTGCTTAGTTCAATCTGAATTTATTGATCTATTGTGCAATTGATTCCCTGTGGATTTCGATACCTAAAGTACTGCATTGATCTCTTAATTTGAGAGAGTAGCTCTAGGGTTTAATTTGAGCATATCATGAATTGAAAGTGTCTTTGGAAACGTAGAGGCACTTCGATATCCCAATTGAGACGGACACAAATGTATTCCACTTGAGCAACTGCCTCTGGGTTGTAATCAACATCCATAAGTTGTCCCATTCGACGCCCGATATGAGCTACAACATCTTGATTGAGGAATTGGAGAGGAATTCCACGAATTTGAATCCAAAACGGAATGAAATTGATGAACGGCATATGGGGACTCCATCTTTGAATGACGAGCATACGTTCAGCAAATGCCCATGGACCACGACGAAGAACCGTTTCCATGGATTCTTCAGAGGGAAAAACAAATTGAAACTGGCCACCCAAAATTATTCTTCCATGTACAAGACCGGCTTGACCCCAGAGCCTTGGAAGGGCTGCAATGATGGAGCAAAGGTTTTGACGCCGAGGAATCACCGGACGCCCTATAATGACGAATCTGTTTTCTGCCGCTGCCTGATTATCGACATCGAAAGGGAGTTCAATCGGATCATCATCAATCCCTAAATTGATGTCCTGAAGAACACGTCGGATGTTATCACCCATTTGTGAGTGAATTGAGAAGAATCGAAGAGGATACTTGAGTGTTGATTTCGTAAGAATTTGGTGTGGTGTCTTATGAAGATTGAAAATCTTTTTATAGAGAGTCGATTCCATTGAAATCAAAGATAGTGCTTCACAAAGAACCGGGTGATTCGATGTGGGGATAACCGCCGAGGAGTGGGAGGAGCGTACCTCCACTACGCCGGCGAAACTGCTGATAACCGCTACAAAATATTCGATGAATAACCAGAACAGTTGTTGTTCCATAATCGCCTTCTTTATCGCCATGCAATGATGACATGGTTTTAAATTAATTAAATAGATCAAATCTACTTAAAAATTATGAAATAAATTACAAAAAGTTAAATTTAAATTTAGTTGCATAAGTTTTCTAAATTCAATTTTTAAAAGCAAACTGTTATTTATAACTCGCTCAATTATATATTTTCCCTATTATTGTGGTTAATGTCAAAATTTAGAACAATTGTGACTTATATACTATATTTTCCTACTATTGTGATTTACGTAAATTTACTTGAATCTTTTATTAATGAAGAAATATATTTCTCGAAAAGATTCCAAATTTACAAGACGTTATAAAAGAAAAAAGCAAAAAGAAGAAAACAGAGAGTTTGGTTAAGAACGAATACCAAAAATCACACCAGTAACATCAACAAAAACAATGAATTGAGTTTGTAGTTGAAGCCCTTCTTCAGTCAATTGCAGAGTGGATCAGAATCGATGCTTCTTCGTCTGGTGTAGGAACTGCATCTTCTGCTTTATATATAGAGTTATTAACACTAACACATACTTTTCCAACTTTCCATTACCAAAAAGATACTTTTGTGGGGAGCTATACTTTTCTTACTGTTGTTTTTTCTAAAATACCAAATTGCCCTTGTTTGATTCCTGGGTGTTCTCTTCTTTTCTTTTTCCGTCTCTTCCGTAAAAACAAAGACCACCATATGAACTCTGGGAGTTTTTTGTGTTTTTATCTTTGTGGGTCTTGGATTGTTAAAAGAGATGTTAATGGTAGAGGTGGAGATGGAGATCTCCGGTGATAAAAAAGTATTGCACATATTTGTTCGGAGGGTCGGTTCGGAGAACTCTGTTCATGCCCAACAATTTTTATTTCGAACCACCGTTCATCCCACGGTGGAGGTCGGTTCGGAGAAAAACTCCGTTCATGCCCGGCGATTTTTATTTCGACCCACCGTGAAGAGATTTTGGCTACTTGCAATTCAAAATGTTTTCCTAATTAATTTTCTGATTGGATTTTGTGAAATATTTCACCATTGATTGAGTAGAATATGTGGATCTTGGGCGTTTAAAAGAAAGAAAATATAAGAACAACTACAACAAACAGACGAAGCTGAGGAAGAATATTTGCAAATTGGTGGTGAAATTTTGAGTCTCTGCATCATTCTTATTGATGAAGTATACGGATAGTGGTGGGCGACATCCACAAGTACCCATCCACAAAATAGACATCCATGTTTTTTGGATCTTACCATAGTTTTTTGGTACAATCTTGACAGATTTTATTGATACCAACATAGATCGTGGATATATTATCATGGATACCGAATTTTGGATACAATGTCTCTTCATCTCATTTGAACACAACAAATTATAAAAGGAATTAGACACATAATTTCCGCCGGCATCTTCGATGGTTGTTTTCTCCGGTCCATGACATAAAGTCAATTACAATGGTGCATTCAAACTAAAAAGAAAAAAAAATCTTCCATAACACACCATCCACATGAGACCCATCCACTAGAGAATGAACGTTGAAATCTTCCATAGCACACCATCCATACTATTCTTTTGTACTTCTATAAAAAGACAAACTAAACAAAGAAGAGAATAAAGAACTCGGATTACCAATGGAAAAAGCACATTAGAGAAATTTGTAAACTCATATATCTAACAAAAACGATGAAGCATACTATGGTGGACATGTTTTTATGCTCTTTATGCTATTGATTTTACTCGTAATATTGTATGTTCAAAGCAAATATACAACACTATATGTTTTCTACAAAAAAAATTTGCCTATTGAATATGGATTAAATATGTAAGTGGTGATGGACGGATTTTTGTGGATGACAATCCACAAATAGATATCCTTCTCAACATCCACAAGAACTTCCACCCAACAAAGTTTCTCCGAAACTGAATTCGAGAGAATGGAAAAGAAGAACAAAGAGCTAATACAGTTCGATGATTTTCTATGATCTAACTGATCAAATTCATTGACATATAATAAGCAAACTACAGTTTTAGAAATCACAAATTCGTTTAGCTAGTTAGTAAAACTACACAAGATCATCTAAAAAGCAAGACTCTGAACATTGACAAGATAGGAATTGTCAACACTAAGGACAATGAGAGACAAGATCCACAACAAAAATCAAAACAGAGATCAAATAAATTAGAAGACTAAAAGATGCTACAAAAAAAGAGTCATTGTTGGAATTGTTTCTTTGATAAATTCCAGAACCTAATTAAAGAAGAGTTACTTTGAAAACTCATACCGACCTTTTCTTTATGTACCTACAATCTAAAGCTAAATCAAAACTAAATCTCTTGATCAATTCCGTTTTTACATGTCTCGATGACTTATTTCTCCGGTGAGGAAGAGCAAAGAGGAGCCAATTCTTGAGTAATTCCGTTTATGGCCGCCGGTGACTTTTGGAAACTCCTTCACGATTCGGTGTTTGACAGAAATCGAACAAAATTTATCTCCGCCATGGATCCGACGCCGGTGTCAATGGAGAGAGAGATACGAATTATAGAATATAAACTGAAGAGCACGGTCGGAATTGCAGTCAGAATTGTTAAAGGCGACAAAATTTTTGGTTTGAATAATTTATGTTTCCTCCATCACCAACCATCATGGAGGATTTATGCTCAGGAAGAGAAGCAGAGAAGAGATGAGGGAAGAAAGAATAAAAGGGTAAAAATGGTAATATACCTTAATAAAGTATACCTACCGAGAAAAGTGTCTATTGGTGATATATGTGGAGGAAAAAGTATCTTCTAACGTAAATATTCCTTATATATAAACCCAAAAAAAGGTGATTTAAAATCAAATTAACAATGATCTACGTAATTAAAGCCTTTTCAATCTCCAAAACAAACACAACCTATAACTATCCATAATTGGATTGAAGCATTGTGGGAGTGAAGAAATTCTTGGGCAAATAGTTATTTTTTAAAAAGCCATGAAGTTATGAGTTGTTCCATTTAGTTCGGCGAATAGTTTTCCAAAAACTAACAACAAACTAATTATTAACACATTTGGACCGAAACATGGTCGACCAGGTTTTAGCAACTAGCAGTAGGGGTGGGCATAATTTCCGTCCCGTTCCGTCCTGTCCCGGTCCGTCCCGTACCCGTTCCCGAATTCCTGTCCATATATTTCCCGTATTCCTATATGGGACAAGTTTTCAATTCCCAATTGGGACCGGGACGGGACGGGACGGGAATGGGATATCCCAAAGTCCCGTTTGAAAATTCCGTTTGATATAACTATAAATATTAATATATATATATATATATATATATATATATATATAATGGGATAATATGAAATTATAAGAATAATATGAAATATGGTTTAATGTGGTTTAATATGGGATATGGGATATATGATTCAATTTGAAGATTATGGTTTTTATATGGTTTAATATGGGATATGGGATATATGAAATTATGAAATTATAATGATAATATGAAATATAGTTTAATATGGGATATATACATATATCTATTTTTTAATGGGATAATATGAAATATGGTTTAATGTGGTTTAAGTTTGATTCAATTTGAAGATTATGGTTTTTATTTTATTTTAAATTTTTAACTTTTATGAAATACAATTGAATTTCCTTTAATTTAAACATGTTTTTCATAAATTGAAAAAGCTTGTTGTAAAAATATTTACAATTTAAGGCATTGTTTAATCTAATTTTTGAGTCCGACTATTTTATGGGATTTTCCGTACCGTTCCCGTTTTATCCCGTTCCCTTCCCGAATTTGAAATGAGACATAAATGGGACGTATTTTTCTAGGTCCCGTCCCATATTTCCGTTTGCCCACCCCTAATTAGCAGAGCCCAATTTTACATATTTTTTTAGGGAAAATCGCATTTTTAACCTTCAAGGTTGGATTTACTAGCACTTTAAACCTTGATGAAATACCACTCTCACTTTAATTCTTCAAACTTGAAACTTTTACACATTAAACCTTCAAACTACGTTTTTAGTTTGCGCCGCCACATTTTTATTATTAAAATAATTCAGAAAATAATTTTTATTATTAAAATAATTCAAAAAATAATTTTTATACAAAAATAATAATAAACATCACAATAATTTTTAAAAATTCGAAAAAATTGGATAAAAAAATTCTGCAACTTAAACAAATAATAATAAATTTAATAATGATTTTTTTAAAAATAATACATTCGCTTTTAAATTTAAAACTTAATTTTAAATTTTAAATTTCCAAATTTATAATCTTCAAAACTTTAAAAATACTTTAAAATATAAATTATGAAATAAAGCTATAACAGCAAGATTGAAATTTTTCACCCAATATTTTTCGAATTGTTATGTTTATTATTAAAACAATTTCAATATTTCAACAGTTATAAATTTTTAAAATTCGAAAAATATTGGGAAAATATTTACGCAAAATCTGTTTACGCAAATTCGAAAAATATTGGGTGAAAAATTTCAATCTTGATGTTATAGCTTTATTTCATAATTTATGTTTTTTAAAGTTTTTTTAAAGTTTTGAAGATTATAAATTTGGAAATTTAAAATTTAAAATTAAGTTTTAAATTTAAAAGCGAATGTATTATTTTTTAAAAAAATCATTATAAAATTTATTATTATTTGTTTAAGTTTCAGAATTTTTTTATCCAATTTTTCGAATTTTTAAAAATTATTGTGATGTTTATTATTATTTTTGAATAAAAATTATTTTCTGAATTATTTTCTGAATTAATTTAATAATAAAAATGTGGCGGCGCAAACTAAAAACGTAGTTTGAAGGTTTAATGTGTAAAAGTTTCAAGTTTGAAGAATTAAAGTGAGAGTGATATTCTATCAAGGTTTAAAGTGCTAGTAAATCCAACCTTGAAGGTTAAAAATGCGATTTTCCCTATTTTTTTATATAATGTATCTTTGTTTTAGTAAAAATAAAATTAATAAAATATTTTTTTAATGTAGACAAAAAAATCGGAAAACAATAACTGTAAGAGCATGATTATACTTTAAGTCGGTCTTGGACCGACCAAAACCTAAATAACCTAATTGTGAAGACTGTAAGACCATGATTATACTTTAACTCGTTACCTCCAGACGTGAGTTCACTATATTTTTTCTCCAAGATAGCTTTAAATGTGTAAATCCTGATTATGAAACAAAAGCGTTACCTGGCTAGATTAGTGGCTAAAGGTTACACTCAAGAAGAAGGTATGGATTTTGAAGAAACATTTTCTCCTGTACCTAAACTGGCTACAGTGCGGATGCTTCTTATGGCTGCTAAAATGAATTGGATTATTCATCAGCTGGATATCTCTAATGCTTTCCTGAATGGAGACTTAGATGAGAAAATATATATGAAAATTCCTCCTGGATATTCAGATATAACTGGTGAGACTCTTCCTCCTCATGCTGTTTGTAGACTCCACAAGTCCATCTATGGTTTAAAACAGGCTTCCCGTCAGTGGTTTCTGAAATTATCCAGTACTTTGAGAGGAATGGGGTTCCAGCGATCTAATGGTGATCATACTTTGTTTCTTAAGTTCACCAATGGTGTTTTCCTTGGGATTCTAGTCTATGTGGATGATATCATGATGGTGAGTAATAGTGAAGATACAGTGTAAGGCGTTTATTGTTGAATTGGCTTCTCATTTCAAGTTAAGAGATTTGGGTCAATGTAAATATTTTCTTGGGTCGGAAATAGCTCGGTCTGCTCAAGGGATCTCAATTTGTCAGAGGAAGTACACATTAGAACTTCTTGCTACTACTGGTTTTCTTGGGAGCAAACCATATTCTGTTCCTATGGATCCTACTATCAAGTATGCTCATGATTCTCGTACTCTTCTTGAAAACTCAAGTTCCTATAGGAAACTTGTGGGGAAGCTTATGTATCTGCAAGTCACTAGACCTGACATTGCTGATGCTGTCAAAACTGTGTGTCAATTTTCTTCTGCCCCTACTGATGTTCATCTTAATGGTGTTCACAAAGTGTTGAGATATCTCAAAGGCACAGTGGGTCTTGGCTTGATGTATCCTGCTGATGATAAGTTTGATCTTAGAGGTTCTGCTGATGCGGATTGGGCTTCTTGTAAAGACACCAGGAGATCCATTTCGGGTACTTGTATATTCATTGGAGAATCATTGGTTTCTTGGCGTTGTAAGAAACAACAATCTGTTTCTTCTAGTACTGCTGAAGCTGAATATAGGGCAATGGCTCTTGCTACTAAGGAGATGCTTTGGACATACAAACTCCTTGTTGATCTCTAAGTTCCTTTTCAGTCTCCTGCCTACTTGTATTGTGACAATACTGCAGCTCTTCACATTGCTAACAATGCTGTGTTTCATGAACGCACAAAACATGTGGAGCTTGACTGCCATACTACAAGGGATCAGGTTGAAGCTGGATTTCTCAAGACAATGTATGTCAAGACTGGTAATCAGTTGACTGATCCATTGACTAAAGCTTTGCATCCTGCACCTGTGTGAGCTAGAAATTCACACAATTGAATTTGTGGAGATTCTTGGAAAAGAGCTTCTAGGGTTTCTAACACAAAGACAGATTATGAATTAGGGTTTTTATTAGCTGGAAAGCTGTATCAGTTTTTGTATAAAGATTTTTAGATCCCCCTATTATGAGGATGTACATGAATATTTATAACATACAAAGTCGGTTGGGCCAAGCCCAATAAGAAAAAGGAAAACTTCCTAAGTCTTCTTGGTTTTTCTTTTAGACAAAACTTCTAGGTCGGCTGAGCTTTAAATGGGCTTTGACTTTTGAGTTGCGGTGACTTTGACTTTCTGGTTTGACTTCCCGAAATAACCGGTTTAACGTATACTTAGTCGTTTTAGGTAACCAATTCTTCTTAGGAGAGATTGGACCTCTACAGTTAGCCCCCCAGTTCAACAATTTTATTAATAAAAATGCTGAAGTAAGGGTGTCCAGAAGAAGAACCGTTTTCCATTAGACTGTCGATGTTTTGAATGCCATACTACTCCGGCAAAATCTGCTCCGAGGTTCTCATGCCAAATTTGGATTGCTATGCTTGCCTTGGCGAGTTGATTGAATTGATAATCGGCGGATTGAAATAAGAAAACTGCGAGATCGCGAGCTGAATTATCATGACAGATGAATTACGAATTCACGAGCTGATTTGAAAGATTGACTGCGAGATGGTGAAATGAAGTCGCGAACTGATTTGGCTAATGGAGTTCGGAGATGATTTGATGAAAACCGCAAAGTCTTGATGAAAACCGCGAAGTCTTGATGAAAACCACAAGGTGGCGAGCAGATTTTGAGGAAGTCTGCGAGGTTGCGATCTTTTCCAAATTGGCGAGCCAAACGCTTCTAAGGTAGATGAACTAGTTTGAAAGAAGTTGTGATCTGACCGGTTGATGTGAAACCACGAGATATTGATTTATCGATATGAACCCGCGATTCCGTGAGCTGAGTAACTTTGTGAGGCTACGAGCTGTTACATCAGCAAATCTGCAAATCACGTAACTCAAAGTCGCGAGTTGTTTTAGAAACTCGAAATCATGAGACTCGCGAACTGTCCTAGCAAATTTTGCGATGAGTTGAATCGAGGCAAAATGAAGTTTAGTCGAATAAGCTCGCGCCACTGCGAGTTGTGGCATTCCAACGTAAGTTGTTGACAACACGGGCCATTGTAATCAATCTGCAAATATAATATCCAGACGAGGTTGGTACTACGAGTCGATAAAGTTAGAATCTCGAGACAACGCATTTACAACCGACCCAGGAAACAAATCGTCAGCCCATTTCAAAATTTGGCCCACCAAATCCTTATATAAGGCACAAAGACTTGCAGATGTTGACTCAGTATCTCATTTTCTCCGAAAATGGGTAGATTTCTCTCCTCTTTTTTTCTCTATTTTCTTTAAGTTGTTCTTTAGGGTTTGCTTGTCCCATCACTTCGCCACCGCCGCGTTCTTCAATCTCTGCCGCCAATCTTTGAGTTTTCCGGTGAAGTTATTTGAAGATTTCGATCCATCTTCAGTTCATTTGATTTTTTGAGAAAAAATCCAACCTTCGATCCTAAAAGTTGGCCTTTGATTTGAAATCAATATCATCCGCGAATTCGAGCAAGTCTATGTCTACTGCCGATCCGCTTGAGGGAAGGAGATCAATCTGGGAATATTTTAGTGACAGCGAGCCGCTTCTAAAAGCAAGTTCAAGCTGCGAACCAATTCGAGGTGAAGAAGAAGCGAGTACATCCGGCCGAGATGATAGATCTATCCATAATTCTCCTCTTGCTGATTTGTTTCACTACCCAACACCAACAGGGCGATGCGAGGCGGTAGAGAATATTTCGCCGAAACAAATTTGCTTAGGAGCCAACGCTTCGCGACCTAATACCGTTTCTGGCGATGAGAATAGGCTTGTTATCGAGATCCCGAGCCTGCGAGTTAAACCCCTTGATTTGCCTATTGAACAACCTGCCCGTGTGAAAATTAAAGAATGCAACTGGGATTACAATCCTCTCGCAGAAAAAGAAAGACTTGAAGCCTGGGTTGGCTCTGGAACAACCAAAGTTAAGAAAACAAAGTCGAGGCGAAGACGACGGCCTCCTCCGGATTCTTTGTGGTGTGATAACGATTCGTTAACAGTCCTGCAAATTGAATGCGGGATTCCTGACGAAGTCGAACTGATCCCTCCGTCTCCTGATCAATGAGAGGATGATCCTCCTGCCGGTATGTTTACCGCGTATGAATGTTGGTTTAGGGACTGCTATCTCACCTTCCCAATCCCTGTGGTGATACTCCGATATATGTGGATCCATCACATTACATTGGCTTAAATTAATACGCGAGGAGTCCGTCAAATGGTGGGACTTTTGACGCGAGCTTCCGAATGTGGCGAGCCCCTCGGGGTCCGTCATTTCATTAATTTCTTAGATTTTTGCAAGAATAAGGGCCCGGATAGCAAGAAAAGTATAATTTGGCGAATCGTCCACAATACAAGATTATCAACGAGTTCCCGAATAAAGACCATGATGGGCGAAAATATTTCTTCTTTGTGCCGATATCTGCTGTGTCTGTTGGTGATGAGAACACGGTCAGGGCGAAGTGGAGAACCATTGGTAGATATTCTTGAAGTTTCCTCTTCGAGCTGCCTCTGGTCAGTTTCACTTGTTTTGATTTGATTTGTTTTTAAGCCATTTTATTTTATGATCGCAGCTCGACGTAGACTTGGTACTCATGTTCCTGGGATTGACGATCTACACAAGAAACTCAAAGCTCGGAAGTGTTATTGAGTTCGCCACTTTCATCTTTAAAGAGTTATTAGAGTGCGAGAATACACCCAATTAGACAAAGCAGATTATCAAAGCGAATCAGAAGATCTCGAAGCAATGCCGAACATCCCTATAATCCGCGATCTCAATAAAAAGAAGAAAATAGCAAGGAACAAGAAACCAACTGCCTCGATTGTTGCTAGTTCGGCTGCTGCCCCCGCGGGTGAAACGTCTGAACGGAGCATTACAAAAGAACATGCTCCAAGTGCTGACAAGAGAGACGAGGCAGCAGCTGGAGCCAAAGGTGATTCTCTTCTTGTTTCCCACTCTCAAGCAATCGTCATTGCTGACGAGACAGTCGACCCGAAGAAGGATGAGAGTCAAAAACAAAAACTTTCTGCTGCTGACAAAGGCAAGGGCAAAGCCAGCGATGTGAAGAAATCGCACTGCGATTTGCCCCTCTTGCTTCCCGCTGAATTAACTTCGCATGATCTGCGAACTGGAAAGGGTCTTTCTGCCATTGAACTCTACGACGATCCGTGTGCCGCGGCTGCTTTGATGGCAAAGATCACATACCCTGGGGATAACTTTCCAATCCCGAAAGTGTTGTTGAAGTGCGAGCTCTACAAAGAGTTCGCATCTCGCCAGATTAAAGTATTACCCTAAGCGTTTCTCCCCGTTTTTTGTAAACTTTTGATATATTTCTCTTACAATTCCATCTTTTTCAGGCCTTTTCCCACTTTAATAGAATGGTCATGGCGTATGACACTGAGGCGCGGTCGAAGCAGGTCTTTATTAACGAGGCTCAGGAAAAAGAAGAAGTTGAAAAGACAAGGGTTGCTAAACAGATGGGGGAACTCGCTATTGAACGCGACTCATATAAGAAGAACGCTGAAGACCTGCATAAGCATCTCCACAGAGTCTCCCATGAAAAGAAGAGAGATGAGCAAGAACTGTTTACCATTAAGGCGACATATCAACAGGACCTTGAAAAGGCTACATCTTTTGTGAGATGATCTGCGGCTTCTAAAGTTCAATCCAGACTGGACTGTGCTTATGAGTTGTTCAGAAAAATAATGAAGAAACCGATCAAGAACATGGTCTACCTTGCTCAAGCAGACGCGAACCTCTAATTCCTCGACGACATGGAAAACACTGAAGGTGAGCCCTTTGACCCGGTGGCAAAACGTACTGATCTTAGCGAAACCAAGGAAAAACGGGCTTCCAGCTATGAAGTTTTTGACGACCTGGCTGCCCAGCTAAGGAAGACCCTAGGTATGAACAATGTTGTTACCATTAGATTAATGGATATGCCTTTGTCTCCGCGAATCAAGATGGTCGTTAAGTCTATTGGTGTTTATGTAGCTTTTGGATCCAATGCTGGCCTTTTGGGAATGCACTTACAAGGCGAAGAGTTGCTCGACAATGAATCGGCCAAGACTGACAAGTCCATTGAACAAGACCAAGATAATGATCAACGCAAATCGGTCCCCTCCAATGAGGTCAATGCTCCAGCAGGACAAACTGACGAGCCGAATGTCGCCGAGAAGGTTGTTCCTGTTAAGGAGAAAGAAGATGAGAAGGAAGATGGCGAGCTTGCCGCCTAGTCTTGTTACGTTTTAAATTTGCTTTCAAGTTGTTTTGTAAAACTTGTTTATCGTGTTCCGGTGCCTGGATGGTTTTATCCATCTTAAGGCGCTTTTTTATTTTTACTCAGTTGGTTGAGTAAATATTTTAATGAATGCGATATTCGAAGTATGATTTACTTGTTGCTTAAGATTTGCCATGTTAGGCGAGGCCTGTTATAGTTTGTTCCAACGTTAAGCGAGGCCTGTTGTAGCTCGCTACTTTTAAACAAATTTTGGTGTACAGATTAATTCCACAGAGTCTCTGACTCGATTATATTTGCCAAGTTCGACCAGTGTTAAGTATAACTGGGTTTTGCGAGATGAACATCCTGGTTTACAGACATATTCCCATGAAAATATCCGCTCCAGTAATGAACTCTAAATTTATATAGCGTGTTTTTAATATCCGTTATGGATGTATAGGTATAATTTGTGATGGTGTTATATAGATCGCCATTATGGCCAGTAATGACGACGAATTGGTATGGATATCGCGTTTAGACTGTTAGTCGTTTGCGGATTGATTTCATCCTTCTATACTTCGCATTTTAGACAGTTCGGCAAGGCAAAGTCATTAATATATATCGCGTTTTGGGAGTATGAATATACGCACCCATTCCGCCTCCCCCCTCTTTTGAGGAGGGGGCAACTGAACCCGTCCGAAAACGAGCTGCCTATGTATCCTATACAGGGATCAAGTCGCCCCGTAGTTAAAGTCAAGAGACTTAGTACTTTTAGCAGTGGTACTTTTTCATATGTCGCGCGTTCCAGGATCGCGAGATCATTTTGCCTTGCATGTGGGCGATCTCGTAGACGTCCGGACGAACCACCTTCATGATTTGGTAAGGTCCTTCCCAGTGAGTGCCGAATTTGCCGGTATCAGATTCGGCCGTATTCTGGAATACCTCGCGAAGAACGAGGTCTCCTTCGTAAAAACTCCGAACTCGCACTCTGGAGTTGTAATACTTTGCTGACGCAGTTTGATATTCAGTCATCTTAATGAGAGCTCGATCATGTCTTTCGTTGACGAGGTCGAGCTCGTCGAGCATGAGGAGATGGTTGAGACCTTCCTGTTCCCGAAGTAGTCGCCGACAAACTCCTAGAAAATGGACCTCAGGAGGAATCACACACTCCCTTCCGTAGACGAGGACAAAAGGTGTTTCGCCCGTAGCGCAGTGGGGTGTGGTTCGATAGGACCATAAAATACCCTCGAGTTCATCTGCCCAACGACTCTTCTTAACATGAAGTCGAGTCTTCAATCCATGAATGAGTGTCTTGTTCGACGCCTCTGCTTAACCGTTGCCCTGCGGGCAGCGAGGTGTTGATTTATTGACTTTGATCTTCCATTTGTCGCAGAAGAGTTCAAATCGCTTGGAAATAAACTACGAACCATTTTCAGTCACTATTTCGTAGGGCACGCCATACCGGCAAATGATATTTTTCCAGATGAAGTTCTCGACATGTCGGTCCTTGATTGACCCAAATGCTTCTGCCTCAATCCACTTGGAAAAATAGTCTGTTAAGACCAGAAGATACTGTTTCTGCCGAGATGGGTGAAGCGGTCCATCGATATCCATCGCCCACCTTATAAACGGATAAGGAGAAGAGACCGAAATCAATAACTTTGTAGGTTGATGAATGAATGAACCATGATGTTGGTACTTCTCGCATTTAGCCACGAACAGCTCGTAGTCTTTTATCATGGTTGGCCAAAAATATCTGTGTCGTTTAATTCGGATGGCGAGCGAGCGGCCTCCGGAATGATTACCGCAAGATCCACCACAAACTTTGTGCATTATTCGGCGAGCTGCTTCTCCCTCAACGCAGACGAGGAGAGGACCGGACAGTCGCCACTAGAAGACATCATTGTGAAACAGAATGAAACGCAATGCCTGCGCTTTTAATTTGCGAGCTGCCTACTTGTCAATTGGTATGTCGCCGTCGGCAAGGTATTAGCGAATTCGCTCAATCCACTTAGTGTCACAACCGTAAATTGTGGTGTCGTCATCAATGGCATCCACTTCATGCGATGGTGGTAGTTCCTCGCTACATGGGTAAGCATCCTCTGGTAAGTCTTCGAGATGTTCGGGAAGAGGACCACGGTCAAAAGTTATATTATCGGGATCGAGCTCATTCTCCTCCATTACATCCGGGATTGTATCTACTTCGACTTTTTTGGACCGGTCGAGGTCCATCGAAACTGGTTTGGCAACAGCTTCGGACTTGTCAAGGTCCATCGTATCTTCCATGCAAGCAGTCGGCGAACCTTTGCTTAGATCTGCTCTCTTCTTCGCGGTTTGAGATCTTGTCAACACGTTGACCTCTTTGGCGACCACGATACTTGGTTTTTCAACAAACTCAATCGGGATAATTTTTTGACTTCATCTGGCTGTGTCGACGAGCCGAGTGAAGCGAGTGCATCTACTTGCGAGTTTTCTGCCCTCGGAATTCTTGTTAAAGTAAAAACTTCAAATTCCGCTGTTAATGTTTTGACAAGGGCGAGATAGGCTTCCATGCGTTCGTCCTTTAATGCGTATTCGCCGTTGAATGTATTCACGACGAGCTGAGAATCGCAAAAAACATTTACCCTTGTCATTTTAAGCGCTTTAGCCAATCGAAGACTCGCGAGTAAGGCTTCGTACTCTGCCTCATTTTTTGATGCTTTGAAGCCAAGGCGGAATGACTGTTCCAACGATTCTCCGTTTGGTGACGACAGCGGAATGCCTACTCCCGATCCGTGCTTAGATGACGAACCGTCAACATGTAATTGCCAAATTTGAGATGGATCCTCTTTTTCTGTCGAAGTTGCTGCCTCATGTAGATCGATTGGAAAATCGGCCAACATTTGTGCCTTGATTGTCGTCCTACTGCGATATTCTATATCCCTACTTAGCGAGTCGCCCAGACTGAGTTGGACTATGGAGAATAGTTCGTAGTGGAAAAGTACTGAGAACTACGACCGAATGGGATTGGAAATAAGGTTGCAGCTTGCGAGCCGACATAATAACTGCGAGTGCTAATTTTTCTGTCAGAGGATATCTTGTTTCTGCATCGGTTAACGACTTGATGACGTAAAAAACGGGCTTTTGCTCTGCGCCGTCTGCGCGAACCATCACTCCACGTACTGCCGATAAAGAAACCGCAATGTAAAGATAGAGAGGTTTGCCCGTAATAGGTTTTGCTAAAACGGGAGGAGTCTCGAGATACTGTCTCAACTCCTAGAAGGCTGCTTCACACTTCTCTGTCCATTCGAACGCATGTCGATCTACCCCCTTCTTTTTATCCCTAAGCGTGTCATATAAAAGGCAAACATCTATCGGTAGATCGCGAGATAAAACTATTCAAAGCTGCAACTCTGCCTGTCAATCGTTGGACCTCACTTTCTGTTCTGGGCGAGGCCATCTGGATGAGCGCAGTGATTTGCTTTGGATTAGCTTCGATCCTGCAACGAGTTACCATATAGCCGAGGAATTCACCCGACATCACGCCAAAACAGCACTTGGTCGGGTTAAGCTTCATGTTATACTTGTTTAATAGCGCGAAGCATTCTGCGAGATGGCCAACATGATCCTTCTCTTCGAGCGATTTGACGAGCATGTCATCAATGTAAACCTCCATTGTCTTGCCGAGGTGGTCCACAAACATCCTATTCACCAATCGTTGATAAGTAGCCCCAGCATTCATAAGGCCAAAAGGCATGACCTTGTAGCAGTAGATCCCACGATCTGTTATGAAAGATATTTTGTTGCGATCAGCAGGGTGCATGAAGATTTGATTGTAGCCAGAAAACGCATCCATAAACGATAGTAATTTGTTCCCAGCGGTGGCCTCGACGAGGCGGTCGATATTTGGAAGAGGGAAACTGTCCTTTGGGCATGTCTTGCTCAAATCTGTGAAGTCTACATAGACTCGCCATTTGCCGTTCTTCTTCTTCACGACT
Source organism: Draba incana (assembly GCA_963576765.1). Classification (NCBI taxonomy): domain Eukaryota; kingdom Viridiplantae; phylum Streptophyta; class Magnoliopsida; order Brassicales; family Brassicaceae; genus Draba; species Draba incana. The sequence continues at coordinate 28,464,329 of OY755217.1, read as the reverse complement.
ACTAGATTAGTGAGCCAATCTGGATATTTGACTTCAAAAATTGAACCGACTCGCAAGAGTCTCTCTACTTCATCATTTACCGCTTGAGCTTTATGCAGCCCAAGTCGTCTTCGCTTTTGCTTCACAGGTTTAAAGGTTGGATCAACATTCAACTCATGACTGGTGATACTGATATCGATCCCGAGCATATCTTCGGCCGCCCATGCAAAAGTATTGATGTTGTCCTTAAGAAATTTGGTGAGGTCAAACTTGACTGCCTTGTCTAGTGTTGCACCTATCTCCACACATTTCTTTAGGAGTTCATCATCTATGCTAACCGATGTGACGGGTTAGCAGGTCAGACTCGCTCCTTCCTCTTCACGGGTCTCTGCAATCTGTAATTGCTATAAAAGGTCCGAGAGCTCCTTGATGGGCTCCTTGTTGGTCTTAATCTTTTTTCGTTTCTCGCTCGGAATCAGAATTATCGCCTGATTCCATAGCTTGTGCGCGGCCATGAAACAAGATCGTGACGCCGCCTGACTTCCTCTGATTGTTTTGATCCTGTTTCTTGTTGGAAACCTAAGGCAGAGATGGTACGTTAAGGCAACATCACGCATTGAATTGAGCCAAGGGGTTCCCATTATAACGTTGTAAATCACTGGGCTATCGGATACCGCGAACTCTACTATTTTAGTCACTCCTTCCGCACACACTGGAAATTTGATCGTTCCGAGTGTCATTGTTGTCTCGCCATTGAACACAGTCAAGGGTTTAGGATGAACTTCAATCTGAGCGAGATTGATTTCTATGCATTTAAGAGCGTCTACAAAAATGATATCCACCGTGCTTCCCGTATCAATCAAGACGCGAGCCGTGTCCCAATCAGTGATGAGTAGTCGAATGACAAGCGGGTCATCATGAGGTTTGTCAATGTTGCCAACCTTTCACTCTTCAAACTGGATGATGTCGTTTGGAAACTTTGACGGGATAGGTTTGTTTGCTCCTACCTCAGCTCGTCGTTGGAAAGCTTTCGTTTCGGGCCACCTTGGCCCTCATTATTGTTCTGCTTGTCTCGTTTGTTGTTCTCGTTACGGTTGCCTTCTTCTGCAGCATCATCGAATTGCTCAAGTTGAAAGTCATCAACACTTATATTCCCTATGAGTTTGCCGGTAGCCAACTTCACTGCAAGTCGCGAACCGAGAACTCTGCAATTAGCCATTGAATGTCCGCTTGTTCGGTGTAAGTCACAGTATGCTGATTCATCATACTGCGTGTTCCTCGTCCATGTGTTGCCGTAACTGCGGCCTGGAGTGCCTCTTCCACGGCCTCGCCCTCTACCTCGATCGTAGCCAGGCGAGTCCACCTGATAGTTGTGGGCGCCTTTAAAACCTCCCTCGTGCTGGACAAAGTTTCCATGTTGCTGGAGCTTCTTGCAAATTGGGATTTCTTGCTTTCCCGTACTTTTGGGCCAGAGTTCTGGTTTCATCTTCGCTCTTTGCGAAACCATTTGCAAGATGGAGTGCATCTTGACTAGACGAGGGCTCATGAACTGTCATCTCCTTTCGGAAATCCGAATTATACCAAAGGGCTTTCCGCAACGCGCTTAGTGCAGACTTGTCGTCAATCCCTTTTACCTGAGTAAGTATAGCCTTGAAGCATTTAATGAATTTTCCCAAGGGTTTGTTGGCTGTTTGCGAGATGGTGTAAAGATCTGCCTCTGACGACCTTCACTCGATTAAGATGGCATAATGCTTTAAGAATGCTTCAGAGAGCTGCGCAAAGTTGCCAATCGAGTTCCTCTCCATTCCTGTAAACCAATGGAGAGCTGCCCCCTTGAGATGATCCATGAATAGGAGGCAGTAGCCTATGTCCCTCTCCTCGGGTCAGAAATTAGCTCGCCCCATAGCGATTGAGAATGCTGTAATGTGCTCCATGGGGTCGCCCTTTCCATTGTAAACAGGGACCTTGATTCCTTAGATCGGATAGACGTGCCTTGGTTATTCGCTCGGTAAAAGGAGTGGTGCGAGCTTCTTCAAGAACCTGGTCGATTTTGGGTGCCTTGCTGGTTGTGCGATGCACTTTTGATCGCATTTCCTTGAGATCGCAGGCAGTCTGCTGCATGATTTCTTTGAGCTCGTCCATCTCCCTCTGCTGCGCATTAATAGCTATTCTGCGATTGGGTTGGGCTTCGGCCTGCTCTACCCATCGCAGATTCTCCGCGATTTCGTCGTCATTCCGATCTTGGACACAATTGATCCGTCTGCTGGATCAGACAGCTCCTACGAATTCATGCTCTTCCTCCAGATCATATGCAATCTCAACGATGTCGTCAGGTGCGCACGTGACGGGGATGGCCCCATCTCTGAGAGGTGTTGATGTATGATCCTCGCGGGCTCTGCGAGCTCAAAACGTGCCCGCTGGGGTGGAGAAGAGATTGGTCAGGGTAATTGATATACTCTATACTTTACCTATATTTATACTTATTCTAAAGTATTTTCAAAGCATTTCAATAAAGTTTTACACCAAAGAGGTAGTTTTTCCTCGTATTTCTAGTTTTAGGTTGTTAACAGGGAATGTCGTCAAAATGGACCAAAAAGAGCTTAAAGAGGCGTATTTCAATCCACAACAAGTTTTACAAGCCAAGGACACAGCACAAGCCAAAGATTAGTCAAGATATTATACTTTATCAAGTTGGACAGAACTGATAGCTCCGAAATTTAGCCACGGACGGAGGGTCCAATCAACTTGGAAGGTTATGAAACTCTGACAGATTCAAGGTCTTTGAGTCAGCTCTCTAATGGACTTATAATTATCTCAATTGGAGTTGTGAGCAAGCAGATACACTCGTTTTACTGAAGACATGTCAAACTGCCTCGAAAGAAGCAGGCGCAGAAGTGACGGACTCGTGGTCCAGTGCCACAGACCGATGCCAAGCCTCATGAAGACACTGAAGACCCAGACCCCGGACACGTGATCTTGACCGGTGTCATGGACCGGTGCCGTGAAGCAATTTCGCCAAAAAGGCTTTTTAACCCAAAACTAAACCCTAGAAGACCCTAGACTTATAAATACTTGTTTTTAGCCTCTTGTATTGGTGTGCCGAAATTATAAAACAATTTTAACATAGAGAAGCAGCCAGCACATCCCCTTGGGGATTCCATCATAGATTTGAGTTTCAAGAGCTTCTGGTGGATGATCTCGCTTTGTATCTCGATATAGAGAACAATCCTTCAACCCTTACTCTTTAATTCAAGTTTATTCATCATGTTTTCATCATCTATTTTTTTGATTTCGTGCACCATGCTTGAGTAATTTCGTTAGTTAGGTTGTAGGCAAATCAAAGAGTTCATGGATTGTTAGCTTTTATCGAAACCTTTAGGGAAAATATATTGTTCTTCATCTTTACTTGAGCTTAATGTTGTGTGCTCTTCTGATCAACTAGCATCAGATCATGGGTTAATATACTCTCCAAAAGCTTGTATATTGCTTGAACTAGTATTTGGTGAGTAATGCGTTATAACAATTTAACAGGTTAGTTATAGAGTATTATGAACAATCGAATCTTGTGCTTTCTGCGTGTTTTCACTTTGTAATAACCATCGAAAGTTGAGTCTATTAGGGTGTTAAAACATAGTAATCGGAGCCACGAAAATGGAAAGGTTATACCATAGTGATTCGAGTTCTAGATCAATTTCCCTGAATTTCGATATATAGTTAATAGTTTATGAGTCTCTGCGATAAACCTACTGCCTAGCGTTTGTTTAATCTAATTTTCAACCAATTTTATTTGCTATCCCGTTACCTCAAAACCCCAACCTTTATTTTGTTTTAGTTTGATTCAATTTCTAAAGATTCGTAGTACAATATCTAGGTCCTTGTGATTGCTGTGCACTTGCAGTTTTATAATTAGGTAAAACTTACACCCCATCAAGTTTTTGGCGCCTTTGCCGGGGACCTAAGCATCATTGTCTACGAATTTCGGACTAGAATCTAGTCTAAAACGTATTTATTTCTTTTTGCAATTTTAATTTTTGGTTTTCCTTTTGTTTTAGTGTGTTTCAGGAGACTAATAGGGAAGGATGGTCACTACTGGTCCAGACCAGCGGCCACCGTAGCCCCAACTTCCTCTTGAAGCCAACCCTAATGAGCCACACACCAGTAGCGCGACTCATATCCAACTGTTGGAGACAGGGCGTCTTAACAACGAAAATCGACAACAAACCGATGAAGGAGAGTGGCGAGCACTTAACCATGAGATTATTGGAGATTCCGAGAAGACATCCATGCTACTCATAGACCGAAGCCCATTCTCTCTCTCACCGCAAGACGTGAATTTCAAGATTAAAGCACAAGTGGTTACACTTGTGAAGCAAGATCAATTTGGTGGACTTCCCGAAGAAAACCCTTTGGATCACATTGATAATTTTGAGAACTTTTGCAACACCGTCAACACAAGTGGAGCTCCCGTCGACCACCTCAAATGCCGATTATTCATCTTTTCTTTAGCCGGAAAAGCACTTCGATGGATAAAGCTACTATCGGTAAAATCTATAACCTCTTGGAAGGAGTGCAAGAGGATCTTTCTTGAGAAGCTCTTTACTAAGAAGAAACTTCATACTTTGAGAGCGAAGATCGCAAGCTTTGAACAAGGTCCCATCGAGCCTTTTCCCGAATGTTTGGAACGTTACAAGGAGTACCTCAAAGATTGTCCACACCATGGTTTCTCCGAGAACAGCTTGTGGAACGGTTTCTATCAAGGTATCAAGCCAGAATACAAGCGTCTCCTCGATGTTGGAAGCAATGGAAACTTCATGAACAAGCCCGTGAATGAAGTAAAGGAGTTCATTGAGAACTTAGCCGCTAGCCAAAACAACAACCAACCAAACTACGAAGAAACCGTCAAAGCGATAAACACTAGCACTACAAGTTTTGGAGGAATCCGTTCTAAAGCCTACTGTGCACTTGCACAAGAAGCCGTGAAGAGCCAAAACAAGTTCAGGAGAGTGTATGATCAAGAGCCGTGCAAGATCGACTTGGACGATGGACCGGAAGATGATTTTAGAGAAGTGAATTGCGTTGGAACACAATACCAAGGAGCAAGAGTGATAGATTCAAACTATGGGCTCAACGGAGGATATTATTCTAATTGAAATCAACCCCTAGATGTCTACAATCAGTCCAAACCGAGCTACGGAGAAGAAGAAAGAGGAAACTACTTTAGATCGATGAGTTCGCCGAGTAGATTCCAAGGCGGTAGCCAAGATAATTTGGAGCGACAGCTTAAATCCATTAAGAATGAGATTCATTCTCATCTAGAAACTCTAAAAAGGGAGATGATGTTTAAGATGAATGGATTGAGCCAAGAATTTGGCGTAAAGTATGAAAGCGCCCACTATAGGATAAAGAACGCCGAGTCTCAGACAACGGCTATCGCGGACATATCAAAAAAACCTGCAGGGTTTCTTCCGGGAAAGGTAGAGATAAATCCAAAAGAGAAACCGATACATGCCATTATCCTAAGAAGTGGAACGCAACTAGATGAAGTGCTGATGCCCAAAAAAGCCGAGACTTCAAGACCGAGAGAAAGAGAACCGAGACCCATCATCGATCTAGAAGAAGAGAAAGAGGAAGAACTCCTCATTGAAAAAGAAAGAAAAGTCGAATCGACAAAAGGGAGAGAGAAAAAGAAGGAGCCGACACCCGAAGCCCTTGATGGCTCTATTGAGGACAACGTAGAAATACCTCCCAAACCACCCCTTTACAAACCGAAGGTCCCATATCCAAGCGCCTTGATCAAGACAAGGAAGGAGATGGAACGATTAAAGTTAAAGGAGCTAGTGAGCCAATTGAATATGAGACTGCCATTCCTTGACGCGTGTATGATCATTCCATCCCTACAGAAGTATATGAAAGGAGTCATATCCAGCAATGTTAGCCTCGAAGAAGTAGTGATGATGATCTCACAAGAGCTTGGAAAGCATCTCAATAGTAAAGGAATGAAGAAACTGGAAGATCCGGGAAGTTTTGACCTGTCATGTGACATCGAAGGAAGCACTTTCGATAGGTGTTTATGTGACCTTGGCTCAAGCGTGAACCTAATGCCTTAATCGGTTGTTAGACGACTCGAAATCACTAGCTTCATACCTACTAGGATCAAGCTCATCTTCGTGGATCACTCTGTAAGGCGTCCAGTAGGTATCATTGTCGATTTATTGGTTAAAATTGGAGAATGTTCTATTCCTGCGGATTTTGTGGTTCTAGAACTAGATCAAGAGCCTAGAGATCCTATCATCCTTGGGCGACCATTCCTAGCCACCGCTGGAGAAATGATAGACGTTAAAGGTGGGGTCATTAAGCTGAATTTAGGAGACTTAACCATGCAATTCGATGTCAGGAATTACAAGAATACGCCAACCATGCAAGAAGGAGTTTTCCTTGTTGACCAATTAACCGAGGCATCCGAAGAACTATTTGAAGAACTCATCCTAAATGACTCTCTAGAAATAGCTATACAACAACAATACCGAGAAGAAGGGTGTTTCAAGGACGAAGCTCAAGAGTATGCGGAACTCCTGGAGATACCTCATTCGTACGATAAGATGGTAGCCTATCTTTCCCTAGAGAACAAAAAGGACGAAGCAATGCAACCTAAAATTCCAAAGGAAGACCGAGACCCTTGGAGCGAGCTCAAGGCCCCAAAGGTCGAACTCAAGGAACTTCCTGTTGGGCTGAGCTACGCATTTTTCGGTCCTAATGAGACTTATCCTGTTATTATTAACTCCAACCTTAGTGAAAATGAGACTTCACTACTCCTATGTGAGTTAACAAAACATCGAAAAGCTCTAGGATATTCTTTACGAGACATTTTAGGGATCTCTCCGGAACTATGTATGCACCGCATCCATTTGGAAGACGAATCTTCTTCGTCAATATAACATCAACGGACACTTAACCCAAACCTCAAAGAAGTCGTAAAGAAAGAGATCATGAAACTCTTGGAAGCGGGCGTTATATACGCTATCTCCGATAGTACATGGGTGAGTCCAGTGCATGTAGTGCCCAAGAAAGGAAGAGTCACGGTTGTGAAAAATGAGCACGACGAGCTCATACCTACGAGGACAATCACCGGACATCGAATGTGTATCGATTACAGGAAGCTTAACTCTGCTACCCGAAAAGATCACTTCCCTCTTCCTTTTATTGATCAAATGCTTGAACACCTCACTAACCATCCTTACTATTATTTTCTTGATGGTTACTCAGGATTCTTCCAAATCCCCATTCACCCGGGTGATCAAGAGAAGACAACGTTCACATGTCCCAATGGCACCTTCGCCTATAGGAGGGTACCGTTTGGATTGTGTAATGCCCCGGCCACATTCCAAAGGTGCATGATGGCCATTTTTACGGATTACATCAAAGACATAATGGAAGTATTCATGGATGACTTTTCAGTTTACGGCTCTTCTTTCGAAGACGGTTTATCAAATCTTGGAAAGGTTCTACAACGCTGTGAAGATAAACACCTTGTGTTGAATTAGGAGAAGTGCCACTTCATGACGGGATTGTGCTGGGACACCGAGTCTCAGAAAGAGGAATCGAAGTTGACAAGGCTAAGATAGAAGTGATGGTCGGACTGCAACCTCCGTCTAACGTCAAAGGTATTCGGAGTTTTCTCGGACATGCAGGATTCTATAGGCGATTCACCAAAGACTTCTCCAACATCACAAGACCACTTACAAGGCTGTTGTGCAAGGATACTACTTTTGAGTTTGATGAAGAATGACATACCGCCTTCAATAAGCTAAAGCAAGCATTGATAACCGCACCGGTTGTTCAATCGCCGGATTGGGAACTCCCCTTTGAAATCATGTGCGACGCTAGCGATTATGCGGTAGGAGCGGTGCTAGGACAGCGGAAGGATAAGAAGTTAAATGTTATCTACTATGCTAGTAGAACCTTGGACGAAGCCCAGTGCAACTACGCTACTACGGAAAAGGAACTACTTGCCATTGTCTTTGCTTTCGAGAAATTTTGGTCGTATCTAGTAGGAGCTAAAGTCATCGTTCACACCGGCCACGCCGCTCTACGATATCTCTTGTCTAAGAAGGATGCAAAACCACGATTAATTCGATGGATACTCTTGCTGCAAGAGTTCGATTTGGAGATTAAGGATAAGAAGGGAATAGAGAATGGTGTTGCGGATCATCTTTCTCGGATGCGCATAGAAGAAATGCTACCCATGAATGATTCCTTGACGGAAGAGCATGTATACGCTCTGAACTCTATCCCACGGCCAAGACCAAGAGCCCATCAATGCCCAACCATGAAAAAGAAGACGGCATTTGCAACTCCATGGTATCACCATATAGCTAACTACCTAGCCGTGGATATCGAACCACCGATGTTTTTTGGTTATAGGAAGAAAAAGTTTCTCACGGAGATCAAGTCTTACTATTGGGACGAACCTTATCTCTACAAGAAGTTCCGAGACAACTTATTCCGGAAGTGCGTCCCAGAAGAAGACATTGAGGGTGTAATACATGGTTGCCATGGCTCGGCATATGCAGGTCACTTTGCAACTTTCAAAACAGTTGCTAAGATACTCCAAGCCGGTTTTTGGTGACCTACACTTTTCAAAGACACTCACGAGTTCGTATCTAGGTGTGATGCATGCCAAAGGATGGTCAACATCAATAAAAGAAACAAGATGCCACAGAATTTTATCCTCCAAGCCAAAGTTTTTGATGTGTGGGGAATCGACTTTATGGGCCCTTTCCCAATGTTTTTCGGAAATCAATACACCCTAGTTGCAGTGGACTATGTCTCCAAATGGGTAGAAGTTGTTGCCACACCTACAAATGATGCAGCAGTTGTCATCAAGCTTTTCAAATCCACTATCTTCCCGCGTTTCGGTGTTCCAAGAGTCGTGATTAGTGACGGAGGAACGCACTTCATCAACAGGTCTTTTGATCATTTCTTGAAGAAGCATGGAGTCCGGTATAAGGTATCCACCGCATATCACCCTCAAACGAATGGACAAGTGGAAGTATCAAACAGGGAGATCAAAGCCATTCTCCAAAAGATAACCGAAAAGACAAGAAAAGATTGGTCGGAGAAACTAGACGATGCGCTTTGGGCTTAATAGGACAGCCTTTAAAACGCCATTGGGAACAACGCCGTTCCATATAGTCTACGGTAAAGCTTGTCATCTGCCAGTGGAGCTCGAATACAAAGCAGCTTGGGCAGTAAAGGAGCTCAACTTCAACCTCAAGACAGCTGGAGAAAGACGTTTGATTCAATTGAACGAGATGGAAGAGATCCGCCACTTGGCATACGAGAATACTAAGATCTACAAAGAAAAGACCAAGGCCTTCCACGACAAGAAAATCATACCGAAGAATCTTGAACCAAACGACCGGGTTTTACTTTCCAATTCACAACTCAAACTCTTTCTAGGTAAGCTTCGTTCTCGATGGTCCGGACCCTTTACAATAAAGGAGGTAAGACCATACGGAGTTGTGACACTCTTGGACAAGAATGGAAATGAGTTCATTACGAATGGACAACGCCTAAAACCATATCGCGCTGACACCAAGTATGATGAAGAGGTTAACATCATCTTGGATGAACCACCCGACATCTAACTATCAAAGGAGTCGAGCTAAACGACCTTAAACAAGCGCTTTGTGGGAGGCAACCCACATTTTTAATTTTATTCATGCTTGAATTAGTTTTAAATTTTCATTTCTAAGTTTTCAAAAATTTTAAAAGTTTTGTAATATTATTAATTTTGGTTTTTGCAGATCATAAAAAAAAAAAGGGAAAATCGCATTTTTAACCTTCAAGGTTGAATTTACTAGCACTTTAAACCTTGATGGAATATCACCATCACTTTAATTATTCAAACTTGAAACTTTGACACATTAAACTTTCAAACTACGTTTTTAGTTTGCGCCGCCACATTTTTATTATTAAAATAATTCAAAAAATAATTTTTATTATTAAAATAATTCAGAAAATAATTTTTATTATTAAAATAATTCAGAAAATAATTTCTATTCAAAAATAATAATAAGCGTCACAATAATTTTTTAAAATTCGAAAAAATTGGATAAAAAATTCTGAAACTTAAAAAAATAATAATAAATTTTATAATGATTTTTTAAAAAATAATACATTCGCTTTTAAATTTAAAACTTAATTTTAAATTTTAAATTTCCAAATTTATAATCTTCAAAACTTTAAAAAACAAAAATTATGAAATAAAGCTATAACAGCAAGAAATTTTTCACCCAATATTTTTCGAATTTGCTGAAACAAATTTTGCGTAAATATTTTCCCAATATTTTTCTAACTTTAAAAATTTATAACTGTTGGAAGATTGAAATTTTTTAATAATAAACATCACAGTTCCAAAAATATTGGGTGAAAAATTTCAATCTTGCTGTTATAGCTTTATTTCATAATTTATGTTTTTAAAGCATTTTTAAAGTTTTGAAGATTATAAATTTAGAAATTTAAAATTTAAAATTAAGTTTTAAATTTAAAAGCGAATGTATTATCTTTTGAAAAATCATTATAAAATTTACTATTATTTGTTTCAGTTTCAGGATTTGTTTATCCATTTTTTCGAATTTTTAAAAATTATTGTGATGTTTATTATTATTTTAATAATAAAAATTATTTTCTGAATTATTTTAATAATAAAAATTATTTTCTGAATTATTTTAATAATAAAAATGTGGCGGCGCAAACTAAAAACGTAGTTTGAAGGTTTAATGTGTAAAAGTTTCAAGTTTGAAGAATTAAAGTGAGAGTGATATTCCATCAAGGTTTAAAGTGCTACAAAACCCAACCTTGAAGGTTAAAAATGAGATTTTCCCAAAAAAAAAATGACGCTGGACGGTCCGAGACCCGAACGGAGGCCCCAGACACGCGCCCGCGACCGGTGTGCCTACCGATCCGCGAGCCGAGCAGTCACAGGAGCCCAGGCCTCGGACAGCGTCCACGTCCGGTGCGAGAGACGAAACCGCGTCCCGCGAGACCCAGACTCCGGACACGCGCACCGGACACAGGATTTTGTCCGGTGCCGCGAGCGTCCCACGTCCTGATCCGCGCCCCAGCCCGAAACATGCACCCATGCCCGTACCCTTTCAAAGGAACCAACCCGCGAACCGTACCGACTAGTTTCGACCAAGGTAAATTTTCTTTTTCCTAATTTCCATTTACAATTTTTGTATCCTTTACCATTTTTAATTTTACATCAAGACGGTGTAAATTAAGTCTGGGGGGATTGTTGTTACTAACACGTTTTCTCGTGTTTTGTTTAAAAAGTTCGATTTTCAAAAAAAATAAATTATTATATGGTTTGGAGCATTAACATTTTCAGAAATGTATGCTTAGATGTATGGTTCAGTGATTTATCACCAGATGAGTTCAGGAAGCCGATTCAGAAACCTTCATGACCGGACTCGCCCCATCCCAATACGGTTTTGCCTCGCTGACACTAAACTGATTTTGACTCTATTTACATTAGCCATCTCATTGTTTCTCGTTACGGAGTTAGACCTGGAAACGTAATATACGTTCAAAACACTTCTACTTTTCTTTTTACCCCTTTCAGTGTCTTGAGCGACCAGCTTATTTTTAGTTAGTACCCTACCTAAGCCCTTAACCTTTCCTTCAGACCACTTGCACTTCTTTTGCTATGTTCCCTATGCAGATATGTGTAAAAACGTCGGAGAGAAAAGGGTCGACGCAATTTTCCAATCACTAGAAGATGCAAATACCAATACAAGAAGGAAGGAGTACAACAACGGATTTACAAAAGAATTTACAGAGAGTCTGGCCGATCCTTGGAAGCTTATATCATGGTAAAATTTCGTGCCCTACTTGACTCACATCTTTATGATTCCATTTCCCCTATTCATCAAAAAAAAAAAAAGGTGGGATGGTATTCAAAGAGTCTTAAGGCTAGACAATACCAAGGATGATCAAGACACAATGGAGAGATGAGTGGAAGAATTTTTACGAAAGATTCCCGGAGAAAAGTCTAAGTCTGGGGGGAGAAAAGGCGAATTACAAAGTGATTGGGAAGTTGTGGACTTCAATAGATCCGTTCTCTCTTGCGATTTTGCATAATGTCGTGCAACCCAGAGAAAATGGTAACCCTAAACACTTATAGCCTCACCCATTAAACTAGTCTTTCCTATACCGAGCCGTTTACCTAACGATTCCTTAATGAGAAAGTCCACACTTAGAGTCAATTGAAAGTGCGGTTGAAACTTGGTGAGATTTGTTATTTGAGTATGGAACAGGCTGCAAAAGTTATGCTTGGCGGATGAAAGAGTCGCCCTCGGACCGATCGCGAATCATAGCATCGACGCTATGTTCATCAGAAATTGTAAGTCTCCCGTATTTTCAAACCTCTTTTCTATTTTTGGATTTTGCTTGAGGACAAGCAAGGTTTAATTCTGGGGGAGTTGATATACTCTATATTTTACCTATATTTATATTTATTCTAAAGTATTTTCAAAGCATTTCAATAAGGTTTTACACCAAAGAGGTAGTTTTTCCTCGTATTTCTAGTTTTAGATTGTTATCAGGGAAAGTCGTCAAAATGGACCAAAAAGAGCTTAAAGAGGCGTATTTCAATCCACAACAAGTTTTACAAGCCAAGGACACAGCACAAGCCAAAGATTAGTCAAGATATCATACTTTATCAAGTTGGATATCAAGTTGGACAGAACTGATAGCTCCGAAGTTTAGCCATGTACGGAGGGTCCAATCAACTTGGAAGGTTATGAAACTCTGACAGATTCAAGGTCTTTGAGTCAGCTCTCTAATGGACTTATAATTATCTCAATTGGAGTTGTGAGCAAGAAGATACACTCGTTTTACTGAAGACATGTCAAACTGCCTCGAAAGAAGCAGGCGCAGAAGTGACGGACTCGTGGTCCAGTGCCACAGACCGGTGCCAAGCCTCATGAAGACACTGAAGACCCAGACCCCGGACACGTGATCTTGACCGGTGTCATGGACCGGTGCCGTGAAGCAGTTTCGCCAAAAAGGCTTTTTAGCCCAAAACTAAACCCTAGAAGACCCTAGACTTATAAATACTTGTTTTTAGCCTCTTGTATTGGTGTGCCAAAATTATAAAACAATTTTATCATAGAGAAGCAGCCACCACGTCCCCTTGGGGATTCCATCATAGATTTGAGTTTCAAGAGCTTCCGGTGGATGATCTCGCTTTGTATCTCGATATAGAGAAGAATCCTTCAACCCTTACTCTTTAATTCAAGTTTATTCATCATGTTTTCATCATCTATTTGTTTGATTTCGTGCACCATGCTTGAGTAATTTCGTTAGTTAGGTTGTAGGCAAATCAAAGAGTTCATGGATTGTTAGCTTTTATCAAAACCTTTATGGAAAATATATTGTTCTTCATCTTTACTTGAGCTTAATGTTGTGTGCTCTTCTGATCAACTAGCATCAGATCATGGGTTAATATACTCTCCAAAAGCTTGTATATTGCTTGAACTAGTATTTGGTGAGTAATGTGTTATAACAATTTAACAGGTTAGTTATAGAGTATTATGAACAATCGAATCTTGTGCTTTCTACGTGTTTTCACTTTGTAATAACCATCGAAAGTTGAGTCTATTAGGGTGTTAAAACATAGTAATCGGAGCCACGAAAATGGAAAGGTTATACCATAGTGATTCGAGTTCTAGATCAATTTCCCTGAATTTTGATATATAGTTAATAGTTTATGAGTCTCTGCGATAATGATATAGCACATTTTAGGCATATTTTGACCCTTGTTTTCTAGGGTTTTATCGAGTCTTTCTCCCTTGTATCGAGTCTTTTCAGGTCTAAAAGTGGCTGGAATGAAGTATTGGAGTTTGCTAGGAGGTTTGGTGGAAAAGAAAGGAAAACGCGATCTTTTTGGAGATTTTGGAGTCAAAAAGGACCACCTGCTCTCTGAAACGATGTACCTGCTCCCCAGAAGATTTACTTTGAAGATTCTCATTGAAAGTGAATATTCACCAAGAATATTTACCCTAGATTCACCTTGGATTCACCCAGCCGTCGTAGCCTTTAAAAAGGAAATACTTTGGAGAATAAAGGACACGCTTTCTTTTGCCTTTTTACACACGTTTTTGGATCGAAAGAACCCTAGGGAGATTTTTGCTTCTTTGCTTTTGGATTTCAAGTCTTGTTCTTCCACCTGTGATTGAAGCTTTCTTGAACCCTTTCTCTTTAATTAATTTCATGAATTCATTCATCTCTCTCTCTGTGTTTTTCGTTCCATGATGTGCCAGTAAGCATAGATAGGACTTCATACATATTTTGATATCTTCATCTAATGTCGAATTTAATGCCTAGACTAGCTTGATCACCTAGCCTTTGATTTTAGGTTAAATTTACTCATCAAAAGTGTAGTAAATTGCTTGAATAGACTTAGATGGGCGTGTTGATCCTTAGTCAACGACAGTTAAAGTTAAGGCAACCCGTGAACTTATCAATCTTAATCGCTAATGCTTGTTAACCTCTTTAGGCTCAAACGACAGTTTAGGGTGCTAGATTGATTGATAAAGTTGTTGATGCCACGAAAGTGGATCCTCATAAAACGTGATTGTGTTCTAGATTAGTGCTTGAATTAATATCTTGAATAATTGTTTGGTTATTGATTTTCTATCCCCTGAGATAATAACCCTAGTCTAACGTTTTTATCATATTTGTTTACAACCGATTTTTACTTTGTTTTGCTATTTAATTTGTGACACTTAAACCAAACCACCTGAATCGCTTAGCTAGAATTATGTTTAAAGGAATTAAAGTGTATTGCCGGTCCCTGAACAAACCTAAATCTGTATCTACATCAGATTAGTAATTTAGGACTTGAGTTCTTAAAAGAGGTAAAAATCATGTTATCAAATTGGCGCCGTTGTGACGGGGACCTACTTCGATACCTTTAGTTTTAAAATATGTTTCTAGACTAAGTACTAATTCGTTCTTTTTGTTTCTCTTGCTTGTGTTTCAGGTGCATGAAACCAAAGTCTACCCGAAAGAGTCGACAAACACCTCTCGTGTATCTGAACAACTGGGAACTTGCAAGACTAGAACGAACCAACCGAAAGACAAAGTCTAATATGGTCAACATGGAGGACCAAACAGACATTGACATGGTAGCCGAGATGAAGAGGCTACAAGATCAGATGGCTCAGCTGCAGCAGCAGCAAAACCGTGACCAACAGCAAAACCGTGACCAGCAGCAAAACCGTGACCAGCAGCAAGAACGTACCATAGGGGATATGGACAATCCCCATGCTTTCTACCGGAACCGAGCTGCTATAGTTCCCCCTCCTGTTGACCGAAATGATTATGAGATCAAACCGCAGATGATATCGCTGGTTAAGCAGCATTTGTTCCATGGATTGCCTGCTGAAATTCCGATGGACCATATAGAGAATTTCGAGGAGATTTGCTCCACGACAAGCTCTAATGGGATGAACCCGGATTTCTTAAAGTGCAAGCTTTTCGCCTTCTCGCTCGCGGATAAGGCTTCACGGTGGCTCAAGTCCTTACCGGCTGGATCCATCACGACTTGGCCGCAATGTAGAGCAGTGTTCTTGGACCACTTCTACACCAAAACCATGACCGTGAGTCTAAGGAACAAGATCTCCACGTTTCAGCAACATTCAGGAGAGTCCTTTTGTGAGGCATGGGAACGGTTCAAAGAGTACAAGAGGGAATGTCCACACCATGGGTTTATTGATGAGAATTTGCTGGGTATCTTCTATGATGGTGTTGATCGTGATTATATGTTGGAAAGTTGTATCAGTTTTTGTATAAAGATTTTCAGATCCCCTATTATGAGGATGTACATGAATATTTATAACATACAAAAGTTGGTTGGGCCAAGCCCAATAAGAAAAAGGAAAACTTCCTAAGTCTTCTTGGTTTTCCTTTTAGACAAAACTTCTAGGTCGGCTGGGCTTTAAATAGGCTTTGATTTTTGGGTTGCGTTGACTTTGACTTTCTGGTTTGACTTCCCGAAATAACCGGTTTAACGTATACTTAGTCGTTTTAGGCAACCGATTCTTCTTAGGAGAGATTGGACCCCTACAGCACTTTTCAGGGAGTTGATTGGCAAGATGGGAGTTTGCAATCTTTATGCACTTCCATCTTGAGGGGAGCTATTAGAATGTTGATTTCCAGTTTAATATGGTTAAGGACTTATGTCCGGTTTATTATAATTATGGTATAATTCTCATTCTCCATTATTTTTGTTTTGGTATGTAGTATATAAGATTGTAATCTGCAAATTAAATCATTAATGAAGATAATAAACATTTGCACTATTTATGGGTTTGTTCATAAACACTAATAGGAAGGTGAGAGATAATCTTCTCTAATATTCCACCACTTGAGCTCTCACTTTTCTTCTTATCTTCATCTTCATCTTCACATTTAACGTTTTCACCAAATTTGTCTTCTTCAGCTACACTCATAAAGTTTGATATCAGATTGTTCAAAATCCCACCATTAGCTCTCTTCTCTTCTTTTTCATCTTTCTTTTTTTCTGCAACACGCAAGAAATTTTCTGCTTCTGGAACAACATTTTCCATTTTTTTCTCTTTTTTGTTTCTTTCTTTACCATTGATTCCAATTTTCCTCAAGGCGGTGTCACTTTTTTTTTTTTTGTCGCCGGGGCGGTATCACTTTAAATATGATATAAAGTAGTTAGTTTATTCACCAAAAAGCAATGATCATTTTTTTTTGTCTGAAAGCAATGATCATTTTAAACAGAAGAAATGAAGAGAGAATATTTATTACTCTAATTAGATAACTTTTTGTACTATTAGTAAACTAAAATTTGTGACTGTAGCAGATAGGTCTGGGCTTAAAATCCGTAACCCGAATCCGAATCTGACCCAAAAATTAAAGTTTGGGTAAGATATGGGTATCGTAAATTACCCGATTAAGTTTCATTTTAAAAATATTCGGATATCCGAACTCGATCGGGTAAAACCCGATACGATCAGGTATCCGAATTTATACCTACATATACACGATTATGTACCTTAATCACTAACCTAATCCTAAAACACTCATTTTCAATTTTTTCTTTTTCGTTTTCTTTTGTAGCTTACATGATCGAGATCCTTGTGTTTCCGGATTGAAATCCATTATCCTTTTGTTTTTTTTTACTTGTTGTATGTTTATTTAATAGTAAGATTTGCTACATTTGGTTGTTTTTTGAATTTCTTTTTTGTTTTCTGATTGTTATATCCTTGTGTTTCGTCAATTTTGACACTTTTAAATTCAATTTGTGTTTTAGACTTGTTTTTGAATAAAAAAACCTCAGTCTGTTGATCATTTTTGTTTTATTTTTTGGAGTATAATTATAATGTTTGGGTATTTGGATTATACTCCAATCCGCTATAATTCGATCCATATCCGACCCAATTATATGTTATATCCGAATAGGTTTTATATTTTTATAAACGGATACCCGACGAACATAACTACCTGCCTTAAACTCGGGTACCTGAACGCTCAGGTCTAGCAGCAGAAGAAATGAAGAGAGGATAAGTAGGTAGTACCGACATTAGGTACAACGTCAAAAGAAAATCTTAAATGCACGACACGTACGTCCACTGTTCAAGACGAACCGGTTACCGGTCATGTGGTTCCTACACGTACCTTGTAACTTGTTGAGTATCCACATGTTACTGAAGCTTATTGATATTTTTTCACGAATTCACGAATTCTATTTCTTCTTTTCTTTTTCTCAAAAGATAATCCATTCGCATAGTAACGTTCAGACCATTCTTTCCATGTCGATCTTTCGGGGCGATGTATAAATTATTTTTATAGGGAGTTACTCAAAATTTTCAAAATCTGAAGGGTAGAATTATAAAAACAAAGGAGGGCATTAATGAAATTTAATAGGAATTAGGTGGAATTTACAAAAAACCATAGGGGCATGTGCCCTCTTTATATTATACTAGAATAAGACTCGCATTAATACGCGGTTTAACACATTAAAATTATTACTAAATATTGAAATTTTAATTAAAAATCTGTTGAATTTGATAGAACATGCACTATAAATCAATAGAGATCATTTATATCTTACTTCCAATGTCATAATTGATACAATGTGAATTCATCATCATATATATAACATAATTAAAATCATATTGAATTTTTTAAAAAAATATATAATAAATCGTAAAATAACTAAAATATTTAAAATTAAAACAGAAATTAGTGAATTTTATGGTGGTAATCGCACAAAAAATAAATAAAAAATATTATCAAACATCACATATATAGATCTTATTATATCCTCTCATATAACATATATTATTATCTTTCTTAGTATAGACTATTAAAAATTTTCTATTTCATTATTTGAGTAGCTACTTGTAAACTATTTTTGTTAGTTTTTCATTTTACCTTTATAAACTCATCATACATATAAGTTATTTAAATAGTAGTTATATTGTTATTATTTTTTTAATCTATATAATTTTCATTTTATACAATTTCCTTCTCCTTTTGACATATTGAAAGTCCCAATATTTTCTTAAATTGAATTTTTATTTTTTTGTGATTCTATAAATATATTGAAAAATATGCTTACATATTTATATAATCTTTGAAATGACTATGCATATCTTAAACTTTTAAATTTATATTTTCATACCTTTCTAATTATTATTATTTTCAGTTTATATATCATTTTTTATTTTATTATTGAGAAATTTTAAGAAATGTCATTTTGCTATGCCACTTTTTACAAATGCCACCTTCAAAAACATTTTGCAAAACATGCCACTATTTAGAAGGTCATATTCCCGAAATGCCCTCTGATTCAATTACTCTAATTTCTCTTCCGAGAAAGAAAAGGGGAAATAATGGCTCGGATCAAGCGACGACGGCGAATGGCGTCACCGGAGCTTCAGCGAACGGGGACAACGTTTTCCGATCGCTTGAGAAACAAGCTTATGATCGCCATTGTACGATCCCGGCGGCGAAGAAAGTCGCCGATGCATCTGACGATTCCGATCTGACGAGATCTAACGGTTACAGCGACGAAGGGTATGATTTCGACGACATCGACACTGAAATCGCGGCGGGGAAGGAGAATTTGAAGGCGGAGGAGATTAAAAACCGAAGCCTAAGAAGGAGAAGAAAAATTGAAAAATTGTCTTATAACCATTGAAAAATTGTTTAGATCGGAGATTGAGATTTGAAGGAGGAGAAAGTGTAAGGAAATAGGCAGAATTGTGAAGTGGTGGTCGAATAGGCAGAATTGCGAACCGCTCTGAGTCACGTTGATAATCTCATTGCTGATGTTACTCAAGGTTTCCTTTACAAGATGAGATTCGTATATGCTCATTTTCCTATCAATGCTTCTATCGATGGTAACAACAAGTCTATTAAGATCCGTAACTTCCTTGGCGAGAAAAAGGTTGGTTTTTTTTATGCGGACTTTGGAAATGTTGGTATTTGGAGAGTTTTTTTAGTATTAGGTTTGATTTGTTACAGGTTAGGAAGGTTGATATGTTGGATGGTGTGACTATTGTTCGATCTGAGAAGGTTAAGGATGAGATTACTCTTGAAGGAAACGATATTGAGTTAGTCTCAAGGTCATGCGCTTTGATCAATCAGGTACTTATTTCTCTTTGACTCTCTCTTTATCAAATGGGTTTCTATGAAATGTTATTGAAACTTAGGAAATGTGTATGTAATGGTTATTAAATTTGATTAGTTGTATAAAGCTGGAGACTTTACATGTGCCCTTTTGTTTATATGTGTTTTTGGAGTGTTTTTTTATGATGGGTTTTGATGTGGATCAGAAATGTCATGTGAAGAAGACAGATATTAGGAAGTTTCTTGATGGTATCTATGTGAGCGAGAGGGGCAAGATCGCAGTTGAGGAATGAAGAAGCTATGGAAATGCTATATTAGATTTTTATATGGTGGAACATTGAGCTTTTGGTTATATCTATTATGGATTGTAGTTTTTGTTTTTCCTTTGGTACCATTGATGATTCAAACTCATTATCCTTTATGTTGGGCTTTTCTTTACTCTCTTCTTGCAAAAGTTTTGGAGACTATTCTTTTTACTCTTTTGCATTTTCTTCTTTGCCGGATGATGATCTAATTTGTTCTATATGCTATTCGATTGAACTTTGAAAGAAATGTCTTATCTTTCATATATTCTTTATTCTGGTTTCTGGATTGAGAATGTTAGTATTTGAACTTGTCTTGTTTTTCTCATCTTCCGGAGTAAATTATAAAATATTTTTAAAATATATTATAAAGTTTTTAAAGTAAATTATAAGGTTTTTTAAATATATTATAAAGTTTTTTAAAGTAAATTATAAGATTTTTTCAAGTATATTATAAGGTTTTTTAAAAACATATTATAAAGTTGTTAAAGCCGATTCTAAAGTTTTTTAAAGTATATTATTCGGTTTTTAAACCTTATAAAAATTATGAGCATTTTCAAGTATGACTAAGCCAAATTTAAAAAACATTTATACTTAAGTTTATGGATATTTGGGGTTAATAATTATAGTTTAGGGTATAGATTTTTTTTTGGGGGGGGGGGGGGGGGGGGGGGGGGTTGGTGTTTTGGGTTTCGGGTTATAAGGATTTAAAAGAAGATGATTTTGTGTTTCAAAACAGGATTATGAGGTTTATTAAAGAAGATTATGAGGACTATTAAAGAAGATTATGAGAATTTTCAAATATGACTAGCCATAATTTATAATATTTGTACTTAAGTTTATGGACATTTGTGTTAATAATTATACTCTAGGGTTATGATGTTTCAAAAGAAGATGATTTTGTTTAATATTTGGACGATTATGAAGTTTATTAAAGAAGATTATCAAGATTCAAAAAAAAGTTTAAGACAAGATTTTGGGGGGTTTTAAAGAAGATTATGAGGATTTTCAAATATGCAAAATCATATTTTGAAAAAACAGACGCTAAAATAGGAGGTTTATAAGGTATTCTAAAGTAGATTATAAGGTTTTTTAAAGTAGATTATAAGGTTTTTATAGCACATTATAAAGTTGTTTAAAGGAGATTATAAGGTTTTTCTTAACAGATTATAAGGTTTTTTAAAACATATTATAAAATTGTTTAAACCAGATTATATGGTTTTAAACAACTATTATTTTTAAAACATATTATAAGGTTTTAAATGTCTTTTATTTTTTAAACATATTATAAGGTTTTTTAAAGTAGATTATAAGGTTTTTAAAGCACATTATAAAATTTTTAAAGCAAATTATAAGTTTTTAAATATCTTTTATTGTTAAAACATATTATAAGGTTTTTAAAGTAGATTATATGGTTTTTTAAAGCACATTATAAAGTTGTTTTAAGGAGATTATAAGGTTTTTCTAAACAGATTATAACGTTTTTAAAAAAAGATTATTGTGTTTTTTAAAACAAATTATAAAGTTTTTAAAGCAAATTATAAGGTTTTAAATATCTTTTATTTTTAAAACAGATGATAAGGTTATTTAAAATAGATTATAAGGTTTTTAAAGAACATTATAAAGTTGTTTAAAAGAGATTATAAGGTTTTTATAAACAGATTATAAGGCTTAAAAAAAAGATTAGAAGCATTTAAACAACTGTTAATTTTGAAATTGTTGGTGTTTTCTAAAAAACATAATAGAAATTTGTTTTATATAGATTATAAGGTTTTCTAAAGTTTTTGAAACAAATTATAAGGTTTCAAAAAGATTATAAAGTTTTCTAAAATAGATTATAAATTTGTTTAAAGCATATTATAAGGTTTTATACAGTCGTTATCTTTCAAATTGTTCGTGTTATTTTTAAAACAAGTAAAAGATTTTGTTAAACATATTATATAGTTTTTTTTAAAAGAGATTATAAAGTTTTAACTGAGATATAAGATTTTGTTAAACATATTATATAGTTTTTAATTTTGCATATTCATGATGTTGCAAGAAGTACACATATTAAACATGATCAATAATATAAGACAAGTGAGGTATATGGGCTTGAACAAACCACTGAAAACAATACCAAAACAAGTCAAAGAAATCTAGAACAAGGAACGAACATCATTCTACTACACACATATACACTATCTTTCCAAACTTTAGAGTCAATGAGAGTATACAACGAGACTGAAAAAACATGCCTTTTTTACAAACTACTTCAATCTCCTTGATTGTCTTCTTTCATACCTTGATCGTCCCTGCATTTTATACAAGTCTAATTGCTATTGAAGCAAATTATCCTTTCTACTTTCTCCTCATATTCTCAGCCAACTTAATTCCTCTATGTTTCTCTTGTTGTTGTTTGGGTGTGATTTGTATCCTCCTTCACTTTTCTGGGTATGTTTCAAACTCAGGATCTAAAATCTTAAATTCAATTTAGAATCTCAATTCACAAACAAACACAAATTTGTAAGCATAAACAAAATAAAATCCATTCACATAGATTGCTAGAATCTCAATTTCAATTCAGAATCTCAATCTCAATTCACATAGATCTAGAATCTCAATTTAGAATGTAATATAAACAAACACATATCTGTAAGCTTAAACAATAAAAAAATCCATAACCCAAATCTACATCACTACCAAATCGAGAGCAGCAACAATTCAGAAAAGACACAGATCTGGAATCTAAAACTCGAAATTTTGACAAAAGAAACTGAAACAAAACCTTGAAGAAGAGACGAATCAAGGTAAAGAATGGGAATAGAAAACTAATTTTGTGAACGAATCACAATTTCGATATCGTCGGAGAATGATTTGATGTTGTCGAGAGAGATGAAGATATTTTAGGGTTCTTAATTTTTTTCGCCGAGAGAGAAGAGAGAAAAACGCATGATTTGTGAGGGGTAATTTTGGAATTGGGCAATATAAATGGTGGCACGCGTTGCAACACTGACTGTGAAGGTGGCATTCTTAAAAGTGGCATTGTTATAATTCTCCTTTTATTATTTGTCTTTTTATTTCATTCTCTCAGTTTATATTGTCTCTAAATTATTGTTTTCAATTTGTAATCTCTACTTTTTATTTTTTCGATTTTGATTCCCTCAAATTTTTTTTACTTTTTTATAATTAGTTTGCTTTATAGTTTATACTATATTAGAAATTTGATTGTTATTTTAGATAGTTTGAACTATTAGAAATTTTTTGCCCATAAAAAAAAACTATCAGAAATTTTTCTTTTTACAATTAGTTAGTTACATAAGAATTATATTGTTAATTGTATATATTATATCAAAAATTTTCTTGTTATTCTAATTTGTTTAGATTATTAGAAATTTTCCTTTTCAGAATTTGGTTAGTTATTTAATTCTAGATAGTTCGGACTATTAGAAATTTTTCTTTTTACAATTTAGTTAGTTACATAAGAATTATATTGTTAATTTTTCATATATTATATCAGAAATTTTCTATTTATTCTAATTAATTTATATTATTAGAAATTTTCTTTTTTAAAATTTGGTTAGTTATTTAAGAATTACATTGTTAATTTTCCTTTTCTGTTGTGATTGATTTTAATGTTGACACATGTCATCATCTCATCAATATTATACATATGTCACGATTTTATGAATTACAATTTTGTTTACGTGTCACGCTCTCGTTGACTGGCTTCTCTTTTATATAATAACATGTAGATTCGCCACTAGATTCTAGATCTACACTATTCAATAATCGGTACATCACCAAAGGCGTGGCTAGACATATAAAGACCGGAGACGAGACTAATTATTAAAAGACAGATTTGCCATATTTTTAATAAAATGAATAATAATCATCTCGTCTAAATTTGTTTTTTAAAACAAATTATTAATTTAAAATAAACTTTTTTCCTTTTTTGCAACAAAATCACTAACCAAATTTTCAAAACCAGTATTTTCACGAATTCTCTTTGGATTAGTCTTATTTTATTTATCAAATTTTAAATCATGTTTGGATTATTCTTAATCAGATAAAAAAAATCAAGACTAATATTAGAAGAACATAACTATAATAAAGAGATCATTTACCAAATGGTTGTGTTCTTGTTTATAATAGTGAAAGATAAAAAGATGATATCTTTGATTAAAAAAAAATTTGGAAGAGATTTGCGGCTACCATAATTTAATTTTCTCTGTTAACTTTCAACTTCTAAAGTTCTAATTAGTGATATATCGGTGTAAACAACAAGAGGCTCATGGATGTGGAAAAAGGTTCCTCAAACTCCGACCACTAGCTGCTAATTTCCTAAAAAGTGAGATTAGAGATGGTGCTACTACTCACTTCTGGTTTGATAATTGGTTGGGTATTGGTCCTTTAATGGACACCTTTGGGGAATTGGGAACAAGGATATTGGGTATTAATAGGTACGCATCATTCTCGAGCGTTGTTAATGGAAATAGATGGTCCATTCGTCAGACTCGCGGTTTACATTTGGAGAACATGATTCAACTTATTCACCAACACCGTGTTCCTGATCCTATGGTCGGGAATGATCATGTGTTATGGAAACAAAAATCAGATTGTTTTGAAGGTAAATTTGCCTCAACCCATACTTGGAATCAAATCCGGACTCAAAGACCGAAAGAGGAGTGGCATCAATTAGTATGGTTCGCTCAAGCTATACCGAGACAATCGTTCATAACATGGATAACATTTTGCGACCGGCTCTCCACGGGAGATCGTATGTGGTGAAATCAATGAAACAAGAGATCACCTCTTTTTCGCTTGCCCTTACTTCTACACAGTTTGGACGATGCTTAGCACTAAGCTTCTGGGTACTCAAATCACCCCTGATTGGACAAGAACATTGAGTTCCTTGCTTCGAAACCGACTTACAAAACTCGATAATGTCCTCTTCTGTATGGCTTATCAAGCTACTATCTATTGGCTTTGGAGAGAGCGAAATGGGAGAATTCACTTGCAGCCTCATCACTCGGTTTCTTTCACGGCATGGATAATCCACAAGGAGATTCAAAACCGACTCATCGCCCTAAACGGCACCGACGACATTGAACAAGATAGCCTAGCAAGATGAAATTCGATTTCTGGCTTCACCGGATGAAATTTTTTTCTAAACTTATGTTTTTTCCTTGTCTTTTGACCTTATGGTCATTAAATTGTTTTTTTCAAATTTCTAAAATGATCACCGGTTGTTTTCGAATCGGTTTGTAAACACTATTTTTTTTGTTGATAAATAAATATCACATTTCAACGGAAAAAAGTTCTAATTAGTTGTATTTTTAATAACTCTC
This sequence comes from Draba incana, assembly GCA_963576765.1. Taxonomy (NCBI): domain Eukaryota; kingdom Viridiplantae; phylum Streptophyta; class Magnoliopsida; order Brassicales; family Brassicaceae; genus Draba; species Draba incana. The sequence continues at coordinate 28,439,044 of OY755217.1, read as the reverse complement.
AATTTAATATTTTGATCAAAAAATATGTTTAACAATACTTTATCACTAACTAATTGTGAATTTAAAAAAATTATGGACCATTTTCTCAAAAAATCTAGACCATAAGCCAAAGTCTCTATGAACTTCAGATAGCCACGCGCACATCGGTCTCACAAATATGTTCTTTTCTTTCACTCCGTAAAATCCTTACCAGCTTTTTTTTGTTTTTTTTTAAAAGTGGGCTTCACAAAATTAAGGGCCCACACCAATGTTTCGTTGGTTTGCCCATACTCTCGCTATTTTGTTTCTCTAGTTATTTCTCTACAATTTTGCTGAAAAATAAACCGTTTCTAGGGTTTCTCACGAACTCCATCAAAGAAGACAACACCATTATCGGATTCCTTTGTTTTATTGGCTCTCTACTATGTCGGAGAATAAAGCTCAACCTCACGATTTACCCTCCCGTAAGTCTCTTCAACACCTTTTCATAGATTTTACGATCAAGAACAGTATGGAACAATTAGGGTTTCAGAGATTCGGGTTTACGTATGTTACCTTATTTTCTCTCTGATGGAATATGAGGTGTTGATGTTGACGTGTGCTGCACAAGAAATGGCAGAGATTATGTTTTACGAACAAAACAGTCTCGAATAATTAGGTTTTTTTAGAGTCTCGATTATTTCGGTTTTTTTAGAGTCTCGATCAATAAAAGATTACCTATGTTTTCCCACTGATGCAATTTGACTGATTGGTGTTGATTTTCTTGTGATCTTGATTCCGTTTTGAACAAGAATCAGCTGGTGTCAATTTCGATGATTTCATGTTTCCCATGAACCAGAAAACGAACATTGAAGAACTTCAGAGACAGGCTTATTACGATGTTCTTGAGGCCTTCGGTGCAGATTCTCCTGCAACATCCAGCGAAAACACTGGTTTTATATCTTTCAGGTTTCCATGCATTGATTCTGCATTGATCATTCACGACCTGGAGAAAGAATGGAAGATTTCTGACAAAACTAAAACCGATTTTCAGAATAAAATAAAAAAATTGAGGTATTCTAATTTCCTCCAATGATTCTCTTTCATCTTAGTTAACCTTTTTTCGTTTCTCATTCAACTCTTTTCACAAGGTGTCGAGTTTCTCCTCAGTCTTTTATCAGTACAAGAATGCATGGCAAAGACGATTTACTGCTCCAAGTAAAAGCTTACCGCTCTGTTTACTTTGCTATCATTGAAGACGAAGATATGGAAGCGGTCAAGGTATTCTCATGTCCCCATATCTTGCTTCTTGTATGAAATTCTGCTCCTTAATTGTTTTTTTGTTTTGTTTTAATATGCTTTAATTGTTCATCATCAGGCGGGGACAAAAATCCTAAAAAGATTGAAGACAGCGTGGAAGATTTCAGTGGAAACTCATATATCTTTGGAGAAGGAGGTACTGGGAATTCCGTAAAGATGTGATCTGCCTCTCCCTTTTTCGCCAACTTCTGCTCAAACACTTTGTTTCTCAGCAAAGTTTCAAAGATCCTCATAACTAGCTTTTGTAATCTAATATTAGTTTTAAATTTTCTATTCTAGTTAAAACTATTATTTCTAAAATTTTGGATAATGGTTTAATAGGGTTGAATATAATTTATTTATTTTTTGTTTTGTGGTTTATATCTTGCTTTGTACTCTAATATATTATTCCTTTAAGAAAATGATTGTTATTTTTCATTTTATGTATTGATATTTATTTTAGCACGGCCTCGGGTCTCTATATTTCTAGGAATGGCTCGGTGTGAGTTGACAATATTCCTTGAATCAAACTCCCATAATCATGTCGTGCAGAGTCTGCAATGTAAGAATAATGTTCTTTGAGACGAATACAATTATTCTTAATAGATAGATACAAAGTTGCAACGGATAAATAAAAGGATAAAAAAAAGGAAGACAAAGGCTAGGTAGATAGCTATCTTTAACTAGAAATTTCAAATGTATAATAATATTCATTCGATTACAATAGGAGTTAGAAATAGAAAAAATCCTTACGAAAAAAAGAAAATGAAAACCAAAACAAAAATCTAGCCCCCCCCCCCCCTAAATAGAGATCAAGCTTGGAATATAAGAAATAGCTTGATCCATATCAAAATATCCTGGAAATATATAATAGGAACCTAGTATGACACTTTGTACCAGTAAACAAAGACACTGAGTAGACCTGTAAATGAGTAGCGGTTCTATTTTTCTTTTGTTGAGAAGTGTGACCGGTACTAATGAGATTTTTCCGTATAGATCTATACTATAAGTCTTCTCCCATACTCTGTATGAATTCAATAACCATATTTCTTGAGTGTTGTTTTGATTTACCGATACGCAAAGATGATTGTTGAGAATGACAATATTATCCGGAGCTGCATGGACTATTGGAGTTTCTGCCATTACTTGGAAAACCTCATTGTGAAGATCGAATTGTATTATTTTTGTTTCTCCGTTGACCCGGCGAGTCAACCAATGAAGCGTTCCATCTAAATATACCGGAGACAACGGATGAATGCAATGCGTAGAGCCAATCACATGTCTCCAAGTATTAGTGGTAAAATCAAAAACCTCGCATTTAGTGTGACCATCACCATATAGGCCTAGTTCTAAAGAGTTATATAACCATACCATCTTGTATTTGCCTGTCACAATGTCTTTACCCAATCCTAACTGATTGAATCCGAATTTGCAACCACCTAGGAGAGAGTACAAACAATAACAAAATCAATTAATTAATGAATTAATATAAAGAGTAGTATATTGTATATGCATGCTAGCAAATGAATGAAGCTTCAAGAAGGAAGGAAAGGGAAGCTTACTATCCAGATTTAATCTAGCCCGATTAACTCGTTGAATCTTAGCACGAGGAAGTGATCGAGACCATCTAGTGGCGGGATTGATGAGATAAATTGAATGTATGCTATCGTAGACGCACACAAGGCCATCACAGCTTGTGGTGATTGAACAAGGTCTATCGGGTTTGGGGATAATATGGATCTCTTTATATTCTGAAGATTCTACTTCCAATGTTTTTAGATAAGAATATGTTTTTGCTTTAAAGAGACTGCCGTCAGGCCTTCTGCTTTTACCGCCAATAAGGATATCGGGATTTCGCGACTGTGCTCGGATTAGATGTCTCGATGCAAACGATGTTGATTTGATCGCCGAGTTCCATTCCTTCGACACAGATGTGAATCTGATAAGAGGTTTTACGCCAAGTCTCTCTAAGATATCTTCTACAAGAACAAGTGGTAGTTGTTGTTCCGTACCATAATCTCTTATGAGTCTCTCTCTCTCTTTTCTTTTCATCGCTTTAGATAGTTCTTATTAGGGTTTTTTTTTTTCCGAATTTGCTTTGCCTAATTTATATATTGCAATTGCTAATTTGTTCACATCGGATATGTTAATTAGATATTATTGTTTCCTAAACCATCTTGATAAAAAATAAATACTCCTTATAATGAACTGTGAAGTAATTTTTATTTCCATATGTTATTAGGAAGATAAAGGAAAGAATAATAAATTATACTCATCTTGAGCAGTACTAGCAAAAACATATTCCTCTAAATTATACATTGTAGAAATCTGGTAAATAATCTTATTATATAAAAGAGAGTTCTTATAATTGTAACTCACGAGATCGCGACACGTGTTAAGTAGTCGATTAGATTATAAACACATGGCAATACTTTTGATATGTAAGTTTTTCAAAATATCAAAATTGTTAATTATCCAAAAAAAAAAAAATTAAAATGGAAAAAGATAAGCATAAAGTAATTTTACAAATTGCGCAAAACCTCTATATAAAGAGTTATAATTACAGCTAATGAGTATTTTAACTCGTTATTTACAGCAGTTGGACCGAGAGATTATATGGATACTTTGGAGGAGGTTCAAGCAAAAGTTACGGACCGCATGAACACTGAGTTGACAAGAGGAGTATCCGAGGCGGAGATTAAGAGAGCAATTTTTGTAATGCATCCAGAGAAGGCCCCGGGTCCAGATGGCATGACAGCTCTCTTCTACCAAATCGGGAGGTGGTGCAGGAGGTGAAACATTTTTTCCAGAGGGGCAATTTTGATCCTCGTCTTAATGAGACGAATATATGTCTAATTCCAAAGGTTTAAGCACCGAAGAGGATGTGTGATTTTAGACCAATCAGTCTATGTAATGTGAGTTATAAAATTATTTCTAAGGTGTTGTGTTTACGGTTGAAGAAGATTTTACCAAAGGTTGTTTCGGAGACCCAATCGGCATTCGTGTCAAGGAGGTTAATTACAGATAGCCCAGTAAATGTTTCATGGTCTCAGGACTAGCCGGCTATGTAGGGATAATTTTATGGCAATTAAGACATGCAGGAGTAAAGCATATGACATGATTGAATGGGATTTCTTGGAATAGGTCCTCCAAAAATTGGGATGTCATCACACTTGGGTAACGTGGATTATGTGGTGTGTCCAATCAATATCATATCAGGTATTGTTGAATGGGCAGCCAAGAGGGAGAATTATACCTAATTGGGGATTACGGCAAGGTGATCCATTATCGCCATATCTTTTTATTTTATGCACAGAGGTATTAATCGCTAACATTCGTAAGGCTGAGAGGATGGGTTTAATTACGGGTATAAAGATAGCCTATCGTAGTCCTTCGATCTCTCACCACTTATTTGCAGATGATAGTATATTCTTCTGTAAGGCGGAGGAGAGAGAGGGGAGGTCTATTTCGGAGATACTTAAAAATTATGGGAAGGCATCAGGCCAGGAGATCAATTTCTCAAAATCATCAATTATGTTTGGACATAGAGTCGATGATCAAATTAAGAGGCAAATGAAATCTATTCTCGGGATAGATAAGGAGGGGGTATGGGGAATTACCTCGGTATTCCTGAGAGTCTGGGAGGCTCCAAGAGTCAGATTTTCAATTATGTTACTGAACCACTTAATGAAAGGGTGAATGGCTGGTCAGCAAAATTTTTGTCCAAAGGAGAGAAAGAGGTTTTGATCAAATCGGTAGGCAATCGGGGTATGCATTGGGTGGCTTGGGATAAGTTATGTATGCCCAAAGAGGAAGGTGGTTTAGGTTTTCGGTCTTTACAGAATTTTAATTCGGCATTATTAGCTAAACAATTGTGGAGGATGTATAGATTCCCCAACTCGTTGATAGCCAGAGTGATGAAGGGACGATATTTCAGGAATTGTCACCCGTTAATGGCAAATAAACCCCGATCCCCATCCTTTGGGTGGAAGAGTTTATTTTCCGCAAAAACACTACTTCTGAAAGGGAGTCGTAAGTGTCTGGGAACAGGAAAAGGAATTGCAGTTTGGAAAGACCAATGGATACCTGATATATTCCCTAGGTCTGCGTGGGGACGAGGTTGTATTTGGCACCCTAACCTTATGGTAAATCACTTAATTAACCCTATGACTAAGGATTGGCATTTGCCAATCCTGCAGAAATTTATGGATCCCGAAGACATCACGTGAGTAACAAGCATGGAGATTAGCCAAAGAGATATGGAGGATCATTGGATATGGCATTTTACAAAATCGAGAAGTTATACGGTTAAATCAGGATATCAGTTAGCTAATAAACTTCAGGATTTGGCTGAGATGCCAGCGATAAGGGAACCAAGTGTTACGGTTTTGCAGGTACATGTGTGGCATATTTTATGTCCACCAAAGATTCAACATTTTTTGTGGCAAATGTTAACTGGTTCTATGGCAGTCATGACAAGGTTACGTCAGAGGGGTATTGATTGTCCTACCCTTTGTATGAGGTGCGGGATGGAGGATAAGTCGGTTAATCATGCACTTTTTGAGTGCCCAGTAGCCCAGAATACGTGGGAACTTGCAGAAATTTTTACGACATCGGAACAATTTTCTTATTCTTCGGTGTTTGCAAATATGGATTTTCTTTTTTGGCGGTGCCCAAAAAGACGAGAGCAGAGCGGTGAACCTGAATTATTCCCATGGATTGCATGGTTTTTATGGAAGGCTAGAAATAAGAAGGTCTTCCAAGGGATAAATAAGGACCCACATGAGATACTCAATCAAGCAATTAATGAGTGTAAAGTTTGGAATGAGGCTCAAGTACAATTATTTCCATTCCTCCCACATGTCCCCATTGAGGAACCTCTAGATGGAACTTTGACTTGTAAGATAGACGGTTCATGGAAGGAATCGGATACCTTATCTGGAATAGGCTGGTATTGTCACCAAGGACATCAAACGGTTTTATTAGGGGCGAAGGGGATCAGCCGGCTGCGGTCACCATTTCATTCAGAGATAGAGGCCCTCATTTGGGCAATGAGAGGCATGCTAGACAATAATTTGCCTTGTCAGAGATTTCAGACAGATTGCGCTGATCTGTTGAAGTTCGTTGAAGCATCGGAGGAGTGGCCAGCATTCGCTATCCAAGAAAGCAGACTAGAAGATCTCCGGGCTCAGTTCTCCCTTTTCTCTTTATCCTTGCTTCCTCGCTCCTTAAACGTCCAGGCTGATTCACTAGCTCGGTCTGCCCGTCTAAGGGGCTTCACGTTTTCTTATGTAAACAATTTTCCTCCTCTTTGGGTTACCAATCGGGAAAGTTTCTAATTAATTAATGTTTGGTTGAAAAAAAAAAGAGTTATAATTACTTGGAGATAATTTTTAATAAAAAGAATCCCCTTACTATTAAATGGGAAGTTGAATTAGTGAAAAACTTAATTGTTATAATTTGATTGGCTAAAAACTATGACATGGAATGATGACATGTCATTAGGTAAAAGATGACATGGCTTAAATCTCTAATTTTTTAAAAAAATTATTATTATTATATCAATAAAAGAATAAACAATTGTTAGATACTTTATATAAATCAACAAAAAATTTCAGATTTTCTTTTTTTGGTCACAACAATTTCATTTTTTTAAAAACAACCAACAAACCATTTTTGAAAAAACTAACTTTTTACAAAAAAAAACAACATTATCATACATTTTACATTCACTCCATGTTAATCTAAATAAACAAGTTACATATACATAATATATAGAAAACAATAATCAAATTTTGTATATCATTTTATAGCCATTACATATTACACGTACTTCCAAACTAATTTTTCTATAAAAAAACAAAGTAAATGGATATTTATGATTCTTAATTTTCGTTGATTTCATTGGTTCTAGAAAATTAATCTTCTCATAAATAATACTCATAAAACATGAAATATTCCAAATAGTTGCCACCACCACCATCAAAATATAAGAATAATTGCTGAAAGTTATTTATTGGATAATTCAAATAAATAGCCGAATCACTAATAGTTGCATAATTATAATTTCATTCCCTTTCAACAATAAAAACATGAATAGTGAAACCAATCTCTAACAAAAAAAATTAAGGAATTTTTTGTAGAAAACAAAAACAAAAATCTTTAAAAAAAACACATTTTAAGATGAGAAATTTCAAGAAATGCCATTTTTGAATGCCATTTTTCAAAATTGCCACTATCACTTTTTCCAAATTTTTAAATCATTTATGTTTGGCTTAATTATGTTATATTAGGGTTTAGTTTTTTGGGTTTAAGTTTTGTTAGGCATGCTGATATATTAGGATTTTGGCCTCTTTTACTTAGTGTTTATTATTGTTTTTCGAGTCTTTCTAGTTCTTTTGTGTTTTTCTCAGGTTCTAGGAGGCTCTGGAGCATGGATTGGAGTTATTGGGACTCACGGGAGCAAACGGGATGAATTTGGAGAGAAAAGGCATTTTCTCATAACCGAGCACCTGCTCGGTCTGGAGCGAGCACCTGCTCACCCGAAGACTCGAAGATCCAAGAGTCCCTGGAAACGGGACCGACCGGTCCGGACTTGAAGAATCGAGGCCATGCTCCCTGGAAACTGGACCGACCGGTCCCATAACCGGACCGACCGGTCCGATCCCCAGAGCCAACTTAACCTAATTTTTCCTATAAATAAGAGGGTAGCCACCTCTGAATTATTATTCCTTTTTTCACTTCATTTTCACGTTTTTGGGAGGCTGAGACTCCATTGTTCCCATTTCTTTGATACTCAAGTGTTCTTCATTCCATTGAATTTGCTTATAAGATTTGGAGATTTCATTCCACAACATCTATTGAGAAGAATTCTAAAACCCTTATCTCTTTTATTGTCATTATGAATTCTCTCTTGTTGTTTGCTGCGTTTGATCTCTCCATGGTCGAGTAGTTCCTTCGCTAGATTAGGGGATTTCAATGGTGATTTAGGATTGATTAGTAACTGAGCCAAATAGGATAGATTATCATATGTCTTCATCAATTGGGTTTCGTAATGCTTAGGCTAGCGTGGCCGCCTAGTCTATGATTTCAGGATTTAACTTATTCACGACAGTGCTCTAGGTTGCTAGATAAATCATTGGTGAGCAATTGGTGTGCAACCAACGACAGTTGATTGTTGCCATCAATTGTGAACAAATTGAACCTTTTCGATAATGCTTGTCAATATCTCTGAATTCAAACGACAGTTTAGGCATTTAGGTTGTTAGATAAAGATATTGATGCATCACGACAGTGGGACAATATTACATTTATGTTTTAGTTCTAGACCGCGCTTAAATTGAATCTTGAACAGTTGCTCAGTCCTTAGTCCGAAATCACCGGCGAATGACCTTGATCTAGTGCTTGTTTTAATTGAATTTCATATCGTTTAATTTGCTGTCTCGTTCATCGTTTCATTACAATCAAAAACCCATATTTTATATTAGCTTTAATTTAAAATCTATAATTTCATAGTGTAACCTTGGTCTCTGTGGATTCGATACCCTTTATACTACTGCGATTATCTGTGCACTTGCAGCTTTATTTTGGGTTAAAACTTCATCACACCACATGCTGGCATATTTGTAAAGTGACATGTCAAAAGTGGCATTTTTGTAATTGTCCCTTTTAACATATTCATTTACCATCTTTTGGAAAATAGTTTAAAAATTAAATCATTTACATATCTTAAATTAGTATGTATTTGAGTTTTCAAATGAGTTTTCATAATTTATTTTTTGTTATGTGTCTATGCACAAGACTTCCTATATACTAATTAGAAGAGAAATGAAAAGAAAAATAAAAGATACAAAAAGAAAAATAAACAAAAAATTTTTTAAAAAAACTATTATTTATTAACAGAACTTATTGTAACGACCGCAACCCAATTATCGTTGATTTTGGGGGGTGTCGATCGACACCTGTAGGTGGTGTCGATCGACACTAAGTTTTAAAGTCCGGTCTGTTTTTGCTAAAACCGCGATTTTCACGCGGTTTAATTCTCGAAAACCCTAAAGCTCGAATCTTCTTATTTCTGGATCGCGAGCCGTCGAGGGAAAAGGGGAAAAATCAGAAAGTTTTGAGAGGAAGAAGAGAGAATCGAGAGAGAAATCGCGAGTCATTGCGGAGTTGTTCGAGTTCTTGGAGTTTCCTCGCCGTTCGTGTTCGTGGATCGTTTGTGGGCTTACTCCTTGCGGTTCCAGCGAGGAATCTGAGTGACCGGGGTCGGGATCAGTCTGGTTCGTGTGTTCTTCCAATCATCGTCGTCGTATCGCGAGGTGAGTGCGTGAACGCGACGATATATATATAGGATTGAATACCGTTAATTCGATTGAGTGATAGTGGTGAATTTGTGTGTGATCTCTGTCGTTTTAGTCACTGTTTGATGTGTGATTTGATTGTGTTCTTGTTGTGGCCGGTTTCGGTGTGATCGGAGAAGAGCCGCGTGAGGACAGGCTCGGTCTCTAGTTTCTGAAACCGAGCGTCGATCGACACCTAGAGGTTGTGTCGATCGACAGTCGGTGAAAATTGTTGAAATCGATTTGTGGTGTCGAGCGATACCATGTTGGGTGTCGATCGACACCCGGTTCTGTGAATTACTAAATTTCGAATTAAATTGTGTTAACCAGGAATTGGTTTAATTATTTAACCGGAAAATTGAATTAAATATATAAACCGAATAAGTTGTTATTGTTATCTTAATTCTATGTATTTTTGTTAGTGGGATGACCGCTTCACTGAGTATTTATGATAATACTCACGCAACTCCCGATTTTTTTTGAGTTGCAGGTAAAGGAAAGATGTGATCGTGGGAAATCGAGGCGAGGACGGGGGATGATAGGATGTCTTTTATTTGTTTATGCTATGGATTGTTAGTAGCCGGTTAGGTTGCTAGATATTTTATTGGAATTATTAGACTTGGTGTTTTATTGGAATTGAATTACTGGTTATTTGGTTTGATGAATTGGATTTTAATTTATCTTACTGTATTTCTGCTTATTGTTCACCCTGATTTAATAATGTTTAATTATTTTTAAAAAAATGTGGGTGTTACACTTATAGAAATAAATAAAAAATGCTAATGAATAATAGCAAAACATAGATAATTATGTATTATTATTAGAAGAATTTACAAATTGTTTGTATATGTACATAACGTTAGTGACTCACTCGAAAAGAAGAAAAAAAATTATTTGTTTAATTTTATGCTTTTTCCTTGAAGTTTTGCATTTGTGCGTGTCTTCAATTTTTCGTCATATCTAAGTTCATTTTTACTGATTACAAAATTATATATAATGTTATTTACCATTTGCGTTATATTTAAACACAAATTCAACACTACTAATAACAACACTTCTATTTTCAATAGACGACTCAAATATTAGTAATATATTATACAACATATATTATTTTAAAAACAAGCAATCATGCATATTTAATGTTTCAAAATTTGCTAATTCTCCTTATTAAATACAAAAATCATCTTATATATCTAAAAATATTATACCCGCACATGGTGCAGGCCATCTACCTAGTTTTAATATAAAACAAAACAACTAAGAAAAATAAAATAGCAAATTGTATAATTAAAAATTAGAAGCGACCTTTTATCGTTATATCAGAAAAGATAAGGAACACAAAATTACTTACCATGGATAAAAAAAAAACTAGATCAAAGGGAAAGCAAAGATAAAGAAAAATTCGTTAGTGATACGTTTTTATATGTTTAAAGTTTGTGAAATAGCGTCAAATAAAGATTGTCAAAACATGTAAAAATAATTATGCTATTATATCAATAGCTTAATGATTGAAACCATATTTACTATAATAACAAACGTATTTATTATATTGATTTCCAAATTATTTAAATTATATAAGATATGACACTACATTTTTTCAAATGATATATGAACATATAATTTTAATTATTAAATTATCTAAGTTATGGTTTGAATTAAAAATATAGAATATACTTTTTCCTAAAATATTTTTTAATCTTAACTATTTGCTATAACTCAAATAATCCTTCCATCGCGAGAGTTTTATTCTAGTAAGAAATAATCAAGGGTTAATTAGGTGTATAATAAGTTATGAGCTCTTAATTAGATATATAATATGTCCTAATTAGAAATTATGTGTCTAACATCCACTAAAAAAATATGACCAAAATACCATGAAAACCCATTGAATAAAAATTAGTGAAAATCTCTAATAATCTTTATTACCTAATGTTAGCCCAGTAAAAAATATTCAGGTTATATCATGAATTATTTTGAACTATTTAATCATAGAATAAACTATTTTCAAATTATCATTTTATAACATAGTAATTACATCATATTTGTAATCATCTAAAAACATAGTTAACTATTTTCATCTAGTTTAGAGAAGAAACATCATCTTATAACAACAAATTAAGAAAAAGTAATTGAAAAAAAAAAGAAGAAGAAGTAAAATGCAAAATTGAAAGTAAAAAATAAATAGGAGAAAGAGGAGAAGGAGAGAAGAAATAAAAAGAAAACGATTGTTACTTGTCTCTGTCTTTTTCTATCAAGAAAGTAGATTGTCAAATTTGTTCTTCATTGGATAATGTTATTTATTTGGGCAAACCAAACAAAACGAAGTGTGAACACATTCCTCCCATGTTGGTGTGTCTGAAAGTCAACTCTTTTCTTTGGCCAACTTAAGTGTGAACATGCTTTTGTGAATCTTTAGTCACTTGGAATAAACTATAAGTCTAATATCCAATTTTTGATTTGGCTTCGTTCTCTTATTAATGGTGCTTTCACTTCTGAGGTAAGATTTAGATTCTGATATTCACTATGAATATCTATCTTTATTATGATTCGGATTCAAATTCTTGTATACCTTTCTTTCAGCTTTGGTGTTCATTAGGTCTATTGTCTGTGAAAAAACTCATCAACTTCTTGTTGTGTAGACATTAGAGATCTAGATGGTGATTTTTGGTTTAGAGGTCTGATAATATTTGCAAGAAACCAAATCTACTTTTCTTCATTGTAAAACCAATGATTTGAAACTATTCTCTCTCTTTTTCAGCTGTTCTTGAGAGTGGATTAATGGAGTTCATATGGTAAGTTAAAGTTTACATACAGATGGACTTTTTGTCTTCTTGAGCTCTAAAGGATAAACCTTGTCAAGTCTATAAGATGGACTGGTTGAGGACTAAAAGAATCGGAGCCAAGACGAAGCAGAGGAATGTCAAAGGGAACAGCGATTTCTGAAAGAGCTCATTGAATGTTGTGATGGAAAATGCAACCTTATCAAGAACTTCTCTTCTCATCAAATCATCAAAGCAACATATAACTTCTGTAATAGTAAGCGAACTTCTCGGATTGATGTGTATTACCGTTGTTATAAAGGGATGCTCGATGACCGTCTTGTGCTCATCAAAAAGGGAAATACAAACTTGATATGGAAGAGATTTGTCGTGACATAGCAATCTCATCGATGGTGAGTGGTCACAAGAACTTGATGTTGTCTTGAGTTTAGTCCTCCGGTCTTAGTTTTACAAGTACATGCACTTGGTGTATGTTACTTACCAGTCATTGATCCTGAATACAAGTCAACCGATAAGGTCACGACAAAGACCGATATGCACAGCTTTGGAGCGTTCATGCTAGCTCTTTTGCAGATAAAAGAAGTTGATGATGAGCTACCTCTATCTCCTGGTTTGCTCAAAGCATTAGCTGATTTATTCATCAAGCCTTATGACGATACTCGTTTCCCGCTTCACCATCATGTTTCTAAAGTACTAAGGAAGTTTGGCTATGCACAAGTTATGCACAGGTTACAAATTCAGATGTGAGTGATGTAGCTATTTCGCCGGTTAAAGGCTTTCTTACATTAGCATTGAGATGCATTGGATGCAACTTAGGAGACCTTTTGACTAGCATGATTCAAGTAGATAAAGAGCTCATGCTAATTGAGAAAATCTGAGTTTTCTCCATGAAGAGAGAATTATATCTGAAAATGTCACAATACTTCAGATTGATGAATAGTCACAAACTTGTGTACTTAATTTCATGTTTTTGGATGTTTTGGAAAATCTGACATCATGTCTAACTCTTATTAATGCGTATTTACAAAGGACAAATCACAACAACATTTTTGAGAATCTCTACTTAATGTTGAATTTCAAAGCTGAACTAATCTTAATGTTGATTACTTTTGTGTGTTACTAAAGTGCATTGCCACTGGTATAACCTTCAGAGATAATAAAATTGAACTAACAATTGGTGGGTTGAACCAGTCTCGTGCAGTAGTGCAATTGGTGGGTTAAGCCAGGCCAGTGCAATAGTGTAACGCATGTGCGACTCGTGAAAGCCCAGGTAGCAAGGTAACTTGACGAGGCTTCTCCCTCAAAAAGTAGAGTTAATATCGTCCACATATCATATATTAAACTGATAAGAATAAATACTACACTTGATCTAGGCCAAAAAGCCGAGAAAGGTATGCATAGTGAAGCGTGCTTAGCGTCCTTTATATACTACCAAGCTATAACCAACGCTTCACTATCTTACCGATGTGGGATTTTTGACAAATACACTCTTTGACCATCCTCATTGGTAACCTTATGATATCTAATTAGAAGATCTTATCAATAAAATTGTGACACCCCGGTATCAGAGCATATATGGTATATGCGGTATATGCGGAGAGGCTTAAAAGAATTGATTTGGCTACCTATATCACCAAAAGTGCACTTATCTTTTCGGTCACATGTCTTGAGAGAACTCCAGAGTTAAGCGTGCTTGAGCTAGAGTAGTTTCAGGATGGGTGACCTACTGGAAAGTCATTTTCAGTATCGTGTGAGTGAGGTCAAAACACGAGGAAAGATCGCGTGGTGATTTGCAGGGTCAGTAAACATGACTTCCGAGCCTCCCGGACTAACGCACCGACTGTCGGGTGGGCCCGTGGGCCAAGAGTGGACGTGAGGCCCATTGGGAGATGAGGATTTCTCTCGAGGGGATGAGGATTTCCCCTATGACGGTGGTCGGGGCGTTACAAGTGGTATCAGAGCGAACCCTGACAACTCTGTGAGCCAGACTGTCGGGGGTAACGATCTTGGTATGCGCAACGAGGACGTTGCGATCTGTTAGTGGGGGTGATTGTGACATCCCAGTTTTAGGGCATATGTGGTATATGCGGTATATGCGGAGAGGCTTAAAAGAATTGATTTGGCTACCTATATCACCAAAGTGCACTTATCTTTTCGGTCACAGGTCTTGAGAGAACTCCAGAGTTAAGCGTGCTTGAGCTGGATTAGTTTCAAGATGGGTGACCTACTGGGAAGTCATTTCCAGTATCGTGTGAGTGAGGTCAAAACACGGGGAAAGATCGCGTGGTGATTAGCAGGGTCAGTAAACATGATTTCCGAGCCTCCCGGACTAACGCACCGACCGTCGGACATGGTGGGCCCACATGCCAGATAGTGGACGAGGGCCCATGGGAGGGGCGGTCGGGGCGTTACAAGTGGTATCAGAGCGAACCCTGACAACTGTGTGTTGTTGGGGTAACGATCTTGGTATGCGCAACAAGGACGTTGCGATCTGTTAGTGGGGGTGATTGTGACCTTCCAGTTTCAGAGCATATGTGGTATATGCGGTATATGCGGAGAGGCTTAAAAGAATTGATTTGGCTACCTATATCACCAAAGTGCACTTATCTTTTCGGTCACAGGTCTTGAGAGAACTCAAGAGTTAAGCGTGCTTGAGCTGGAGTAGTTTCCGGATGGGTGACCTACTGGGAAGTGATTTTCAGTATCGTGTAAGTGAGGTCAAAACACGGGGAAAGATTGCGTGGTGATTTGCAGGGTCAGTAAACATGACTTTCGAGCTTCCCGGAATAACGTACCGACCGTCGGACATAGGTGGGCCCATGGGCCAAGAGATGTGGGTACTTCGTGGTAATTCGGCGTGGTAATTCGTGGGTCAATTTCCCACGGTTACCCATAAATTTTTCCGGGGTACCCCAAAACCCACTAATACCCACGAAAAATTTCGTGGGTACTGAAATACCTATGAAAGCCCACTAATTTTTTCGTGGGTGGTGGACAGTAATTATGACCATACATAGGTTCGAACTTGGGTTCCCAATGCATGCATTTTTCCATTAGGCTACGAACAATATCCTTTCGTTTTTAACATTCACTAATATAATAACTTTGGAACACATTAAAAACCTATTCAACAATATTAAAATTTAGTTTTTTGTTAATTGTATTTGAATTATTCGAATGGAAGATCATCTATAAACAAAACATTAGTTTTAATATTTTTATATTTTATTCCACATATAAAAATATTACATTACATATAAAATTTTACATTAATTATAAAATAGGAAATATGACACATAACAACATTATTTTAAACTCGTACAATGGATACTAGGAAAATATTAAACATTAGCAACATAAAGCCTTAATTACTAAGCTTATTCTTAATCTTGGACGGGTCGGATGTTTATTCATCATCCGAGTCTGGAACTGTTTCATATTCTTACCCAGTAGTTCCTACATCTTCCTCTTCGATGGTAGATTCTCCATGATTACTCCAAACATAGTAATTGCCTTTGAATCCAACCTTGTAAAGATGACGCGCCACCACCCTTGTTGATTGTAGCTTCTCGTTCTTGCAGCGTGTGCATGGACAAAGGAGTTTTCCGGTTGCTTGGAATGATGGTTGTTGACAAGCAAATGTGATAAACACATTAATCCCAGTACTAAATTCTTCGGTTATAGTATTTGTTGATGGATCAATACAGAGATCCATCCATCTTCTTGAATGGTTTGAGGAAGACATGACAAATATACGTACTAAGATTTTGAAACGATTTGGAATTACAAGTGTTTGGTCTAAGAAAATATGAACAAATGCATCAACTATTTATTATACAATGGATGGTTATAAGTTGTGCATCAGAAAGAGTCGCATTAATTTCATTGACACATCTACCGAAGTTGGAAGCATACCCATCTGGAAAGCGAATTTTTTTCTTCAACCTTCTATAAAATTTCTTTTTCGCTTCCTTTGACATTCGAAATATTGGAACCGTTGATGTAAGCTCCAACGCTCTCCGGTTGCATATTATAGTCAAATCTAGCCTAGATTTTATGTTATCCTTTGTTTTCCCCGGCATGTTCAAGATAGTCTTGATAATATTATCAAAGAAATTTTTCTCGATATGCATAAAATCTAGGTTGTGTCTAAGCAATAGATTCTCCCAATACGGCAAAGACCAGAAAATAGATTTTTTGTACCAATTATGATATTGACCATAACCATGTACCGTTTTTTATGGATCGTTGTGTCCGTTGCCACCACACTCGGCACTCATTTGCAGACCTTGTATACTGTTGATGGATTGCAATATTGTTCTTCCACTACGCCATACCGGTGCTTCATCATGGACACCTTTTTAGACTTGGTGAAGGTAACTGCATTCCGCCGGTAAGGGTGGTCGCTCCTCAAAAACTTTCGGTGACAGTAAAACCAACAATGTTTTCGACCATTCGTTAACCAGAATGAATTGGTTGAATCCATACAGTATGGACATGCGAGCCGTCTGTGAGTCATCCACCCAGATAACATCCCATAAGCTGGGAAATCACTAATCGTCCACATGAGCGCCGCTTTCATCTTAAAAGAATTATGTGTTGATATATCGTATACATCAGCGCCATGTGTCCACAGTTGTTTTAGTTCGTCGATTAAAGGTTGAAGGTACACGTCCAGACTTTTCTTCGGGTGTGTTGGACCAGGAACCAAAATCGAGAGGAATAAAAATTCTTGGTTCATACACATACCAGGAGGTAGATTGTATGGAGTGACTATCACCGGCCAGATTGAGTGTGCCTTGCCACTCATCCCTAGTGGATTAAAACCATCCGTTGATAATCCAAGGTAGATGTTTCTTGGTTCAGAAGCAAACCCCGGATAAACGTTCTGGAAATGTTTCCAAGCGGCTCAGTCTGATGGATGATTCATTTCGCCTTCAACCGCAATATGATCGGCATGCCATCGCATATGTCCCGCAGTTGATTGACATTGGTATAGTCTTTTCAAACGATCGGTAATGGGAAGATAAAACATTCGTTGTTTAGGAATCTTTTTACCTTGACCATTCCACGGATGATATTGATTCGTAAGACAGAAGCGACATTGGTCGAGCGTGGCATCTTCTCCCCTCCAAAATAGCATGCAATTGTTCTCACATACATCAATTTTATGAACGGGTAAGCCAAGAGTCTTCGTAATCTTTTTTGTTTCGTAGTACGACTCCGGAGCAGTATTTGGGGCTGGTTTAATCCTTTTTATAGTACCAGCGATGTCGTCTACATCACTCTCTGCTATATTGTGCTCCGTCTTCCACCGTAAAATACATGATGTCAAATATAATTTGGTATTCTCTTCATAGCAACCTTCGTTTAAAGGTTGATTAGCTTCCATGAAGGCCTGAAATGACTTGTCCACGAACGCCGGAACTTCGACTTCTTCATTTTGTTGTTGATCTTGCATCTCTGAAATATCAGCATCAGTTTCGAATGCTTCATGAAATGTTTCTTCTAAAGCAACATTAGAATGATGATAACGCTCTCGGTTGCCAACTGCATCAAATTGTGTTGCAGTAGATGATTCTCCTGTAAACATGAAAGATTATCCATGATTACTCCAAACATAGTAATTGCCTTTGAATCCAACAGTGTAAAGATGATGCGCCACCACCCTCGCTGTTTGTTGCTTTTCATTCTTGCACCGTGCGCATGGACAAAAGAGTTTTCCGGTTGCCTGAAATGATGGTTGTTGACAAGCAAATGTGATAAACACATTAATCCCATTACTAAATTCTTCGGTAATAGTATTTGTTGATGGATCAATACCAAGATCCATCCATCTTCTTGAATGGTTTGAGGAAGACATAACAAATATACGTACTGATTTTTAAATGATTTGGAATTCCAAGTGTTTGGTGTAAGAAATTAGGAACAAATAAAGCAACTATTTATTATACTATGAATGGTATAAGTTGTGCATTATGGAAGGAATGGTTGATACCAAACTGATCTGACAAGACACTGTTATGGTAAGTAAAGAAACAAATTATCTAATGTCTTACACACAATGTTCAACGGCCAAGATCAACTCTGCAAAAGTATTCATCAAAACTAGTGGATATAGACGTTTGATACCAATCTGATTTGACAAGACATTGTACAGTTGATACCAACATGTCATGATTCTGCGAAAGTATTTCATTGAAACTTGTGAATATATAATGTCTTATACCAATTCCAAATACTGTCTTATACCAATTCTTCAACAGCCAATATCAATTCTGCGAAAGTATTTCATTGAAACTTGTGAATATAGACGTTTGATACCAATCTGATTTGAAAAGACACTGTTATGGCCTCTGAAGCATCAAAATATTAAATGTTCAATACACTCATCTCAACATCTAAATCTGTTAAAGATACAAAAATTATATGGACACAAGTGAATCTGATACCAAATCCGAATTGACAACTCATTTGAATGGTTTGATGTTATAGATTCATCATTCAACGGCCAAGATATATTATGCTAAAGGTGTTATAATAATTTTGTAAAATCTATAAATAGAGACTTGTTTCATTAGATTGTATATCGAAAACACAAAGCATCCAAAATCAGCCATGTCGAAAAGAATTCTAAATCCACCCGAGGAAGATAAGATAATAAAGATCTTCCTTGATTCTTTACCAGAATCAAACACCCCACCTTCTTCTACGATTCGTCTCAGTAACCCAACGAACCGTTACAACCCCAGTCCCAGTTCTACTTCGCGTGCTCCACCCAAGCCTCGTAACGCACGCTCTCCATCCAGGGGAGAAAATGAAGTACTGAAAACACCCACATCGACCAAGGCTGTAGATGTTTATGAAAAACGGGTGGTCCCAGTTTGGAATTCCAAGTTTTTGGTGTAAGAAATTAGGAACAAATAAAGCAACTATTTATTATACTATGGATGGTATAAGTTGTGCATTATGGAAGGAATCTACAGCCTTGGTCGATGTGGGTGTTTTCAGTACTTAATTTTCTCCCCTGGCTGGAGAGCGTGTTTTACGAGGCTTGGGTGGAGCATGCGAAGTAGAACCGGGATTGGGGTTGTAACGGTTCGTTGGGTTACTGAGACGAATCGTAGAAGAAGGTGGGGTGTTTGATTCTGGTAAAGAATCAAGGAAGGTCTTTATTATCTTATCTTCCTCGGGTGGATTTAGAATTCTTTTCGACATGGCTGATTTTGGATGCTTTGTGTTTTCGATATACTAATCTAATGAAACAAGTCTCTATTTATAGATTTTACAAAATTATTATAACACTTTTCGCATAATATATCTTGGTCGTTGAATGATGAATCTATAACAGCAAACCATTCAAATGAGTTGTCAATTCGGATCTGGTATCAGATTCACTTGTGTCCATATAATTTTTGTATCTTTAACAGATTTAGATGTTGAGATGAGTGTATTGAACATTTAATATTTTGATGCTTCAGAGGCTATAACAGTGTCTTGTCAAATCAGATTGGTATCAAACGTCTATATTCACAAGTTTCAATGAATACTTTCGCAGAATTGATATTGGCTGTTGAAGAATGCATATAAGACATTATATATTTTGATTCTTAAGAGTAATCATGACATGTTGGTATCAACTGTACAATGTCTTGTCAAATCAGATTGGTATCAAACGTCTATATCCACAAGTTTTGATGAATACTTTTACAGAGTTGATCTTGGCCGTTGAAGATTGTGTGTAAGACATTAGATAATTTGTTTCTTCACTTACCATAACAGTGTCTTGTCAGATCAGTTTGGTATCAACCATTCCTTCCATAATGCACAATTTATACCATCCATAGTATAATAAATAGTTGCTTTATTTGTTCCTAATTTCTTACACCAAACACTTGGAATTCCAAATCGTTTAAAAATCAGTACGTATATTTGTTATGTCTTCCTCAAACCATTCAAGAAGATGGATGGATCTTCGTATTGATCCATCAACAAATACTATTACCGAAGAATTTAGTAATGGGATTAATGTGTTTATCACATTTGCTTGTCAACAACCATCATTTCAGGCAACCGAAAAACTCCCTTGTCCATGCGCACGGTGCAAGAATGAAAAGCAACAAACAGCGAGGGTGGTGGCGCATCATCTTTACACTGTTGGATTCAAAGGCAATTACTATGTTTGGAGTAATCATGGAGAATCTTTCATGTTTACAGGAGAATCATCTACTGCAACACAATTTGATGCAGTTGGCAACCGAGAGCATTATCATCATTCTAATGTTGCTCTAGAAGAAACATTTCATGAAGCATTCGAAACTGATGCTGATATTTCAGAGATGCAAGATCAACAACAAAATGAAGAAGTCGAAGTTCCGGCATTCGTGGACAAGTCATTTCAGGCCTTCATGGAAGCTAATCAACCTTTATACGAAGGTTGCAATGAAGAGAATACCAAATTATATTTGACATCATGTATTTTACGGTTGAAGACGGAGCACAATATAGCAGAGAGTGATGTAGACGACTTCGCTGGTACTATAAAAAGGATTATACCAGCCCCAAATACTGCTTTGGAGTCGTACTACGAAACAAAAAAGATTACGAAGACTCTTGGCTTACCCATTCATAAAATTGATGTATGTGAGAACAATTGCATGCTATTTTGGAGGGGAGAAGATGCCATGCTCGACCAATGTCGCTTCTGTCTTACGGATTGATATCATCCGTGGAATGGTCAAGGTAAAAAGATTCCTAAACAACGAATGTTTTATCTTCCCATTACCGATCGTTTGAAAAGACTATACCAATGTCAATCAACTGCGGGACATATGCGATGACATGCCGATCATATTGCGGTTGAAGGCGAAATGAATCATCCATCAGATGGAGCCGCTTGGAAACATTTCCAGAACGTTTATCCGGGGTTTGCTTCTGAACCAAGAAACATCTACCTTGGATTGTCAATGGATGGTTTTAATCCACTAGGCATGAGTGGCAAGGCACACTCAATCTGGTCTGTGATAGTCACTCCATACAATCTACCTCCTGGTATGTGTATGAACCGAGAATTTTTATTCCTCTCGATTTTGGTTCCTGGTCCAACACACCCGAAGAAAAGTCTGGACGTGTACCTTCAACCTTTAATCGACGAACTACAACAACTGTGGACACATGGCGCTGATGTATACGATATATCAACACACAATTCTTTTAAGATGAAAGCGGCGCTCATGTGGACGATTAGTGATTTCCCAGCTTATGGGATGTTATCTGGGTGGATGACTCACGGACGGGTCGCATGTCCATACTGTATGGATTCAACCAATTCATTCTGGTTAACGAATGGTCGAAAACATTGTTGGTTTGACTGTCACCGAAAGTTTTTGAGGAGCGACCACCCTTACCGGCGGAATGCAGTTGCCTTCACCAAGTCTAAAGCTGTCCATGATGAAGCACCGGTATGGCGTAGTGGAAGAACAATATTGCAATCCATCAACAGTATACAAGGTCTGTAAATGAGTGTCGAGTGTGGTGGCAACGGACACACGATCCATCAAAAACGGTACTTTGTTATGGTCAATATCATAATTGGTACAAAAAATCTATTTTCTGGTCTTTGCCGTATTGGGAGAATCTATTGCTTAGACACAACCTAGATTTTATGCATATCGAGAAAAATTTCTTTGATAATATTATCAAGACTATCTTGAACATGTCGGGGAAAACAAAGGATAACATAAAATCTAGGCTTGGTTTGGCGATAATATGCAACCGGAGACGTTGGAGCTTACATCAACGATTCCAATATTTCGAATGTCAAAGGAAGCGAAAAAGAAATTTCTTAGTTGGTTGAAGAAAGAAATTCGCTTTCCATACGGGTATGCTTCCAACTTCGGTAGATGTGTCAATGAAATTAATGCGACTCTTTCTGATGCACAACTTATAACCATCCATTGTATAATAAATAGTTGATGCATTTGTTCATATTTTCTTAGACCAAACACTTGTAATTCCAAATCGTTTCAAAATCTTAGTACGTATATTTGTCATGTCTTCCTCAAACCATTCAAGAAGATGGATGGATCTCCGTATTGATCCATCAACAAATACTATAACCGAAGAATTTAGTACTGGGATTAATGTGTTTATCACATTTGCTTGTCAACAACCATCATTCCAAGCAACCGGAAAACTCCTTTGTCCATGCGCACGCTGCAAGAACGAGAAGCTACAATCAACAAGGGTGGTGGCGCGTCATCTTTACACGGTTGGATTCAAAGGCAATTACTATGTTTGGAGTAATCATGGAGAATCTACCATCGAAGAGGAAGATGTAGGAACTACTGGGTAAGAATATGAAACAGTTCCAGACTCGGATGATGAATAAACATCCGACCCGTCCAAGATTAAGAATAAGCTTAGTAATTAAGGCTTTATGTTGCTAATGTTTAATATTTTCCTAGTATCCATTGTACGAGTTTAAAATAATGTTTTTATGTGTCATATTTTCTATTTTATAATTAATGTAAAATTTTATATGTAATGTAATATTTTTATATGTGGAATAAAATATAAAAATATTAAAACTAATGTTTTGTTTATAGATGATCTTCCATTCGAATAATTTAAATACAATTAACAAAAAACTAAATTTTCATATTGTTGAATAAGTTTTTAATGCGTTCCAAAGTTATTATATTAGTGAATGTTAAAAATGAATGGATATTGTTCGTAGCCTAATGGAAAAATGCATGCATTGGGAACCCAAGTTCGAACCTATATATGGTCATAATTACTGTCCACCACCCACAAAAAAATTAGTGGGCTTTCGTAGGTATTTCAGTACCCACGAAATTTTTCGTAGGTATTTCAGTACCCACGAAATTTTTCGTGGGTATTAGTGGGTTTTGGGGTACCCACGGAAAATTTTGTGGGTAACCGTGGGAAATTGACCCACGAATTACCACGCCGTTTTCGTGGGTAAAATCTTTCCCACGGTTACCCACGAAAACCCACAAGTACTCACGAAAAACCCACGAAAAATTTTGTGGGTAGGTGTTTACTGTGCACAGTGGGTTTTCGTGGGTAGCTGTGGCTTTTGGGCTATACCCACGAAAAAATTCGTGGGTTTTTCGTGGGTATATCCCTTTTTTTACTAGTGTATAATATTATTCTACCATTCATGTTCTTGTTATAATGGAACACAATATTATTAAACTAAAATAAAAAAGAACGACGAAAAAACTAAGGGAGATTTCTTCATGAGATTTTTTATTACACTTATTTCGTAAGATGAATAGTGTTTTTATGGTAAAAAAATCAAAATGTGGTCCCCACATTAAAATTCAGTTTGGTTTATGATTTATTTAAATAATTAAATTAGATTGAATTTGATTGATTAATAGAAAGGGGGTGAATGAAGAATGTTCACCCCTAGGGTGAACCCAAGAATTGTTCTTCTAAAATTGCAGGAAACACCTGGGTACCAACTCATCAACAAACATATGATTGATGATGATGAGTTTCAAGATTCCTAAACAAACCTCAACACCAAAAGAAGAATCCTTGGTGACGTCTAAGAATCTATAGGATCAAAAATCTCCAAACAAGTTTATAAGGCAGTCATTTACAAACAAGTAGTGGAATCTTGTTTACAAAGGAGAATTTGCTAGTTCTAGATAGCAGCAAAATTCGAGTTTAGTGGAATGCATAAGCGGAGCCAAAGATCTTGAGATCAAGTTTATAAGAGAGTTTTAGTCAGGAATGTTGTCATGCTTCTGCCATCTTGACATCCTACTGCACCGGAGATTATGCTCTGGCGATACCCTTTCCCCTATCGAGCTTTTTGATAATAGGAATCCCACTGGCACTTTTTCCAACCTATCAGAGGTTTTATGAGAAATTATGTCACTGAAGGGTTTAGCAATTAGCATCAGAAGAAAATTTGTTGAAGATGTGTGCAAGATACCTCCGTGATTCGCTTCTTATCTTGAGATGTACTGGTTGTGCCTAAGATCGTTTCGCCTGGTTTAAGAGAGCATCTCCGTGCTGGGAACCCGGGATGTCCATCTTGCCATAGAATATCTTCTGCCGGAATCTACAATGAGTTTGAGATCATGAGGTTTGAGAAAAAAGAAGGGAAAACAGAGAACTTGAAGAGAGATGAATATGGTTTTACATGTCTGATATCAATCCAATCACACGGGTCAGTATAATCTTTGCTTAGATCAGTCACCAGGTGATGCGTTTCCTGTAGATTGGAAAACTACATTTCTTAGAATGGCTGAGACCTGACCTGATGATACAACACACAAAGGAGCATGAAGAGGTTTTACCGTTTCTGCGTTATAGTTTATGATGTGCATTGCAGCGTAATCGTCTTCACCAGGCATTCTTATCTTGACCAATCTGCCAACAAGAGACTGAGGAGAAACTTCGCCCCAGCTTGGTACAAGTGAATCTTCAGAAGTAGAACTAGAACTCGGTTTCTTTGCATTTTCGTCTTGTATCATCGCAGGAGCTGCATTTAGCCTTTCTTGCTAAGCAATCAGAAAAGGAAAAAAGACAATGGAAGTTAAAAAGCCAAATAGAGTTGTATGTCAGCTTTATGATTTGGAAAGAGATGATGTTAAATAAAACCTACGAATTCCAGTAAGTCTTCTTCCTTCACTGCTACTCGCGGCGACAATTGATGGCCTTGTACCGCAGTAATTTCTCGTTCTTCGTTAGCAGTAACTCTCTCCTCTTCCTTCTTATCAGAAGCCTTTGAAGCATTCCTGAGAAACAAGAATGTTTGAGAAAGCGTTAACAAAGATAGGAGAGGATTACAGAGTAATGATACCTCCATCGTTTAACCAGTGGTTCATCTTGGATCTCTTTCTCAAATTCGAAATGAGTTTCGGGAAAAATGTTCAGTTTGTTCTTCAGCTCATG
Source organism: Draba incana (assembly GCA_963576765.1). Lineage (NCBI taxonomy): Eukaryota > Viridiplantae > Streptophyta > Magnoliopsida > Brassicales > Brassicaceae > Draba > Draba incana. The sequence continues at coordinate 28,413,732 of OY755217.1, read as the reverse complement.
AATGAACAAAATCCTTGACTAAAGAAGACATAAGAAGTACATGAATACAAACTCTGAGAACAGAATCAATGCATGGAAACATGAAAGATTTGAAACCGGTGTTTACGCTGGATATTTCAGGAGTTTCTGCTCTGAAAAAATGAAGAACGTTGTAATAAGTCTGTCTCTGAAATTCTTCGGGCCTCATATTCTTGTTCTTCAACTTGTTCACAAAGATCTTGTAACCATCGTAACTAATCTCTGCACCAGTTGATTCTTTTGCAAAACGGAATAAAGATTAGTCATTGATCAGTCAAATTCCATCAACTAGGAAGAAGAAAAACAAGAGGTAATCCGGTTCTCTAAAACCCTAATTTATCGAGACTGTTCTTGATCGTAAAACTCATCAGAAAGTGTTGAAGAGACTTACGGGATGAAGAATCTGGAGTTTGATCTTTCTTCTCCGACATTGTAGAGAGTCAAGAGAACAGAGGAATCCGATAATGGTGTCGTCTTCTTGATGAAGTTTGTGCGACCTTGAGAGAAACCCTAGAAATGGTTAATTCTTCAGCAAGTTTTCAAGATCGAATGAGAGAAAAGAAGTAGCGAGATTATGGAGAGTCTGTTACTTAACGAACGAAATATATTCTTGTGGATGAAGTTAGGGCGGGTTAATACGCACTTGACGTAAATGGGGGATTAAGTACTGACACGTCAGCAGTTTCTTTACTCACGCGAGCCACAAATTTTAATGAAGATAATAACCAAAATTACGTGGACTTAATCATTTATGAAATTCTAATCTAACGGATAAGGTTAACGCGAGTTTAGAGAATTAATATGCTCTTTGTTATTTACCATTTTTATTACGATGACTAAACTTATCTCAGATAATCAATTAGAAAATGAGATGAGGAATAACCGAATAATAGAAACCTCTATTAACTTATGAAAAGAATGAGATTACCTATTTCAATATTTGTTGTGACCAAAAAAAAAAAAAACCTATTTCAATGCTTACTAGTTATTTTCTGTAGAATCAATTTTTTTTGCTATCAAGGTAATTAGAGTAACCAATAACCATTTACAAAACAAGTATTCGAATCTTGGTTACACTTTACATTTAAAAAATCCAACAGGCAACACCAAAAAAAAAAAAAAAAAAAGTGTTCAAACTAATTGTACAAGTACCAAGATCTCAGACAAATTGCATAAGGAGGGTTCTTGGTAAATCTCAAGTCAGCATTCTCCTGCCCTCAAAACCAAGAATTTCTCAGGTAAATTTTCTACCAAACCTATAAAACTTTTTTGCTGAAATGGTGCTGTATGTTTGCACAAGTTACCTTCACCATAAAAGACAATTCTTGTCAAAAGTGTGCTCCTCGAGTGCTGCTACATTGGTTAGGAGCATAAAATTTCGGTGTTAATCCACGTTCCCACACAATATCTCTATGTGGAATCTGCAATTAATCAAATATAGAGAGTCAGATTTTAATGAAACAAGATAATAACAAAAGTTTTTTGTGTGTGTTTTACTCTTCTGATATCAATCCAGCTTAACACATCATCCATCTCCATTGCATCTGGACTTGAAGTCCATTTATTTCTCCTGCATCTTGTGAAAAGTCTGCATCTTGTGAGCATCTTGTGAGCAGGAAGTGCATCTTGTGAGCAGGAAGTGCAGATTATAGAAGAGTAAAACACACTGCATCTTGCATCTGGTAAATGGACTTCCTGCTCACAATAACCCTGAAGTAAAAAAAAAAATGCGACTTTTAAACAAGTGAGAAAAATCTCACATCTTTGAAGTAAGATTGGTTTTGACTAAAGGTTAAACCTTTGTTGCTGTTCTTGACCTAGGAGATTTTTCTGAATGTGATCCACAAAAGCTATTTGAGTTTCTGGAGTAATGTTAAACTCGTGCATCAATCTTTCTACGATCGAAGTGTCCGTCTGAAGAAACAGGAACCGAGTGATATTAGAGAATAATGAAACGACGAAAAACAAAGTAATCGAGAAAAGATGTTACGCGTGATATTGTGGAGTTTTCTGCAGCGAAAGCAAGGAGAAGAGAGTAAAAAGCTTCATTTTTGAGCTTTTCGAGTTTCTGTGCATCGGAATCTTCTCCATCGTCGCTGATATCGTTTGAATCGGACTCGGACTCTGCTTCGGGTGCTCTGTTTGATCCAACAAGTGGTTTTTCAGCCATTGCTATCTTCTTTAATGGAAGAAACTTTGGATTTGTGTCTTGAACGTTTTGATCCGCCATTGGAGAGAGAGAGAAGCAATAGAACAGAGGAATGAAGTTTGTGGTCTAAAGAAAAACCCTAGATCAAGAATCTCATAGCATGTACACCCATGATACCCTTAGTTGATCATGGGCATTATTTTAGTATAAATTTTAATATTTGTTTATTGTTTGAGATTCATTAGGATACTGTTAATAAATCTGCTTCCAGTGGTGAAACCGGTATCGGTATCATAAAAAGAAAAAATTTAATTGTTTGCAAAATAGGGAATAATCAAAGTAATATATATAAAAACATAAGATTAGAAAAAGTAATATTACAATCCGTAAAAACGTAAAATTCACTCGACCAATTTCTAATCGTAAAAAAAAAAAAATTAAATGTTTGCAAAATAGATAATAATCAAAATAATATATATAAACATAAGATTAAAAAAAAGTAATATTACAATCCGTAAAAACGTAAAATCACTCTCCCAATTTTTAACCGTAAAAAAAAAAAAATCATTACACATGTGATTTTAAAAAATAAAAAAAAAAGCGACGAATCACAACCTTCCACGTGTGATACCGTATCACGGGACTCAGCCTAATGATACGTATCGAGCCAAATATCATTCTCCCCTTAATTTTCTAATATTTTTTGTGTTGTTGATACTCCAACAGAATCAACGCTGCACATGCTCTCATGATATGTTGCGGAAGAAGTTAGGATTCTGTTAGATATATTGTTGAGTCATTATCTTATGTTTAGGAGAATTTATAATTATAATTTTTGTTATTATTGAGACTTTTTTATATAAAAGTTTCAAAAAAAAAATCAGTAAAGTTTCTATAAATTAATAACTACGGTACCATAACATTTTATTAGTTTAACAAAATATTAAAAATTAAATAGATCGAAAACTTAACTTAAAACCAAAAAATTCGGTTAATTTATTAAAGTACTAATTTATAAAGGTTATACTATTATACAAGTAAAGGTGTTAGTGTAGCATTGATGTGCAGTTGCCTTTCTCCATCATTCTCGCTTACTTTTCTTTTATGGAGGTGTAGTGTATAGACTGTAGCATGGCAGCATTTATTGGGTTTTGTGTATTTAGGGTACCCTCCCCGTTTTGAACCTTCGTCTACATGGATCAAAAAAGTAGGATAATGGGTTTAAAAAAAATTCAGGGTTTAATTGGTAATACAATAGATTCCGGAGTAAATCGGCTGCTAAGAGAAGAGAAGAGAAGCTATGGCGGATGACCTTCCTGAGACATTGAAACCCTTTCTTGAGAGAGCCACCGAAGCTCAGGTTCTTTCTCTTTTTCTTCACTCATGATTCAATGTTAGGGTTTTTTCTGGGTTTTGAGTTTCTTAGAGTTTCATAGAGTTACTGTTGAATCTGGAATTTGCTTCGTTGTTATGTTTCTTTTGACAGGAACGATTAGCTAAGCTTGAAGCTGCTCTTGCCTCAACCAAAATAGGTTTGTTTTTCTTCTTGCCACTAATCAATCTCTGAATCCTGAAACAAGTGATTGAGTTTGATTATCAGAGTTTATATAATATTATTTTGTTCTCAGACAATCCAGATCCAAAACTTGATGAGGAAACCTCTGAAATCAAGTCAAAGCTCAAAGAAGCTAACGAGACAGTGAAGCAAGAACAAGATAAGGTTATTATCTCTTATATATTGTTCATATGTGTTGGTGGTTTAGTAGCTTGTTTTGGAGTTTTGAGTGAGTATTAATTGTATTAGGTGAAGGAATTGACAATTGAAAACGAGAAGCAAAGGTATCGTATATTGCATCTTGTGCGGGAACTAAAGGCGGCTGATGAGAAGTGTAAAGCAAGAGAATATGTTTTGTTATCCATCCAAGACGGCTATACAATCGTATTTATACAAGTACATATGAAACCCTCGACAAACTTGATAAGCAAGCTAAAACTATATACACAGCCCAATATATATAAGCCCAAGACGTTTCCCTAACACTCCCTCTCAAGTTGGAGGTTGGTGATCACAAACTCCCAACTTGGACAATAAGGCATCAAACTGCGGTTTGCCAAGTGCTTTGGTAAGAATATCAGCAATTTGGTCTTTCGTACGAACGTGTGTAGTCGATATAAGGCCATCGCGAACAGCATCTCGAACGCTATGACAATCTCTTTCAATATGCTTTGTACGTTCGTGGAATACCGGATTTGCAGCAATGTGAATGGCTGCTTGACTATCGCAAAAGAAGGGAATCGGTGGAAAAGTAGGAATGCCGAGATCCTTCATTAAGGAACAATCCACTTGAGTTCACGTGTTGCAGCAGCCATGGCTCTGTACTCGGATTCAGCGGAAGAGTGAGACACTGTCTTTTGCTTCTTTGTCGCCCAAGTGATCGGAGAACCTCCAAGAAAAACAACATAAGCACTTAGTGAGCGGCGCGTGAGGGGACAAGACCCAAAATCCGCATCGCAATAGATAGATAATTTGAGATTACTATCCGAGCGTAACAAAATACCCCGACCAGGACAACCTTTGAGGAACCGAACAAGACGTAAAACAGCTTCCCAATGAGCAAGACGAGGTGTTTTCATAAATTGGGACAATAAATGGATAGCATATGACAGATCCGGGCGTGTGTTGGAGAGGTAGACAAGACGACCAACTAAACGCCTATACGCACGAGGATCAGAGAAAAGGGGACCGTCATCAGAAGCTAACTTGTGATTTTGCTCGATTGGTGTAGAAACAGGTTGCGAATCAAGAAGACCAGTATCAGCAACAATATCGAGCACATACTTTCTCTGAGAGATGAAAATACCATCTGCGGATCCAGCCACTTCAATACGAAGGAAATACTTTAATTTCCCGAGATCTTTCATATGGAAACACTTACTCAAATAAGCCTTGAACTTGTTTAAGGCGTCTAGATTATTGCTTCCAATGACCAGGTCATCAACATAAACCAATACACGAACTGCGATATCCCCTTTAGTGTATGTGAACAAAGAATAATCGGAGTACGATTGAATAAAACCAAAATCAAGTAAGGCTTTGGAGAGCTTTTCAAACCAACATCGTGAAGCTTGTTTAAGGCCATACAGAGACTTGCGCAGACGACAAACTTTGGTGGGATCAGAATGAGTAAATCCCGGTGGAAGTTTCATATAAACTTCTTCTTCAAGATCTCCATGTAAGAAGGCATTATGGACATCCATCTGGTGCACTTCCCAATTCTTAGCAGAAACGAGACCAAGGAGACTACGAACGGTGCCCATCTTAACAACCGGAGCGAATGTCTCATCAAAATCTTTACCTTTAACTTGATGATTACCCTTAGCAACCAATCGCGCCTTATGGCGTTCAAGCGTACCATCAGCAAGATATTTTAACTTGTAAACCCACATGGAATCAATTGCGGTTTTACCAGGTGGAAGCGATGTAATGTCCCATGTACCATTTAACTCATGAGCACCAACTTCATCTTTCATTGCAAGTCGCCACCACTTATCTTTCACGGCTTCTGAATAGCGCTTAGGTTCAACACTAGCAGTCACTGCTGCAAGAAAAGCTTGATGCGACGGTGAGAAATTCAGATCAGAAACATACTCATCTAAAGGATACAATGACTTACTAGGAATCGTTGGAGAGGACGATGAAAGAGAGATGGGAGTCTTCTTTGCACTTCGCATTATAAACAATGTAATCGTTGAACTTAGCCGGTTTCACCCGTGGTCTTTGTCCTCTGCCTAAAACCTCAGCCTCAGAAACTACATCAGACACTACTTCAGACACTGCCTCAGAAACTGCAACAGGCACTGCTTCAGGGACTTCTTGAGAAACTGAATCAATGAGTGGAACAGAAGATGTATCTAGCGCCGGTGGTGGCAATAATGTTGGTTCAGAAACAACTACAGGTGACTCCCCCTGGGTTGTAACTGCCTCCTCCACACTAGGTGAATCCGAAACTTGTTGGAGAAACCAATCATCATCATGAAAAGCTAGATCGACAACCGGAGGCGAAACATCAAGATTACGAGAAGCAGGAGAAGGAAGAGCCATCGGAAATGTGTTCTCATGAAAAACAACATCTCTGGAAATAACAAATTCTTCTTTGTCAAGATCAAACATTCTCCATCCTTTTTGACCGAAAGGATAACCAACAAATAGACAACAGCGACTACGAGGACCAAACTTATCTTTATCACGAGAACGAACGTGTGTATAGCACAAGCTACCAAAAACTCGAAGGTGATCATAGGAAGGTTTATCACCATGCAAAACCTCATACGGAGAACGACCTTGGAGCACATCTGTGGGGGTAAGATTGATCAAATGAGCTGCGGTCATAACTGCTTCTCCCCAAAACTTTGTAGGCAAGCTCGCTTGGAACAACAAAGCTCTAGACACGTTAAGTAGGTGTCGATGTTTTCTTTCAACACGACCGTTCTGTTGTGGTGTGGCAACACAAGATGTCTGATGAATGATGCCTTTCTCTCGGAAGAAACGAGAAAGACACATAAACTCCGTTCCGTTGTCACTTCGAATTGTCTTTACTTGTTTGCCAAATTGCTTTTCTGTCATTGCACAAAAATTCTGAAGGACTGATCGAACTTCTGATTTCTCAAGGAGCAAGTACGTCCAAACCGCCCTAGAGAAATCGTCAACTATCATAAGGAAATAAACTGCTCCATAGGAAGCTTTAGTACGGTAAGGCCCCCAAACATCACAATGAATAAGACCAAAACATTCTTTTGATTTATTTAAACTTCCATAAAACACTTCTCTAGTTTGCTTTGCCCGAAAACAAGTGTCACAAGGACTAGGTTCAACAGATTTAAATGAAGCAGAAAACATAATGAAAGCCGATAAAGCAGAAAACATAATGAAAGCCGATAAAACAGAAAACGACAGATGGCCTAGCCGTTGGTGCCAACGTAATTGAACAGCCGAGCTAACAGATGTGTCAATGCGATGAACCCTTGCAGCCATTACATCCTTAAAGTAATACACCCCATCTCTCTCTTCACCTGCTCTAATCAGGGTCCTCGAGAAACGATCCTGTAACACACACAAAGTATCCGTGAGAAGAGCAAAACAATTGGTTTGTTTTAGCAACTTTGATACAGAGATCAAAGAGCAATTCAAATTGGGAACAAACAAGACATTGGATAATGTAATTCGATCGGACAAATTGAATACACCCATGTGAGTAGCGTATGTCTTGTTTCCATCGGCAAAACCAGCCGGACAAGGTGTAATACTCGAAACATTGACAAGTAACGAAAGAACTCCTGTCATATGATGAGAAGCTCCCGTATCTAGAATGAGATCACTGTGAATACGCTTACCAGTCAACTTATCAGAAGAGGATTTTGTCCTCTCGGTTACCATTTGAGAGAGAGCACGCCATTGATCTTCGGTGAACTCTGGAAAAGTGGACGAGTTTGAGGTGGTGGCGTGAGCTACATTTGCTCGAGCTCCGACGTTTCTGTGACTTGAATTACCACGACCTCTACCTCCTCTGGTTGTACCTCTGGAATCACCTCTGCTTGTGTTCTCGGCTCTGTATTCTCCTCTAGCCGGAGCTCGCTCTTCCCACCAATCTGGAAACCCCACTAGTTGCCAGCAGTTAGCTTTCTCGTGCCCAACACGACCACAATGTGAGCACTGGTTAGGACGACGACGCTGCCCTAAACCTCCAACTTCAGAGCCGGAATCTCTACGAGCAACAAAACCCACTGCGTTTTGCTGTGACTCTCGTTCTTTCGCCAAATTGAGGCGTTGTTCTTCTCGAACTACCTTAGCATAGATCTCCCCTATATCAAGCTGGGAATCAGAGGCAATGATTCCCGTACACATTCCTCCAAAACGTGCCTCATCCAAACCCATAACAAACTGATGGATTTTCTCCTCTTCTCGATCTTTCTTAATTGCTGCAAAAGCCGAACATGTGCAAGAAGGTAACGGCTTGTACATGTCGAGCTCCTCCCACATCTTAGACAAACGACCAAAATAATCAACCACAGGTTGACCATCTTGTCTACATGAAGCGATCTTCTCTTTAAGATGATGCACTCGCACCATGTTACCAACTAAGAAACGCTTCCTTAAATTCTCCCACAACTTGTGTGCATCGGAGATGAAAGTAACAGTCGATCTAACCCTAGGTTCAATGAAAGAACGGATCCAACCCACAATCATGGAGTTCACCGAAAGCCAAAGCTCATGATTAGGATCACTTGCTATAGGCTTCGGAATCGTACCTTCAACAAAACCTAGCTTTCGCTTTGCACGAAGAGCATTGGTCATCTCGGAACACCATTCGTTGTAGTTTTCTCCCGTTAGCGTCACCGACGTAATCAAGGAGCCCGGATTGTCAGAAGCAAACAACGTATAAGGCGACGAAACCTCAACACTACGACCATCAGACACCGAACTCTTCGCCGCAGAATCTTCAATTTCAACCATCTCTGTTTCTCACACAAGAAAACAGAGTAAACAAGGAACAAGGAACAAAACGAAAATTTAGGTCTCAGAATTTTATTGCTCTGATACCATGTAAAGTAAGAGAATATGTTTTGTTATCCATCCAAGACGGCTATACAATCGTATTTATACAAGTACATGTGAAACCCTCGACAAACTTGATAAGCAAGCTAAAACTATATACACGGCCCAATATATATAAGCCCAAGACGTTTCCCTAACAAGAAGCTTGAGAAATTTTCAGAATGATTTGATTCTTCTGTCTCTCTTACTGTGATTTGTTTTCTTAACATTCTTCTTACAAGGCGGAAAATGTCATACTCATGATTACTGATCAATTTTCTTCACTAGTCTTGGAAGATACATATATATATATATATATATATATATATATGCGTATTGTCTCGGCCTGTGTGGTAGTCTCGTAAGAAACTCTGTAGTTTGCAGCTAAAGCTAGCAGTAACTATACCTGTGATCCAAAGGAAGAGGATATAGGTAACTCCACATTTGAAGTAAGCTTGTTATGTTCATGTTAGGAACATGAAACATTCATGCCCATCACTAGGTAGAATCTCTTATGAGGTTAGCTAAGGTTTCAGCTGATTTTGTTAGCCACTTACGCACATTCGTCTTTCCTAGTGCTTTTGCTATGGCCCTTTCGTCATTGTGCTTATATCTGGCCATTATTTTGGTTGATGTTGGTTTCTGATGAAACCTTTGTTCAGGCCTAGATTTTTGCTGCATCTTCTTTATTAGGTTTTGTATAGGCTTGTTAGAATTACCAAGGCATTGCTTGGTTGGTAAAAAAGTTAATAAGTAGTAATGATTGTCTTGGTGTGATTAATCCTTCAAAGTTCAAACTTATTCCCCCGGCTTAAAGCAAGAAGATGGTTTGCAACAGTAGACACAATTTCATGAAATTTTTTTCTTTCTTGCTCGTGAAGTTTATAAAGTTTATATAAAGCTCCTGGAGCTGCGTGAGCCTGTTTGATTGGATCAACCATGGATGCAGAAAAAATGTTATGCACCTTGATTTCCAAAAGAGACATTGAAACACTAACTTTAGTGCTCATTTGGTTTTTTTTTTTTTTTTTTGAACAAGAAATGAAAAAGGTCCAACACAATAGGATTGGTGAATGCGAAAACTCTGATTAAATGCCAAGACTTGAAGTTTGAGTCTCTGATAGATGCTTTTCCAACAGATTGAAATAACAACAAACAAGAAAAGACTTATTAAAATCCTCAGAAGAGCAATTTTTGTTTTTAGGCGACGACCAAAGAAAACCTTTAATTTATAGGGAAGTTTACTAGAATAACCTTCAAAAGTTGGGAAGTGACTAAAATGACTCTCAAAAGTTTTAATTACGTTTTTTGGAATTTCGGACCGTTTTACCCCTATTTCTTTGATAACAAAAAAACGTATTTACGAGACTGCCATTAATAAATCTGAAATTTTAGCCGGGAAAAGTTCCCGCCTGAAAAAATAAGTCTACCGTTCCGTTACGGTAGATTTATTTATGAACGGTAGACTTATTTTTTGAACGGTAGACTTATTTTTTGAACGGTAGATTTATTTACGAGCGGTAGACTTATTGAATCCACTTAGTGGTAGATTTATTTCCGAATGGTAGATTTATTGTTTTCAATGGTAGATTTATTTTGGAGCAGTAGACTTATTAGGTGATTGGTAGATTTATTTCCGTAGAATGGTAGATTTATTTTCTTTGATGGTAGAGTTAATTTTGCGTGGTAGATTTAATTTCGTGATCGGTAGACTTGTTGATGTAGTGGTAGATTTATTATAGTTGATTATAGTGGTAGATTTGTTATAATGGTGGTAGAGTTGTTTTGAGTGGTAGATTTATTGTATTTGACGGTAGACTTATACAATCTTTTCTCAGTTTACTAGACACGCCATACTAAAACCAGCGGTAGATTTGTTTTCTTTTCTAACGTTACGGTAGATTTGTTTTTCGGATGGTAGATTTGTTTTTTGGATGGTAGATTTGTTTACTTTTTAAACGTTGCGGTAGATTTGTTGATTGTAATGGTAGACTTATTATCCGACGATGGTTATTTGACTTGTTATGGTAGACTTATTATCCGACGATGGTTATGTGACTTGTTATGGTAGACTTATTACAGAGTTGTTGTCGTTGACATGTTATGGTACACTTGTTGTAGTAGTGGTACACTTATTTCCAGATGACGTATTTACCCTTATTGGAAACCCTGATTTTCACGAAAACCTGCAACAATGGTGAAAATGTAGGGTTACCGCCGCCACCACCATTTCTCCATTTCTTCTTTCTTCAACCTCCGTGAGATCGATATTCGACTAAAAAGATTTTCATTTGTAATGGAACAAATCATTCTTGTATGTGGTAGATAGAGTTTTGAAAATAATCGATGGGTGTTCTTCGTTGATGATTCAAGAGGTGGTAGAGTGCTTGGAGCAGATCGTGATACCTCGTTCAATGAATTTGTTCGAATGGTGTATGAGGATTTCGGGCTGGATCCACAAGTTTCCGAGGTAAAACTGAGCTACAAGCTTTCAAGGAAGTGTTTGTCAAAATTACCTCTAGATACACCACCAATTTTTGTTGGGAATTCAAGACAGTTGAGGAGCTTTTTGGAACACTTTAAGAGCGACGCAATTCGTCTATGCGTCGAAATTAGTGAAAAACATTGCAAAAATTATGTTGGTGAATGCGGAAACGGTGGACATGGCAAAAGAGAGAGAAATAAAGACGATGAAGATGCTGAAGATGATGAAGGTGACGAAGATAATGAAGATGATGATAGTAGATTTGACTATTGTGATGATTCCGACGGTGCAAGCTCAGATGACGAAGAATATGGATCACGTGGTGGTACAGTTATTTCAGATGACGAAGAATCAGAGAAAAATCTACCACCTAAGAAAAGGGGTGCATCGTCGATTCCTGAAAGTGTTCAGTTGGAAATGCGGTCTGTAGACTTAGCTGTTGGACAACGTTATGCGACAAAAAAAGACTTGGAGAAGAGATTGGAGATTTTTGAGGTTGCACATAAGTTTGATTATAACGTGGGACGCTCAACTCCAACGCTGTTCACAATTAGATGTTGGGTGAAAGGATGTAAATGGAGGGTCCGTGCGGGAACAATTGGAGATAGTCTCAGTTTCCATATCAAGACTTATATTGGAAAGCACTCGTGTTCTGTAACTGATCGTTCCACCCGTGCTCGTAAAGCAACGTATCAAGTTCTAGGACATCTCTACAAAGAGTTCATTGGTGGTGTTGGGCCAACAGTTTTGCCAAAGCATCTTGGTGATGCTATAAACAAACGATTCAGGATAAAGGTATTTGGTTTAGCGACATGGTAGATTTATTATACTGAAGCGGTAGATTTATTACTTTTGCGGTAGATTTATTATGATGTTGCGGTAGATTTATTATTTTTGCGGTAGATTTATTATACCGAAGCGGTAGATTTATTTGCTTTCTGTTGCGGTAGATTTATTATGATGTTGCGGTAGATTTATTATACTGACGCGGTAGATTTATTATTTTGCGGTAGATTTATTATACTATTGCGGTAGATTAATTATACTGAGTTTTTATGTATCAATTGTGACAGGTAGAGTATTGGAAAGCCCATCGGGCATTAAAGTATGCAAGAGAATTAGTTACAGGAACATCTGAGAATGGGTACGAAGAACTCCCGACGTACTTATACATGATTAGGCGAGCTAATCCAGGAACAATTATAAGGCTTGAAGTTGATGGTCAGAATAGGTTCAAGTTTCTTTTCCTTGCATTTGGCGCAAGCATACATGGTTTCCAGTTCATGAGGAAGGTTGTTGTTGTGGACGGAACTTATTTGAAAGGAAAATATAAAGGTACATTACTAATTGCGACGACACAAGATGGAAATTTTAACATCTTTCCTATTGCTTTTGGTGTTGTTGATACCGAAAATGATGAGTCTTGGGAGTGGTTCTTTAGACAGCTACACCGAGTAATCCCAGATGATGAATGTCTTGCGATTATCTCGGATAGACATCGATCAATAGCGAATGCGATAGAGAAGGTATACCCGCTAGCTTCTCGTGGGATTTGCACTTATCATTTGCATAAGAACATTGGATCCATCACTCTTTTGGCAGCCTTCAAAGGAATTCTACTATTACGAGCAAAACCAAATACTCCAACGTGCAAAATAAACAACAATGCTACCCATTTCCTCTTCTCTGCAGACCATGTCCTACAATTCTCAAAAACTGTCAAGAGCTCATCCCAAGTTGGTCCATCCATTCTTTTCACACCCATTTCATTCCAGAATTCACTGTGGTCAATGTCCCAATCATCATTCTCATCAAACTGATCACACTTCATTTTTGTTACCTCTTCAAACTCATGCAGAGAAAACCTCACCGGACGACCACCAACCAAGGACCACATCTCATATAACTTGTCAATTTGCAATTGGTTGGTTAGAAAATGATGAACAGTATAACCACTCCATATGAATCTTTGTAAAGCAAGCTTGAGAATGACTCCAACTCCAGAATTATTCATCACATCATTGTAGACATCTTCACCAACGGCGTCCAACATCGTTTTAAAGTCACCTAACTTGCAATTATGATGCAAACTTCTTTTCTGCAATGGTGATTTTCCTGGTGCAAACTTTCTTTGAGGATATAGCTTTGGAGAACCCATACCTGCACAAGTAAGCAAGGACAAGTAAACTGTCAACATAAATCTACCATAACATACATAAATCTACCGCAACAGCAAAACAAATCTACCGCAACAGAAAGCAAATAAATCTACCGCAACAGAAAAACAAATCTACCATAACAGAAAGCAAACAAATGAAAGCAAACAAATCTACCGCAACAGAAAGCAAACAAATCTACCGCAACAGAAAGCCAACAAATCTACCGCAACAGAAAGCCAACAAATCTACCGCAACAGCAAAACAAATCTACCGCAACAGAAAGTACATAAATCTACCGTAACAGAAAAAAAAATCTACCGCTAATACAGAACAATAACAATTACCTAGAAATAAATCTACCATGATGCAATAAATCTACCATTACCTAGCAATAAATCTACCATCACACTACTTTAAATCTACCATGACATGAATTTTATGAACCCTCAAAACAAAACTCTGTATCTTACCTTCACTGCGCTGAAACTTTTGATTACTCCACCCGAAGTTACGAAACTGTATAAGAACAATTTGTTAACTCAGAATTCGCAGGAAGAACAACAGAAGAGAACGAAAGATAAAGGAAGAAAAGAAAAGTTGCGTTTACGTTGGAGTCGCCGCCTACGAACGAAATCGCCGGAGAAGACGAACAAAGGAGTCGGAGAAGACGAACAAGGAGTCGGAGAAGACGAAAAATGAGGCGGAGAAGACGAAAAAGGAGCCGGAGAAGACGAAAAACGAACGCTTACGTATGAGTAGCCGGAAACGAACAGAATCGTCGGAGAAGACGAAAGAGAGTGAGTCGCGGTTTCGTTTTGGATTGTGTCGATTCAATAACCGCGAAAAGTGTTTTCTAAATTTTCTGAAAAACCTAATTTTTTTTTTTCTTATGGCATTGCTGTAATTCCAAAATTCCTTCAAGGTTTAAAAGACCTTTCCTACTTCCCCCATCTTATGAGAGTCATTTGAGTAATTAGTAAACTTTTGGAAGTCATTTGATTAATTTTCTCTAATTTATATCCAAAATTGGTCCCAAAAAAGGGACCACAGAACCTTAAACAAAAGAGAGAATCACAATTCCAAAACAGGACAAGTTTTTTTTCAAATCAAAAGATTGGGTTGGTGGATACACAAAGACAAAAAAAAAAAAAAAATCAAACCCACACCCAAAATATTTATAAGAAAAGAAAAAGAAAAAATCCAGGGTTAACACAAGACGTGTTAGAATTTATACATATTGAAATCAGATCACTATCCCGGAATTATAAGAAGACGAAAAAAAAATCAAATCAAATAAAGAAAAATGACAGGTTTAGGCCGACTCAGAAGGACCAGAAGGAAGCGGCTCATAGCCATCATGATGACGGTTCGACTCAACCGGTATGCATTTAAGACCAACGGCTAGAATCATGCTTAGTGAACCAATCAAAATGCAGAGAAGCCAATGTTGCCAGCTCAAAGGAACAGTACTCGCAAATGCACCAAGGAACTCAACAATAATCACTTGGAATCCAACTGTTGTTATCATCACAGCAACAAACACCCAACTCTTGAACATTCCTTTAAACACATTTATCTTCTCTATCTCTCTACTGTTTACCTCATTAAACACCTATTGTATTGTGCAAAACCATTTTAATTAGTCTTTTTTGTTTTAAATTAGAAACCAAAGTAAGAATGTTGTTGTTGTTAATTTACCTGGCAGAAGACGAAGGAGTTGAAGATGATGGTGTTTAGAACCGCGGTTGAATCTGGACCGTTGAGGTTTAGTATTTGTTTACCGGAAAAGTTGAGAATACCGAGGACAATTAACTGATAAATGCTTTGACCGATGATGTTTCTCCACATTGCTTTGGTTATGAAGCTCACGTTTCTACCGATTGGTTGACGTTTCATTAAACCTTCGTTTGGTGGTTCGGTTGCTAAAGCTAATGCACCGAGTGTGTCCATGATCATGTTGACCCAAAGCAACTGCACCGCAGTGAGTGGTGCAGATCCTGAAAGCAAGATATACAAACTTTAATGATCAGAGAAACAAACAAACAAACATTGGTGATAATATTGTGTTTGGTTTTTACCTGTGATGCAAGCAGAGACGAAGTTAATGATTAGAGCGACGACATTAACGGTAAGCTGGAACTGAACAAACTTCTGGATGTTGATATACACAGCACGTCCCCATCTCGCCACATTCACTATCGTTGCAAAGTTGTCGTCCATTATGATTACATCTGCGTTCTCTTTAGCAACCTGTGTATTCCCCAGGAGTTTTAACATAAAAAGAACGTTCAAATCTATCGATTTGCTAATGATATGATCACATTAGTAACAAAAGCTAACCTCTGTTCCAGCTATTCCCATGGCAAGTCCAATGTCAGACTCATGCAATGCAGGAGCATCATTTGTTCCATCTCCAGTCACTGCAACTACCTCACCCATTTTCCTCAAATTGTTGACGAGTGTGTGCTTGTCCAACGGTAAAGACCGAGCCATCACCTGAAGTTAGAGAAAAGAAAAGGATATTATAAACAGTTTCAAGAGACAGATGAGATGATTAACAATCCATTCCACTAATCGAAATCTGAACCTGAATATTGGGCAATTGTTTCCTCATTTCATGTGGAGGCAAATTACGGAAATCTGAACCTTCAATAGCTATACCTCCTGCTGTAAATATTCCGCATTCCTTTGCAATGGCTTTAGCCGTGCTTATGTTATCACCAGTGACCATACGAACAGTGATTCCAGCATCTTGACAAATCTTAACGGCTTCTTTAACACCAGGGCGAACTGGATCCTTGATTCCAACAACTGCAACCAATGTGTAGCCACCATCAGGAAGATCACCACTGGGAGCTTCATCAAGATCCGTGTAAACCAAGCAGAGAGTCCTCAGAGCCTCGGAAGCGAATCCTTCAATGACTTCAGAGACGTTTGCAATCTTTTCTTCAGATAAAGGAACAGCTTCTCCGTTAGAATCCACAACCTTCTCGCACATTTTCAAGACAATTTCAGATGCACCTTTGCAGAAAGCGCGTACTTTGCCACCAGAATGCGATGTAAGAACAGACATTCTCTTCTTGTCTGAGTTGAAAGGCTCGATCTTGAGTATCTTATGTTCTCGGCGTTGCGTTTCAACGTCACCACCCAAAAGCAAACCAAATTCCAGTATGGCTCTTTCTGTAGATGAACCAAGGATCTGAGTTTTTCCTTCCTTATCCTTAACGACTTCAGAACCAGTGTTCTGAAATATGGCCTCTAAAAGGATACTCTTAACTTGTTCGGATAAGTTCAACTGGAAGTTTTCCTCCTGCCTCTCCTTGATATCTTCACATATCCAAACTTTGTTAACTACCATGTGGTTAGTGGTTAAGGTTCCTGTCTTATCTGTGCAAATGGTGGTAGATGAACCCATTGTCTCACAAGCAGCCAAATGTCTCACAAGTGCCCTGTCTCTCATTAACTGCTTCATAGCAAATGCCAAACTCAAGGTCACAGCCAAATGTAACCCTTCGGGTACAGCAACGACTATGATGGTTACAGCAATTGCAAAGTAGTCAAGCAGTGCAAGTGCATCTTCGGAAGACCACTGAGCGATACTACCAGAAGTGGCTTTCCCCACAACAAACCTAATGCACAACACGACAAACGTAAGCACTGCAAATCCTAAACCAATCTTACCTATGATTGTAGCAACCCCGTTTAGCTTCACTTGCAAGGGAGTCTCATCCTCTCCATCCTCACTTAGAGTTTCCATCAACTTTCCCCATTCAGTCCTCATACCAACGGTTGTCACAAGCATTTTCGCAGAGCCGTTTTGGACTTTGGTTCCTGAAAGCAGAAATGGTTTCTCTTTATTCACGTGTGATGGTTCACTCTCGCCGGATAAGCTTGACTCGTCAATCTCCAGATTGTATCCGGATATAAAGATCCCATCAGCTGAGACTCGATCCCCAATAGATAAATGAACGACATCTCCAACAACCAATTCATCGATGGAGACATGTTGTCTATTCCCATCCCTGGTGACTTGAATGTTAATCTTCTTCTTCTCTCGATCCAAATCTCTGAACTGCAAAGATTGCTTGTAGTCACTGATTGCGGTAACCATGACCACCAAGATTATACTTAGCAAGATCCCTGTCCCATCATACATTCCCTTTGGAAATCCTTCTGTGGCAACTCCCACTCCAATCGATACTACAGCGCAGACCATAAGGATAATAAGGGTTACATCTTGAAGTGCTTCCCAAACAAACATTAAAAATGATCTGGCTGGTTTCTCAGGATAACGATTTGCTCCATAGATTTTCTCTCTGATGTGTAGTTCACTCGAACGGACACCTTCAGTTAGAGATACAGACAATTTCTGAGCAATTCCTTCAGTGCCACCACTGTTTTTCAGGGTCTTTGTGTTGTGATGTCGAACCATAGATGCAAGTCCATCTGGTTCCACATGAAATCCAGCTTGTTTGACCTCATCAGTGAGTTTATGTTCACCGTTGGCACCAGCTGAAGAAACACACAATGAAAAGGAAACAAAGCTACAAAACCAATCACATAAACCTTGTCACCCACCAAATTCTGCAAATCGTGCATCTCTGAAACTCAACAATGCATATCTTACCATCAATGAACGTAAGAGCTGCCTTTTGAACGTAGAAGGCAACCCGTATCTTTTCCTGGTTATGAAATAAAGAAAAAAGTGAGCTGATTGAAGAACACTACACAACTAAATAATTGGCCAAGACAAGAAAGAACCAAACAAACATTGATCTTTATGCCACAATCAAACATCTCCAGGCTAAATAACAGTATCAAATCATGCCAAATGCTACAAAGAGTGACTGCTTATTCTGATTGTTTATGCTTTCTTTAGGCAAAAAAGGTATAAACTTTCTGCAAAGCCAGCTAATTGGTGTTGTATGTCAATGTTTTAGTGATCCAACAAGAACAACCGGAGCTACATAACTACATTAGATATCACTGCAAGATTTGATTTTTAGTATGCCTAATGCTAATGGTCATATACTTGTCAATGATAATAGTCAAACAAGCTACTGTTTTGTTGAATTGTTGGTTTAAATAAAACTGTCAATATTCCAACTTCAACAGGAATAGAAATATGACCAAAACAGAGAGAAAAAAAGACCAAAGGACCCAAAAGATTCTCAAACTGCTTCTTTATTAAATTCACGCAAGTGGGCAAATAAAGTTAAATGTCAATTTTAGAATTGGTATGGATTCCTCTCCACGAAATTTCCTAGCAACTTCCTAAAGCTAAGGTAATTGCACAACAAGTCAAAAGTCACACAATACCAAAAAAGTCAACAACTATGTGAATATTTAGAGACCATATATAGACTTAATTAACATGGATGGAGTAATTAACTATCCTTGATTTCAAATAATACAACCTGTAACGATTGGACGCTAAGGTAAATTGGTTGGTTTAATTGGGAAGACGAAAGCATGACCTAAGTTTTTATGTCATTCTCTGAGTTCTGTTGGCAAATTAAATAGCCATAATAGTAAATAATAACTCCTCCGTTACATATTTTGATCTTAATCCCAATTTCGTCGTGGAATATAATATTCCACTGTACCCTAAAATTACGCGTCACTTTGTGATCGGGTAATTACCCATATTTAACATCCCTTGTTGTAACTATTAATGTGTAATTTTGCTCCGTATTGTCAACAACATTTTATTGATCAATTTCCAACATATTCCTACCAAATTTCCAACATTTTTACTCCACGGCCGGAGTGAGTTTGGTGAAGAAAAAACGAAGTTAGGAATTTTTGTATTTCTATTTTTGATTTGAGAAATAAACCATGTTATAGGGTTTTCTGTAGAGAAAGATACAAGTAGTGTATTATGGAGAAATGAACTCGTAACATTTGGTTCGCTAACAATACCGAAAATCAAATCCTAAGAAGTTGCGTAGAAAGCGAGTAGCTTAGAACAATTTAAGAGTTGTTCATTGATCCACTTATTGTAATTCGCCGCGGTGGCTAGTTTAAGCTCCATAATACAAAACTGTCAGCGAAAGAAGAAACAAAGTTATCTCTTTTAATTTTTAATCATGGACAAGTCTAAAAAAATTCAACTGTGTGTATAGTAACGCCATATTTGACTAAGATAACAGTAAACATCTTTGCATTATTGTTTAGGGTAGGGGCCAATGTTTGTGGTTGAAGAACCAAATTTATTACACATCTAAAAACCAACGTTTGTGGTTGAAAAATCTACTATACGTCCAATAATCTTATCTCTTCACTTGTTTTCCTTACGGAATAATTGTCACTCGCAAAAATTAGCAACTACTTTTTATTTTCTGAATCTCTCTTCTCTATCTCTCTTTGTAGCAATGGGAGGTATCGTCTCAATCTCTATTCCATGTGATCATGTCTCTCAATGTTTAAGCGTCAATGGGAACTACATCTACAACCTTTCCGAGAATCTAGCGGCCCTGCAAAAAGACATGGAACTGCTCAAGGCAAAGCGGGATGATGTGCAAGATCGTGTAAACAGAGAAGAGTGGACAAGGCGTCGTAAAAGGCTTGTTGTAGTCCAGGTATGGCTTGATAATGTCCTCGCCCTCGAAAATCAATTCAGTGATCTGCTTAGAACTGATAGCGTTGAGCTTCAAAGGTTATGTTTTTGTGGATTCTGCTCCAAAAACGTGAAAAGGAGCTATCGTTATGGCAAAAGAGTTGTGCGGATGTTGAAGAAAGTTGAGATTGTCACATCTGAAGGAGACTTTGATGTGGTGACTCAGGAAGTTGATCATGTAACTGAGGTTGAAGAGATGCCTATTCCACCAGTCATCGTTGGTCAAGAAACATTGCTTAAAAGGGTATGGGACCGTCTCATCGAAGATGGAGTTGGGATTATGGGTTTGTATGGTATGGGTGGAGTTGGCAAAACCACTCTTATCAAGCAGATCAACAATAAGTTTTCTAACACGAGGGACAACGTTGATGTTGTAATATGGGTTGTGGTGTCTAAAACTTTAGACATCCATAGGATTCAAGGAGACATAGCAAAGAAACTAGGCTTTCACGGTCAGGGGTGGGACGGAAAAAATGAAGATCAGAGGGCCCTCCAAATATACAGTGTTCTCAAGAGACAGAAATTTGTGTTGTTCTTGGATGATATATGGGAAAAAGTGAATCTATCGACTATTGGAGTCCCTAATCCGGATGAAAAAAACGGATGCAAAGTAGTGTTCACCACTCGCTCTAGAGATGTGTGTGGACGCATGGAGGTTGATGACTCAATGGAAGTCGGTTGTCTAGATCCCGACAAAGCATGGGAGTTGTTCCAAAAGAAAGTCGGAGAAAACACATTGAAAATCCATCAAGACATTCCGGATCTCGCAAGACAAGTCGCTGCTAAATGTGCTGGCCTACCACTAGCACTAAACGTTATCGGCGAAACTATGTCATGCAAAACTACGGTAGAAGAATGGCGTCGTGCAATCGACGTTTTGACATCATCGGCCGCAGATTTTGCAGGCATGGACGATGAAATTCTTCCTATTCTGAAGTATAGCTATGATAGCTTAAATGGAAAGGTGGTGAAATCATGTTTTCTTTATTGCTCTCTCTTTCCAGAAGATGATCTTATTGAGAAAGAGAAACTGGTAGACTATTGGATATGTGAGGGATTCATAGACGAAAATAAAGGCAGAGAAAGGGCAATTAACCAAGTTTACGAGATAATTGGTATCCTTGTCCGTGCTTGTTTATTGTTGGAAGGAGTAAAGGAGAATGAGTCATGTGTGAGTATGCATGATGTGGTTCGTGAGATGGCTCTATGGATAGCATCTGATCTTGGAGAGCATAAAGAGAGATGGATTGTGCAAGCCGGTGTTGGGTTACGCAAAGTTCCAAAAGTCAAGAATTGGAGGGATGTGAGAAAGATTTCGTTGATGCGTAACAATATTGAAAAGATAAGTGGCAGCCCCGAATGCCATGAACTTACAACTTTATTCCTTCACCTAAACGATTCATTGAAACAAATTTCGGATGAATTCTTCTGGTATATTCCAATGCTAGTTGTCTTGGATCTATCATGGAATCGAAATCTCTCAGAGTTGCCGAAGCAGATATCAAAGCTGAGCTTCTTGCGCTATCTTGATTTGTCATCTACAGGCGTGAAGCAATTGCAGTTTGGTTTACAAGAGTTCAAAAAGCTAATTTATTTGAATTTGGAATACACGGTGATGCTTGAGCACATTTCAGGGATATCGAATCTGTCATGTTTAAAGACACTGAGACTACAAGGATCCAAAAAAAAGCTAGATCTGAGTTTACTGAAGGAGCTACAACTTCTGGAATATCTTGAAGTTTTAACCATTGAGATTAGGTCAGGGATGGTTTGGGAGCACGTGTTAAGCAGCTCTCACATGTTAGTAAAATGTATTCAAAGTGTAGATTTCAAAGGCCTTGAAGAATTAGTGAGAGTATTGACTTTGCCAACGACTTGTAATATCCATAGGATCGGCCTATGGGATTGCAGAATGGGGGAGATAAAGATCGAGAGGACAATTTCATCACTGAACAATAGTCCCACAACTCCATGCTTCCCAAACATCTCCAAGATCAATATATGTGGCTGCAATCATCTAAAAGATTTGACGTGGTTGGTGTTTGCTCCAAACCTTGTTGAGCTTATAGTTGGTTCCTCAAACCAATTGGAAGAGATAATAAGCAAAGAAAAAGCTGCAAGTGCTACAGGAGGACATGCAGGTAATATTGTTCTTTTTCGAAAACTAAGAATCCTCGTCTTATATGGTTTACCTATGTTGAAGAGCATCTACTGGAGTCCTATGTCTTTTCCATGTCTAAATAAAATCAGCATAACAAAATGTCCGAAGCTGAGAAAGCTTCCGTTGGATTCTAAAAGTGTCGTAAGCGTTCAAGAACTAATCATAGAATACAAAGAGGAAGAATGGATCAAAAAGGTTGAATGGGAAGACGAAGCCACTCAACTCCGTTTCTTACCTTTCTGCAAGCAAAAGCAATATATCAGTGCTCAAATCTTCAAAAGCTGGAGACAGTGATGATTGCAGTTGTAACTCTGTAAGTGGTATCATCATCTACTGTCTGCAACATATAGCCAGCCTCCTTAAAGTGGGATTTTAACATTGCTACCTATGAGATATTTTGTTCTTTTCTTTCTTCGCCATTTCTGCATAAGTACTCAGTTTTTGCCTTTTATCCCATGACAATATCCAAGAAGTTTTATTCCTAATATTATAAATGTCAATGTTAAGAACATTGTCACATGATGTTTTGGTTATTATATTGTTTTGAAGTATTGTATTATTATGCAGGTTGTATAGGTGGTCATGTTTTATCTACTTAATTTTTCGGATTTCCCATGTCTGAACTTTTTTGAATGTTTTTGTTTTTTTCATTACAACGTGAGTCGGATGAGACTTGCATATTAGGCTATATTTTTCGAGACAAAAATTAGATTGATTGCAATAATTTAAAATTCGTAAAAGATGAGATTGTTTATTTAAAATACTGATGTAAAAATATGTTACATTAGATATTATAAAAGATTAAAACAGTTTGGCAAGTTATATAATTTGTAGTGAGAAGATTTATATATTAGTGTTACATTATATAAAAAATATGTTACATTACATATATGGATCCAAGTTTCCTTTAAATTTTGGTACCTTCGGTACATAGTTGTGAGCTTCACTAGTCACTGATTATCTATGAATTATTTTTCCTAAGGAACATTGATAATGAAAGAAAAATATTTTGGTAGATAAAGAATAGATATGGTGGGTGACTATATCTTAAGTTGGATATCTCTTTTGTTTTGTAGAGTAACGTTAATTTCTCTACTTTCTATCTTAAGAACAATAGAAGGGAGCATATTTTGTTGTGGGATTGTATGGCTTGATGTAGTACGCTATAGTTTTGGTACTCTTTTGGAACGGTTTCTATTTTCTCGTCGAGTTGAGAAATTTTCAAAAGGCCGAAGAATGGATTCAAACCCCTAACTTGTGTCGGTAATGTTAACCATGTTTTATAACTAAGCTTGCGTAATATATATAAAACACTTACAAGAGATCAACAATGGTTAACCAAAAACCATAAGCCTTAGCACTACAAGAAAACAGGTGATATTCCGACGGACTTTCCGACAGACAGAACATCCGTCGGAAATTTCCGACGGTCGACCGACGGAAGTCCGACTTCCGACAATCCGTTGGAAATCTGTCACAATTTACCGACGGATTTCCGACGACTACGGAAAGTGTCGGACATCCGTCGGTAAACCGTCAACTTGCACCGACACATTACCGACGGTTTCCTAAACGTCGGAATTTTATAACGCAATTCCGACGGATTACGATGTCGGCAAAGTCTGATTGGTTACCTTATCGTTAGCGGTGGCCGATGGGATTTGTGGGGCATTATGTCGGAGGTTTGTGACGGATTTCCGATGGAGTGCGTTCTATATAAGCTACGACATTCCATCATTCCATCGTAACACAACTCACATTGTAAAAGAAACATAATTCACATTATCTAAAAATTTAAAAGAGATGAGTTCTTCATATTTTCGGTCATGGATGGACGAGCCAATGATGGAAGAGGGGTCTAACTTATTAACGACCGAATACGCTCAAGGTATTTGCGAGTTCATGCAGTTACCTAGAAATCAAGAGGCGGCCACCAAAGGTCAGAATATCAAATGTCCTTGTTCTAATTGCTGTAATAGAAGTACTGTTGCGGTTCCTACTGTTTGGAACCGCTTATATAGATATGGATTTAGGACCGGATATAAGGTTTGGTATTTACATGAAGAAACCAATTATGAATATGGTAGTACTAGTAGCAATGCACCTTATTTTCCGGATAGCATAGGGGAACCTACCGCGGGAGTAGACGTTGGGGTAAGTACGGTTGCGATGGTTAACGATGCGTTTAGAGAGAATTTGCAGTCGGGTGGGTATGAGGGTGATAGGGTTGAAGAACCTAATTTAGAATCTCGAAGGTTTTTTGATATGTTAGACGCATCAAAGCAACCACTATATAGCGGTTGTAGGGATGGTCATTCACCGCTATCTTCTGCTAGTAGGATGATGAACCTGAAGACTGATTATAATTTTTCCGAAGAATATGTTGATGCATTCGCCGAGTTCGTGAAAGATATTTTGCCAGAAGATAATCTGGCCCCCGGATCATACTACGAGATCCAAAAACTTGTCGCCGGTCTTGGTTTGCCCTACCAGGTTATAGACGTGTGCATCGACAGCTGTATGATATACTGGAGAGAAGACGAGAACCGAAATAAATGTATATTTTTCCAGAAACCACGGTTCCAGAAGTCAAGTGGCAGAGTGAAGATTCCATTCAAACGGATGTGGTATTTACCCTTAACAGAGAGGTTGAAGAGGCTATACGAATCAGACCGCACAACTACGGCTATGAGATGGCATGCAGAGCATAGTCAAGATGGAGATATCACGCATCCTTCTGACGCGGAAGCGTGGAAACACTTTCAATCCGTATATCCAAATATTGCATATGAACCACGGAATGTATACATAGGCTTATCCACTGATGGTTTCAAACCGTTTGGCAAGCATGGAAGAAAATATTCGTTGTGGCCGGTCATCGTAACACCTTACAATTTGCCTCCATCTATGTGCATGCGGCGAGAGTTCCTGTTTCTCTCAATTCTAGTTCCCGGGCCAGATCATCCAAGACGGTCGCTCGATATTTTCCTCCAACCATTGATCTGTGAGTTGCAGATGTTGTGGGAGCATGGTGTTGAGGCATATGATGTTTCAATCTGGTAGAATATCAACATGCGTGCGGTTCTTATGTGGACCAAAAGCGATTTTCCGGCATACGGTATGTTATCTGGATGGACAACGCATGGAAGATTGGCATATCCTTATTGCCAAGACAATACTTCAGGATTCCAACTGCAGCACGGAAGGAAGACTTTATGGTTTGATTGCCATAGGTGTTTTTTACCGGCAAATCATCCATATCGTCGGTCTAAAAGATATTTCAGGAAGAATGTACAAGTGTTACATGGTCCACCTCCTGAGATATATGGTCGCAGCATATTGGAACAGTTACCAGATTTTGGTGCAGAGCGAACTCCTGAATATGGGGGTAATGGTCATTACCCCGTCGACGGTTGTGGGGAATATCACAATTGGCACAAGAAGAGTATTTTTTGGGATTTGCCTTACTGGAAAGACCATCTACTGCGGCATAATCTAGATGTCATGCATGTGGAAAAGAATTTCTTTGACAACATCATGAACACCATATTAAACGTCCCAGGAAAGACCAAAGACAACTGGAAGTCTAGATTCGACTTGCAATTGATTTGTTCGAGGCCATCTCTTCATGTTTCGAACGGTAGATTGTCGATGCCTGCTTACCGGTTAGACGCTGGCCAGAAAGAAGTATTTTTTGAATGGTTCAAAAAAATTGTCAAATTTCCAGACGGCTACGCATCTAATCTACTTAATTGCGTGGATTCGACGGAAGGCAAGTTTATAGGAATGAAGAGTCATGATTGTCATGTCGTGATGCAGCGTCTTCTTCCATTTGTATTTGCATATCTTCTTCCAGAACCTATCCACCAAGCAATTGGAGGTATATTTCTTACTCCCATTAGTTTCTTACTACCATAATATTACTATATATGTATTAACTTGTTTAATTTTTGTTTATAGGAGTTGGTGCATTCTTCCGAGATTTATGTTCAAGAACGCTTACATCCCACGGGATACGTAACTTGGAGGCCAATATCCCGGTTCTTCTTTGTAATCTTGAGAAGATATTTCCACCGTATTTTTTTGACGTTATGGAACATCTTCCTATTCACCTCCCACGAGAAGCAGCCTTAGGAGGCCCTGTTCAATACCGATGGATGTATCCGTTCGAGCGTTACATGTTCCACCTGAAGAAAAAGGTTAAAAATTTGAGCAAGGTTGAGGGATCTATTGTCGCACAAAGCCTAAACGAGGAAGTCTCACACTTTGCCGAATATTACTTTCCACCGACAGTTAGTACTAAGGCGAGACGGCCTCCTCGACATGATGATAGAGGTGAGAAAGCAGTGTATGTCGTGGTTGTTCCTGAGTTATTTGCCCAAGTTGGTCGAGCAAGTGGAAAAGGAAAGAAACGCAAACTATCACCTCAAGAGGTGACACATTTGCATACGTATATCCTCAGAAACTGTGACGAAATTTTGGAGTAAGAAAGGTATATATATCATTTATCATACTAAATTTATTTAATTATTTGCATTCATCTACTAACGATTGTTATGTTACAGGATCTACATGTCTCTCGCATGTGATTACCATTGTGATAAGACAGATGCCGAACTTGCTGTCTTGAAAGACGAACAATTTCCAGAGTGGTTTAAATGTTATGTAAGTTTAATATAATTACATCCGTCTTACATTTGCATATTTTCACGTTCATATGTTACTTATATCTTACGTATATTGTTTTTAGGTTTCCGAAAGTTTAGCAAGTGGTGGATCAATCCCGACATGGTTAGTGGAGTTTGTTCATGGCTTACGCACCACCGCGACTTCATATCCCCAGTTTTGCACTAGGGGATATTCATTCAGGATCCGTGAGAAAGGACGTCAAAGGTCAACTGCGGATTATGGTATTTCGGCGCAATCTGGCGATACCATGTACTATGGGATTTTAAAAGAAATCTTGGAAATCCGATATCCACGAATGTTGAACTTGAGGTGCATTGTGTTTATGTGCGATTGGTATGATCCATCCAATGGTCGAGGGGTTCGAGTTGACCCTCTTGGTGTTAATTCGATAAATTCAAGCCGGAAACTATAGTATTACGATATATTTATCCTTGCGTCTCAAGCAGACCAGGTATCAATATACTATATATGTTTACCTATGTACTCATAGTTAAGATTTCTTGTTCATGTATATTAACAATATCCACTAATTATTAATAGGTTTGCTACATTCCATATCCTCGAGTTGCGTACCGTACAGATTTGTGGATCATAGTAACTCCAATAAACCCGAGAAGAAAAATCTACGGAGTTCCAGAACAAGATGCTCTACAACCATCAAGAAGTGTATCAATGTCACATGTGGAGGAGATGGATAACATTGACCTTGTCGTTGATGTCACACATGTCGGGGATGATCTAGTGGATTCGGACGAAGAGGAACCACATGGAGAATTTGACGACGATTCAGACTCCATCCCTAGTGAAGGTTCTTCCGGAGATTCAGAATAATAATATGTGAATAAATGTTTGCTTTTTCATGTTCTTCTCTCACCTTTGTGTGTTCCCTATAATATTTTCATTTCATTAAGAAAACCGATTGTGGACGAGAATCTAAGTATTACAACATACAAATAAAAATCAAATAAAGGAGGCATAATCATTTCAGCGGTGGACAAATCTTGTATCTCATAATATTTAATAGTATATATGTACTCATGTTCGATGACTAATTAACGATAAATATTGGTCTTCCAACTCCAATAAAACTTAACATATAATGAAACATAAAATTTAAAACACATATTCTTAAACAGGTACATTATAGACTTGCAATTATTTAACACACAACGGTTATGGTACAAGTACATAATAAACTCCTCATTTTACAATCATATGTCCGTTTCCACTCTGAACTTACCATTTGTTAGAACCATTTAGTGATGTTCTTTCCCTTTTTTTCTTTTGTGGAGAATCAACAAATCCGTCGCACAATTCGCTTTTAATTGCATCAACATCTAGATTTATGTTTGCCTTGTCTGGGCTTTGGGCGAATTCGAAATCATAGTAATGATCATTTGGTGGAGAATCTATAAATCTGTCGCACAATTCACTTTTGATTGCATCAGCATCTAAATTTAAGTTTGGCTTTTCTGGGCTTTGGGCGAATTCATAACCATAGTACTGATCCTTACATACGTTTGAAGTACTTGCACCGTAAGTATCTGACTTTTCCATCAACTGACATGGTTGTTCGACTTCGGTAACCCGCTCATGATCAGGACATTGTGGCTGCCTATCGTAAATGTTCTGGATGTTTGGCAAGCACTGGCTGTCAAGCACTACTGTTGATGTGGAATCTTCTTCATCGATTGGTGAGCACGTATCAAATTCCCACAAGTAAGTGGGAATCTATTGAGTGAATTCGTCGCAATGAGATTCGGTTTCCCACGAGTATTTTGGAACATTAAAAAATTTTGCATCGGATGTTTTTTTCCCGTCTTCATTAGGATCCCTAGAAGACATATTTTTTTTTTTAGAGGTGTAGAAGATCTACACTCCATCAGGTGTATTTATAGTCGAAGTTATATGTATAAACCGTCGGTATTCCGTCTGTATTCCGTCCGTATTACCGACGGAATTCAGACTACACGATGTCGGCAAAGTTTGATTCGTCAGCTGTACCAACGGATTTCTGACGGAGCTTAGTCGTCAGAATTATGTAACGGATTTCTGTCAGCTTGCAGAGTTTCCGATGTCGGCAAAGTTTGATTGGTCAGCTGTAACAACAGATTTCCGACGGATCTATGTTGTCAGAATTATGTAACGGATTTCCGACGGATTGCCGATGGTTTCCGATGTCGGCAAAGTTTGAGTGGTTAACAAATCAAGTGCAGTGGCCGATGGGATTGGTGGGGTGTTATGTCGGAGTGTTTTGACGGTTTTCCGACGGAAATCTGACGGATATCTGTTCTACATAAGGTTGCACATTTTGTAATGCGAGCATAAAAACATTTCAACACAAATTCATAACACAGAAAAATTCAATTTCGTAATGGCAAACAAAGATCTGTGGAATTACTATATGCAAAACCGAGCCCCCGGTCAAAACCCTTCAACCACAACTCTATTTCCTTCAAGTCCTTCTTACGATAACTTAAATGTTACTGATGCTGAACCGACAATTTCACTCCATCCAACTCAACAATCCCAGAACCAAACGCCCGTAATACCGGGACCTGGCCAAGTGGTACGGCGAGGCCTGTTTCGAAAGAGGTCTCATGATGCAAAGGTGATGCGAGGTGAAAGTTCTCAGCCACGCCCAACACGAGATTTTATTCGTGTGGTCATTAATGAGGCACCACAGGCCGATAAGGATTTTAGTAGTCCTCGGTGGACTTCTACTATCGATTACATAATCCGTGAAGGTATATATAAATAATTACCGCTTTTACTTTTACAATAATGATTGTAGCTGACAAATACTAAATCTATACTTCATACATGTAGGTTCTTATAACAATAGGAGCACACCATTCTGGACCCAGGTTGCAGAAATTCAATCCCCGCATTCACAATTTTTGAAAGTCAAAAAGGTTTACGTGTTCGACCTATTTTATTAACATTTAGACATACAATTTATCTGACAAGTATATAATTTAATTCATTATCAGATTGTGGCTATGCTCTCTAGTTTAACCCCCAATGACCAGGGAGATCTGCTAGTAACCTTAAAAGATCCCTCAGGAAAAATCGAGGGAACCATGCACCATAACATCTTCAAGAAGAACGAGTACAGACTCACGACTGGTGTAGGTGCGGTGGTCATCCTGAAAAATGTTACCGTTTGCCGTTTTGATTGGAACCCAAAGTACCTGAACATCACAGAGCGGAACATTATTAAGGTAAATACACCATACGTTTAAAAATATTCATGGGAATGCTTAACTAAAATCATTTTGCAAACAGATAATCGGTGCTAATTCGATGATTGCTGAATACCAACCAATGGAAGCATCGACCATCGAGGAAGATGGAGGAACTACTGAGTACGAATATGAAACAGTGCCAGACTCCGATAAAAAATAAACAGCCAACTTGTCCATGATTAAGAATAATTTTATGATAACAGCTTTATGTTGCTTTCATGTTAAATAATGTCCTAGTATCTATTGTATGATCATATAATGTGGTCATGTGTTATATTTCCTATTAGGGATTGTGAAATATTGGTGTTTTATATGTGTAAAACGATTCGAAATACTTATTTACATAAATTTATACGCAAATCATTCCAAAAATAAGAAACTAAAATATATAAATAGTTTGTACCGTGGAGTACAGGATAAATCATCGGGGAGTCGGGATAGGCGTAGAAGTTACCGATTTTGTAGGAAGGAAAAATTAATTCTTATATGTTAGTGTTTTACATGATATTAGTAAAATAAATCCAACGAGCTTACTGTTTTAATTACGTACAATGTACTATAATTTTTAGATTGCAAAAATATTTTTACAAATACAAGAAAAAAATTATAAAATAAAATCATAAGAAAACCAAATCCGTCGGAAATCCGTCTTAAATTTAAGACGGATTTCGGACGGATTTGGTTTTCTTATGATTTTATTTAAAGTATATGATAAGGTTTAAAGGTTGATTATAAAGTTTTAAAAAAAGTATAAGATTTTTGTAAAATAGTAGTTGGTTATAACCTTATAATATGTTTCAAAAAAACTTATAGTATGTTTTTAAATTTTTATAATCTGTTTTAGAAAAACCTTTAATAAACCTTATAAACAACTTTAAAACATTGTGAAATAGTTTAAAAATTCTTTTAATTACCTTTAAAACCCCTTATAATCAACTTTAAAACCATATCATATAATTTCAAATCCTTATAATTACCTTTAAAAACCTTTATTAACTTATGTCGGTTTAAATAAAATCATAAAAAAACCAAATCTGTCGGAAATCGGTCTTAAATTTTAGACGGATTTCCGACGGATTTAGATTTTAATTAATTTAAATTAATTAAAACAAAATCCGTCGGGAATCCGTCTTAAATTTAAGATGGATTTTCGACGGATTTGGTTTTTTTATGATTTTATTTAAAGTATATGATAAGGTTTAAAGGTTGATTATAAGGTTTTAAAAAAAGGATAAGATTTTTGTAAAATAGTAGTTGGTTATAATCTTATAATATGTTTCAAAAAAACTTATAGTATGTTTTTAAATTTTTATAATCTGTTTTAGAAAAACCTTTAATAAACCTTATAAACAACTTTAAAACATTGTGAAATAGTTAAAAAAATTCTATTAATTACCTTTAAAACCCCTTACAATCTACTTTAAAACCATATCATATACTTTTGAATCCTTATAATTACCTTTAAAAACCTTTATTAACTTATGTCCGTTTAAATAAAATCATAAAAAAACCAAATCCGTCGGAAATCCGTCTTAAATTTAAGACGGATTGCCGACAGAAAACCTAATTTTTCTCCCGCCTAACGCCTCGTGATCATCGAAAAGGCGGCACAATCCGTCGGAATTCTGTCGGAACACCTAAGGCCGTCGGAATTCCGTCGGAAATCATGTATAAATCTGTCTCTCCTTCTTCCCGAAACCATAACGGAGAAAACGAGAAAAAAAAAAAAAACTTCCACCGGCGGAACACCGATTCCACCGGCGGAAAACCGATTCACACTGCCGGAAAACCACACAAACCGCCGGAATCACATCCTCCATCACGAATTCAACATCCCAATGTAAGTTTGTGATGATTTTAAAGTTGGTTCTTCAAAAAAAAAATTGTGTTCTTCATAAAAAAAAAATTGTTCTTCATAAAAAGAAAATTTGGATAAACATAATTTGTTCTTGATTTAGAGATTTAGGAATGTATTGCATTTTAGGGATTTAGGTATTTAAAGAATTTTAGGAATTTAGGGATATATAAATTTAGGGAATTAGGGATTTATTGAATTTTAGGATTTTAATATTAAGAATTGTTAAAAGAAATTTTTATAAATATTAGAAATTTATAAATTTTAAGAATTTGGAAAAAATAGTTTTAAAATATGAAAATTTTATAAATATTAAGAATTTGTAAAAAAAATATAAATATTTTATAAATTTATAAATATTAAGATTTTTTTAAAAAAATTTTAAAATTTTATAAATTTATAAATATTAAGAATTTTTTTAAAAAAAAAATTTTAAAATTATAAGTTTATAAATATTAAGAATTTTTGAAAAACTTTTTTGTTAAATCATTAATCTTATTCACAAGTAAAACATCTTACAAGTAAAACACAAGTAAATCATTAATGATTTTTTTGTAAAATCATTAATCTTGTTGACAAGTAAAAAATTTTTTAGTGAAATCATTAATCTTCTTTACAACTCTAAATTTATAAATGTCAAATTTCCAAAATCCCAAAATCCCTAAATCCCTACTTCCATAAATTTCAAAATCCCTAAAACCCTAAACCCTAAATTTCAAAATCCCCAAGTTCCCTAAACACTAAATACCTAAATTTCTAAATCTCTATATCCATAAATCGTTAAATCTCAAAGATCCTAAAAATCTTCGAATTCGTAGGGATTTCGAACGATTTCAGTAGAGTTTTGGAGACGATAGTTCCAGTCGGGGGCGTCGGAGTTCTAGTCAGTCTCAGATCCCCGGCACTCCCAATTTGGAAACACAACAACCGTCTCCAAATCCGACTACCTCAGCTCCCACAGTAATGAGCATCGAGGATTTCGTTTCACAACCCGGAAGGGATCGTATGACTTTCCTAGATCCGGAGTTGCCTCCCAACACGACATGGTAAGTTTTATTTAAAAATGTTTTCGATTTAGTTAACATGCTTAATCTCCTTACTTTTGGTTAGGTTTCAATTTTCGGGAAACGGGATATCGACGTCTATCAACGCTATGCTTAATAGTTTGATAACTCGGCCGTATTCCACATACTTATCGATGCCGGTAGAAAACCGTGACAGCTGGTTTCGGCAATTTGCGGTAATTTGTAAATTTTGTAATTTAAACAATTCGCGGTTTTATTACATAAAAATTTTAATTACTAAATCGTTAAAGGATTTTTTCTTTGCAGCAAGATTTTAATTGGGACAGACAGGTGACCGGTAGGGTTCGACGGGAGTTCGACACCAAGGCTGGTAGATTGTACTCGCGGAAGTTGAACGAGTGGAAGGACCTATGGCTACATCGTAAGATTCCTCGGGATATGAAAAACCGTCTCGAGTTATGGGCTCAACTCATTGCGTATTGGGAACAGGAGGCAACTAAGGCGACCTCTGCCACCCAGTCTTCGAACCGAAAGAGCGACCGGAAGGGGAAGTGACCAGCGACCTATAACCTCGGAGCAACGAGCAAGGCGACTCGTGCAGAACAACTGGTAAGTTTCTTTATGACAATAATTATTTTTATAATCGCTAACGTATTTGTTTACTTTTCAATGCTAATAGTACCAAAAGAAAGGTACGCGTCCTTCAAATCTGGAGTTGATCAGAGATGCGCATACGAACCGCAAGACTGGTGAAATTCAAGATCCACTTGCTCGTGAGATCGTGGAAAGCGTGGAGAGGCTCGGTGAGGACTACCTCTTATCCCAACCGATAGTTGAAGGAACTCCACCTCTCACCGAAGTTCCATTTGAGAAGATCAACGAGCTTACGTATGAGGTTAGTAAATGATTTCAAGTAGTAACGAATTTAAAATAACTTCTAATACTTATACGTTTTAACATTTATAGTTTTATTTTATATGGTAGGCTACTCGGAAGAACAAAGGTCGTGTCTTCGGTCTTCCGGAGGACAGTTCCAGCTCTTCCGTGTCTTCATTCCGATTTCACGGTGATAACGGGTTGCGGGCACAAAACGCTGAGCTTCTCGAGCGGATGAAAGCAATGGAGGCACAGCGCGAAAAGGATGCAAAGCGGGTGAAGGAGTTGGAGGAACAACGCTTAGCAGATGCAGCGCGCATTCGTGGGATGGAAGACCGGATGGACGAGTTCTTCTGTAATTATCGTCCACAGTAGACTTTTAAATTTTTATGTAGAACTTTTATTTGGTTTTAAAACAATTTATTTTCATTTTAAATTTTAATTTCAATTTTTTTTTAATTTAAATATTAATTTAAAATTAATTTTTAATTTAATTTAAATATTCATTTAAAATTCATTTTTTTAATTAAAATCCGACATCCGTCGGAAATCCGTCTGTTTCCTAAATCCGTCGGACTGCCGTCGGTGTCGTAGACCGTCGGAAATCCGTCGGCGATCTATTATCCGACGGTATTACGACGGATTGTCAACGGATTCCGGTTAACCGTGTTCCGCCGGAGTGTCGTCGGTGTGCCGTCGGTGTTGTAGACCGTCGGATTGCCGTCGGTGTCGTTGACCGTCGGAATTCCGTCGGCGATCTGTTCTCCGACGGTATTACGACGGATGGTCAACCGATTCCTCTGATCCGTGTTCCGCCGGAATTACGTCGGAATGGATGGACGGATTACCGATGGAACGCGGATTTTCGACAAGTTAGAACCGGCGGACCATATCCGTCGGAAATCCGTCGTAATAGGGCTTATTCCGACAAATTTCCGACGGATATGGCCGTCGGAATAGCACCTGTTTTCTTGTAGTGTAGGTTACATGAATTGAAATGACACAAAGCTAGTGTACCATTAATTCAAGACGCTAGATCACCACAAGACGACTCAACCATTTCAAGGGCAAGACCAACCTATTGTAGTAACCTAATAAACTTCTGGCAGCAAATAGATTGAGTTGAAGATTCTTCTTTATCTATGACGTAAGGCTTATGGTTTTTCGCGCGTGTTTTTATTTTATAAATGTTTTTTTAAATTATGTTGGTTTTTTTTTTTTTAGTTATGAAGTCTATGTGTGGTTAAAGAAAGCCGCCTCATTTGTCTCCCGGTGCCCTACCAAAAAAAAAAACCCGCCTTGTGTTTTCTTAAAGTAAGATACTCGTATGGATTTTTGATTAATTGTACTAACATATGACATCTTCTCTATTTGTGGTACGATTCAATCATAATACAATAAGGAGTTTTATAAGTTCTAAATTCCAACTAATTCTCAATCAAGTCACTTGATATCCCCTTTTTACCAAGTGAAAGAGAATGACTCGTGGAGCGCATGAAATTTGAGATATAAATCTTTTATTAATTAGTTTCTCTACTCATGTCCCATTTCACAAATTTCAAATTTTTCTTGAAAGAGCTGAAGAAACCGAGTCATTACAAAAGCCGAGTCATATGAAGAGCCGAGGTATCTTTATTCATATGAACAGAGCTTTACAGAAAGGAAGTTACTTAGAGCATTGCATACACATGAAGTATATGAACTTTATTTTTACCCCCCAAAAATTACCACTACTTAAATTTCTTTATGGAAATTGCTTTACTTTCATTACACTGTTCCGTAGATTCATCACGTACACTTTTTCCAATTATCTAATACCAAAAACTTAGTCGAAACATGGCCAAAGTCAGTGGAGACGGGAGAGGTGGTTAGAACTTGCTACAAGTAAATATCCAACATTGACCATTTTAGTAGCTTGAATACAGGAAAACTACATTGAGATGCTGTAATATAATAACAAACCTAAGTCACAATATCCTTAAGCATCTGGTTAACCAAATAGCCCCTTCAAGTGGTAACATCAATTTTTCATTCAAAAAAATTAAACAAATCCATCTGAAAGTATATAATTCTATCTAAACAAAAATTACCATATCTAACTATCTTCGCTAATTGATCTTAGATGGTTAAGACTTAAGACATATCAGCAGGTCCGGCCCTGAGGTGAAGCCCAAGAAGCAAAGGCATTAGGCATCAGATTTTATAAATTATTTAGAGGCTTCATTAATAGTGATATTTCTTTGGCGTAGTGGTTGAAGTTCTATTAAGTACTCATTCTCTTGCCGGGTTCAAACCACGTTAGGCATCATGGAGCCTCGGGCCGGCCTGCATATCAGGATATTTGACGATTCTGAATTTTTTCCCATCCTAAATTAATGTGAATATTCGGTATTGTGAAATTATAAGTTTGACTTGCGAGTTCAATACTACATTGCCTTAAATAGAAAATGGTACAAAATATTTTCGATTCCAAAGTTCTCAGATCAAGTTTATTAGGAGTTTTAGACATGAATGTTGTCATGCTTCCGCCATCTTGACATCCTACTGCACCGGAGATTCTTCTCAGGCTGCGATAGCCTTTCCCCTATCTAATAATAGGAATCCCATTGGCACTTTTTCCAACCTATTTGAGATTTTATGAGAAATTATGTCAGTCAAGGGTTTAGCAATTAGCATCACAAGAAAATTTGTTGGAGCTGTTTTGCAAGATACCTCCGTAATTCGCTTCTTATCTTGAGATGTACTGGTTGTGCCTAAGATCGTTTCCCCTGGTTGAAGAGATCTTTTCCGTGCTGGGAACCCGCGATGTCCATCTTGCCATACAATATCTTCTGCCGGAATCTACAATGAGTTTGAGATCATGAGAAAAAGGAGGCAAAAGTAGAAAACTTGAAGAGAGAGAGAGAGAGAGAGAGAGAGAGAGAGAGAGAGAGAGAGAGAGAGAGAGAGAGAGAGAGAGAGAGAGAGAGAGAGAGAGAGAGAGAGATGGTTTTACATGTCTGATATCAATCCAATCCAACGGGTCAATATTAGTCCTTTGGCTTAGAGCAGTCACCAGGTGATGCATTTCCTGTAGATGGTAAACTATATTTCTTAAAATGGCTGAGAATTGACCTGCTCTGATGAAACAACACACAAAGGAACATGAAGAGATTTTACCGTTTCTTCGTTATAGCCTTTGATGTGGAATGCAGCGTATTTGTCTTCACCAGGCATTCTTATATTGACCCATCTGCCAACAAGAGACTTAGGAGAAACTTGGCCCCAGCTAGGTATAAGTGAATCTTCAGAACTAGAACTCGGTTTCGCATTTTCATCTTGTATCGTTGCAGGAGCTGCATTCAGCCTTTCTTGCTAAGCAAACAGAAAATGAAAAGGACAAATGGAAGTTAAAAATCCATATCGAGTTGTGTCAGCTTGAGGATTTGGCAAGAGATGATGTCAATACGTACAAATTTGAGTAAATCTTCCTTCTTCACCGCCACACGCGGCAACAATGCATGGCCTTGTACTGCAGTAACTTTCTGCTCTTCTGTTAGGAGGAAGAATAGAAACTCTGTCTCAGAGAGAGGCTCAAGCAAGACAAGTTCTACAGAGTTCTAGAAGCAGTGACGTGGCTGCAATGATTCCCCAATCATTTGGATGGGATCAAGCTTCTACACGTCACTAAAGCAATCCGTGAGAGACTGCACATGGAGGAGCCAGGCTGTGCAAATCATTTGGTCTATAAGTATCCCCTTTTATGCTTTATGTTTGTCATCAGAGAGCTGATCATTTTGGTTGTTAGTGTGAGGAGGAGAGCTAGGCTCTTTTGATCCTCTAGGGTTTATCTTTGAGTTTTATCTTTTGGTTTTGCATTTCTTTTAAGTTTCTTACTTTCCTTTGTATCTCTGTTTTGAATCGGAAATCTAGTGAAAAGTGTATCAAAATCTTCTCTTTTATTCATCTTTGAGAGTTTACAAGTTTATTCTTATCATCTTCCTTCTTATCAGAAGCCTTTGAAGCATTACTGAGAAACAAGAGTGTTTGAGAAAACGTTAACAAAGAAGATAGGAGAGGATTACAGATAGTAAAGATACCTCCATCGTTTAACCAGTGGTTCAGTTTTGATTTTATCCTCCAATTCGAAATGAGTTTTGCGAGAAATCTTCAATTTTTTCTTCAGGTCTACAATGATCATAACCCTTGGCTAAAGAAGAGAGAGGACTACATCAGCACAAAAACCCAAGAACAGAATCAGTGCATAGAAACCGGTAACTGTATACCATGGATATTGCAGGACATTCTGCTCTGAAAGCATGAACAACTTTGTAATAAGCCTGTCTCTGAAGTTTTTTGATGTTCGTTTTCTTCTTTTTTAGGAGGAACTTGTAATCATCGTAATCGATAATGCTCGACAGAATCTCTTCAATACCAAGTGGTGCTTTTGTGCAAAACGAAATCAAGATCACAGGAAAAATCAGTCAAAACCCTAACTGATCGACGTAATCGGAAAGTATTGAGGAAAAAGCTTACGGAGTTGAGAATCTGGAGGTTGAACTTGCTTCTCCGACATTGTAGAGAGCCAAAGAGAACAGAGGAATCCGATAATGGTGTCTTACTCGATAATCGTAACCAACGAAATGTATTCTTGTGGAAAAAGCTAGGGCTTGTTCTTGATCAGTTAGCGAATTTGACTCTCTTTTTTTACTTTAATAAGAGCTTTACTCAGGCAAATTTTTAACGAAGATAATAACAAATATTTTAATGAAGATTTTAACAGCTAACGTACTGGATTTGATTATTTTACGGATAAGGTTGACGAGAGAATTTAGAGAAGTTATCAATTTAATTAAACCAAATTATTTATCTTAACGCAAAAACTGTTTAAGCTTTTTGCAAATGATAAATGACTAAACTAGGTATTGATTTTCTCTTTTTTCTAATCCATCTAAATAGGATTTACGATGACTAAACTGACAAAAGGAATAAGAGAAACCTCTATAAACTTGTGAGAGGGAGATTATGCTATTTACAATGCTTACTAATTAATTTTCTATAGAATCAATTTTTTAATAACAAGGTATTAGAGCAACCATTTACAGAACAAAGTATTCGAATATTGGTTACACTTTACACCGACCCATATATTCTCTAAATCCAGCAAACAACAACAACAAAAAAAACTATTCTTAGTGATTGTACAAGTACTAAAGATCTCAAACAAGTTGTATAAGGAGTGGTCTTGGTCAATCTCAAATCAGCATTTCTCCTGCACTCAAAAACCCAAGAGTTTCACATGTAAATTAATTTCCTACCAAACTGATAAAGTTTTTGCATAAGGAGGGTCTTTTGTTGTTTGCACAAGTTACCTTCACCATCAAAGACAATTCTTGTCAAAAGTGTGCGCCTTGGTCAGGAGCATTAAAGTTTGGTCTTATTCCACTTTCCCACACAATATCTCCATCTGGAATCTGCAATAAAGCAGATATTCAGCTACTGATATAGAGAGTTTGAATTTGATGAAACGAGATTATAATAACAAAAGTTTGGGTGTGTTATTACTTGTGTGATATCAATCCAGCTTAACACATCATCCATCTCCATTGCATCCGGATCTGTGGGCTCTAAGCGATGCATTTCCTAAAGAGATTCCAAAAGTAGACTACTTATAATGGCTAATGCAAACAATGCAATGAGAGGAAACAAGTAAAGGGTTTTGTTATTATTACCTGTTTTGAGTCATACTCTTTGATGATGAAATCTTCGAACTCATCTTCTGCAGGCATTTTTACGCGTACCGATTTTCCAACAAGAGTCTCTGGATTCACACTTCCCCATTTTGAGCTAGATGCAGCAACAGAAGTTGGATTCAAAGTTTCCTTCTTTCCCTGCTAAAGTAAGTAATCAGAAGAGTAAACTCTCAAGCAAAAACCAAAACAGAGTTTTAAACTCTAATGCAAAAGCCAAAAACAGAGTTTTTCAACTTTCTCTCTGCCTTACAGATTTAGTCTCAACTTGCTTCTCATTAGTTGCGGATGCACTAACCCTGAAGGAAAAAAGAATCGATGTTTAAAACAAGATGGGAACAATTTTCCAAGTAAGAAGCTTTGAGTAAAGGTTAAACCTTTGTTGTTGTTGTTGAGCTAGAAGATCTTTCTTGATGTTACTCACCAATGAGATTTGAGTTTCTTGAGAAATGTCCCACTCTTGCATCATTCTTTCAATGATCGAAGTCCCCATCTGAAAAAACAAGAAGAGAGTGAAATCAAAGAAGAATTAAAGAGATTAAACAAGGAAAAAGCAGATAAAAGTAACAACTTTATCTGCAATGAAAGCATGGAGAAGAGAGTAAAAAGCTTCGATCTTGAGCTCTTGGAGTTTCTGTGCATAGAAATCTTCTCCATGGTCGCTGATATCTCGTGAATGGGATTCGTATTTTGCTCTCTTCTTTGGTGGAAGAAGCTTTTCATCTTCTGCATTACGAAAGAAGATAACTCGGAAATGAATCAGTCGTTCTCATCAATGCAAACAGAGAAAACAGAGGATTACGTAACCTAGCTAACCCTACTCGAAAATAAAACCCTAATTACTGGAGATTGAATTCGAGAGATGTTACAAGAATTCGATGTGGGGAATTCAATCGGAAAATCTAATCGGAGGATTCGAAGAGACGTACCGGCGCAAGGATTTGGGTGTTGAAGCTTTTGATCCGCCATTAGAGAATAAAAAGCAATAGAACAGAGGAATCTCGAGAGAGATGAAGTTTGTGGTTTAGAGAAAAAACCCCAGAACAAGAATCTCCAGAGGAGAAGAGAAGAGAAGAGAAGAGAAGAGAAGGTTATATACGACTTGTGGAACAAGTTACTTATAAAGTTAAAATGAGTCATTATCTTATCCGCACAAAAAGAAATGATCAATCTCTGACCGTCAATAAAATCTCCGTTGAATCTCAACCGTTAATTGATTCTTCAGTCTCACTCTCACCCCATTGGCTCCAGAAACAGGTAAAACATTAGAAACCTCAATTCAAATTCCATGTTTAGTTTTTCTTTACAATAAAATCTCCATTTTTTGGCAAAATACTCTGCTCATAATCAGCAAATAAACATTGCTCGATTCGTTTGATTTATCAAAGTTATTCGATTCATTTTTGGAACCATTAGTTTATATGGATTATCAAGTATGAGTCTTACTTGTTTGATTCTGAAGTTGCAGGAAACACTTGAGTCCGTGAAAGATAATAAGAGAAAAGGCAAAATCTAGACTAAACTGAGATGAGGAATTAAAATCTATACACTTGTGACAAGAAAGAGATTAAGCTATTTCAATGTTTACCAATTATTTTCCATATAATCAATTTTTTGCTAACAATGTCATAGAGCAAAGCAACCATTTACAAAACAAGTATTCGAATCTTGGTTACACTTTACACTAAAAAAAATCCAGCAAAAACAAAAACAATGTCATAGTGATTGTACTACAAGTACTAAAGATGTCAAAACCAAAGGCATAAGGAGGGTCTTGGTGAATCTCAAGTCAGCATTCTCCTGCACTCAAAAACCAAGAATTTCACATGTAAATTTTCTACCAAACCTATAAAACTTTTTTGCTGAAATTGTGTTGTATGTTTGCACAAGTTACCTTCACCATAAAAGATAATTCATGTCAAAAGAATGCTCCTCGAGTGCTAGATTGGTTAGGAGCATCATATTTTGGTCTTAATTCACGTTCCCACACAATATCTCTATGTGGAATCTGCAATTAATCAAATATAGAGAGTTTGATTTTGATGAAATAAGTTAATAACAAAGTTTTTTGTGTGTGTTTTACTCTTCTGATATCAATCCAGCTTAACACATCACCCATCTCCATTGCATCTGGATCTGCGGGCGCTAAGCGATGCATTTCCTATCGAGATTTATAATGGCTTTAAGCCTAATGGAAACAAGGCAATGTGAGAAACAAACAAGGAAAGGGTCTATTATTATTATTACCTGTTTTGAGTCATACTCTTTGATGATGAATTCTTCCAAATCATCTTCTCCAGGCATTCTTACGCGTACCGATTTTCCAACAAGAGTCTCTGGTTTAAGACTTCCCCAACTTGATGTAACAACAGAAGTTTGATTTAAACTTGTCTTCTTTTCCTGATAAAAGTAATCAGAAAGATCATGAGAATGTAAAAAGCAAAACATAGTTTTGTCCAACTTTCTCTTAGCCTTACAGATTTGGTCAATGGATACTCTTCTTCAATCTCAACTTCCTTCTCATTAGATGCAGGTGAAATAACCCTGAAGTAAAAATATAATATTAAACAAGTGAGAGAGAGAGAGAGATTACACATCTTTATAATATTAAACAAGTGGGAGAGAGAGAGAGAGAGAGAGAGAGAGAGAGAGAGAGAGAGAGAGAGAGAGAGAGAGAGAGAGAGAGAGAGAGAGAGAGAGAGATTACACATCTTTGAAGTAAGATTGGTTTTTACTAAAGGATAAACCTTTGTTGTTGTTGTTGAGCTAGAAGATTTTTCTGAATGTGATTGACATAAGAGTTTAGAGTTTCGAGAGAAATATTCCACTCTTCCATCAATCTTTCTATTATCGAAGTATCCTTCTGAAAAACACAAGACACCAGCAAAACCCTCATCAGAAACCGTATGAAATCAGATTTAACGATGAAAAAGGCAGAGTTATCTAGAAAGGTGTTACGTGTGGTTTCTGCAGTGAAAGCCTGAAGAAGAGAGTAAAAAGCATCCAATTGCAGCTCTTTGAGTTTCTGTGCATCGAAATCTTCTCCATCGTCGCTCATATCGCTTGATTCGGACTTGGACTCTGACTCGGGTGCTTTAATATATCTAACAAGTGATTTTTCAGCCATTGCTCCCTTCTTTGATGGAAGAAACTTCGAAACTTCTGCATTACGGCGAAGAACATAAATCCTCTAACCAATCAAATCAGTCGTCCTTATCAATGGCACAGAGAAAATGAAAAAACAGAGGATTATTACGAAACCTAAACCCTAACCTAATCATACTCGAAAACCCTAATTACCGGAGATTTGATCAAAGTGAGGAATTCAATCGAAAAGACGTACCCAAGCGAGGATTTGGGTCTTGAAGGTATTGATTCGACATTAGAGAGTAAGAAGCATTAGAAATCTCGAGAGATTGAAGTTTGTGGTTTAGAGAAAAGCCCTAAATGTTGCGGAAGATGCGGGATTATTTACGACTTGTGGAACAAGTTAGTAACAAACTCAGTCATGATCTTACCCACACAAAAAGAGTCATTATCTTTAGGAGATTTATTATTTCTTTTCTTTGGTTAATTAATAGGAGAATCAATTAAAAGCAAAACAAAAATGAAGTTAACATAGTAGTAGATAGGGCTGGGCAAAAAATCCGTTAAAACCGATTCGATTCGCGATTCGTTTTGATCCAAACCGAAAAAGTTTCGAAGCAAAGCAAATACTAAAATAGGAGATCCGTCAAATACAAAGCAAATCACAAATAGTGTTTTTAAAAGACCATTATCCGATCCGATCCGTATATATATACAAATACATATGTCATTTATATAAAGTAACATGTAAGTCTAATATGTATGATTAAGTTTTATTGTTAACCCATTTATTTTCACT
Organism: Draba incana; assembly: GCA_963576765.1. Taxonomy (NCBI): domain Eukaryota; kingdom Viridiplantae; phylum Streptophyta; class Magnoliopsida; order Brassicales; family Brassicaceae; genus Draba; species Draba incana. The sequence goes on along the minus strand of OY755217.1, from coordinate 28,370,241 downwards.
AAATATTTAATTTTTATGATGATTAAATTACAAAAAATTAAAAAAAAATTAAAAATAATAACGGATCAGATCGGATAATCGCGGATATCTTAAAAAAAATTTGGATATTTGATTTTTCACGGATCAAATCGGATATCCGCGGATAGCAAAAAAAAATTTGGATATCCGAATTTCCGGATATCCAAAATTTCACGGATCGGATCGGATCGGAAAATCAAATATCCGTTTAACACGGATCGGATCACGGATACCTGCATTTTTCTGGATATTTGCTTCATGCCCAGCCCGAGTAGTAGACTAGTAGTGGCATAAAATCAACACACTTTGCTCATTACAAAAACATGTAAAATGTGAAAAAAAATGAAGAACTTGTTGTGTGAATATTTACTTGATTTGGATATAATAGATATCATCAACATCCATTACATGAATATTTTCCCTATATTTCCCAATTTCATTTTTTTAAAATATATATGCGATTTACCAAAAATAATTTAAAAACGGTACATCAAGATTTTAATTGGATAATTGTTGATAGTTTGGTGACGGCTTGACCCAAGAGACCTGATTCATTTGCATTATAATAGTGGTATCCGTTTATGTAACCGCATTGTATTCAAAATCAAACCTACATAGCTATACTTTAACTTTAGATAGTCAAATTCATATTATTTTTAATTACATTAACATTCTCCAATATAATACTTTTGGGTCTTGACTCTTGAGCATGCTACATAAAGTTATAAACTACGGAGGTCAACGAAACAATATCTAGGATGTGGAAAATTGAAGTCTAGACTTTTAGTTCACGTATATTTAGCAAAATATATACTTAGATTTTTGATTAAAACCTCAAAATAAATGTAGAGTGGTCGTCTGTAAACTTTTAAATCTTAAAGGAGTCGCATGTACCATACCGTTTTAATAAAAATTATGAAATGCTGTAATTTAAAAAAATAATGAAGGTGTGTGTATGTTGTTGCATCTAATAAGTGGTATTTTTTTTAGGAAAGTGTTGACAAACTTAAAAACTATTACATAACTTTGTGATATGCTTACTATTTGTGATATTCTTTAAAAATCATATATGATAGGGTATATTATATAGTATTATACATCATCCTATTACGTAAATTTGTGATATTCTTTAAAAATCATATATTATATAGTATTCTACATTGACCGACCTTCGTCTGATTTGATGTTTACTGTGCATTATATGGAAAACTGTTTACTGTTACTTCTCCGACTCATTTTATATTATGGGTAAGTATAATCGTTTGGAGAAATGACTATTGTATTTACACGAGGATACCACAATAGAGTCCTCTAAAGTCCAAAATTAAGTGACAATTTGATATAAGGGTAGTTGAGAAGACCACAGTAAATTGTGCTTTAGATCATTTTCCTCGAGATTTGTTCGATCTTTTAACCGTTGCTCTTACGTGTGTTCTTCGTATTAAAAATTATTAAAATACACACTCTTTCATCCTTTTACTCAACTTTATATTTTTTCTTTTATCTTTTTACTCAACTTTTATTAATTTTATATTTTAACACCCCACTATCTCATAAGAACACTCCCAAAAGTTTCAAAATAAGAACACTCTCAAAAACTATCTCCTCTCTTTATTCAAAATTTTTTAATTTTATATTACCAAAAACACTCTCTTTCTTTTTTTTACTCAAATTTTACACTCTCTTTCTTTCTTTTATTCAAATTTAAATAATTTTTAATACTAAAAATACACCTAAGAGCAACCGTTGCGGATGCTCTAATGGACTTTAGCTATTTATGATCACGACAATATATATGTTTTTCTTATACACCCTAGATTTACGTGAATAAAGTAACAAAATTCCACTAATAATACAAATATTGGTGTTATTTAGCTAGCATATCTTTGTCTACGGAATCTGCATTACCTTTGCGGAAGAAAATGAAGTTAAGCTCAAAATTACACAAATGGCATTACAATAAAACATTCACCATAATTCTAAGGAATTAATTTCTCAGTACACCTTAATAATTTATCGTTTTATCAGCTATATATGTTGTACTATATTTTAAGACTTTTGGAATCCCAATAGAGGTGTTTTCTTGTCCATCATTTTTTGTAGGTATTATTAAATCCTCGTTTAATTAATTTCCTTAAACTTTCGCAAGATTGGGCGTAGTTAAAAATTAGGCAAGTTGGACGCAATTTACCAAACACTAATCAGAAGATTTCAGATCTCACGCCTTAACTAGATGTGTCCAATTACTGGACAACGACAATTATTGTTTTTACAATATCAAATCTTTCACTAATAATCCCAAAAGTTTCAACTGCTCGAACATTACCCCCCAAAACTTCCAAGATACACATTTCACTACCTTATGGTAATACCATCAAACCATCAGCTAGCTAAGATTTTACAAACATGATTATTAATTAATAATACAAAAATGAAAATCTATGCTTCACCTCTGACAATTCACAAACCCCCCTCTAACATTTCTTGAAACCTTCGGTAAGATTCGACTTTCTCGAGCAAGAACTTCTCATGGCAATTAGCAATGAACATATCCGCCAAATGATCAATATCATCATCATCTTTGATTTCTTCCACTTCATCAACTTTCTTGTGTTCGAGCCACTCGAGGTAGCCAGAGAGATGAGAGTCGTCATCTTCTTCAACATTGATGCGAGAGACAGGAAAAGGAAATGGTTGAGGAACAGGTACAACATCAGAAGAACACCAATTGTAATGCATTCTAAAGGATCCGAAGAAGATCTTGCGTTGATTCTTCGAAGCTTTTGTTGGATAAAACATCATGAGTTTTCGTTTCTTGTTGTTGTGTTTAGAGATCTCAAGAAATATTGCTTTGGCTCTAGAGACAGCTCTTAGGAAACGGTAGAGAGGATGTGCTAAGAGATTTTGGATTAGCGTTTTGAGTTTCATTGGTAGTGAAGAAGAAGAAGATGATGATGAAGAAGATTTGAGCTGCATGACTTTTTCTCTCTTTTCTCACACTTATTATGTGTTTCTCTTTTTCTCTCTATATGCATTAAAGTGATCAACACTCGAGGGACTTTATAAAGGACATTCTTGACTTTTTTGCCACTCATTTTCGTGTTATTTTCTGATTTTAAGTTTTTGGACTAGTGGGTGTTTTGGTAATTTGGTTTCATGCGAATATGATTGTCTTGTTTGTGAATAGTCTTACGTTTTTGGTTTTCTTTTTTTCTTTTTTGGTAATGCGAATGTAAATTTCCATAGAATTTTCCACGAAGTTAAAGAAGGAAGAATTTGTTGGTGTATTGTTGTTAGAATGAATTAGTTATTTACAATGTTATTTCTTAATTCATAGCGAGAAAATGTTGTTATAGACTAATACTAAAATAATCAACTAAGAAGGGTGTTGATAAGCTAGCTTATGTGTTGATTTTGTGTTAAGCTATCGATTAGGATAGACACGCAAAATAGATTGTGAACCACAATAATATTATATTTTTCAATTAGCATATGAATATCGACACACACGTTACCGATTTATAGATAACAACATAGATTGTTCTGCCTTCTTTGTATAATATCTTTCTCTCGAGATATATACAATACTATATTTTACAAACATAAGATTATCTTTGTATACTGTATAATATCTTTGTATAATATCTTTGTATAATATCTTTCTCTCGAGAGATAAGACTATTCACAAACATAAGATTTATACAATATTATATTGTATAATATAACAACACATTTAGTTTGTTGGTTTCATAGGTTCACAAAACTTATCTTTCTCTCGAGAGATAAGGCCATTTAATTTCACGCATGAACCATTTTACAAACTGAAAAGTAACCATGTTAAAAAAAGCGTTCTACTATCTGATAGTCTAGTTCAATGAGAAAGAAAAAAGTATATTAAGTAACTTGTTTAAAAGATCATTTTAAATAGTCTTAATTTAGAGTAGAGGTATCGAATTCAATTTAACGTAAGCGACACAATATACAAAAACCGAATTATATTGTATATAAAAAAAATGTAGTAAAAACCAATGCGAAAACCAGACAAAGCCAAATCAAATTTGATTTAACTCTTTAAAAAACTTTTGCTAAAAATATTTAAATTCAAATGGAAAAATCAATAGTAAACACTGAATCCGATCAATCTGAATCCAAAACTAAAAAAAAAATCAAAGCCTTAATAACAAGATTTGGTTTCTATGTTTTATAAACCAAAAACTTCTTAAAATTCAAACTGAAATTGAACAAATAACTTAATTGGTTCTTAATTATTCATTCTTTCAAATTCATAACCACTTTCTATTATTACTTTTACTAGATTTATTTTCCATAACTTTTTTGTGAAACAAATTTTTTTTTATGTAAATGTGTGGCGCAACACAAGAAGTGAAGTGAGCCACAAAAGGGTTTGGCTGAGGACTGAATTTTTCAACTCCCAATTAGGTGTTGGGAAGAGTTCAAACTAATTAAAACATTGCGTAAGGTTAAAGAAACCAAACACTTCCTATGTTTTCTTTGTCGCTACATTAATATTGTTTTGTAATCTCAGATTCGCCACTTCATGTTTCACTTCTGTTAATTTAGTTTAATTTACAACAAACACAGACAACCTTCTGAAGAATCTATAATATTTTATAGACGTAATTATATCTTTACAAATAGTATTACATGGTTTAATTTAAGGAACATTTACAAAAATGCCACTTTTACCATGCCACTTTTCAAATATGCCACTTTTGTATTATTTTCTTACCAACATGCCACTAAAAAATTTGTTTACAAATTTTCAATTTTAAAAAATGTTTTGATCCCTCACAAACCTTAAACCCAAAAAACTAAACCCTAATATAACATAGTTAACTCAAACATAAATAATTTAAAAATTGGGAAAATGTGATAGTGACATTTTTGAAAAGTGTTGGATAAAGCTCCAAGAAGATTCTAAATTATCCTTAAAGGAATTAGGAAATCTAATAGGAAAAGGAAATAAGCTTAGGTTTAGAAAAGGAAATCTATAACCTTATATATAGATCATTAGATGGATGTATGATTATAACATAAGAGAAGGAACAAGAAAAAGCTTGTGTTTAGTTTTGAGAAGGAAGATTTTCTAAACATTAATAAAGAGAAGGATTTCTTTATACAAACTTGTGTTTTTGGTTCGTTAGATTCTTTATTTGGTATCAGAGCAAATCCTGAGGAAGGAATAGCTCACGAATCATGACGGACTCAAAACCTACGGTGAAGACAACATCAAAGGAAACGGCGACCACCGCGGTTCAATGCCCGATGTTGAATTCAACCAATTACACTGTTTGGACGTTGAGGATGAAAGCAACGTTGAAGGTTCACAAAGCATGGGTTGCAATCGATCCAGGAACGGATATTGAAGAGAAGAATGATGTTGCAACAACTTTGCTATATCAATCCATACCGGAGAGTCTTACCCTGCAAATCGGTGAACAAGACTCACCACGAGAGATTTAGGAAGCAATAAAATCAAAAAATCAAGGAGCAAAACGTGTCAAAGAAGCTCGCCTCCAAACCCTAATGTCTGAATTCGAGCGTTTGAAGGTGGAAGAATCAGACACCATCGATACTTTCTCAGGGAAGTTATCAGAGATAGCCTCGGTATCAACCTCTTTAGGTCAACCCCTTGATGCACCAAAGCTGGTGAAAAAGTTTCTAAACAGCCTGCCTAGTAACAAGTATATACACCTCATCGCTTCTCTTGAACAAGTCTTGGATCTTAATAAAACAAGATTTGAAGACATTATTGGGAGATTCAAAGCGTTTGAGTCACGTATAAACGCGGAGGTTACACATGAAACTCAACAAAACCTCTTGTTCTCAAACACAGAAGGAGAAAGTGGAGGAGGAAGAGGACGGGGAAGAGGCAGAGGACGTGGACGCGGTACCAGAGGGAGAGGACGAGGCAGAGGGAATTATCAAGGAAGAGAACAGAAGGATAGGTCTCAGATTATTTGCTTCAAGTGTGAGAAACCCGGTCACTTTGCTTCTGCTTGTCCAGTGAAGTTCGTAAAGGATAATGAACTCAACAAAACTGAGACAGAGGTAGCAGATATAGCCTTATATATGCACGAAGTCGTGTACTTAAACGAGGAGAAGGTAATTCTTAAGAAGTACGAGACAAGCAAAAGAGAAGATGGAATTTGGTATTTGGATAATGGTGCAAGCAACCATATGACAGAGGAGAAAGGATACTTCTCTGAGCTAAACGAGAGCATCAAAGGAAGGGTAAAGTTTGGTGATGGATCAAGTGTCAATATTGGAGGAAAAGGATCGATACTCTTCGAAGGAAAGAACGGAGAACAGAGGCTTCTAACAGACATCTACTACATTTCAATGCTAAAGAGTAACATACTGAGCTTAGGACAAGCCACGGAATATGGCTGCGACGTGAGAATAAGGGGTGATTATCTCACTTTGCGCGACCCTAACGGATACTTGTTGGTCAAGGTAACTCGTTCTCCTAATAGACTATACAAGATCAGTCTCAAAATAGGAACACCAACGTGTCTACAATCTAGAATCAAAGAAGAACCATGGCGATGGCATGCACGACTCGGCCATATCAGTTTTAAAACATTGAGCTCAATATCCGCACAAGAGATGGTACGTGGTTTGCCCTTAATTACGAGTAAGAAGATGTTGTGTGAATCATGTTTGGTAGGGAAGCAGATGAGACAAGTGTTTCCAAACGCAACACTATACCGTTCTTCACGAGCTTTAGAGTTGCTACACGCCGATCTTTGTGGTCCTATATCACCGGCCACACTCGCAGGAAGACAATATATCTTTGTAATAGTGGATGATTATACAAGGTATATGTGGACTATCTTACTCAAAGAAAAGAGTCAAGCCTTTGAGAAGTTTCAAGCGTTTAAAGCTCTTGTCGAGAAGGAATGTGACAAGAAGATCGTAACGCTACGCACAGACAGAGGTGGAGAGTTTACTTCAAGTGACTTTCAAGAATTCTGTAACACAAACGGAATCAGGAGACATATTACAGCGCCATACACTCCTCAACAAAACGGAGTAGTGGAGAGAAGGAATCGCACATTGATGGAGATGACTCGGAGAATTCTTAAGGCAATGCATGTTCTGAACTATCTATGGGGAGAAGGTGTAAGACATTCAACTTATTTGATCAATAGAGTTCCTACTCGTGCTCTAAATAATCAAACACCATAAGAGTGCTTAAGAGAAAGGAAGCCAAGTATCGAGCATCTTAGGATCTTTGGTTGCATTGCTCACGCAAAAATAGAAGCAGAGCATCTGAAGAAGCTAGATGATTGGTCACAAGCACTCGTCCACCTCGGAATAGAACCCGGAACCAAGGCGTATCGACTATATAATCCAAAAATGAGAAGAGTGGTTGTTAGTCGAGATGTTGTTTTCAATGAGATGGAAGCTTGGAATTGGAAGGGAGCAGAAAAAGAAAGTGAACAACCTGGTATGTTTCGAATGACATGGGGACACGAGATTGATGATGGACATGGACCATTCATAGTTGGAGATTCGGAATCAGGACCGACCAGTCCCCCGCCAAGACCGGTCAATCCTTCAAGATCAGGAAACAGAGCAGAGGCTCTGGAATCAGGACCGACCGGTCCATCTCTAAGACCGGTCGATCCTCAAACCTCTGGAAACAGAGCGGAGGCTCTGGAATCCGGACCGACCGGTCCATCCCCCAGACCGGTCGATCCCCATGATGCGTATGAGACGCAAGACGGTTTTCAAGAAGGACTTAGAAGATCGGATAGACAACACAAGACTCCTTCTTACCTTGCCAACTACGTTCTTCTAGCTGATATAGAGAGTGAAACACTTCTTTTGTTACTCAACAATGAGCCTATAAGCTATCAAGAAGCAAAAGGGTCGATCGAATGGACAAAAGCTTGTCAAGAAGGAGTTAAGGTTTTGATTGTGGCCGTATATGTTGATGATATGTTTGTGACAGGAAGTACTATGGAGATCATTAATGAGTTTAAAGCTGGAATGTCTTCTAAGTTCGAGATGTCTGATCTTGGTAAGCTTACATACTATCTCGGTATTGAAGTTAACCAAGGAATCAATGGAATAGAGATCAAGCAAGAAGCTTATGCTCGTCGAATTCTTAAGGAAGCTGGTTTAGACTCTTGCAATCCGACTCATGTACCAATGGAGTTCGGTTTGAAATTGTCAAAAGGATTAAACGAACCAGAGATCGACGCAACCATATATCGAAGAAGGATTGGATGCTTGAGATATCTCTTACACTCTCGACCGGATTTAAGTTTCTCAGTGGGGATCCTAAGTAAGTATATGCATGATCCAAGGGAATCACACGGAAATGCTTTGAAACAAATCTTAAGGTACGTACAAGGAACGGTTGGTTATGGAGTCACATACAAGAAAGGAGCACCAGAGATCGTAGGCTATAGTGACAGTAGCCACAACACGGATCTTGATGACGGAAGAAGCACCACGGGCCATGTGTTCTTTCTAGGAGAAGCGCCTATAACTTGGTGTTCACAAAAGCAGGAAACAGCAGCTTTATCCTCATGTGAGTCAGAGTTTATGGCAGCTACTGAAGCGAGTAAGCAAGCTATATGGATTCAAGACTTGCTAAGTGAAATCACAGGGAAGAAGTATGAGAAGACGATGATTCACATTGACAACAAATCGGCTATTGAACTTACCAAGAACCCGGTTTTTCACAAAAGGAGTAAACATATTCACAAACGTTTTCATTTCATTCGTGAATGTGTAGAGAATGGACTGATTGAAGTGGAGCATGTACCTGGAGAAGAACAGCGTGCAGACATTCTTACCAAAGCCTTAGCGAAATCAAGTTTACGAAGATGAGGGAGATGATAGGAGTTCAAGACCTCACGAAGAACAACTTGAAGCTTAAGGGGGTGAATGTTGGATAAAGCTCCAAGAAGATTCTAGATTATCCTTAAAGGAATTAGGAAATCTAATAGGAAAAAGAAATAAGCTTAGGTTTAGAAAAGGAAATCTATAACCTTATATATAGATCATTAGATGGATGTATGATTATAACATAAGAGAAGGAACAAGAAAAAGTTTGTGTTTAGTTTTGAGAAGGAAAATTTTCTAAACATTAATAAAGAGAAGGATTTCTTTATACAAACTTGTGTTTTTGGTTCGTTAGATTCTTTAAAAAGTGGTATGTCAAAAGTGGCATATCTTGAAATTTCTCTTAATTTAATCAATATATAATTGATAAGCTAGCTTGTTGAGTGTTTTTGGTGATTTGAATAACACCAAATCCCACCCTACACCTTCTGCTAGATCCTAATTTATGCACTCTTCTTAACTTCGACCAAATTTCCACATTTCCTAAACTTAGATCGGATCAACAACACTGTTTTGCTAGATTAGAATATCTAACACTTCCATTTTTCACTAACATTCACTCCTTTGTTTGTAATAGAACAACACACAAACACAATATGAGGTTCTCGAGTTTCGTCTTGACGATGAAACTTATAAACTTTGTTTCAACCAAAATTTGCACCTAGTTACCATTTTTATAATTTTTTGAAGTTTAGTTTTTATTTAGTACCAAAGATTTTCTTAACACAATTTAGAGTGATCAATATACAGGGACGTCTATTTACGTGTGCAAGTAGTGCGGTCGAACAGGGCCCAAAATTTAGAAGGGCCCAAAAATATTTTTTTATATATAAGTATATGTTATTAAAAAGATTTGAGTTTGTTAACCATTAAATATTTAAAAAAAAAAAAAATATTTAGACAACCATATAAAAAAAAACTAAATTAAGGATTACTTACCTTTGATATATATAATTAGCATAGAAAAATGATGTAGGAATTAGTATCAATTGTTAATATTAAAGGAAAAGGGCTTTTGAATATTAATTAGGTTTTTACTTGACTACATTTAAATATTTTTTATTAATTAGATCATCTTAAAGTACTTTCATGTTTTTTTTTATTTACTTAATTAGTGATATGTTGTTTATGATATCTAATATACAAAACATTCCTTTTATTATATTTCTAAGTAAATTTATTTTTCAAGTTACAAACTCAAACTAAAAAAGACTCGAAGGGATTCTTCTTTGATCGATAAGAAGAATGACTTTGTTTAAATATAATTTTTTAGTTGTAATTGTATGAATGAAAAAATTTGAGTAATAAAATTTTATTTGTTATAAAAAAAATAAGAAAAAAAATATTTATGATTATAAACTATTCATTACGATAAGTTATATGTAATTTTTTTTTATAATTAACGATTAAAAACAAATAATATTTAGGGCCTAATTTTGATATTTGAATAGGGCCTCTATAAAGTTTGAGACGGCCCTGTCAATATACCATTATCAAATATATTGAAAACTATTTGTGATATGTAAAACTAATTTTGACTTCAACATTATGGTAATGCATGAGTTATGAGTTGAATTTTATATATTTCTCTACCTTTCAAACGGGAATCGAAAAAGATAACTCAAAGATGCATATTTTTTTTCAGGACACACAGATTTGTCACTAGCTCAAGATCCACTTGGCTAGTAGAATCCCTTCTATGTTTAAGAACTCTTAAAATTTGTTTTTTGAAAGTACGACCATCTATGTACAAAAACTAAAAATGTAAAGCCTAATATTTGGAGGCAAAATGCCAAAATAAACAGACTTACTTAAAAAGGTTGTTTTGTGTATCAGCCAAAAAATAAAAATGAATTTATATTTTACAATACTAATGGTTGGTTGTAGTTAATACAGAATTAATGGCTGTAGTTAATTAGAATTTAGTTATTTTACTAATTATTTTTGTTGGCTGATGTTCATTTGGATCTACGAAAGGATTAAGTTTAGGCAATCGGATCAATGCAAATTAGGCCCAAGGTCCTTGTCGTCATGGAATCTTGAACCAGTTTCAGGAATTTTTAGGGGTTCTTCAAGCCAAACAAATCCCAACAAGCACGTCTTCTACACTCAGTCACATCGTTAATTACGTATACATGTATTACTTAGTAATCTTATTACTTAAACTAAACTCAGATTAATCTCCAAACAAACACATAGAATTTATCTTCTGGTAACACCCGAATTGTTCAATATATTTTATCATATTTTCGTAACACATGCATATATATGTGTGACTACGATTTTTACTATATTGGTTTTGCAAAATTACGTATAAAAGTTTCGAATAAAAGTTAATGTGATAACTGATAGGGGCATGTGATTAAACTATCTTTAAAATATATAGCACCATTCGTTTGTGGATAATAATTAATTTATTCGTCTGATATATCATTTTCAAATAGCCGTGAACGGCGCTTAAGGCTTAAGCTTCGCTGAAAACCTCAAAGACCGAGGACAAATCAAACTAATTTATTCTAATAAATTCAGTGTGGCTAGCTCTAGTCTAAAGAGTATAATATATTCTTGTACAGAAAATTAAACAGATAATCAAATATATTTCTATAGACTTGAAAAAAGAAATTAGACAAGAAATCAAAGTGGCTGATTTCCAGTTGATCGAGCCACCTGAATCTCTGGAGCTCTTGTCTTTCTTGGATTTCATCTTTCACGAAAAGACAGACCAAAATACACATGCAAATCACATCTACTGTATATGTTTTTATATATACGCATATACATCAAAAAGTATGATTCATAATGTGTTGTTAATCTAAATGATAGATTTTAATTTGTAAATTTACTTTTTATAATCAATCTTATAAGAGAATTCTGACGCATAATGAGATAAAATACACTAGCTAGTTTGAGTCCTCTTAGAATTCATCTTTCTGTAAGTTTTGTCGTTCTATTATGTTGATATTTTTATTAGTTGGTTTACATCTTTAGAAATTTCAGTGTATTATATTTTAACTAAAACTCGGTTTCTTATAGTATGGGATAAAAGCAAAAAAATTACAAAAAGTTTATTGCATTATATAATGCTTATTGTAGGACACTTTAACAGACGCAGTATATTGATTCGGCCAGGAAAAGTAACTTTCATGCAAACTTACGCGTAAGTTTCCGATTTTCATTTTTTTCTGTAGGGAAAAACTAATAACTTGTTATTTCTAAGAAACTTACTATCCTTTTCAAAACTAAAATATAAAATTAAATTCCAGTGACAAACTTAGCCCTTTGAGTAACACTTTCAACGTTAAACATTAATCAAATTTACACATTCAAAATAATTTAAACTTGGGATACTCTAAGTCTACAACCAAAACTTATTTAACTAGAAAGTTTTTGACATTTTTTAGTCTAGGCATAAATGATATACACTCTTACAAAAAAAAACTAAATTATGTTTCAAATATAACAATCAAATTATCACTCACTACCCTAGACATACACATACTCACCAACGTATGCATATTTTCATTGAATCTTTTAGATCCATGCATGTATTAAACTAACCATAGCTTACTTCGATACGTCAATTTTGAATTGTTTAATAATAAGAGTCTGAAGTGAATAAGTGTATAAATATAATTTTTTTCTTAGGAAAAAAGAGGAGAAGAATGCAAGGTAAGAAAGAGGTGTCTCCAAAGTGCCTCATCAAGGCGTGAGGAGAATCCATAGATGACACAGAATATGAAAGAGTTGGTATTTCTCTTTTAACCACTTGCAACTACTCCAAATTCACTAATCATCTATCTCCTTATTCTTATTCTATCACTCCTTCATTCATTTAATTTTTACCTTTTCGTAATTAGGTTTTTAACTGTCCAAGTTACATGTAATAATCATATCAAACTACTTAATGCATTAATCACAGGGTTGCAAAATATGCCCTTAACCGCGATACCCATCTCAATCCGTTCTAAAAATATGCCTAAAATTTTTATTACATGCTTGGTTTCAAAAATTCACACAAATTCAAAGCAAGATATTTGATCTATGTTCATATCCAATTACTCTTAATTTATGAGAATGTTTAATAGAATCGAGTTATCTATTTACCATGGGATTAAATTAAGGGTACTCGAGTAGATCCAAATGTAATAATGATCTTCATAGTGTATTAGTAAATTTTGCGATCAGCATCATCGATATAATTGGTAGATCATTGAAGAAATAGAAAACCCAATCGTGAAGTAAATGTTTATATGACCAATCCATCACTTCAAGAATTAATCTGACATAATTGCGGAACAAAAATCACACATTCACACTATTAAAGAAAGTGATACAATGAATCAAGTGCGACACTATAAATTATACCGTCATGTACCCAAAGTTATATACGTGAAGCTTTGGTCTGTTACCTGAAAAGCTGAGATATTTAAGCTTAAAAGGGTTACGACTTACGAGAGAAGCAAATTGATAGAGATTTTGTTAAGTCATAAAAGAAATTGAAAATAAAGTAATCATAATCATTGAACATCTTTTATTACATCATTTTCTTTCCAAATTTCAATCATTTGCACATGTTAACCATCATCAATTGTATCCACCACCTCTGACTCGATCTAACCCATCATACATATATACTTTTACATACATATCTATATATATACTTCTAAGGTTTAGTTTTGGAGATTGTGGAGAATTTATAATACCAATCTCTCTTTTTTAAAAGACATTCACAATATTGAAAATAACACTTCGTATCAAGTAAAACATCTACAAAATCATGAATATTTTCCCACTAACTTCTGTTTAGCTTATAACCATACTCGTCCATTTCTGATAATAAATCAAGATTACAACAAGTATATAACCAAAATTTCTCATACAAAAAAAAATTCATAGTTTATGCTCAAAACTGTTTTGATCATTGTTAAAAACTACTCCTTTCATGCTCTTCTCTTCTTGGAAGATTTGGATTTAGACGAGGAAGAGGAATGCTTATCATTGCTTCTCTTTTTACTAGACTTAACACTAATGACACCACTTGAAGAGATCTTTGAATGTTGCAGAGCCTCTGCTTCTTTGTCTCCAATTACATATTCTTGAAGCTCAGAATCCATCAATCCTTCAACCTTCTCCTTCATCATTTGTTCCTTTTAAAAACACATCAAGGACAAGTTACTCTTAAGTTATAACCGAAGCAACACTAGTATACAAAATTTAAATGGGCACGGGAAGGTAGGAGAATTACCTCGACTTGCTTTGCTCTTTCCCTGAGATCATCGTCGACCGATACATTGTGAGGTTCAAGCACTACCTGTAACCATAAAATGTAAATTAGCCTTTCACAAATATTTAACTCTAGAAGACAAAATAGATAACATTATTCAAAAGCAAACACTGGTTTTTTCATTTGATTTTCTAAAATGCAATTTGAAATTTTGCTTTCTAGGTGATCCTTTTAGAAGATAGAAAAGGAGAAACTCAAGCCCCAATTAACCTTCTTGTTTTTTGTTATCTTATGTTATGCAAAACTATGAAAACAGCTTGATAGACTCCTAACTAGTCTTATTCGTATATAGTTGATGGATCAATTACTGAGATAAAACAGTATGGAGCTACCTCTTTCAAACGAGGGCGGGATGATTCAATTTCCTTTCCTGCGATTCTGTAGAGATAATCGTATAACATTTTTACAGCCTTCAAGAGTTGAGAGTGTATCACTCCCCTCTCCAACTGCATTTGTCTCTGCAAAGTCAAACATCCAAAAATGTGTTTGCAAGTATTCTATAATATGAATCAGGTGAAACATAGCGAATCAGTCGCAGAGTATTAAACACGATACCTCGATGTTAGAGAAATCAGACTCTTGCAATCCCAAGCATAACAATATAGATGCCTGAACATATGACAGTGATACAGGGAGCTTCTCTTCAAAATACTGATGTGCCAGTGTTTTGCAGATGTCATAAACCTTTAAACGATAAGACAATGGAACTGGTTACAAACAGAAGGAGAGCTGAGAGCATTTGGTATTTAAACTATATAACAAGTTCACACGGCAAACATTTCTTTTCACTTCTGTGCCATTTTAACTCCCAATGTGGTTCCAGTAGATCAATCCAAACAATGTAAATTAGTTCACAGACGTTTTTAAAAGAACACTAACCAGATTGAAGTCAGTCAGATTTTTGGTATATGCTCTAAGCCTCTCCATATCAAGTGGAGACAATATGTCGTCAAGCGTCTTCAAAAAACCGTCTGATGAATTTCCTGAAGAATCAACCTTCGGGAAGTTGAGCTTAGGGTTTAAGACACTGGACAGAGAATGTTATGACAAAAAAGTATCAGTTGCATGAAAATAATATTATCGCAAACCAATGACAATAAAACTGTTAGTGCTTACCTCATTGCGAGTTTATAGTCCATCTTTTTGAACTTATCACTCAATAGCTTAGAGAACCTTATTCTGAAATCTGAACAAAGCAAAAACAGTTGTAAAACATTAAACAAAAATTACGATATACTAAGAAGAAGGAGAAAGTTCAATTCTGATCAAAGAATCAACACACCTTTATAAAAGGGAGCAAAGAAGCCTAACTCATCGGACTCATTGACTTCTAGTTCATCATTGTTTAAAGGTTTTAGAAGCATGCATGTGTGCTCACCAGTCACAGCACTCTGATCCAGGCACAGGGTAAAATCAGTGTTACAAAACCTCTTCTAGAAATGAAATCTCATAACAATTTAAAAAGAAAGGTTGGAAATATCCTTAACTGGGACTTGGCTAACGTAGAATGGAGCAAAATTATGTTTTCTCCAAAACTGGAATAGGTCCAAAGTAAGCCCAAAGGAGACACCAATGTAATGGAGCCTCTCAGGTCGCCGATCATGGAGTGGAACCAACAGAGGTGGAAGATTTGTGCGAGGCTTTACTTGCTCCTCGAGCATGGATACCTGTCGAAAATGGAATCAATTAAACACAGGACGGAGAAATAACTATGCTAGTGAACATTTAAAAAGCAGATTCTGCACTACGAAAAATATAGAAAAACCAAAAACCTTCTCAGCAGCCTCAGTAACTCTAACGGGTGAATGCTCCACATCAACTTCATCATCTGCATCTGCGATTGGAGCTATCTGACCCTCAAAATATCTGCATGTCAAATAATATGGTAAGGAGGAGGAGCGCTGACACGTAAAAAGGAGTACCAAAATCTTAATTGTTGAGCACAGAACATGACATTGATATAAGTAATGTATGGGATACACATAATAACAAATTCATGTATGCACTTCATGAATTTACCTGGTCAAGAGTTCAACTGCAGCAGAACCATATCCCATCTACAAAGCAGGCAATCAGAAACTTGTTAATCGCTAACCAACCAAACTGGTTAGGGAATTCTATGGACAGATAAAAATGTTACCTTCATGGCATTAGGGTGGACTGCTATGCGTACTATCCGAGCACCAGAAAGACTTGGGAAGACATCATCTCGGAATTGTTCACAGAATTTCCATGGAATTTGGTCTCCATAGGGTGAATGGCCATCCGTTAAACTTTGGAGTGCTGATTTTTTAGATATCTGTCCTTCAAGACAGACCTGAAAAACACCAATAACAATGATGCTTAAGATTACCCGTACCATTTTCCGCAAAATGTTGAAAAGAAGAATTAAAACAGATTGATAGCTGATATTTTAATCTAACAGCTAGTGACCAATTGATAAAAGACAAAAAATCTATACCTGGATAACACAGAGTATATCAGGAAGCTTGGTTTGGGACTCATCAATAGGACCTATATATAAAAGTAGTTAGGGGGGTTCTGAACTTATTCAAACCAGATGGGGACTAAAGAAAAGCTCATACCAAGTAACACAAACAAATGATGAGCAGGAGCATCAGCTAGGAGTTGAAGATCATTAGGAGAGTTCTTGTAGTGTGAAGAGACACAGAGCGCCATCATTCTCTGTAGGATGCACGTATGTCAGTCTACTGTCAAAGTACAGGTAAAAGGGAATGCGCGGAACCCAATCAACCACATTTACCTGTAGAAACAACTCACTATCTTTGTGGAAAGAAAAGAGTGTGTCTCGGTTGACATAATACAGATCACACTGACTTGGCAGAGGAAGGCTACACAAAAAACAAGAAAGAAAAAAGAAAACGACATATCACATAAGAAACATTTCTAGACGATAAGAATACAACTTAAATTTCAGTAAAATATGCATACCACGAAGGATTAGGCAGACTAGTAGCAACATCAAGGCATAGTAAGCCATTAAGCCAGGATTCTATTGGATCTTCAGAACCGTATCTGATAGACTCATTAAGTTCTATCTTTTTGAATGGGCAACCTGTCCAAAGAAATATGGAGTTAGGGCATACTTCAAACACAACATTCGCATTTCCTCAAAACTAAGATAACTGGGCTTCAAACAGCTGTTCCACCTAGATCTCCACAACTGAGCTAACTGCTAAATAAAGACAAAATAAAATTCTACGCAAATGCTGGAAGCACTTATTTTTCCTTCTTAAACAGTACATAAAAGAGTCTGAGTGATGGTTCTAAGAAAGATGAGTCTATCCTCTTAAGGATGATATTGGGGTTTACAAAATTTTCCTGATACTTTTCCAAGAATGAAAGAAGGATGCAGCAGTTAAATACCAGAGGAGCCTTCAAGACCAGTAGCAGGAGCCCGGCTTTGCTCGTCTAATTGTTGTAGGAGCTTCAGGGACAAAGATCTACCAGTTCCTTCATAGCTTTCAACGAAAAGAAGGCAAAACAGGTAAAATTCAGTAGCATGATTTAACCCTGAATTAAAAACCAGTACATGAATATAACTTTAAGAGTGTAGCATCAAACCATGTTTTACTTACCCACTGACAGTAGACGAGAGGAAAACTAGATAAGGACCAAGTAGAGACTTCACAACTGGTAAAGGAATTGCGGCTGCTTCGTCAATAACCAACAGCTCTACTTGTGAGAGTTTTTCATGCTCATGCGGTTGTATATACTTCATGAAAAAAATCAAAAACGTTGAACAAGTCAGAAATGAACACAAACCACAGCTTACAGACCATGAATTAATTGAGGAATCATCAAACCTGGATAGTTTGTCTGTGCTGCTTGAAGATGTTTATCCGTACAACTGCTTTTTTGAAGTCAGGATTTACACTTTTCACAACATCATAATCAAGGTGTTCCTTCAAAAAAGATAGTGGAAGGTATATAAGAAACATATGTGACCACATCACAAAGCAGACTAATGGTTTGTTCTTCTGAACGAAATGGAACAAGTGATATATAAAACTAATCTCTACGAAAATAACTTTGCATTACCTTATATTCAAGTGCCTCAAAGCCTTTGCAAACAAAGTCGAAGAATGTCTTTAAGTTATCAGGGCTTGGTGCAGTTATGTATATATTTGAGTACCTAAGAACAAGTAAATCACATACCAACAGTTTTAACAAACATACAGAAAAGAAAACACTGCTGGAGAGTAAAAGAATATATCGAGTAAAATATACCCAGCAGCAACAGCTCCGGCAACAGCTAGACCAAGTGCAGCAGATTTCCCACGCCCTCGACTAGCAATCAAAGCAACTATGCTGCGGAGAGCCTTATCAAGAATAGCATCGAAAAATGTAACAACAGCTTTACCCTACACAAAAAAAATACAGAAATTCAATTAACATCTGCCCTGCAAAAAGAAAGACTTAGCAAGAAAAGTTCGAAAACAATTGATAGCTTTGAACCTGATCCAATGTACAGCATTTCTTGATTAAAGGACCAACAGGAAAATCATCTTTTAGTTCATCTTTCAAACTCTTCAGGTCCCGTTCTGCCTCAGAGAGCCCCTGGGAATCCTTTAATAGCACACAACAATAAGAAGTTATTGATACTAACTGGAATTTTAGAAAAACATTTTCGCACAGCAGAATCCAATTCACTTTGTAACAAAGACTACCTGTGCCGTTGGAACTTGAGTAATAGATCTGATATGAGAAGACAGCGGTAATATATTCAACTCATCATCCATCACAACACATGCCTTGCACGATGCAAGTGATAGAAGAAAACGTTCATTGAAACGGCCAGCAGCTTCAGAATGCGACTCAGTTCTGAATCTATCATGGACATCCTTAAAAAGAAAAAGACAAATAATGTAATAGCAGTTAAATAATGTTTTTCTTCCACTTTCTTAAGAGTAAGTAAATAAGAGTATGAAAACTGTGATTCATACCATAACCATTGTGCATAGACTAGTAAGCGATGCAAGTGATCGTAAAATTAATACAATCATCCCACCACCTTCCACAGTCTCAATTGTCCTTGCTAGTAGATTTGGAGTTAATGCTTCAAAATCCTAAATTTATCAAGAAGAAAGATCAACTACTATCCACAAAACGAAACAGTTAACATAAAGAAAATGAAGTATACCTGTAAAATGCACATGCCAAAAGTATTTCCGAGAATTCTTTCAGAATCTTTGTACAAGCAATGAGTTACTCTTCCCACATCAAGCAAACGCGAGAAAGCGTCAAGTTTCTCTGGATCCAACTGCCCTCTCTCCCTCATTCTCTTTAGCTGCTTAGAACGCTTTTTCTTATGACTGCAAACAAAACGACGAATGCAAACCTCTCACTAAACCATTCCATTGATGCACAAATTAACAATACACTAACAGACTCTCATCATTGATGACTAAGTCACCAAGGATAAGCACAACCTTCAGATTCCATTCTAAATTTTGTCTTCACTATTCAGAGAAAGACTAATTCACACATAAAGCTTCAGAATTTGGCATCAAGAACCGAACCTGCTAATGTCAAGTTTGTCCTTGTAGCACCACAATATACTCGGATTAGCTTTAGTCACTGCCTTTGACAACATATGATGGAGGTTCACTATCTGATAAGAGTAAACACACACACACACACACACACACACACACACACACACACACACAAATTAGGATTAATACCCAAAAAAACCCAACAAAAATTCTCATGGTTATGACTCAAAAGCATTAAGCTTTTTAAGAACTGAAACACCTAACCTGGTCACGAGACTTGTCACCGATGATTACAAACATGGAACGGTGTCTCAGTTTAACACCGTTCTCAATCAGAGTCCTGATACGTTCGTCTACCTTCTTCCTCATTCTTGCAACACTTCTTCTTCCTTAATTTAGCAATATCACAATAGAGCGAGAGTGTTCAGAAATTAAACTGATGAAAGTCGATTTCTTTATACTTTCTATCCCAAAATTAGGATATTCAATGCTAATTCTTAAGTTATGTTAACTCAGGGAAAGAAGAATTGAAGGAAACGATGATACAAAAATGAAAACGACCAGAAATTAGGGTTTCTAATTTGTGCCGTAGGGTTTATGAGGAAGAAGAAAGAAACAATTGATTTTATTTTTTTTTGTAACCGGGATAAACCGAACCGAAATTGATTCATGTAGAATCGGATTTAAAAGCTTAATGGGCCTAGGCCCAAATAAAGCCTAGAAAGAAAAAAAAAATCTCTTTGAAAATCTTTGAACAAAAGCAGTCACGCGGCTATTAGCTGTCTGATTATCCAACCAGTTCGTCGAAAACGAGTAGAAAGTGAATTCCACGCGCTTAAAACGCGCGTGTGATGAATCCGTATCCATCTTCAACGGGCTTAAGATCCATTTTGAGTCAGTGATGGTGGTGGAAGTGAGAGGCAAAGCGTCATTCTTACGTTTTTCTTCTCTCTTTCACTGAAGCAAAAGAAAGAAAGAAAAAAAACCCTTTGTTTTTTTCCTTACAGCGACAATTTCAACCAACTCTTAGTAGTAGTAGTTGTTGTTGTTCTTTGCTCTTCCTTTAGATCTCTCTTTCTTTTGAACATTTCTTATCCTTTTGGATTCTGATTCGATTTTTGATCATTTTCTTTTAGAATCTCTGTCTTTTCTTCTGATCTGGGTTTTCCTCACTTTGCTAACTTTTAGCTGTTTGGTTTTAGAAACTGGTGACTGAGATCGATTGAAAACCCAAGAAAGATTTTTGATTTTTGAGAAAAGACAGCTTTTTTGGGGGTTTTGTCTCATTTTGAGAAATGGGTTCAAAGGTGAGTCTCTGTTTTTCTCACTTTTCCTTTTCTTGGTGGTAGTGAATCTTGTGTTGACTGTTCTGAAGAAGTAAATTAGGGCTTGTCTTGTCTTTGAACTGTTCGTGCAATTAGTTTTCATGGTAGATAATTGCTTGTAACTTAGTTTGTGGTTGCTACTGAGCTAGAATTGATAGGTTTTTTTTTATGAGATCAAATTTGTTTAATGTCTAGTGCTTGAAGTGTTGCTTATATGTTCCTCTTTGTTAATAAGAAATTGTATATGGGTATTGACAAATAATAAGTTTGTTCAATGCATTTACTTCCAATACCTGTAAATGGAAATCTTGCATTTGACTGTGTTGATTCTGCAATGAAACAGTTCCTTTTATATTGCATTTCACATTTTCATTCTCCAAAACAAAAATTTTAGTATTTATTTGAGTTTAGTTCTCCTTCATTGTGTTGTTGTATCTTTGTGCATTAGAGAATGTTTGGTTACTGAAGAAAATTAAAGAAATGGATTGAGAAAAAATGCAAACTTTGAACTTGCAGGTTGCTTAAGGAGTTTGGTTCTGGTGAAACTGAAGTAGAGTTATGAGAAGAGGTAGAGGGAAAGGCAAGAAGCAGAACGCAACCGCTAGAGAAGATCGAGGAAGCGGTGAGGAAGAAAAGATTCCAGCTTACAGGAGAAGAGGAAGGCCACAGAAGCCGTTGAAAGATGAAATCGAAGGAGAAGACGAGGTAATCAAGAAGGATGACGATATGAATGGTTCGGTGACGAGTAAAGAAGAAGTGACAGAGAATGGGAGGAAAAGGAAGAAACCGGTTGAGTCCAAAGAGAGCAATATAACCGAAGAAGAGAACGGATTAGGAGGATCGAAATCAAGTACTGATGAGTCGATGAAATCGTCGTTGTCTATTGGGTTTAGACAGATTGGAAGCAGAAGGAAGAATAAACCAAGAAGAGCTGCTGAAGCTGTTGTTGAATGTAATGGGGTTTGAAAAAAGAGGCTCTTGAAACGCTTTTTCTAACCGCCTTTTTGTTTAATTTTGGTTGCTTTTTTTGCTGTTAGGACTCTGACTTTGATGCGGATGCGTTTTGGGTTTCATTACACGGAATCGGATTTTCGATTTTCCGGGCATCTTCTTTCTTAGTTTTTATAGCGTTTTGAAACTCATTCTCTCTTATGAACATAGTAGAGAGCCCAAAAATACTCTTTAATGGGTAGTAAAATGCAACATTTTTATGAACTGTTGAAAAGTGGAAAAGAGAAGTTTTTGAGGAGAAAGAAGAAAGGGAAATTAGGCCTAATAACCAAAAAAAAATTTTTTAGCTATTAGACAAATTAGGGAAAATTGGATTAAAAGGTCTTTTAAATTTTAATTTGTTAATCTACACTTTTATTTGACATTGCCAAATTTTGCCACAATTACCCTTTTAATATAAATAATTAGTTTTTTTTTAATTTTTCTTTTTCAAATATTTAACAAATGAAATAATAAGACTTTTTATCAAAGGTAAAATTGTTAATTTGTAACCAATAGATTAAAATTTGGATTTCTAAATTCAATATATTTTGTACAGAATGTACATTCTGCTGTCTATACATGTTGCTAAAAAAATTAGAAAATGTAATCTACTGATGGTACATGTTCTCTAACTTTTAGAATTTGAATTTTTAACTTTGCTCTTTGTTCTAAAAATTTAAAGCACACACATTCCAAACGATTTAGAACAAAAAATCAGAATACGTCATCTGCACATTGGTCTATGTTCTAAAAAATTTAGAGAAACACTAATATTCTAAAAGTTTTAGAATGAAATTTCAGAATACGTAATCTTTAGTTTGCTCTACGTTCTACAAAATGTAGAATATGTATTCTTCAGTTTGTTCTATGTTCTGAAAATTTGAGAATATCAATTCTAAAATTAATTTTCAAATTTCAAAAATTTAGGAAATCAAATCTTTCAGTTAAAGAAATAAAATATTCAGTTATATTAGATTCTGCATAATAAGGAAATAAGATTTAAAATCTTTTGAAAATATTTATATATTCTAAAAATATTTATATATATTTCGAAAATATTAAGATTTTACCAAAATAAGATTTTCCGAAAATTAATATTTATATTATAAATCTCAAAAAGTTTCAATTAATGTTATTAACAAATAAATGAATTTTTAGAATAAAATTAAAATAAATTGGATTATTCGTAACTGCTTATTTACAATACATGCGTGGTGATCAGTTGGACTTTTGATTAATCCGAAATTATTAAATAAAATCAGAATTAAATATGAAAATCAATTTTCAAATCCTACAATTAAGGAAAAAATCTTATATTTTGGACACAAATCACACAATTAATAAATTTAAGGGTATTAGAGGATTATAATTCCAACTAAAGTGTATGTCACCAATCTAAAAAAATAAAAGTGCAGATCACCAAATCCAAAAAAAATTGGCTTAAAAATCCAATTTTCCGGACAAATTAACCCAAGAAGAAAACGAAAGATTTTTGAAATTAGGCAAGCGAGATTAGGGGCTTTATGTTTTTTCAGGAGATTTTTAAAGCATTCCAAAATTAAAAGGAACTAGATTGTGTACTAAAATAAAGCAAACACAAAAGGAATAAAATCAAGAATATGATACACACAGCCCAATGAAATTTTTAAGTCCACAGATTCTGATGGATACTTGACTATATGAAATGGAACTTCCCGTACTCTCTTGTGAATGAAAAAAGACTCGTTTAGTTTATCAAGAAAAGATATTGCATTGGATATAGTGAAAAGAACAAAGATATCTAATTGCGAAAAAGAAAAAGAAACATTAAAGTATTTTTAGAAAAGATAGAACTGAATTCTCAAAGTGTTAGTACAATAGTTACCTTTGAAGAGTCACATCCTTAGTTGAGTTCCAACACTGTCTGCAATCTCTCTCCAAATACTCAATTCTTTTTCCATTTTAGTATTTTGAAAAATATTCATAAACTACTATAACTGTTTCTGTTGCTCTTTAATTAGCAATAGTAAAGTTAACTAGTACTATATTCATTATAATAATCAAACCAACCTTCCATTTATAGGTATCTAGTCAGTTCATATTTACAAACTACAATAAAGTTCAAATATTTGAACATCATTAGGCTATATATTTGTAGTGAACTAAACAAACTATATATTTTTAAATTTAATTATAGTACAAGCAAATAGCTAAGATTTTACATGAGAGGTATGTTCCCTGGTCTCATTTAAGGATATCAATTTTTGTACGCTAAAGAAGAAGTAAGTAGATTCTTTGTTTTGTTCATTACAAAACACAACAAAAAAAAAACCATTAAAAACGCACCACATAACGCAAACGCTAAAACCCCATAGCTGTCGTGGCTAAGTATCAATCACTCTCGAGTGTCTCTTCTTTTGTCAGCTTCTTCTCTCTCTCTCTTTATCTCTCTCTCTCATATTTTTTAAAGATAGCAAAACCTCATTTTCTTTCCTTTCTTCTTGGTCCTTTAGCAAAACCTCATTTTCTTTCCTTTCTTCTTGGTCCTTTAGCAAAACCTCATTTTCTTTCCTTTCTTCTTGGTCCTTACTATTTATAGTACTTACAGAGAGTGGAATCTGAGCAAAAGCATAACTCTTTACATGTCTAAGTAAGAAGAAACCAAAAAACCAATATGGAGTCAGGTGGTTCATCTTCAACCGAATCATCTTCACTCAGTGGTGGACTAAGTTTTGGTCAAAAGATCTACTTTGAAGATGGATCCGGATCCGGAGCCGGGTCAAGCAAAAACCGTGTTGGTCGTAAGTCTTCTACTGTAAGGTGCCAAGTGGAAGGTTGTAGAATGGATCTAAGCAATGTAAAAACTTATTACTCAAGACACAAAGTTTGTTGCATTCACTCTAAATCATCTAAAGTCATTGTCTCTGGTCTTCCTCAAAGGTTTTGTCAACAATGTAGCAGGTTTGTTCTTCTTTAAGCCTTTAATGCTTTGAGTCACTTTTTTTTTTTTTGCTTTTGTGTTTTGATTCTTTGGCTCTTAATGTCTTTGAAGAGTCTTATACAACTTTACAGCTAGTAATTATCTGGTCTTGTCTCTTGTGTCTAGAGATGATAATAATAATATTATGTTGCTTTTCGTTGAAGCTTTCTTCTATTTCATTTGCAATCAGGTTTCACCAGCTTTCTGAGTTTGATTTAGAGAAAAGAAGTTGTCGTAGACGACTCGCTTGTCATAACGAACGACGAAGAAAGCCGCAAGCTACAACGAGTCTTTTGGCTTCTCGTTACGCTAGAATCGCTCCGGCACTTTACGGTTAGATCCCATTTAAGCTCAATGTGCCTTAAATACAAGTTCTTGATTTTCTTTTCGTACCAGGAAACGCGAATTCTGCGATTTATCGGAGCGTTTTGGGAGATCCTACGGCTTGGACAACAGCAAGATGGTGTGGACCGGAAAGGGAAAGCCATCAAGTCATGAATGTTTACTCCTCACATGGAAGCTCAAGCTTTACTACAACATGTCCAGAGATGGTGAACAATGACGGCACAGACTCGAGCTGTGCTCTCTCTCTTCTGTCAAACACAAACCCAAATCAGCAACAACAGATTCAGACACCAACCAATGTGTGGAGACCATATTCGGGTTTCGAGTCAATGGTAACCGATAGGGTTACAATGGCGCAGCCACCACCGCCAGTTTCAATCCATAATCAGTACCTGAACCAAACTTGGGAATTCATGGCCGGTGATAAGAGCAATTTGGAGTATGTGTCACCTGTTTTGGGTCCGAGTCAAATCTCCCAGCCAGCTGATTTTCAGATTAGCAACAGCACGACGATGGGTGGATTCGAGTTGTCTCATCATCAACAGGTTCTGAGGCAATACATGGAACCTGAGAACACAAGAGCATATGACTCTTCCCCTCAACATTTCCATTGGTCTCTTTGATGACTCTATTTTCTTTCACCCTGTTAAGACTTTTTTTTGTTTGGATTGGCTTGTTCATCTGCACCAAGAGCTTTTTACCTGTGGAAGGTTTCTAAGATTTGATAGTCTCAAGATCGTATGAATTATCTGTTTTATGGCTTTTGATTTGGATATTATTCTAGTGGCTTTGGCTTTTGATCTTTAAGCCCTTTGTTTTTATTGATGATTTCTCTATATGTTTTGTTTACAATTCCACATCCAACAGAAATGCATGTTAACTTAAATTCAAGATCAAGATTGAAACATCAACATCATCATCAATATATATTTTGTTTGATCAAATCAGAGTTTCACATGCTTTCATCCTACTAAGTACTATCTATCAAAGCATGAATTACATGGGAATTAGCAAGTCCTTAAAAAATTTTTAGTGTGTACCTCTTCACTTACCTGCTTATGCAATGGCAAACACAGTCTTTCTTCCTCTTCAGCCAAATCCGGGAATATATAACCTCAACAGAAGCTTCTATAGACATGAATTGTCGTCGTGTGCATCCATATCACTCTTGACTTATCTAGTGATCATCCTCATTTACACCAGGGCAATTGGATAGAAGAGCTTCAGTCGTTTCATACTGAATCACATATAGCGAAAGATTGTCAGTATACTTAACAAACTCAATCATTGACAACAACATAGATAAAAGAAGACTTATACGCATTCAATTACCTGGAAACCGCAAAATGGGCAATACTGATGTACATCTCTTAATTTCATTAGTATCTCTTCCAAATCCTGCAACCATTATAGCTAAAATTGTCAACCTAAAGAATAATGTCTCTAATTCTTAACTGATAGCATCAAAATCTACTCGATTAAAGATGAAAGAGACCAGAAATGCCAAACGGTAACAAGAAGGTACCTCTTCGGTGATCTCCTCCTCGTCTTCTTCTTCCTTACCAGGTTTACCATCCTCATCTTCCCCATTTTTCTTCTCGGGAACAACTTCTACGTTCTCAAGTTGATCAAGAGCCGCTTTAGCCTTCCTAAAGTTAATCACAACTCGTTTATTACGCCATTGAGACTTCTGTCTAGACCCGAAATCCTCCAACATTTCCTCCACTTTTCTCTTCTCATTCTCCGCCTCAACCTCCTCTTTCTTCCTCTTTTCCTTATGCGGATCCTCTCTTCCCACACCAGCTCTCGATCTCCGAATATCCACGGTCACTGGCTCAGCCCTACCCGACCCTTCTTTACCAAGAGCAGAGCCTGGCTTGTAACCCATTTGCTTCAACATCTTAAACCCAATGTTCGTCTCACCGATCGGAGTATCGACAATACGAGCCAATGTCTGTTCATCTTCTTCTATTTGCTTCCTCTCTTTCTCCAGTTTTCGCCTCTCGTGCCAATTCATAGTCTTTAACTTCTTCCGTGATGGTTCAACGTTTACAGTTTTCTTCTCAGATTCCTGCAAAAAACGCATTCAGATTGTTATTAACTTATACCCTAATGGATTTCTCTTCTACTTTCTTCCGTGAATTGGACTTTTAACCGAAATCTCACTCAATAATCAATCTAAATACGTAGAATAAACGAAATTTATGCAGGTTTTCATAATCAATTAGAAGAAATCACCAAAAGGACGAGCTAAGAAGCTTGACAGTTATGGATTTGAGAATACCTTTGTTTTTGAGGTCTGAGTAAGTTCAGGTGGGATAAATTGAGATAGATCTCCCATGTAGTCATCGTTTTCGTCTTCTTCGATTTTCGGTGCTTCTCCTCCGAGGCCAGTGAAGTTTCTCGGCGATTCCGCCATTGTCGACGGAACTTGCGAGTTGCGACAACGCAAAGAGGAAGAAAGAACGAAAATAAAAAAAGAGAAGAGAGAGAGAGAAGAGAGTACTTAATGGGCTTTATTTGGGCTTTCTCTGGCTTTAAAATCGGAATTTTTTTTTTGTTTTTTTTTTTTCTCCTCTGCTTGCATCTCACGTTCTGCGTCTGTCTATCGATTCTTGAGGTACAATATTCTGAATCTCTTCACTCTTCTTTCTATGGAGACTTTATTGCCCTTTTTCTAGTTTGACATAAAAGATTAAAACTTTATCCATATAGAAGAAAAACATGGATCCTTCTGAAGGGAGATACTTGGAAGAAAAAGATGGAGTGATGATGAAGACAATCAAAGGCTCCAAGACTGGTTTTGTAGTTGGGACTATTGGCGGAATGTTCAAGTCAACATGGAAAGACGTCCCTCGTTTCGAAACAAATGCTGCTCGACTCTTAAGAACACTGAAGATGACGGGAGGCGGCGGGCTGACCTTTGCTGCATTCGGAGGTGTTTACCTCGGTGTTGAACAGTTGGTGCACAACTATAGAGGTAAAAAGGATTCTTACAATGGTGCTATTGGTGGTTTCGTTGCTGGAGCCTATGTTCTTGGCCTTAAAGGTAATGTTTTCTGATTCTTTACTTTGGCTCGTAAGTTTAAAGATCGAAAAATGCCATATCCAAAGAGGTTTTGTTTGTGGTAGAATTGTTGGAAATCTTAAGCTCTACACTTATAACACTTGTGTTTATACCATTGTAATTTGAGTTTTGGTGCATTTGTAACTCTTTTACAGCGAGGTGCATCCCAACCGGAATATGTTCTGGAGCTGCTCTCGCAATCACCTCTGTGTTGATCGATTCTAGTGGCCAGACCACGAGAACGGACACGAGCAGAGAATACACTGTCGAGAAAAGAGCTGAAGTTGATTCTTGATTTTCTTTAATGGTGGCGGAAGATTACAATGGCTAAATTTTAATATGAACGCATTATTAGCTGATTCTGAGTTCTTGATATCTCTCTTCCGTTCCGCTTTTGTCTTGTTTCTAGAGATGTTATAAATCGTTTACTCTTTGCACATTCCCATATCTTTGTCTGAACGCTTCTGCAATAAAAAGCATCGTCTTAGATCTTCTACATGTGTAATCTAACTCTTTAATGCTGACAAATATGTGAAGGTCAAAGGTTGGAGGAGGTGAGATTTGAACTAGTACCTCAGAGATAAGACTAAGACAAGAAAATCAAAAAGTTTGTGCAGCTTCTGCTTATGAGTTATAACAATTCACGGAGGCCATCATGCTCTCTATTGGAGAATGAGATTTTCAAAAGAAAAAAAGAGGACAAAAACGAAGGATTGCAATGTTAAAAGGAAACAAAACTAAACATGATGACCAAAGCAAAGAAAAAGGGGAAGTGTTCTGTGCAAGATAAGTTCCGTGATACGGTAATGTTCCAAACTACAAATCAGGCTGGTTTCTCTTTTCTTTTCTTTTTCTTTCTTGTCTAGCAATATGCCAATATGATCGAGAGAGCTCTACATGAACAAGACATCCTTCCACTTGGATTGCTTTTCTTTGTTAGTCACCTTGTAGGCAGTAGAGTTGCCTTATATTTCCACTTGCTGTCAGATACACGGAGACAATCAAAACCCGATAAATGATGCACATAAAGTAGAATGAGGATTGATTTCGAAAGTTCTTACCATAGAGCCAGTCTTTGAAATACACATGGAGTGCGCTTGATAGCTCCTTTTTCCGGTTTTCTTCCAGAGGCGTTTCTTTTAACGATCGTCTTGTTTCTTCAAAGTTCTTGAGCTGATGAAACCAACCAAAAACAGGGGAGTTAAGAAGATGTGGACAAGTGTTTCAATTATAACTAAAGAAAAACGTTAAAACGTACATTTCTCTGCTGAGCTGACATATAAGGATCTGGCAGCGGAAATGGATTGTCTTTCGTGGTACCATTCTCCTCCTCGCTAAACCAGTTTGGGATCTGCACCATACATATTGACACCACAGATAAGAATGTGACTGGATGCTTAGTAAATAGCATTCACCAGATATCAGAGTCGAATTAGACCAACAAAAAGAGACTGTACCAAAAAGTTAATGAACTGGTCAGGTTCTACGCAAGCAGCTGATTCAGCCTGTGCATCAGCGACACCGGCAGGATGTGAGAGTGAGTCATGTGGATCCACTGCTCCCAGAGCCAATGGTTGGTCCCATTTGTTGATACTTGGCTCAACCCCGACTTCTTTCATGTGCTCCTCCAAATGAGAGTAATATGTATTATATGGAGCGACCTGGAACAAAATCAAACTGATTCAGAAGCCTGAAATTACCAGAACCACTATCTGACTGTGACATTAGACTTCTGGACTAGAGGTATTTCTTAATCAAAATCCTCATCAACACCATAAAGCAATGAGATGGATAACACCTTGAAGATGTTTCTAACCAAATCAGTTCACAAGTCCAGAAGAGTATATTGACCAAACTAAAGCTAGTAGTCTAGCCTCTTTAATAATTGTAGATTAAAATCAGAAGGGTATAGAAGCTTGTCAAACTAAAGCATGTTTATGCAGCAGTATGTAAAACTTGTCAATCAACCCTAAATCTTAGAGAGACGCTTTACCTGTAGTTTGTGGTTATCACCAACAATGAGAGGCCGCTGATTGACTCCCAAGAAGAATACACATTCACGGCAATTGGCGATGCATACTCGTTTGGAAGCTGCAATTACATGAACTCTCTCGCAGTGCTCAACTCTTAATGCCTGCAGGAATGAATCAGAAAATAGATTAGCTGCATTTTCTAGTAAAAGTTGGAAGATGTTATAACTTGTGAAATGTTGCTTTGAATTTTCCAACAAAGATAAGGAAGAAGTGTTGTTTCCATACCTTGCCAACAGCTCCCAGAACTATAGTAGTATCAGAACATCCGTGCACAGTTGCATATCGCAGAGGTGCTAAGAGATATATTACAGAATCATGGCAATTGACAACCTGCAGAATATAAAGAACATGTAGTTGACATGCTTGCACACAGAGACTAAATAACTAGAAGAAAAAAATGGAGCAAGGGAAACTTCAATTATTGTAGTTAATTGTTCACAGCGTACCTTCACAGATCTACCCCTTAGATCGGAGGCCTGCTTAACAAGTGAAGTCTTGGAGACACCTTCGATTAAACACGGGCCTCTACCACTAGGTGCAACCTTGTTCGGAGCAGCACAAGCATCTGACATCGCATCATCTTGATCAGCATTAGAAGGCCCGTTTTCTTTCCCAGAAATTCTCTCAGTGATGCTTTCTAAAGCGGAAGCTATGTTTTGCAGAACCCAATCATGCACTTGGGAAGCGGGGACTGGAACAGCGGGCATATCCGGGTCAGAATTTGCAAAAAAAGGAGTAGCTTGGCTCAATGGAGTTACATCAGGTCCTTTATCACCAAACTGAACAAGAAAACCCAGGTGCTCAAAAGCCTCCATAGAGAGAACCTGAAGGATATTGAACAAGCAAAACAATTCACCAGTTTGAATCATCATGAGATAAGTATCCAGATTTAGACTTGTGTTCTCTTTCATTCCCTGATAAACTCCTATCCCAGCATCAATTTTTAGATTCATGTTCGGTAGAAACAGTGACTATTCTTGAGTAAATAAAGAAAGATTAGTACTTTTCCCCAAAAAAAAGATTAGTACATACCAATGATTCTTCGCCTTCTCCCTCCACAGGCTCTGCGAGGAGAGAAATGATGTTTGCTAAATGTTTTTGCAGATATGACAATTGATGCGCTTCATCATCTGCTTGAGATGGCATAAACCGACGACTGTTGCTGCGAACAAGCTGCAGAATGATGACAAGGAAGTATTAATACGCTTTAGACCCTTTGTGATGGGAAAGAATAGCATATCAAAGAACAATGACTGTTGAAACACTGACAAGCTTAAAATTAGCTGACTGATATCTAAAAGACACAACAGACCAGCATTAAACCACAGGAGTGGAGACAGAAAGAACACACATCTCCCATTATCACCAAATAAACCACAAGAAAGGGCCAACCAAAATAAGGTACTACAAAGAAGAAACAAAATCAAAACCACATAATGCAGCAAACTGATTGTTTGACTTCAACCTATAGAACTACCAACTTACCAATCCGCCATAGACATCGAAGAAAGGGAACCAGCCATTAAGAGAATCAAAATGAACAAGTTCCCCAAATGTATAAGAAATTATTACTTAAATTAAGTGCCCATGGTCGTGTGTTTCAAATGCCAAGAGCTGGATAGAAGTATCTCATACTTCAGTAACATTAACATTAGGAAGCTACTGAATGTAGCATCATCCAATACAATGGTGTTACAGCAATACCTCCACCACAAGATGACTAATAGTTTCATAGTATATGAAACAATAAGTGAATCCACCATCAACTCAAAAACTCCTTAAAACTTCCAACTTTCCTTAACTCCAAGTTTCAAGTAAATCAAACAAAAAAACTTGCATTGCAAAGTGTGAATTCAATGCGAAACGGAGAAAAAATGATTCTCTAACCCTGTAAACAATAGAGCTACCACGTTCCGTTTCCATTATCCATTTCCATACCAAATAGATCGTAGGCTATTGGGTCATTGAATATCACAATTAGTGGGCAACAAAAAAAGTAAGAAACTTGCCTGAATTGGCGATAACGCAGACAAGTATCCATCAAAAGCCGAAGTCGATGGCCAAACATCAGCCACTGCAGCGGAATCCTTATGCGTTCTAGGAAGCAATTTCTTATACGATTGAATGTACAGAAACAAAATTAGATCCCGTACATCAGCTCCTACGGAATCAACTTCATCAGGCTTCGCTCGAACCAAAGGGTCAGACTCGGAATGGAGCACCGAACCGAGAGTTTCGAGAACGAGACGCGCGTGGTCGCCGGAGATCTGGAGAACATCGGCGACTGCAGCCGATCCGACTCGGTTATTCGTAGCGGCATCGGCTAGCTTCTGCTTGACCGGAGCTAGGGTTTGGATCGGGTCGGTGAATACGAGTTTCTGGATCGGAAGGAGTCCGTGCTCGAAAGAGACACGTCGCGGATGGATTACTGAATTCGGATTCGGGTACGGGTTTGGTTCAGGGTCGGGTCCCGTAGGCGGTGGTGATTGGTCGATGAGGTCTTGCTCTTCAGTCATGATTCCGTCGAGCGATAGAGAGAGGAGATAGAGAGAGAAACTTGGTCCGGTGGTGAAGTTGCAAATCTTTCTTTGGGTGACGAATAATGTTCATTGAGGAAGGAAGAGGAGAGAGAGACTGTTACAGTGTGTGCACGTGTATGCTATTTACCTACGCCTCGTATGTTTTTTGTCGTTGGATTCTACTTTTGATCTCAGATATGACACGTCAGATCGTGAAGAGAGAGGTCCATTGAATTGAATGCAAAATCGCATTTAAATTTTTGTTAGGCCCATTATTGTCATAAGTTAGGTGATAATTAAACGTTTGTGAAAAGGAAAAGGTGTAATCATGGTCCATAAACTGAGATAGAGTTTATTAAAGAGACAAAAATACTTTGTTACCTAAATCATGTTGTCTGATCATTTTTAAAACTGTTGGAACTTTAACTAAAAGGAAAATAAATGGAAATTTGGATAAACCATGGGTCACCAATGGAAAACATGACTCGCTCATTCCAAGTGTGTTAAATGAGCGATTGACATGAGATAAATATAAACATGACTCGATCATTTTTAAAACTATTGTCTACGAAAAATGTTTTAAAGGCAAAAGATTAACAAAACAAAACAAAAAAATTAAGGGTGAATTAGGTGAATAATAGATTTTAGTCATATAATTAGGTGATTGACATGAGATAAATATAAATTATGTGTGTAACAAATTGTTTAACTATTTGGACAAAAATACCCTTAATTATATTACAAAAGAAAGTAGTTAAGAAACAAAAACCAGTAAATATTGAGAATCCCTAAAAATACGTTTGTCAATTAAAGAGGACATTATACTGCATATAAAGGACTAAAAAGGTTTGGCACTATAGTGCACTAAAAAGGTTAATTATTCAAAAATATATAAAGTGTTGTAGCACTAAAAGTTAATTCTTATAGTTAACTGTACTGTATATGAAACATTATAATGCACTATAACAGTTGGTCATTGTTTTCAGTGTATTATAATATTGTGCTATAATTCACTATATGTATGGTATACATACATAGTTGACTAGACATATTTATTTGAAATTGCTTAATATAATAGTAAATTATAGATATATATTACTACCTTTTTAGTAGTTGACTATTGCAGTTTAGATTGTGTGTTATAATTAAAAAATAACACACATAATCAATTATTATCATAACTAGTTATATATTATACTGATTTTTTATTTGAACATACTTAGTTATGTCGATATTCATCGGGAGTTCAATTTAATCAAAAGATGGATGATAGAAAAAAAACCATTTTAATGTACGATTGAAGATTTAGATCCATGATAGGGAGCGGAGAAAATTAATTGAGAAAAAATAAGAACAAGAAATGAATTACAAATTAAAGAATGAATAAGAGAAAGAGAAGAAGAAGGAAACAAACAAAAATGGAAGAAGAAGAAGACGTGAGAGAGGCGAGAAGAAGAAGATAAGAAGAATGAATGAGGGGTTTTTAACCTATAATAGCTTTAAAATCAAAATTTTATTCTCCAATGGCCCTGTTATTTTGTTCTTTTGTTTTTTTTTAATTCGAAAAGAGGTTAAATACTCAAACACCCTTAATGAATCAGGATAATTACCAAACCCAACCAGATATCCAAACCCAAACCTAATTTTTTGACCCGGCCGACTTAAAATCCCCAAAACTAAAAAAAAAACAAAAACAAACTCAACTTTTGTAATTACATTCTCGTTCTCTTGCATTATGCGATTTGGAGAACGATTAATTCGTCCCGTTGCCGTCATTAGGGCTGGGCAAATTATCCGTTAGATTTGCTCCGATCCGTGATCCGTTTTGATCCGATCCGAAAAATTCGAATATCCGTTATAAATCAAAGCAAAGCAAATAGTAAAATCTACGATCCGTCTAAAGCAAAGCAAATCATAAATACTAATTTTAAAAATCCGAATATCCTATCCGATCCGTAAATTACATATATGTGCATATAATATGATATACCTACAACATATATTTGCATTTTTTAACCTTTTCAATACATTGAACGGATATAGTTATAGTAAATTTATGTAGTTACTAATTTTGTAAATCAGTTGTCTCATATTTTTATCTAAAAATAATAATAAATGTTTCGTAGTCCACCATTTTTTCTTTCACTTTTCATTTTATTTTTAGTTATATCAAATAAAATTATCTAACTTATATTATTTTTCATTAATTAGTTTAAAATTTATACTGAAAAAATAACTTTTAGAAAAAATAAAATATTTTTCTTTCGTTTTTTTCGGTTAAAACAAATATCCGCAAATATCCGAGTATCCGCAAATATCCGGAAAAAAATCCAGATATCCGTAACTCCAAATATCTAAAATTTTCAAAGCAAAGCAAATCGGAAAATTTAATATCCGTGAATAACAAATCGAATCACAAATACTATAATTTTTCCGGATATCCGATCCGCGCCCAGGCCTAGCCGTCATCACCTCCGCATACAATGTTATCGTCGTCGCCGTCTCCATATACGTCGCCGTCTGTGAATTTCTTCATGGTAATCTCTTCAATCAAAAAAATTGGGGTTTTTATTTGAAAGATTTCATGGGTTTTGAGTCTAATCTTTAAAAGGATTTGAATGGGTTTTCTTCTCTTCTTCTTGTTTTTTTCTCTTTCTCTTGTTCGTTCTTATTTCTCTATCTCTCATCCTTTGATTTGTACTAGTAATTCGAATGGGTTTCGGGTTTTGATATAAATTGGGGATCGATGTATTCAATTTCAAATTGGGAATGAGTTTTTATTTGAATATTTTTGAATCCATGAGTTTTGGGTTGCGAGATATAATCTCTCTTTTCTTTAATTAGGGAATTAGACTAGAATTTCGAATGGATTTCGTGTTTTGATATGAATTGGGGATAATTGAATTCAGTTTGAGATGAGGGGTTTAAGTAAAATTTAAATATGTTTTGTTTAGTAGTTGTTTTGATATGTTTGTCTTGTTATCTGAATGTTCCAAAAATTGGTCCTCCTAAGAGCAAGAGAGAAATTACGTACAAAGGAGGCTACAGTATTGAAAGAGTGACTCAAACAACCATCATAGTAATGGGCTAGAATCTGAAAAGGAGGCTACGGTATTGAAGCTATTTAAGTGACAACTAATTATGCATAGGATAGCTAGTACTATTGAGTATGACTAGTGATGATAACGGTTGACTGATATGGATTTCCAACATGAATAAGATATAGGGAAAGCGTATCCACAAGGAGAGTTACATAAAGAGGCAGCAAATGAACAACAAGATGATGTTGTTGAAGTAGAAGAAGAGAAAGAAGAAGAAGAAGAAGAAGAAGAAGAAGAAGAAGAAGAAGAAGAAGAAGAAGAAGAAGAAGAAGAAGAATGGAGGAGGAGGAGGAGCAGAAAACAGAAGAATAATGGAGGAGGAGAAAGAAGAAGAAGAAGAAGAAAAGTAATGGCTATTGTTGATGCTGAAAACAGAAGATGAAGAAAAAGAGAAGAGTGTAAAGAAGCAGAAGACTCTCATAGTGTTTTTGGATTGTGGTTTTAGGTACTTATGTACTTGGATAGTGTTTTTGAGTTGTGGTTTTAAAAACATACGGTTTTTAGGATTTATCTACGTATTTATGTGATTTTAGGTAATAATATGTATTTAGGATAATGAATGGAAGTGGAAGAACTTGTTTTTATGTTTAATCGTAATTGGTACTACTGGTGGTAGTAAGTACTACTATGTATTTTTATCAAACTTGTTTTTATGTTTAATCATATTTGGTACTACTGGTGCTAGTAAGTACTACTATGTATTTATCAAACTTGTTATTATGTTTAATCGTATTTGGTACTACTGGTGCTAGTAAGTACTACTATGTATGTATGCATAAAACACGTGTGTAACTAAAATTAACATAACTAACACATGTGCCGCTAAAACATAAAAAATCATTAAAATTATAAACATAGTCGTACTCAGTTACCTAGTAGTACCAACTTACGCATAGTCATACCTTGGACTGTTTTCACGTATAATCAGTAGTACATATGTCAAATCATAATTTTTTTAGTAGGACTTACTCAATTTATCCATTTAATCAAAGTTACTAGGGTTTCGTATATTGAAAAGTGAGATAAAACAATGATTGTGTGTTTCTACTAACAATGAGCGCTTCTACTCAAACATTAACATTTATAAGGTGTAGTTTTGGCTACCTTTAGCTTAATTTTGTAAATTATACTTTCTATTCATCTATGTTTCAAGTGTACACTCATTAAATACTAATTCTACTAATTAAAAGGTACCTAAATCAACTCCTAAGCAAGTGATACTTAGACATAAAGAACACAAGACAAAAAAACATAGTCACACCTAGTAGTACCAGTTGTACCTGGCAGTACTAGTGCGAATAAGTCACCTCCTCTGGTGGGGTCCGTATCACTAAAGTGTGTATTTGATCTTGATCTCCTATTGAGTTCCATTTATGTAATCATCTCCACATTTTTGAAGAACTCCACATTCAAAAGATTTATACAACTATCTCCATTCACTTGCATTAGGTAATTAAAAACTTCATCATCATTCGGGATATATGATGGTATCATAACATTCAAATCATGAGAAAGAAACTGAGTTTCATCTACGTCGCAGCTTCATTTATCTTCATTTTTTTTTTCATATTCTTGCCAATTCTTTTAAGCAACGACGAATAAGCCACCTTCTTCCGTGCGGTTCATATCGGTAAAGTGTGAATTCGATCTTGTCTAATCACCTTCTCGTGAATAAATCCTCCATGATCAAAACAAATGATAGTACAATTTTTTGTCCCATGCAAAAGAATAAGAAAACAACAAATATCATTTACTCTCAGTATTACCAGTTGTACCCAGTTATACCTCTGCAGTTTCGTTTTCATCTGATTTGTTTGATTGAAAACGATTTATCTACTATTTTATCACAAAATTTAGGATAATCTATTCCATTACCCTAAAACACTTCCTACAAAACAAGTCTATTATCCAAAAACCATGTTACAAACAAATCTCCAAAATTAGAAGAAAATCTATTGTAACCTAAACATGAAAATTGCAAAAAAACAAAAACACCACAACTTGTATTAGAAGATTCAACTGTGTAAGGACTGTGTAAGGGTGAAGAGAACAACATATTAATCTTTGGCTCTGTTTTTGTATCCAACGAGATGGAGAAGAACAAGGATGCCGACGAGAGGAACTTTTGTTTTCAACAAGATGGACATGAAAACGGACGGCCACAACGAGAGAGGACGAAGAGGGAAAAAAACTACCAGACTCTGTTGGATGTTGTTTTGTTTTCAAAAGAATTCTCTGTTTTTTTTAAAACCAAAAACGAAGAAGAAGAAGAAGAAAAGCTTGCTTTATGTTCTTCCACGTGAAAGAGACCTATAGGTTTTAATTGTTTTTTGGTTGTTGGGAATTAATTGTTTTGTTGTTAGGTTTATTAAATTAGATTTTGTTTATGATAATTAAAAAAAAGAGGGGTAAAGTTGAGAGAAAAATAAAAGAAGGCTAGTTAGAATTAAGGAGGCTAGTTAGAATTTGGTTTTTAAATTTGGGCCATATCACATTAAAACCCATTAGTATTAGAGTTTAATTTTTTTTTTAATATAAAACATGTAAATTTGCAAGGTAAAAAATTAGATTAGTAAGATAAGGATAATTTTTAAATTTAAAGAGTGTTGATTGCTACATTATGTTTAGTCAATGTTAAATATCCAATTATTGGCATAAAAGATAATATTTATGCCAATTTCCCAAAAATTAATCCACAAACAAAGAAATGAACCGTATTTAGGCCATTGACAAAACACTATTTTGTGTCAGCTCAACTTTTTTTTATTCCTATTCTACCCCTTCTCTCTCTTTCTCTTCATCCCTTTAATCTTCTCTTTCTCTCATTCCTGTCTCTCTCTTTCTTCTTCCTCTATTCTTCTGAGATTATTTCACATAAACATGAGAGATCTTCTTCCATGTTTGTTCTCTTTTTCGTCTTCTTCCTCTTGTATAACCAGCGAAACTCGCTTACACAAACAAACACATCAAATCCTCATAATCTCCGGAGATTTAGGAACTGACGTCGGAGATTTATCAAAACGGTGGGGAATAAAATGGTGGGACAATCGAGAAAATGGATGATTCTAGTTGCGACGATCTTGAATCAAGCTTTCACCGGTACGAATTTCGATTTCTCAACGTATTCGTCGGGTTTGAAATCGGTTCTAGGGATTTCGCCGGTTTAAATTTAGCCGTCGCTTCGGATCTCGGGAAAGTTTTTGGTTAGTCATCGAGATTAGC
Organism: Draba incana; assembly: GCA_963576765.1. Taxonomy (NCBI): domain Eukaryota; kingdom Viridiplantae; phylum Streptophyta; class Magnoliopsida; order Brassicales; family Brassicaceae; genus Draba; species Draba incana. The sequence goes on along the minus strand of OY755217.1, from coordinate 28,330,973 downwards.
ACTCTTGTATTTCCCTCTATGGACGGTTCTTTTCGCGGCGGCGATTATGAGTTTCGTTGGTTATGGTGTTCAATGGCTCGTTTCGTTATTGTTATACAGTTTCTAAATTATTAACCATTTCGTTTACAAACCATGTTAGGATACGGCTGGTGAGAGGAATGTAGTTGCAGAGGATTAGCATAATAGTTGAGTCAACTCGGTGATTTTGTTACCAAGTTAGCTGAGTTGAGGACCGAGTTCGAGTCAGTCGGTGGCAGATGTGGATAAACTTATGTGTATTGGGAAAACATATTTTTAACATGATAAACTTAATGGATTAGCATGATAAGTATTTTAATAACAAATTATATTTATTTGTATCATATTAAATAAATTGTTATCACATAATTTTAATTGATTATCATATTTTTGTTTGACCGATATAAATCTGTTAAATAAAAAAATATTATGTAATAATCTAGTTAGTGTGTTAAATATAAAGTTACTGATAAATTTATATGTCTCTGATACAATAAATATGTTAGTTTGGTACGAAAATTTATACTGTGTTACTTACTTATGTAAACATGTATTTGTGTCATTCACTTGTTAATAAAATGTGTATCCGTATTTTACAGCAAAAGAAAAAAAATATCAGAATCTACAATAAAATAAGGGTAAAAACGTAAAAGAGCCAACTGACGCATACTACAACTTACCTATTATGTCACATCATTCCCATTTTTCTAATTTTTTCTCCATTTTTTGTTTTTCAGCTAATTGACTCATAAATTAATACTAGCGTAAAATTAGAAAAAACACAAATAATAATAATTAAAAATTATGTTAATATAGTTCCAACACTATTGTTTTACCATTTTACTTACCTAGACGTTTAAAATAATTGTGGTCTAAATGTGAATGATTACATGATTTGTTACAATATCAACGAAACAACTACCGTAAATAAAAAATTTAAATAAAAAAAAAAACAACTACCGAAAAAAAACACTCTTGCTGAGCTGTGGGAAGTGTATTACGGGTTGTATTTAGCGTGGGAAAAAAAGTGCTCTCGGGTGGAGTTAGAAGTGGATTCAGAGTTGATGGTGGGTTTTCTCAAGACAGGGATAAGTGAATCGCATCTGCTGTCGTTTCTGGTGCGCTTGTGTCATGGCTTTATTGCAAAAGACTGGTTGGTCCGAGTGTCTCATGTGTATAGGAAAGCTAACTGTCTGGCTGATGGTTTAGCTAACTATGCTTTTTCTTTACCTTTTAGTTTTTCTTTTTTGGAAAATGTTCCGCCGGATTTAGAATCGGTGTTGGTATCAGATGAGCTTGGGTCTACGAGACCGAGACGAATCCGGATGTAAACGTTTAATTTTTAAGTTCGTAATAAACTACTTGGAGACATTGTCTCCCGGTGTACAACCAAAAAAAATGAGAGATGTATAATATTTTGACGACGGGTTATAAAGTTAAAGCACGTTGATCATATTTTATTAAGAGATCAATGAGAGTTGTTTATCTTTTCTACAAACCCAGGATCGTCCCTGAGAATTTGGGGACCAGATGCAAAAAAAAAAAAATTGGTAAGAAATTTTTTTTTTGATTTTTTGGGGGCTTTTTTCAGTGCAAAAGTCTGCAAATTTTTTTGGGGGTCCAAAACGACCGCTTGTCTTGTCTCCCCTCAGACACTCCCTTGTACAAACCTACAATGTTTTATTATACTTTTTAGATTTGATAAGATATGGATAATAAAAAAAGTGTTAGTAGTTTAGCAAATTTGTCATCTTAATCATACTTATCAAATTAAATTAGTTTTGAGTCGGTGGTAAACGGTGGATTAGAAAGACTCCAAGTCGAAGCTCAACAAAGCCGACGTAGCATGAGCGACACGTGTCATTTGCAACCATTACCAAAGTTCTTCCCTATTTTCATTTTTTCATTGGATTAATTATGTCACGTTAAAGTTGTTACCAAATACTTTTCAATTAAATTACTAGTATTTCGGAATACTTGGAGCAGAAGCATTCGATAAAAAGGTCACACACATCATAAAGATAGTAGAACGAAAAGAAAAAGACAGCCTCTTCGCAATTAAAGGTTCCACGTATATGTTTTAAAAATCATGGGACTTTTTGTTTAAACATCAAATCGTAGGAATTAAGATAACCAGTGACATATATTGCGAACAACACAATATGAAGCAAATATACTTCACAACAGTTTTAGAACCTATGCTATATAATGATATAATCTATGTCTAATCCTAGTTTCGTACAAAGCAATAATAAAAATTTGTAGACAATTGGAAATAGAAATAAGATATGGACAGTTTGCCCGTATATTATTTAAATTCGTATAGCTTGGTTTCGTAAAGTAATTGTTTTTTTACATTTTAGTTGTTAGGAAAAGATAATCGTTTATTTATAACAACTCCGAAACTGTTGATGATTTCCATTTTCACGTTACACCTAATCGAGTTAATACCGAACCAAACATCATGATGTTTTTTTGATAAAATTAGATATCATATATTTTATAAAGAAAAGTAAATTTGGTAGAGAAGCAAAAGTAGTGAGTAGTGACCAACAAGCACATGACAAAGAAGAAATCCTTCAACAGGAAAAAACAAACACATGTCTACCTAAACAACATATATGTTGGAATTAAATCTTAGACGTCTTAAGGTAAATTGTGAAAGAACGAACGAAAAAGACATGTAGAACAAGTGATTGTGAATGTTTTTTCTTTACGACTGTAAGTCTATAAATGCTGCAACTAATACATTTATATAGTGCTTGCTTTTGGTATTATTGACCCTCTTTTAGTTTTTACACAATATAATCAATGTTCTGTTAGCGACAGTAATAATGTTCTCCAGTCAAAAAAATAAAAATAATGTAACCACATACTATAGTAATCTTATGAAGACTTTTTCATAATCAACGAGAATCTAATTCACAACAAAAAATGTTTTTAACCAATTAACCTTCGATAAAAGTTTTACTTATACAAAATTTTATTTAGCCAAAAGAAAATAGCGGCTTGTATGTAAGATATGTACGTAAGGCTGTGGAAAACATCGGAGAATCCAATGACTTCAATTTCTAATTTCATAAAAACAAGCAGATAAATTTGCATTATATTATTACTAATACACACGACAATAAACACCAAAATCACACAGCTAAAATTCCATGATTGTAACGATGACCATTATTTGAGTTTTTTTTAAAAATAATAAACATTAGACTTTTTTTTATGGGAAATTAGCATGAATAACCGACAAAAAAAATTATAATTATAAAAGTAACCAATTAACCTAAGTTTAATGGCTAATATCATGCCACATAAGGTAATTTTAGTTACTCTCTTAATTATATATATTTTTTAGTTATCTTACATATTAACCTAATACTAACAAAAAATCATATATCTAATAGCCATAATTTTACTATATAGATATATTTTGGTTATTTTTTTTTTCAATTATAATTTTTTTCTATATTAGTTAGCGAATTAACCCTTTTTTATTACTATTAGAAAACAAAAACGAGCACCCGTTGAAAGATTACGCAAAACCGCCATCTCCACACGTGTGGGGTTTCAAAACGGAGAGGTATGTCTTGCGTGATTTTAAATGGACCCCACTTTCGATTTTGTAGCGCCACACACAGTACTACTGTATTTTTGTGTGTATATTCATCAAATCGAGTAAAAATTAAAAAAAAGAAACTGTAGAAAAAAGCAAAACAGAAGAAAAGAAGAAGACAAACAAACAAACAAACAAGAGAGCCATAAAACTTTCTCTCTCTATCAATTTTTTCCTTCTTTTCTCTCTCTAGATCTTTCCCAGTAGTACCTATCTCTTGCTTTTTAGTGGGGTCTTCATTATTATTTTCCTTTTTTTAATGTTGTGTTGAAAAAAACGAGGAAGACGAAGACTTGAGAAGACCACTCTTATAACTTATATAGCCATGGAGTTTTTCTCCTCTTGTGCAAATCGTTTCTCATATCCATGATTCTGTATAGTTTTTTGAAGATCTAATTAAGAGGTTCGTGTTTTGGTCTTGATTCCCGCTTAACTGTCTTTTTTTTTTTTGTATCCATGAATTTGTTTTCTTTCTCTCTCTGTCGTTTTCTCTTTAATGCTTCTCTCATTGATTCGAAAGACAACAAAAATTTTGAAATAAGAGACTGAGATTCATATTTTGACGAAAGCGGAATTCGCGTTGCTTCGTTGTTTTTGGGGTTTTGTGTTTTTCCCGAGAAAATTTTGTTTTCTCTCGATGAAGCGTACTTAACGATGGTTTATTATTTTGGAGTCGATTCATGATTTTGTGCCGTTAGATTCTGCCTGGTAGATACTAACGAGGTTTGTTTATCATCTACAAAATCCGATGCTTTATTCGAGAATCTTTTTTAAATTGGATCCGCTTTATTATTCTGCATTTTACTGGGTTTTTTACTCACTGTTCTTCTCTCAACTCTTCTTAAAATGTTGTATTTGTTTCAGATCTAGTCATTTGAAGTTGCTTAAACCCATCTGTTCAAAACACCCATAATCCGTAAGTGTAATCTTTGTTTATTACCCATTTTAGCTAACTGAAATGTGAATGTTTTAACAATTTTGGGATTTTTGGAACTTTGTGTAGGATCTTTGTTTTAGTGTTTTCTTCGAGCTTACAAGATTGCTGAAACCTTTCTGTTCAAAAAACCCACACAAATCTGTAAGTGTAATCTTTGTTTGTTACCCTATTTTAGCAACTCTGAAATGTGAATGTTTTAACAATCATTTTTTGGTTATTTATCTTTGTTTTGTTAGTGTCTTCTTGGAGCTTACAAGATGCAGAGACCACCTCCTGAAGATTTCTCCTTAAAGGAGACAAGACCTCATCTTGGTGGAGGTAAAGTCACTGGAGATAAGCTAACAAGCACTTATGACCTCGTTGAGCAAATGCAGTATCTCTATGTTCGTGTGGTGAAGGCAAAAGAGTTACCTGGGAAAGATATGACTGGTAGTTGTGACCCTTATGTTGAAGTTAAGCTTGGAAACTACAAAGGAACAACACGGCATTTCGAGAAGAAATCGAATCCTGAATGGAACCAAGTTTTCGCTTTCTCCAAAGATAGGATTCAAGCTTCTTTCCTTGAAGCTACTGTGAAAGACAAGGATCTTGTGAAAGATGATTTGATTGGTCGTGTTGTGTTTGATTTGAATGAAGTACCTAAGAGAGTTCCTCCCGATAGTCCGTTGGCTCCGCAATGGTATAGGCTCGAGGGTAAGAACGGCGAGAAAGTTAGAGGAGAGCTTATGTTGGCGGTTTGGTTTGGTACGCAAGCTGATGAAGCTTTCCCTGAAGCTTGGCATTCAGATGCTGCAACAGTTAGTGGAACGGACGCTCTTGCGAATATCCGGTCCAAGGTTTATCTTTCTCCTAAGCTTTGGTACCTTCGGGTTAATGTTATTGAAGCTCAAGATTTGATACCAAGCGACAAAGGGAGATACCCGGAGGTTTATGTGAAGGCTATAGTGGGAAACCAAGCGTTACGGACTAGAGTATCTCAAAGCAGGACTTTAAATCCAATGTGGAATGAGGATTTGATGTTTGTAGCAGCAGAGCCATTTGAGGAGCCTTTGATTCTTAGCGTGGAAGATAGAGTTGCTCCGAACAAAGATGAAGTCATGGGGAAATGTGCAATTCCGTTGCAGTCTTTGGACAGAAGGTTTGACCATAGACCGGTGAATAGCAGGTGGTATAACCTCGAGAAGCATATTATGGTTGATGGACAGAAGAAGGAGACGAAATTCGCTAGCAGGATTCACATGAGGATTTGTTTGGAAGGCGGTTATCATGTTCTTGATGAGTCTACACATCACAGTAGTGATCTTAGACCAACGGCGAAACAACTTTGGAAGCCTAATATCGGTGTGTTGGAATTGGGGATAATAGGTGCAACGGGTCTGATGCCTATGAAAACCAAAGACGGACGAGGAACCACTGACGCGTACTGTGTGGCGAAGTACGGACAGAAATGGATCCGAACTCGGACAATCATTGACAGCTTTACACCGAGATGGAATGAGCAATACACTTGGGAGGTTTTTGATCCGTGTACTGTTGTTACAGTTGGGGTATTTGATAACTGCCATCTCCATGGAGGTGAGAAGAACGGAGGAGGAAAAGATTCAAGAATTGGGAAGGTAAGGATCCGTCTCTCTACTCTCGAGACTGATCGAGTCTACACGCATTCATACCCTCTCTTGGTGCTTCATCCGAACGGAGTCAAGAAAATGGGAGAGATTCACTTAGCTGTGAGATTCACTTGCTCTTCATTGCTCAACATGATGTATATGTACTCACTACCTCTCTTACCGAAGATGCATTACATCCATCCTCTAACGGTGAGCCAGCTTGATAACTTAAGGCATCAAGCGACTCAGATTGTGTCGATGAGGCTTACACGAGCAGAGCCGCCTTTAAGGAAAGAAGTAGTTGAATACATGCTTGATGTTGGTTCTCACATGTGGAGTATGAGGAGAAGCAAAGCAAACTTTTTCCGGATTATGGGAGTTTTAAGTGGGGTAATCGCAGTAGGGAAATGGTTTGAACAGATTTGCAACTGGAAGAATCCGATCACAACGGTTCTGATCCATCTCTTGTTCATAATCCTTGTTCTCTATCCCGAACTAATCTTGCCAACAATCTTCCTCTACCTTTTCCTCATTGGTATCTGGTATTACCGTTGGAGACCGAGGCATCCTCCTCACATGGACACACGTCTCTCTCACGCAGACTCAGCTCACCCGGACGAGCTAGACGAAGAGTTCGATACATTTCCTACTTCCCGACCGTCTGATATTGTTAGAATGAGGTATGATAGGTTAAGGAGTATTGCAGGAAGGATTCAGACAGTTGTTGGTGATCTTGCAACTCAAGGAGAAAGGCTTCAGTCTTTGTTAAGCTGGCGTGATCCTCGTGCAACCTCGCTCTTCGTATTGTTTTGCTTGATTGCTGCAGTTATTCTCTATGTGACTCCGTTCCAGGTTATTGCTCTTTGCATTGGCATCTATGTTCTGAGACATCCTAGGTTTAGGTACAGGTTACCATCTCTTCCTGTCAATTTCTTCAGGAGGCTTCCTGCAAGAACTGATTGCATGCTCTGACCTGGAAAAAAAAAACAAGTCTTTGTCTTACTATTTCAAAGAAAATTCCTCCATGCCTGTTAGTTTGTTCTTGTTTAAAAGTCTATGATGACTCTTTTTTCTTGGTGATGATTATGATGTTTTGTTTTTAACATTATTAAGACCTTATGGAAGAAAAAAAAGCTTTTGTTTGAATGTAGTAAAGAAGTTTCTGTGATATTTTGATTTTCTTTGTTCTGGTTGGTAAGTCAGTCTCTGCCTCTGGTTTTTTGTTTGATCAAAGGAGACTTAGGAGTTGATGTCATTGTTTGGTTGTGATGGTGAAATGAGAAGTTGAAAAAAAAGTTTGGTCTTTTGGTCAAAAACGTAATCAAAGACTTAATTATTTCAAGCAAAACCAAATTTTGTAAATTTCTGTGTAATTGGAACAAGGGAAAGGGCAATCTTATGGGGAATACAAGAACAAGTTTGGTATGTTGCCGTAAAGCATTTTGGTATATACATACATATATGAGCAATTTTAATCCGAAAAATTCGTTTTAAAAGGTTTAATGGTTCAGAAAATTAGATAAGAATACTTTTTTACCTATCATTTCATTTCGAGAATCAGTTTTTGAACTTTTGATAACACAATTTCTTTTGTTTATACTTCATAACTTTATACCAACCAAACTGTTTAAGACAACTTATTCTGCACCCACCCATTTTATTAAGACTAGGTGACTCGCCCGCGCCTTGCGCGGAAGACATTTTATATTATATGTTTAATTTTCATAGTTTTAAAAATTTTTAAATATATATATACATTTTTTATTTTCTTTTATATACATTATCTTTGTTATTTTGTATTGGTAATCAAATATAAATTTAGAAAGTATTATGTTTTTTTTTTTGTATTATAGTTCATATTAATAAAATATTTGGATGTTTTTTACGCGGCAAACATGTAAATTCCAACAGTCAAAAGGGCAAGAGTTTTAGAAAGAGATTAGGACAAAAAGCTAGGGATTATCCTCTGGTGTAAAGTATGAAAAGCAACAAACCACTTCTCTTTCGATTATTTAAAGCTTAAAAGTCTAATAATTTAACAAATATTTTGTTTAGATTTTGCCTCTAACTAATAATTTAACAAAAACCAGTAGACGATAAAGAAGAAGATGTCTCTGATTGGAAGAAACTAAAACTCAAATTTGGACCCGAGCATGGCAAGGTAAATCTATAAAGTTTCACTCACTTGAGCGAGTATCTAATGGCTGTAGTTCCCTTTCTTTATTAGCGAGCATAATATCGAAATTCCAGTAGCCCATAGGATAGTGCATGCGAATAACAAATATTTTCATCAGAAGCTTGAACTATGTGTATATGTTTTGTATCTTGTGGAGTACCTGAAAAAAATGTGAATCTATCCTTGCAGAATAAAATGCACAAAGATGATCCAGACGCGTATGTTGTGGTTGACCCTCTTCTTGAGAAGGGAAAAGAAAAGTTCAACAAAATGCAAGCCAAACAAAAACGAAGGGAACGGGAATGGTCATAAAAGTTGAACAAAATGCAAGCCAAACAAAATGAGTATTGAAGAATATATCTAACAAATATAAATAACAGGAAAGAAAGAAAAAAGAAAGCAGTTTACAAATTCGTAGAGCTAAATTGCAAGAGAAACACATAAAGCTGATTGGATCCTAGCTTGTATTTTGAAAGACTTTTTTGTAGACAACATTCATTGTTGTTTTCTGAGGCTTCCCGTCTTTGTATGTGATAAGAATTTTCAGTCCAGATCTAGACTTAACTCTTGAAGCGGCAACATAAAGTTGTCCGTGAGTAAAAACGGGGTTTGGCAAATAAGTCTCAACTCGTTCTAGAGTTTGTCCTTGGTTTTTATTGATCGTCATTGCGAAAGCAACAACTACAGGAAATTGCCTACGACACATTCTGAAAGGAAATCTCGCTTCTGGTGGAGTGACAAACATCCTAGGGATGAAAACTTTTTTAGGACCTCTTTTATCATTCTCGTTACCTGTTATAAATCTAGCCTCGAGAACATGATCAGCCATCTGAGTAATTTGCAGCCTTGTCCCATTGCATAAACCACTTTTAGCATCAACATTCCTAAGTAACATAATAATAGCACCAACCTTTAGTTTCAAACAGTGGTTTGGCAATTCAGAGATTTTGATGCTATTCAAGAATTCTTGAGAGTAAACCATATCATCTTTGGGGCTTGAATCTGATGTATCAATACTATCTGAACTTAGAAAGGTTTTTCCTTCACCTATTAAGTTGGAAAAAAAAAATTAAGAGAGGTCAATAATAATTTTTACGACCTATGTGTGAATTTGGAAGCAAAAAACGTTACCTGATATTTGCGACAGCATAAACTCATTGATACTATCAACATCGTTGTTCCTCGGACTCAATATAGCTCTATGTTGAAAATTTTTTGGATCTCGTATTTCTGCGTAAGATGTTCCATAGACGTCTCTGACTATAGCTTCAATCGGATTTTCACAATCATCTATAAGCAAATCTTCAGGGATATCAATCTCAACCTCTCCATCGTTGGTTTCATTGATCTTTCCATCACCAATATCTAGAATCCATTTAGAAAAAGATTCTAGTTCTTCTGCTTCAGTATTGCTTAGACCTGCGAGAAGTCTCATGTTCTTTGTAAGTTTGAGGACCTTGCAGCTACTCCAGAGATATGATGAACTTAGGGAAGCCAAAACCGTCTCTACTCTGCCACCATTAGTAATTACTGGCAAAATTTGTCTAAAGTCTCCACCAAATACAACAACTTTACCTCCAAAAGGCTTATCACATCCTAGTATGTCACGCATACTCCTATCAAAAGTCTCAAAACAGTGTTTGCTCATCATCGGAGCTTCATCCCATATGATCAATGAAGCTTCTTTCATTAACTCTGCTTGGTGTGTTCCTTTTTTCATCGTACATGTTGTAAATTCGTTTACGTTAAGTGGTATTCCAAATCTTGAGTGAGCGGTGCGACCACCCGGCAAAAGCAATGCAGCAATTCCACTGGATGCTACGTTGAGGACAATTTCCCCTAATGACCGAATAGCAGCACCTAAAATACTCCAAAGAAATGTTTTTCCAGTTCCCCCGAACCCGGAAACAAAAAATACACCACCTAAATCACGATTTACTGCATGTAGTATCTCTTCATAAACACCTCTTTGCTCATCTGTGAGTTTTGCAAGCGATTCTCTATGTTTGTCTCTTTGCTCATCTTTGTTGTAGTTTAGCTCGTCCCTTATTAAAATGTTATCATTTACGTCATATGCGTAATTAGCGGGTAGTGGCATACCATTGAAAAATGCAAGAGAACTTCCATTGATACGCAAGAGCTTTTCAATCTCCCCCAAAGCTAAGTTCTTAATCTGATCTTGAGATAAGGTGAGATCTAAAAGAAAAGAAAAATAGAAAGAGTTAAGTTATGTTAGCAAAGTCATTAAAAAAATTATTAGTACTTAACGAACTTTTGAGCATAAGAAAATTTACTTTGGTTTTTTGTTTTTTTCCTTTGCTGATACAATATGTCTTCTAATAAAAATTCCCAAGTAGCATTCCATACATCTTTTGGTATTGCTAAACTCTTCGAGAGCAATATAATAGCAAACAATTTGCGTATATGTTTTCCTGAACCCCATATACTTGCTTCCTTAATAGCTTCAATATATTCTTTATCATCATCAAGCAAGCCTAAGGCGTAGCATGCTTCTTTGAAAGTCTCGTAAGTGAAGCCTTTAACAGTTCTTAAATCCTCATAGCATGTAGGACCCTCTACTATGTTTAGCAAAACTCTTAAATAATATAACTGACCTAGGGATAGCGGCACATAAGTGAGCCTTCCAATCGCAAAACCCTTTTTCCTTGGCTTCCACACTCTCGGTTTAAGATGCCAAACAAAATGGCCTGGGAATTCTGCATACGTTAGATTTTTTGCAACTTCGGGATATAACTTACCAGCTTCCAAGTAGGCCATAAACTTTGATTTACCAACAGACATACGCTCAAAAACCTCGTCAACAACTTCACATTCGCCGTAAACCACTAATTGCTCTCCAGGGAGATGGAATGTAAGTCTTTCCACTGGTGTACTTCGATAATGAGTGGGGAAAGCTAGAATTCGCCAAGTTGCTTCACAAGCAGATATATATATCTGTACAAGTAAGTAGTGAATATAAGCATGAATAGTTCTAGCATTCTAGTTGTTCATTCCATATTGTTATAATTCAATTGGAATAAATAATAATGTAAAACTAAAATCATGATAAATATACCTGCAACTATAATATATCTTAATTTCATCAACCGGTTCGTCGTTCTGACCCTCTCTCTGAACTGATGCATTCGCATAATCTGGTCCTTTATTCATATATTTGAAGAGGTATTTAATAGACCGGGTTTGATTGCACCACTCTACATTAATATGTGCCCGATAACGAAGTGAAAGATCCCTATTATACGGAACTACATATCCATTATCACACTTCCAGTTTGTCTTTTCAACTGATCTTCCATCTTCTCACCGCTTGTAAATAGGAAATCCAGCATCGTCAATTTTGGTCAGTTCGTTGAAAGGTTTGGGAAAGAACTTCGAACACTTTCCATCGACCATACATGGGCTGTTTTTATTAACAACCCCCACATGGTCCATGGACCATCACATCTCCAACAACTTCAAATAAATATGGATCCAAGTCTTTATCAGGAAGTTCCGCACTAATATACTTGTCTATGTCTTCAGGCGTACGAATCTTTGAATCTGGATGCAAAAAGAGTACCATATGTGCATGTGGTAACCCTCATTTTTGGAATTCAATTGTGTATAGAGCTGCAAATAATTTATTTGGAATGAATATTAGTTGATATGAAGACATTAAAATCAGAACAGGAAATTGGAAACAAAACTAATTGATTGAAGAAATAGTTTACCAGAACTAACTTCTACAAACATGCCTTTCTTTCCCTTCTTTGTCAAATCGTGTATGAGACTGTCTAGTTTCATTTTGAAGACCCTGCAACAAATGTCTGGTTTATCTTCTGGCTTCAAATTGTGCTTTTGAAGATACCTTGTAATTTCGGGCCACTTAGGATTACAAGTTATTGTTATGAAAAGGTCAGGATAGCCATAATACTTGCACGTTGCCATCGCATCTAGATAGTTTTGCGTCATATACCTTTTACCACCGGTGAAAAATGAAGGTATAAAAAAGCCCTTTCCTTTCTCAGATAGATTACAATCACCTTGTTCAACTGCGTGTTGAATATTGTTGAAGTTTTCAGAGCGAAGCTTCATTTGATTTAGGGCCAAATAACGTAGTCTATTGGATTCAATCATGGTGTATACATCCACCAAAAATTGTTGAAACACTTTTCCTGACATCATTATAGTGGGAGATTCCCCTACCCTTTCCTGGATGCAAAATGCAAAGAACTCTCGCATAGTCATTTTCTTTCTCTTCCTACCTGATGTGTCAACAAATCCGATGTCGATTCCTAATCTAAACCCATCTTCACCGTATGGAAAGAGTAGCGGATACTGTAGTGGCAAATAAGCAGGGTGTAGTTCACTAATCCGGTGCTTCTTTCCTCATCTACTCTCAATAATAATGTCACGGGTGTTCATACCAATGTTAAATTCATTAGGAATTAGACCAGCAACCTCATTTGCAGTAGGTAGATTATGAGTTCTTCCATCAGAGTTCCTATCGTAGGAGAGCCTTAATCTTAGACCATCTGTGGTTTTGACACATCAAACTTATCCCTTGCTGATCTAAAAGCTCGTACGTGACAATTATGAGCATCTAACATCTTTATTAAAAGTGCAACTACTGATTCGTCCAGATTCTTTGCTTTTTCATTTTTCCTAAAACAAAAAAGAACAAATTAGTTAATGATGTCTCTTATTTAATAGGATAGATATGTAAAACTACATTAATAAACTACTTTACTTTCTCGTACTCTTGTTTTCTGACAGAAGCTACATAGTAATTGGTAATATCATAGGAGAATAACTACGACAAAATATGTCTTGATCCAGAAGTAAATCAGAATATATCGTTGCAATTATAATAAAAAATGTAAAAGAGTATATAGGTTAAGAGTATATTACCCACAAGCTTTTATTCTATTCTTTATCTCGTTCACGGTGTCATGCATGTATAGTTGCAAAAATGCTGGATCGTTCTCAGGAGCAGGCAACACATCACCTATACTATGATAGTTCTCACCGCTCAACTGAAACACATAGGGTCCTTTTCCGTTGTTCAGTGAATAATTTACCTTCCCTCCAAGCGATGTAAAAGAGAACATCATATTTAGTGTCCTTTGAAATTCCCGAAAATGTTTGCTCCTATCATCTCCATTATACAACAATGCTAACAATGTCGCTGGAGGGGTTTGGAGTAGTGGAAGTCTGACTTTACCTTGTTTACAACACATTGTGAACACTGGTTTATGCTTTTTGTATCGTTTGTTTATCCGTTCTCCAAACCACAAGTACGCACTACAGTGGGTACATGTGTATTTAGGATCTCCGTCGTCCATATAACCTGCCGATGTGGATATTATACTGATTGTCAAATGAAGTTAATTTGAATATAGATATAATGAAAGTAGAGAATGAGATTTTTTTTGTTAAATTTTGTTAAAATCTGTATTTGTATTGAATTTGGGATAAAACCAAGTACCGTTATCTTCTTCTCGGGGGGAGAGTATTCTAGCTGCGTTTCTCATCATAGTGAATCTTTTCAATGCACTATCATTTTGTTTTGACAAAGATTGGTGATTGTTTTCACGCTCAAGATGTTGATTTCTTTCGACTTCTACTTCGAATCATATGGACTCGAATTGTGCCTTGTAGGTTGGTTCAAATCTGTACGATACAAAAACATGCATTTACAGTAAAAGTTATATCTATAATTATGTTATGGACTACCAAATTTAGTTGACTTCAGAGTCAGAATCTTCTTTGAGATTAGAACTACCTTCAGAGTCAGAATCTTCTTCATGTTCTGAAACAGTTGCTATAAAAACCAAAAAGTCCTCTGTATTGAGTGAGCTTAGTAAAACATCTGCATTGGCCAAAGTCACCTTGTAGCGTCAGGTTTATGGAAACATCAGATTTCTATGTAATATGGTCACTCACTATAAATAGTAAGCCATACATATATTAATTTAAATTATATATGGAGTCGAAGAATAGAAATTACCTTATTGTTCACAGTCTCTTTGGCCGATCCCACTATGAGTTGGTGGTGTTTTACTTGTAGTATTTTCTTGAGCAGAAATTTGGGTTGCATTGGTAATTGTGCTACCATCTATCACGTTATATAAATTATGAAATACTATTTCATTGTACCTAATTAAAAAAGTATAAGGATAACATTACCTGAAGGTTGGACATAAACACCTCTTCTCTTTGTGTCTATTATTTGCTTTCTTTTGTCTCTCGATTAATGTGATCTTTGTCCCACCAAATTGGTATTGTCTCTTAATGGAGCAGGTAGAATCTCACGTTGTGTTTCTTTTCTTGGTCTTCCACCTATGAATGAAAACTCTATTATATAACTTATGTAATCATTTATATGAGTACAAACTATCAGCTTACGTTTTCGCAATGGAGGTGGAGGATTGGAACTTTCGGTGTGTTCTGTTAATGGAGTGGCCTGAATCTCACATACTATTTCTTTTCTTGGTCTTCCACCTATGAATGTAAGAAATGTTATATAACTTTTGTAATCATTGAGTATAACCGAAGCATATACTTACGTTTTCGCAATGAAGGTGTCGGATTGCAATTTTCTTTGTTTGGTTCGGTATTTGTCCGTTTCATCGCCTTAGTTCTCGTAAGAAAAAGATATGATGATCACCAAGCTGAAATAACAATTTTGATTCATGTTTTAAGGGTGAAATGATTTACAAACCTCTACAGAACGAACGTGTCAAGGATGACTCAAAATCGGACTTGAGACGGCTCTGACTCAAAAGAAAGTCGTATGTTCTGTGTTTAGAAAATTGATTGGAAAACAAAACTTTTTTTTTTTTTGGTCGAGATTGGAAAACAAATCTTTTAATATGATTTTTTTTAATTCCAAATAATTTAACTTCAATCAATAATTGATATTTTAGTAGAGTCGATTAGTTTATTTAAGCAAATAAATAAAGTTGTTAAGAATAAATATATGCACTATGATCCCATATATTCTGTTTAGATTTGAAGATGATACTTTATTACTTTTTTGGCAAGTTATTTATATTAGACTTTAAAAGGGATTGATTGTCACTCTTTTTCATTACTCAATGGAATTTATAATGGAATCTTTATAATTAAATATAATTTGTTATTCATATTAATGATTGATTATGCGTAAGTTGTGTTAGTATATTATTATAATGTAGTTCATTTTGCTTATTAATCAAGTAAAAATATAGTATTTTTTAAAATGGTAAATGTTTATTAAATTGATGGACCCAATTAAATTCAGTAGGATTTTTCATATAAATCTAATTATGACCGACTTTCGTGTAGATAATCTTTCCAATGAGCAAAAATGTGATTGGAAACAATATTCGCACACTAAAATGTGACTGGAATTAAGAGTGATATTACAAACATTAAATATAAGTAGTTTTTGTCCAGACCCTAAAGTCTAGTTCGAGCAAAGAAAATTATTAATAATAAAAATCATATGATTATCTAGAGCATGTCCTCCAAGAAACATAATATTAAAATAAATAGTCAAACTTTATTCTCCCGTAACAAATAATGCTGAAAAAAGATAATGGAAAAGTACAAAATTGCAAAACATAGAAATGTGAAACAATACTGAAAATGAAGATAGAAAAAATCAAACAAATGGAAAACACAATCATTTTTTTTGGGTAGATGGCGACTTCTTTTCCAACTTTATCCTCTTTGTAACAGAGTTTTGATCTTCAATGGAGCTCATGTTTCCACTTCCTCTTGTCTTGTTCGACAAAGGGGTTATTGATGATGACAGTGACATCTCTGAATCTTCGAGTGAATTTGTGAGTAGAAATGGTTCCTAAAGCGTTAAGTAAATATGAAATCTTGTTGTTTGACATTTTATATCACTTTAAAAAGTAAAAAAAAAATGAACTTGAAAATAGTACCTCAGATATAGGGGAGCTTGAAAACCATCAATAATATCTTCATTGTCACAAACAATGTCAACTTTATATGGTAAATGTTTTGCTTTCAAGTTTTCTTCTCCTATAGTGATTTTGAATAGAAGTTTCTTGCCGATCAGGTTGTTTATGGTTTGAGGTAGAATTGAGCCATCTTCCTAAAATACGAAAATAGATTAGTTAGTATTAGAAGGGAACTATAAAATAGTTTATTTGATTGTTGTTGAAAAAAGTAGGAGATACCTCGTTAGCTTCTTCGATTAAAGAAGATGAAGGACGCTTGAAAAGCTGTTTTTTTGCAATGTTGTCGAACAACAGAAATCGAGCTTCTAAAAGCAACTCATCTGTGACACGCATAATGAGGTAGTATCTGCGAAATAAATTTTCAAATATTAACCCTTATAGAAATTTTCGTAGGGACTTCCATGTTTAAATAGAGGAAATAAATACCTAGTATCCACATCTTCCACATCATCACAGCTCTCACAATGGTTTTTGCTCTTCATCACCAGAACTTTCACCATATTGCTGAACTTTAAATTTGCATTTATTGCACACATAGTAGTACCAATTCTTCGTGCTATCAATAGATTTAACTGTAGCAAGTGTAACAGTAGTACCCACTTATGGTAGTGACATGCTGACTGTGTTTTAATCGGATTCTTAAAGAGAATGTTTATTGAAATCTGTATTTGAATTATAACTTACTTGGTTTCCTTCATTAATCATAGTGATTGTTTGTTTTGGATTGTCAGTAAGAAACTCAGCATCATAATTAATGGCAGAACCCCAAGACATTTGGCTATCATTATGAGTGATCATTTGGTTATCAGCTGGTAGCCTGAATACAGAAAACATAACAATTTTTTTAAAAACGTAAGTGAAATAAAATTTTTTTTTTTAAAAGAGTAATACAACAACTTACAATTTTTTGAATTTTTCAGTTTGCTCTGTTTCTGGATCGAAAAAATTTGAGTTGAATTGAAAGCATTCTGAAGATATTTTTCACCTAATAAAAACTTGATTTTGTTATTTTACAATTTATTATGAAACTATAAATTTAAAATTAACTTTTTCAATAAAAACTTACCCTTATACTCTTTGATACAAGCAAAACGAATAACAAATATGACATTCGTAGTGTGTTGGTCAGTGTAATCAGCAGCTTTCTTGGCATAGTCACCCCACAAGGAGGCACATCACTGGAAATGATATGAGATTATTTTTATTAGAAACCAATGTCACCTATGCATACGATTATTGAGTGTAACATTTGCATTATTTAAAAAATAACACATTTGCTTACAGTGTGTCTCGTAGATGGAGGTCAACTTTTGTGACATTTCCCATCCCATTTGTCTTATGGACCTCGCTACGGTCAACGTTCATTATTTGACCAATTGCATCTGTAATTCAAACAATTAAGTGAAAAGTCCATGCCATATAATGGAAAAAAGTAAGTAATATATTTCCGTGAAAAAATAAAAATAATAAGTTGTACATTTTAAATCTGAAAAAAAAATCGATTTAAAATTGGCAACTCTGTTAATTCGATTTAAGAGTACCAAAATCTCAGATTTGTAATTTTCTTATGTAAACTATGACGACTTACCGATCAAGATGTTTCTGTCAAAGTTTCCATAAAGGATCGATGAAAAATCAGCGAAATATTTTTCAGGGATATCTTTTGGAAAGTCATCGAAGATTTTAACTCTCGTGGTTCGCGTAAAATGTATCTTGTAAGGGATGGGGCTGGTTTGATAATCGCCAAGGTTATCCTTGCATTCGAAATGATTGATTGTTAAAGAAACACCTTCTTTTAAGTCTTGTTCAAATTTTTTAATTTGCGCCTCTTTCACGATTGCATGCATTCTTGTACCCTGAAATTAATATCCTAAGCGTAAATAAGATTTATCATCTCCGAATCCCCTATATATTGTGAAAGTTTAAAAGGGGGTTTAGAAACAATCCACTTCATCAACTAATACCATCTCAATAGAATTTCCAAAAGAGGTATGATATTTTTTCCATACGTGTAAGATTTGAGCTTTGATCTTCTGAGTTTCTATCAGATGGAATGATATTGTCGAAAAAAAGAACATAAGAAGAAGGTTTTTTTGTAATCGACATCGTCTGTATATTTGGTGTGAAATGAACGATTGTTATGTGGATATATATATATGGAGAGATATTTAGGTTTCTGTATTCTCGTGAATATTGACCAGTATTATTGTGAAATATTTGTTTGGATATAAATCTATTAATGCGGAGAGGAAAATCATTTTAGCAGATCCAATTCGGTATTTGATTTATACTGAGATTTACGTATCATAAAACTAAATTTCGGAAGATGTAAACTTTCTTTTAGTTGGAAGTCAAAAATGATTAGTTTGGTTTAGAAATCCATATTTCAATTGATACGTATATTTTTTATAATATACAGATTCTGTGGACAATAAATTTGAAAATATGTCAAAGGATTCAATTGTTTAGATTTCCATATTTAAGTTGATATGGTAATTAATATACATAAACTTAATACCAAATTTATTAGGAAAATCTCGAATTTATTATAATATACAAATTACGTGGACAATAAATTTGAAAATATGTCAAAGGATTCAATTGTTTAGATTTCCATATTTAAGTTTATATGGTAATTAATATACATATACTTAATACCAAATTTATTAGGAAAATGTCGAATTTATTATAATATACATATTATGTGGACAATAAATTTGAAAATATGTATGGTAATTTATTATAACACCCAATCATGTGGACAATTTACTATGAAATTCTACAATTATCAATTTTCAAATATTCGAATTCTTTTTTGGAAAAATATTGTTGGAGAATTTGAAAGGATTATGAATGATGATTGAAATGGGAATGAACGATTGTTTGGAATTTATTAGAACACATATTATTTGGTGCTACATAATCAATTATTGATTGAAGCTAATTTACTCTGAAATAAAAACAATCATATTAAAAGATTTTTTTTCCAATCTCAGACCAAAAAACAAAGATTTTTTTTCCAATCAATTTTCTAAAACGTCAGAGATCTTAACAGAATATCAAGTAAATAATAGAGCAGTCTGAAGTCCGATTTTGAATCATCCTTGACACGTTCGTCCTGTAGAGGTTTGTAAGTCATTTGTTTGGGCTTCCGGTTGGCATCCTTTGTTGATGTATTTGAAAAGGTAGTTGATAGAACTTCTTTGGTTGCACCACTCCACATTCTTAAATTTTAAAAATATTTTGGTTTCAGTTTTGTCGAGAATCGAATCCTGAGAAAAAAAATAAGGGCAAACGGAAAAATTAAAACACCTATATATAAAAAAAATACGTAGCATATGGTGGAGATCAACACATGCATCATTTACGCAGAATATTAGTTTTTAGCTTTATACATATATGCCACTGCAATACACCATTTTGAATTGATTATTGAACATATGAGCACACGTAAGATTGTTCACCCGGATTGGACAACATACTACGGAATTTTTTCTGTGTATGTAAAAATAAATATTTGATTAAAAAAACACTAAATATATACGTTAAGATCATAGTATTACATACATCTTCATTACGTAGACGAGTGTAGGTAATTCTGATCTTCCACGTGTGATAATTATAAATTTGAGTATAACCTTATAAACCAACGCAAATAGAAGTAATAAGACTACAATGTAACAAACTACATCATACATGAAACTCATTTTTGATGGAGGGAAGTAGAACAATGGAAGCTAGCTAAACAAAAAATGCATTTTGTGTGAGAGGTTAGGTTAGACTTTATATGAGAAAATTCATATGGTGTGAGAGGTTAGGTTAGAACACTAATTATTATAGAAATGAATTTGTCAAGTTAGCCCAATAATATTCATATGAGATTTAGCCTACCAAAACTCTCAAACTTTACCATGTCACATTTTAGAGATGTCATATCACATTTAATTTGTGAGAGTGAATGTGAGTGTGGCATGTAGAATACTTTTAACAAATCACTTTTCTAATAATGATATAGGGAATAAGGGATAACTGGAGCAAGATTATATACGCAACACAAAGTTAATGGGCCCAAAAATCGATTAATGGGCCACGTGAAAACTGTGATACGTTATGGAAGAGAGAATCTTTTCGGTACATAAAAATAAAATAATATTACTTTTTTCATCGCGTAGGTTTCACGCCACATTATCCATTGACTTTTTCTTTTTCACCTTTAACTTCTTTTATTTAATTATTATTAATTATTGACCGGTCAGTTTATTAAAGTTGAGAGAGAGGACGAAAGTAAGTAAGACGAAAGGACATTTATTCGCCGTGAAATCTGGACCTTACAATTCCCCGATTACCCTTTCCCGGTTTAATATAGGGGTAAATTCGTAATTTCGCTACTCCTTCTCCCCAATCTCTTCTTCGATTTGATTTTTTTTTTCTCAAACACTTAAGGTTATATAGAGAGAGATTTGGAGAGCGAAAAGAGAAGACAAAGAGAGATGGCTAGTGGAATCGCTCGTGGTCGATTAGCGGAAGAGAGGAAATCGTGGAGGAAGAATCATCCTCATGTTCGTAACTTTCTTCTCCGATTCTCCGATTTGGTTTTTTTGATTTTCGAGTATTAGTTTATGTTGATGGGTTTTATGGTAGATGATTACTGATTGATGTTTTTTGTTGTTGATGGTGATGAAAATTAGGGTTTTGTGGCGAAGCCGGAGACTGGGCCTGATGGAACTGTGAATCTAATGGTGTGGCATTGTACTATTCCTGGTAAAGCCGGGGTAAGTATAAAAGACTTCAACAAAATTTGAAATTGAGGGTTTATAAGTTTTGCTTAGCCATCTGCTTGGTTTTACTAATTAGTAGGTAGAAAACCAAAGAACCAATGAAATTAGGGTTCATGGCTTTTCTTAAATCACTTGTTTTTTAACTGTGTAGTCTTTGTTGTGCATTTTTGGGATTTGTTTATCATCTTATGATTATGTCTTTCAAGTTCGAAGTTTCCACAGAGTTAGATTATGTATTTTAAGATTGAAGCTTCCACAAAATTCTTCCCTTTCGTGTCTCTCTCATGTGGTTTATTCTTCTGCTTACAAATATAACCATGGAAGATTATCTCTTGTGAACTCTTGCTAGTAGAAACTGTAGTTGTCATCTCTCACTGTTTATCTGAATTGCTGATTATAATTTTGGTCTTGAAGATGTAATTGAATGTGAACTTAACTCTGATTTGTATATTTCCTTTTTACATGGATTTTTTTTATATATGACATGGCTGATAAGAGTGTGATAGTGTAAGAGTTAGTGCTATTATCAGTCTTTAACTATCATTCATATGCTAATTTTTATTTTACATAATACTGCAGACTGATTGGGAAGGTGGATTCTTTCCATTAACGATGCATTTCAGCGAGGACTATCCGAGCAAGCCTCCCAAATGCAAATTCCCACAAGGCTTTTTCCACCCTAATGTCTACCCATCTGGAACTGTCTGTCTCTCGATCCTTAACGAGGATTACGTAAGTACCCTTTCTGTTTCTTTTCTCTGTGATTATCCTTCATAAGCATAATCCATCTTCCTCATCCTCAATCTCTTTTTTTTGTTGATATGGTAATGGCGAATAGGGATGGAGACCAGCAATCACAGTGAAGCAGATTCTTGTCGGTATTCAGGATTTACTCGACACGCCTAATCCCGCTGACCCTGCACAGACTGATGGTTACCATCTCTTTATTCAGGTACACGATAACGAACACTCATTATTTCCATAGCTTCTGAAACATAGGAAGCAAGTGATTTGTGACTTTGTGTTGATGAGATTGAATTTGATGGAAAATGTTGCAGGATCCAGTTGAGTACAAGAAAAGGGTTAAGCTGCAGTCCAAGCAGTATCCTCCTATTGTCTAAAATCTCAAGAAGAAAACACCAAAACTGATGACAAACTCTGAATCTTTTGTCGTCTTGTGTCGTTGTGATTGTGATTAGGTGTCATCGGTGTTTAGATGTCATCGGGTGATTGAAAACTCCTCATTTTGGCACCTTAAGACACAATATAATCTCTCTTTATTTTCCAAGAAAATTCCCTTTTTCGCTATTGTTAACTATATTAATATTCTTGCTACTGATTCAATTGGTGTTTGCTTTCTTAATACACGAAACTATGTTCTCAGGTCCATCAAGTGTTGTTGTCCATAGTTTACCAGTTAAACTTTTATCTGATGTCTTAATTCTCCATAGACATGACTAACGATGCATATCATAACTTGGAATTAGATTGATTAAAATTAACACTCCAAAGTAAAAGCACATTTGTCATATATCTTGGCCAAAAAATGCATAACGTATGGTTTAATGTTTTTTCCCCAATCCATTTGTTAGCTGGTTTAGTTACGAATTTTAAAAATATTGAGCAAAATTGGGACTCAGGATCAAGAATACGGAAGTTGTAAGTTCAACACTTATATATATATACATGTTCCAATTATTCAACGTAACAAGAATGGAAATCTCTTACAAGGAACAACATGCGTAAAAGAAAGACACAAAACATGGAATGTGTAAAAGTAATATCCTTACTATGATATTATCATGATGATTCCTGATCTGTTCTATCATCAGAAAATGATTTTCCTAACGAAATTCCTATAAAAATCATCAGATTGATGATTGACCTTTCTAGTAAAATCATCAGTAAATGATACCAAGTCTAAGAAATCAACTAACTCGTAGAAGATATATCATCAGAAGATGATGTACTCACTGTGCAGGCAGTCTTTACCTGGTATCTCTATGGATCACCGCATCGACATTAAAGTCCGTACCTTTTTCTCCCGCTCGTCCTGTTTTGCTTGAGGAGTGACCTTCATTCTCTGGATCTCCTCCATCACAATCTTCTCTACTTTCTCAATAGAATTGAGTAGTTTCTTCTGCGGTGTGATGAAGCCTGCTTCTTCCTCCTCGGATATCTCTTTGCTGATGTCAAGCAACATCTTATGGACTTTAGCTGTTGACGGTGGGCAACTACGCTTGAATCCCACAGATGGACCAGGAGTCACCATTGAGCAGTTGTGTACACCTGCCAGTGGTACTGGACATTCAAGAACACCAACTTGTTGGTGAGCTGGGATCTGAATTTCCCGACCGTCGCCTCCTACTCCCATTCCAGCTCCTCTTCTTCTCTCAATAGCCTAAAATCAAAGCGTATAAACACAATTAATCACCAGGCTAAGCAAGGCTATTCCAACAGATCTATAATTCAGCTTAAACAAAACTAGTAAGCAAACCAATCTGTAGCAGAATCCTAATTTAGCTTAAAAGGACTAAGAACATATTAGACCAAAACAGATTAGATTTAACACACAAAAGGACTCTCGTAAATTTACCCGAACAATATGAGTAATATCGCGTAGAGGCGTTCTAGGGTACCAAGAAGGTAACACACTAGCTGAAGCACGACCTCTTCCACGTCTATCAGGCACCATAGGCGTATTCTCTCTTCCTTGAGGCAATCTAAATGGACTGTGACCTCTTCCATTACCAGGCCTCCATGAACTGAAATTGCCTCTTCCAACCATAGATCCTCGACCAATAGACCCTGGATTCACCTGAGAATCCGATGGTAATCTCTGAACAGGAGATTCTAGCAATCTTAGTGGCTCGTCAAGTAACACACCGTGACTGCGTCTGTTGGCAAATACGGCTGCGTAATCCACTGGCCTCTCGATTCGGTCTCTTGCTTCTGGCATTTTGATTCGATGCCTGTAACAAGAACATGAGAACCGATTAGAGAAATTCCCAAATTTGAAATATCAAAACCAATTGAAGAAACCCTTGGGTTTTGTGTAATCGGAAACACAAATCCTGCATTTCCCCATCAAAATCAAACTAATCGAAACGAAATCCAGAAAACCTCAAGAAATTGAGAACACAAATCAAATCAAATCGAGTCACAAGAACAGCAATTAAACCTCAAGTCATATATCTACTCATAACCAATTGAAGAAACCCTATGGTTTTAGTAATCGGAACCACAAATCCCACATTTTCCATCAAAATTAACCACTCGAAACGAAATCCAGAAACCTCAAGAATCAGAGAACACAAATCTTCTTCTAAACAACAAATTCCGTCAAAAAATCGAGTCACAAGAACAGCATTAAAACCTCCGGTCATATATATACTCGAATCAAGCAGAAAAAAGCCATGGGTTGTTTACCTCAGATCTTCGATAACTCCGAATTGGATTCTTCAAATGTGTATGAACAATGAGAGAAAGAGGAGAGAGAGGTGTTCCTGGGGAGAGTGAGAATCTGGAAATCTATGAAGGTGAGCGGGATTTGAAGGAGGTAACAAATCCAAACGTTAGCACGTGCACGTGCGAGAGATTGGGTCTCACACGTGTGAAGATTGATTTCAAAATTTTCATTAGAGGCGGGATATACGCAAAAAATCAATAGTTTCCCTAGTTATCGAGATTTACAGTTTTGCCCTTCTAAAACCCTAATGCAAATGTTCCCATGCGTGCTAGCCTACCTGAACATCCATGCGCCTTGCCAAACTAAACCGGATCGTCACTGTTCACTCACCCGACTCATATCTAACCGTTGCTTGCTAATAATCGTGTGTGGCCGAAATAAAATTTAGCCGACACTTTA
Organism: Draba incana; assembly: GCA_963576765.1. Taxonomy (NCBI): domain Eukaryota; kingdom Viridiplantae; phylum Streptophyta; class Magnoliopsida; order Brassicales; family Brassicaceae; genus Draba; species Draba incana. The sequence continues at coordinate 28,306,000 of OY755217.1, read as the reverse complement.
ATTTATTACTCCATCCGTTTCATTATATAAGATTTTTTTATTTATTTCGCGAGAATTAAGAAAACAATAAATGCAAACAAAATTTCATTTAATAATTAATTAAAATTATATCTCAACCAATCATATATAAGACTACAGAATTTAAAAGGACAAAAGTATCAAATTACATTAAAATCTGCATAGAAACTAGTAAAACATTTTATAAAATGAAACTAAAAGATTTCTCTTAAAAATTCTATATAATGAAACAGAGGGAGTAAATTTTTTGGTAAACCGCATTATAATCTACTAGGGCATCTCCAACAAGCCCTCAAATCCTCCAATTTTGAAGTTTTTGGGATTCCAACAACCCCTCAAATTTCAAATTTTGAGGTTTTGAATAGTGAGATCTCAAATTTGAGGTTTCACTATTCAAAACCTCAAAACTTTTTTTTATTTTCACTTTGGTCCCTACATTTATACATTTCACAAATAATGGTATAAATTTAGTTTCAGATAATTTAAACATACCAAAATAAATAAAATAGAAAATATTTTATAATATTAGAAACAAAATTCATAAAATAAAATAAAATAGAAAATATTTTGTAATATTAAAAACAAAGCTCACGAAAAAATACATTAAATAAAGTTCACACAAAATAAAAAAACATTAAACAAACTTAACACAAATTAAAACAAATTACACATAAATTACTCGAACACACAAATATTACATATATTACAAGTGGTATCAAAATACTAGTATTCAGGTAACTCGGATCCTAAGCCTCCAAAATCACGGAAATATTGTCCATAAGTATTCGGAGTAAATGAAGATTGTTGTTGCTGCTCTTGAGTTCTTTTTTGTATGATTCTCGCTTTGTCAGATTGCATAAACTCACGTGTATTATCATCGAGAGAATCTAAATTTATTAGTAATATCTTATCATCGTGTTCTCATTCAGAGTATTTATTTATAAATTTTTTTATCATTTTTAGTAACTTCTGTAAATATTAAGGACTATATTGCAATTGATTTAATTTTCAAGGATTTTTTTGAGGATTAATTGTTGGAGCAAATCACTCTCAAATCTTCATTTTGAGGATTTGCTCCCCTCAAAATGAGGAGCCTTATTGGAGATGCCCTTAATATATTGAACCAGAATTTTTAGAGCGGATAATAATTTTGTTACTAGCTTGTAAATATATAAGATTATATTTTCAAGACGACGTACCATAAATTTTGAAATTAATTCTAATGTTTTTTTTTTGGTGAATTGATTTATTCTAATGTTTAAATGTATATGATCATAGACCTATTGAGTTTGAAAGGGTGACTTCAATGCACCTCGATTCTACATGCGAAATTAGATGGGCTACTTCGAGTCATGAGATACTTTCGTGAGAAGCAAATTCTATCAATCGTGGTTGAGACAAATTGTGCATTCTATTTAAAATGGTTGAGAATTTGTATACTAGTCTTCGATGATATCAATATCTTTAAATAGTGTTTTGAAGATTTAAATTAATATATGGAGTAATTGACAACAAAAAATTAGTTAAAAAGAAAAGTGTCACCAATGATGGACAATTTGGTTCATCATGGCTTCAAGATCGCATTTGTCGAGAGTCTTCCTTTTAACTTCTATTCTCCCTTTCTCATTAGGGTAGTAATGGTTTATGGCTCTATTTTTGAGTGAGTTTTGCTATGACTCTTTTTATTTGGTTTGTTATACACTTTTTCGATATAATATTATTCATGCGTTAAAAAAAGGCAGATTATTTGGGGCCAAACTTGTTTTTATTTATCAATCATAATTTTGGATCAATGGTGGTTAGATAGGAAAAATAGTTCAAAAATTCTTTCGTTTTGCTGCATACCGCTTTTTTATTAAAAAAATTTGGTACACTATGAAAATAGTATCCATTTTCTAAATAGATAAGTATATTTGCATTGCTAATTACATAAATCTATAGAACTAGAAAGAGAAAAATAAAATAGCGTTAAGGTTATATGAATTGGTGTTGATTGGTTTTAAGGTTTCGATCGTTTAGGTTCGGCTTTGTTTATGTAATTTCGAATATTTTCTTTTTTATAGGATTTTGGCTCGGGAGTTATATCTGCCAGCTTAGTTGTTGTAGTGTTTTATTTCCTCCAACTTTGTGGTTCACCATAAATATATTGTAATAAAAAAAAGTAATTGAAAAAGAAGGCAAATGGAATCTGTAAAATTGGCTGATAGAGGTCTTTTGAATTTTAGGAATAATTTTATTATTGCTGTTATTGTGCTTACATGAGTCGAGTAGAAACATATCCATCGTTTATTATCAGACTGATTACTCAACAGTTGATGAATTTTTATTGGGTTATTGGGAGATGGATTCTCGTAGAGTTGATGAATTTTTAAAATCCAAAAATTTATTAAATTTGTAAAGAGTTTTGTGTATTTAGAAAATTTGGTGATTAGAATTCTAAAAATCAAAAGGTTTTATGAAGTATTCTCAAAATCTTGTTTAATGAGTAAAATTAGAACAAATCAATCTACCAATAACAATAGATTCTAATATATTTATAGAATCTCTAAAAACTAAACTTTTTGAATAACAATGGATTTTGAATAGAGTTTAAAACTCATCAAACCAATAACAATGGATTTCATTAAGAATGTCATAATTCATAAATTAATAACAATGGATTCTAAAAAATTTAAAAATCCTTAAGAATGTCATAATTCATAAATTAATAACAATGGATTCTAAAAAATTTAAAAATCCTTAAGAATCTATCAACCAAAAACCCCCTTAAATTATTATATTTATATAGTTCTTGAATTAAGCAAAGAGCTATTTCTTAAACATGAAAATGACGGCTGATCCAATAGGGAAGCTAGAGTTACAGTTACTTCCAGCTCCTTTTTTGTTAGAGTAACCCGAAAATGCCGATTGGTAGAATTTCCTCTCTCCGGTTAGAAACAAACCATTTTCTAGAGCTAGAGTCTCTATCTCCCACTTGAAAAATGGATAATTCGTCTTATGAGTTACATGAATCTCTCCATTCTCACCTTTCACCAACTTTTTTGCATTCTCCAAAAATCCTCATACCAACTTTTGGTGCTCACTGTGAATTGTACACACCAAACGCAAATGTTGAATATATATAAAAAAAAAGTTAGAAAAACAAACAAAAAAGTTAGGAAAACAAACAAAAAAACTAAAAAAGTGCTGCAATACATACTTGATGTAGAAGCTCTCGTCCTCAGAACCAAAACCTAACCCTGAATGAGGAAAATTAAAGACGATTATGTCGTATCGATACTGAGCGAGGCGACAATGTAAGGCCATGGAGTGCGCGTTAACACCATGGACAACGGTACACCCAAGCCGCTCCAACTCTTCCACGTTCAATGTTGCATCGCCGTATTTACGCGCTAGCTCATCTACAACATTCATAATTCACTCATAACATTAATCATTTAACTGATTAAATGTTATATGGTAACAATGAAGATTATATAAGACTAATGATGATTTTAGATTTAGTACGTACTACTACTACCTCGAGTATCAAGAGATGTCGCAGTGATGTTGGTGGCAGAACCAAAGGCTTTGGCTAGAGACAAAGAGAAGGAAAAGTCTCCTTCTCCGACCAAAAGTATTTTCTGCTTGTTGCTATATTGTCCTAATGTTTTACTTTCATGATACTCCATTTCACTCTCTGCATGTTTTTCACTTTGACACCATTTCCTTATATATAATTTCTAGTGTTGAATCCGTCTCTTAGAACTATGTGATCATTTAAATAGCATTCATATTTCTGTTCATGCATTATCATGAGGAATTAAAAAAGTCAAACTTTTTTTATGGGCTATAATAGTCTTGATCTTAAATTTGCTAATTGGTGTTCAGATGTACACCATAGCCAACTAGCATGATCAAGTCGTATTAATATCTTCTTACCCGTTCATTTATCATGTTAAATTAATCAACAATTTTATTCTCTCTTAGAGCAGCTCCAACCGGACGGTATAACACAACTAATAGTGTGAAATGAGCTCCAACCGAACGGTATAAATGACGGCAAATTTTTTTTTTTAGTGTTTTGTGAATAATGTTACACCAAATTTGATGTAACATTATTCACAAAACACTAAAAAAAAATTGTTATTTTATTCATATTTTTCATTTACTAATATAATTAAATTGTTAACAATCAACTAAAAAAACCATCATTAATTTTAAACTTGTTAAATTTAGCTATTGGTTTTCATTTGTAATAATATGTGATATTGTAAATAATAATTAATAAGAAATTCTAATTTGCACTAATTTTTTTTAATTTAAATGCAAATTGCTTAAGACTAAAAATACATATTAAAGTTCAATTAAACACTAAAAAAATAAAATTACAAAATTAAAATCAAACAAACATAAAATTAAATGCAACAAGATAATTTTGAAGGACATAATATAAATTTAAACAATTTTCTAATATCTAGAATAATCATTTCCGGTTCCGCTAAGATAAATTTAAAATTATCGGTTGTATTTATTTCCGTAACTTTTGAAGTACGATGTTATTTATTTTCTACTGTTTCATTAATCAACCATAAATTAATTACTATTTATCAAATATATATTAAAAAAATTATATTTAATAATATAATAATAAAGATTTTTTTTTTAGTGTGGGATTTGGTGTTGTGGTTGGAGATGGTAAAAAAAATTTTGACACCAAAATACCAAATTTGGTGTAATTTCAACACCAAATATAGTGTCAAGGTTGGAGTTGCTCTTACAAAAGCCTTTTAATCAAACCATAAAAGCTAATGTAAATATCTATGTCCACAAACATATTATCTATGATACAGATTCAATGCGTGTTACTTTATGAGTATTCTAAAAATTACCACCGTTGTTTTACTATTGTTTTTCAAAAATGCTATAAATTATTAAATATTTCAAAGTACCAGAAACTGCTGTTTGGAGGCTCCTACAAATTTAGAATGAACCCTTAACTCACCGAGGAATTTTGGTATTTTAAAATAAATTAGAACCTTTTTGATAGTTTTTCAAAACAAAATAAATCAAATGCAAGTGTTATGTAGGTGATAGCCTTTTTCTCTCTCTTCCCTCTCTAAACCTCATCGCCGTCAAAGACTTTTTTACTCAAATCTCAAGGGCCGGCGGCCGGTGGCCTCCTTGGCTCCGGCGTCGTCCCCACCACCAGTTCCTTCTCTGTTCTTTTTCTGTTTTCCGGCGCCTTCTTCTGTGGTCAAAATTTTTAGAGTTGGCTTGTTTTTCTTTCCATGAGATTTCGCGGCGGTTCATGGCATCTTCCGACAAGATTAGAGGCGGATCTACCCAGTTTAGGCGTGTGACAAGGCAACTTCACCGGCGAGGTCTCTGATTTCGATGATCTCCGGCTTGTTTGGTCAGCGATGGTGGTTTGAGTCTGGTTTTTTGTTTCTATGCAGTGGTGTTTCATGAGCTTTGAGGACTGGCTCTGGCTCCGGCAGAGTGAAGAAGACGTGGCTGGCTCGTAACACCTCGGATTGTGGCAAGTATCTGTAACGTGGCGGTTTCTCTTTCGATAGGCTGTTTTTTGGGCGGTGATTATTGCAGGGGATTAGCTCGGTGGGGCTCTCGGCGACGGCCGGTGGTCGGATGGGCTGTGTCTTCTCGTACCTGTTCAAGTCTTCGATGTGGCGCCTTGAGCAGCCTCCATTGTGTGTTTGTTGTTCCAAAAAACGGTTTTCAAAGTCTCCTTAGGCAGACTACGATGGTGATTCGGTGTCGAATAGAGGCGGCGACTCAGATTCAACAACTATTCTATTGTCGTGGGAGTTAATTCTTGTAGCTTTGGCATGCTCGAGAATGGTGGTCAGAGGCGGCTTCTCTGACTGTCTCTAGATGCTCTCGTGCCGCCGGTTGTGGAGTGGTTGATGAATCGGTTTTGTTTTTGTGTTTGTCCTCGGAGAAGTTGTAGGCGATCCTAGTAACGAGGCTTTGAGGACGGGCCTCGGTTAGGTTAGCTCGTGGTAACGACGATGAGGACTCGAGTTCCAATGGAATTGCAAACACAAATGTCCGAACTTTGATGTTTGGAATTGGTGTTTCTTCGTCGGAGATCTACTCACTTTGTCTGCTTAGTTGATTTTGTCCCTTTTTGTTGTTATTTTGTTTAGTAGATTTTGGTCTTTCTGCTTTCTAAATTTCTATGTAATGCTGTCACAAATCAAAATGGTAGTATAAAATTTAACATTTTACCAAAAAAAAATAAAATCAAATGCCATACTTTATTCTTACGTCTCAGTTTTATCTCAAATGAATCAAGACATTAGTGTATAATACTTTTCTTTATTACAAACTTTAGTGATCATATCTTTTAGTTACCGGATCCCAAGGATAACAAATATCATATGTTTTAGTTTGTGCATTTAAAGCATTACAAGGTCCCTTCTTTCTAATCGACCAAAAACAGTTTTTGCATTGATGATTCTTAATATTATCTCTTTTATCGTTATAAACAATAAAACTACGAGTTTGACGACCCCATTTGAACGTACAACCAATCCAAGTTCGTCCAAAAAAGAATTTCTCGAACTTCCTGTGAACATGGTTATGGCCGGGTGTGAGAATTAGGCTGCTACCGTGAGGTCCACTCTCTCCTTGACAACTATAACGTATGTTCTTACCATTGCCGATATCGTTACGGATGAATACCCTTATCATTGCCGAAAGACTCCATCCGTATATATCCTTACCAATGACTACACCTTCAGGACCAGTAGCTATGTTTCTACTGGGGAGGAAAAATTGAGATAATGCTCCTTCGACAAGCAAAGGTAATATGAAAAGTGTTATGAGTTTATTAGCCATGTTTCTTGGGTTTTGTATAATTCCAGTGTATATTGATTCAGATTTTATAGAGGAAAAAATTTAGGTTGCTTGTGGTAACGGTGGTTTTTACGTTAAACGCTTGCTAACTTTCGTGAGTTTTTTTAAAAGAAATATAAACGTTAGTATTTAGTAATTGCAACTTTAATTGCATGTTTTAAATAAAAATCGCTAACTTACGTTTTGTATGTTCTCATGAAATGCAAATCATAGTTTAGCAAAAAAATAATAAAAAATGAAATGCAAATCATTGTGAATTTTGCCACATCATTATTAACAATGTTTTATTGATCATAAGATTGACTTGTTTTTTTTTCTCTAGATTCTAAAAGAAGGCTACGGTTTAACTTTAAAACCAAGAAGTAAACTACTTTCGTTAGGTTTACAATTGACAACACAATTAGAGAGAAGAGATTACTTTGATGATTAGGAACCCTGCAAAAATAAACTACTACAAACTCCTAGAAAAGCAAGACATGATGTTGCATGAATTTTACTTTTTGAGTTATTTTTAACGAGCTTAGTGTAATCTGATTCGACCGAGATTTTCAGACACTGATCTCATCCTTGGACGAACCTCTGGATCCATTTCCGTGCAGCTCAAGGAGATATGAATAGTTGCAATAACTTGCTTATCTGTATAACCTTTGTTTAGAATCTCCGGGTCTAAAATCTCATCCAACGGCTTCTCTTCCTTAACCCAATTCCTCACGAGACACGCGAGTTCTTCGCCATTGTTTTCAGATGAAGCATTAGGCAAACGACCAGTCAAGAGCTCCATTAAGACAACCCCAAACGAATAAACATCGCATTTCTGAGATAATTTGTAACCAGAAGAACCTCGAGCCTCGGGTGCAAGGTAAGCAACAGAAGGAGAAGTGATTCTTGTCACTGTTGTAGTGGAAGTTAAAAAGGTTTGGTCTAAGCTTTGTCTTTTGGTCGATATCGAACCTGTGAGGTTCGAGTAAGAGACTAGACGTGTGAGACCAAGCCCGAGATGCGAGGCTGAAGCTCATCATCGAGTAGGATTTTGGTTGATTTTAGGTTCCCATGAACATACTTTCTCGGACTATACTCATGAATATACATCAATCCATGAGCCGTTCCTTGTGCAATACGTAACCTCTCAGGCCAAGAAAGTGAAGGCAGAGTACTTGAAGATCCACCTACAAAACAAAAATCAAAAAGCCATTTCAAAAACCAATGATGCAAATAAAGATCAAGAACAAACAAATCTTGGCAAAAATGGGAACAAAATTCGATATTGCAATGGTTTCTTAATCAAACCTTGTTTTATGTCGTTAAACACTCTAACTAATCTTAATCCGAATCTTAACCCATTAAACCAACATTGTTTATGTCCTGAAGATAACAAACATGACATTTGCACTACTTTCCACATTGTTCTTTACTACTTTGTTGTTCTCGAACAAGAACCAAGTTTATCAAACATGTGAGCATCAAAACGATTTGAACGAGAAAGAAGAAAAGAAAACGCCAATAAAATACTTATCACAATAACAATCAAACAAAAACAAAAACTTCAATCTATTGGTTCAAAATTTTGTCTCTTTTTCTCAATATCAATCAACCTCAATATTTTTTCACAAACAATATAACTTAGGTGCGTAATTAGTGGTTAATTAATAAAGATATTAGCATCATTACCATGTAAAGCAGAGTATACGCTTCCATAGCGAATGTAATCAGTAATCAAAAGCCTCTCGTCCTCCGCATAATAACAAGCTCTTAACCGTACGATATTCGGGTGGTGGACCCTACCAATAGCTTCAACTTCGTTCTCGAAATCCTTCCTCCGCCACGTGGCATCTCCGTCGCTGAGTCTTCTCACAGCTACGACGGTAGACGGCGAAAACGTCGCCGCCACTGTTCCCGATCCCATTCCGGCGATAACTCTGTACACAATCCCACTTCTGCTTTTTCCGAGAACGTAAGCTGATGCTCTAAGCAAATCCTCTAGCTCAAGCTCGAATCCTTCGTCAATCACCATTAATTTACCTTCTTGCCCTTCCTCCTCCTCCTCTGTATCAACCTCCATTTCCGCTTTCTTCTCCGATTTGTTTCGTTTTCTCTGAATCAGCCATGTAGAGATAGAAACAGCTCCGACTACGATTGAAAAACCGGAGATTAAAGAAACCGTTACAGATCCGGTGATTTGTTTTCCCCTTCTTTCAGTTTCGCCATTGTTGACGAAGCTAGGATTTGGTTGTCTATGGAGGATTTGGGATCCTTCTGGTTTCGGAGTGACGATTCCTTCTTCTTCGCATAGATTCTGTAACGGAAAGCCACAGAGATGAGAGTTTCCGGCGAAAGCGGTTGGTCCTTGGTTTAACAGAGAACCAATCTGAGGAATTTTTCCGGTTAGATTATTGTGACCGAGATCTAAGCTGACAAAAACCGGTAATCGTCCGTACGATTCTGGAATTTCGCCGGAGAATCGATTGTAAGAGAGATTGAGTGTACCGACGAGGCTTCCGAGTTGAGTGAGTGACTCGGGGAGTGACCCGTTGAGTTGATTAGAGGAGAAATCGATGTGAGTGAGATTCTTTAGGGATTTGATTTGTACCGGGATTGAACCGGAGATTGAGTTGTTTGAGAGATCGATGTACCGGAGATTGAGTTGTTTGAGAGATCGATGTACCGGAGATTAATTGCGTTGAAGAGATGAGTTGGAATTGGTTTGGTGAAATTGTTGAGACTGAGTCGAGTAGTCCGAGTTCTGAGGGGATGTAACCGGTGAGTCTTCTTCCGGAGAGAGTGAGTGAGGTGACTCGGCCGTTAGTACAGGTGATTCCGAGCCAGTGACATGGAGTTTTGTCGGATTCTGACCATGAAGTCAGTACACGGGTCGGGTCTTTTTCAACGGCGGATTTGAGAGCAAGAAGAGATAATCCATCTTGGTTTAACGACGAGGATAAGGTGATGAAGAAGAAGAAGAAAGAAACAATAAGTGGAAAATTTGGCATTTTCTGGATAGAGAATCAGAATTTGGACCGTGTCATCAATAAATTATTTCATGTAAGTGATGATGCAACGAGGAGTTGCAGAGAGAGACGAAGGAAGAAGAAGGATTTTAGAGTGATGGGTTTGAATGTAGCAATGTGGTGTACATGTAGACAGGAGAAATATTTTGAATTTTTGTGAGAGCTTCAAGTAATGTTAAAAGATGTGTTTGGTGATTATAAATTTGAAAATTATTAGAATGTTGGTTCAATGTTAGTTGGTTTAATGTTATTCCCGGTTATCTTATCTCTTAAACCGGAATGTTATATATAGTCGTTTTGTAACAAACTTAATAATTAGTTCAGTGAATGAAAAGCTTTAACAAACTTTACTCTTTCTCTCTACTTCATCTTCTTCAATGCTTCATTTCTGAGCTCAATTCATGGTTCTAATATGGTATCAGAGCTTCGAATCAGCTTGATTCAGCTTCGATTCTGTATTCCGCACACTCGTTTTCCTCAATCGTGAACAAATCGTGTTGATTCGTTCCGTTTTCATTGATTTCTTTGTTTTCTCGCATTTCGCGAAATTTTCTCGGATTTTCTGGGAAAATTCTCAGATTCGAGCTTTCCTTTCATTCTTTTACACGATTTTTGGTGTATTCTATCTTCGATTTGATAAATTTCATCCTTCGCAACAATGGAGACGCAAGTTCCTTCATTCAATTCAACGAATTCGACACCAAGTGCTTCAATGGCATCGATTGTGGATCCAAACTCAAATCCGCTATTTGTTCATAGCGCCGATCATGCTGGTATCACTCTAGTCTCTGAGAAATTAACTGGATTAGGGAATTTCAGTACATGGCGTAGATCGATGTTATTAGCCTTAGGTGCCAGGAACAAAGCCGTTTTTGTGAATGGTTCTTTCCAAGAATTATCTGCAGAACATCCAGATTTTGGATCTTGGTCTCGATGCAACAATATAGTATCTACATGGATTGTTAATTCCGTAGACAAGTCTATTGCAAAGAGTATCATGTATCTTGATACTGCTAGGCAAATGTGGCTTGACATCCATGATCAGTTTAAACAAAGCGATGGACCAAGAACTGCAGAGCTTAAACAACAAATCTTTGCTGAGGTACATGGTTCTAATAGTGTGAGTGAGTATTATACGAAGTTAAAGCAGTTATGGGAAGAGTTAAAGAATCATGAAACTCCCCATACCTGTTGTTGTGGTAAACTTGATTGTGTTAATCTCAAGAAGTTAGAAGCAAGAGATGAACAAGACAGAGTTTTAAAGTTCTTGATGGGTTTAAATGACTCTTATACTGCTACAAGAGGTCAGATATTGATGATGGAACCAAAACCTTCTATTTCTAAGGTCTTCAATTTGATATCTCAAGAGGAAAGACAAAGATCTATGAAGCCTGGTCAATCAAACAGTGCAGTGGCTTTTCAGACTTCACAGAGTTCAATGGGATTATCTTCAGAACAAATGGTTGCTGCATACACAAATGGTTATAACAAACAGAAGAATCGTCCTATTTGTTCTCATTGTGGTATAGCTGGTCACACTGTGAATCGATGCTATAAGGTACATGGTTATCCTACAGGATATAAGGTTCCTAGTCAGAATAACTACTCTAAGTCATCTTCAAAGTCACAACAGTTTTGGCCTCCCAAGAAGGATAATGTAGCAAATTTCACCCTTCAAGAAGGTGAAAATGGAATGTCTACTCACACTCAACAGGGTGCTAATCTGGGGAATCTCACTGCAGATCAGATTCAGAAAATCATGCAAGTGATCAATAACAATCCTCCACATCATCTGAATCACGTATCTCAAGTTTCTGGTAGCACCTTCAATCTCTCAGATGGCTCAGTCTCTGTCTCAAAACCTCAACCACATCTCATTCCTCATACTCCAACCAATTCAGGTACACCACCCTATATTAGTCATTTAGTTTCCAATGTTGGAATTGAGACAAGCCTTACTTTTAAGCAACATAATTGGGTGATAGATACTGGTGCTAGTTGCCATGTGTGTTTTGATCTTACCCTGTTTGCAACCACTCAACCCATTAGTCACACCTCAGTAACCCTTCCAAATGGAAACCACATTGAAGTGACTATATCTGGAACCATCATTCTTTCAGAAAATCTTATTCTTCAATCTGTTCTTTTTGTTCCCCATTTCAAATTCAATCTTTTAAGCATTAGTGCTCTAACTCAAAACAGCACTATTTCAGTCTTATTTTCATCTGTTTCTTGTTACATCTTTCCTTACAATCCTTTTCATCTTCAGGACCATATTCTGGCCTTGACGATTGGGAAGGGTAAACTCCAGAATAATCTCTATGTTCTGGAGTCTTCACCATCTTCTTCATTGTCTTCTCCTTCTTCTTCAGTGGACTATCCTCTCTTTCAAGTCTCTACTGAAGTGTGGCACCAGAGATTGGGCCACCCATCTTTCAATAAAATCAAACATCTTTCTTCTTCTATTCATGTATCAAAAGATAAAACTGATTCTCCTATTCTTTGTAAAATCTGCCCATTGGCAAAACAGAAAAGATTATCTTTTTCTTCTAATAATAATCTTTCTTCTTTACCGTTTGAGCTAGTTCATCTTGATATATGGGGTCCCTTTCATGAACCTACACCAGAAGGATACAAGTATTTTTTAACCTTAGTTGATGACTGCACAAGAGTCACTTGGGTATACTTGCTATCAAATAAGAGTTCTGTGTCTACAATTTTTCCTGAGTTCCTCACTCTTATTGAGACTCAGTATAAAGCTCAAGTTAAAGCAATACGTTCTGATAATGCTCCTGAGCTATCTTTCTCTTCTCTTTTAAAATCCAAAGGAATTATTCATTACTTTTCTTGCGCTTATACACCACAACAAAATTCTGTGGTAGAGCGAAAACATCAGCACATTCTCAATGTTGCTAGATCTCTCTTATTTCAATCACACATTCCTTTGGAACATTGGGGCGACTGTATTCAAACAGCTGTCTACTTGATAAACAGAACTCCTTCTCCTCTTCTTGATAACAAATCTCCTTATGAACTCTTAACATCCAAAGTTCCTTCTTATGATCATCTCAGAGTTTTTGGATGCCTTTGTTTTGTTTCTACTCTTCTTAAAGATCGTCATAAATTTTCTCCTAGAGCAAAAGAATGTGTTTTTCTAGGATATCCTTCTGGTTATAAAGGTTACAAGGTCATGGATATTGCAACAAGGGAAATTTCAATATCAAGAGATGTTGTATTCCATGAAACAGTTTTTCCTTTTGCCAAAACTCATTCTTCTGTTACTGATATCTTTAATCAGGATATTCTACCTCTTCCAGAGCCTGAATCTTTGTTTCCAGCCTCTTTTGATATTCCTATTGAATCATCAGATTCTTTTCTTTCTGATGATATTGATTCAGGACACATTTCCTCAAATTCTCCTGATCCTTCCTCTTTCAATACTGGTCAACATTCTCCTGATCAGTCTTTTCTTGATCAGTCTTCTCCTGATCATTCCTCTCTCTCAAGCTCTCCAGATGTTACTGATGATGTGGTTTCCTTAGGAAATAACCCACCCAATTCTAGACCTAAACGTCAAACCAAAGTCCCAACTTACCTTGATGAATACCATTGCTACCTCTTGAATCATCAAGTAGATTTTCCTATACACCCCTCATTTACAACATCTTACCCTATATCTTCTTTTCTCTCATATGATAATATCCATCCATCCCATAGGAATTTTGTTCTTTCTATTTCTTCCCATACTTTACCTAAAACCTTTAAAGAGGCAGCCAAATCACAACAATGGACTGGTGCTGCCAAACTTGAGATGGATTCTTTGATACTCACTGGAACTTGGTCAATCTGTGAGCTTCCTCCGGATAAGCGTCCTATTGGGTGTAAGTGGGTATTCACTCTCAAATTCAACTCAGATGGAAGTATTGAAAGACACAAGGCACGTCTTGTAGCCAAAGGCTATACACAGTTAGAAGGGTTGGATTATTTGGATACATTTTCTCCTGTTGCTAAGTTGGGAACTCTCAGAATGGTTCTTGGTATTGCAGCCATTAAGAATTGGTCAATTACACAACTGGACATCAGTAATGCTTTTCTTAATGGAGATCTTGATGAAGAGATATATATGGCTATACCTCCTGGTTATACTGAGCTCACAGGTCAAACATATCCTCCTAACTCAGTTTGTAAGCTTCATAAGTCTCTCTATGGTCTCAAGCAAGCTTCTCGTCAATGGAATCAGAAACTTTCTCAAGTTATTCTTTCTGATGGATTTAAGCAAGCTTCTTCAGATCACTCTCTGTTTGTCAAACACCAAGGACAGTTATATATCATCGTATTGGTGTATGTTGATGATATATTGGTGATTGGAAGTGATGATCATGCAGTTGATGAGTTCAAGGCTATGTTGAAGAATGCTTTTAAGCTTCGAGATCTTGGTCCTGCAAAATATTTTTTGGGTTTTGAGATTGCTAGAAACAAGACTGGTATCTCCATTAACCAGAGGAAGTATGCATTGGAACTGTTAGAAGATGTTGGTATGTTAGGCTGTAAACCAGTATCGGTTCCTATGGAACCAAATTTGAATTTATCTGAGACTACTGGTGATTTACTCTCAGATCCATCAGCCTATAGAAGAATAGTTGGTCGCTTGTTATATCTTACACATACTAGACCTGACATTACATATGCAGTGCATAAGTTGAGCCAATATATGTGCAAACCTACTTCTGCTCATCTTCATGCTGCACACAGGGTTCTTAGATATATCAAGAATGATCCAGGTCAAGGTCTCTTCTATTCGGCTTCTTCTGAACTTAGATTAACAGCTTTTTCTGATGCTGATTGGGCAGCATGTCCAGATTCTAGGAGATCAGTCACAGGATATTGCATGTTTCTAGGTGATTCTCTTATTTCTTGGCGTGCTAAGAAGCAACAAACTGTCTCAAGAAGTAGTTCTGAAGCAGAATATAGGGCCATGGCAGATGCAACATGTGAACTAATCTGGTTGAGTCATTTGCTTCAGGATCTTCATTGTCCAACTGGTAATCATGCAACTCTCTATTGTGATAATCAATCGGCTCTTCATATAGCGTCAAATCCGGTGTTTCATGAGCGCACAAAACACATAGAAAACGATTGTCACATTGTGAGAGAACGCTTGCAAAGTGGATTTCTCAAGACTCTTCATGTGAAATCAGATAACCAACTTGCTGACATCTTTACCAAGGCTGTGCAACCAACATTGTTCAAGAATTTGTTGTCCAAGATGGGTATACACTCTCTATATACTCCATCTTGAGGGGAGGGTATTAGAATGTTGGTTCAATGTTAGTTGGTTTAATGTTATTCCCGGTTATCTTATCTCTTAAACCGGAATGTTATATATAGTCGTTTTGTAACAAACTTAATAATTAGTTCAGTGAATGAAAAGCTTTAACAAACTTTACTCTTTCTCTCTACTTCATCTTCTTCAATGCTTCATTTCTGAGCTCAATTCATGGTTCTAATAAAAATATAATAACTAAATAATGTCATTTGCTCTGTAATTAGTTATAAATCTGTCATCCAATGTCTTTTAGTCACTGACTGCTGCAGGTGGTTGTTCTTATAAATGTCTGTGTTATTATTTATATTTTTAAAACCTTTTTGGCTTAAAATGGTAATGTCGATGATAATTGGATTTGGTTTTTTAGTTGGAAAATGGACATGAGTAGGCTTTTTATTACGAGGAAGTCGAGACTTGCGACAACATTTTGAAATTGGATTTTGAATTAGGAGACAAACAAAAATATAAAGACTAATAATTTTAATAAAACAATGAAGAAAGATGTAATTTTTTTATTCCACACAGAGCTTTTAAACTTTTTGAATGCCCACAAACATTTTGAAAAAAACTTTATATTATCACGATTTGACAATGTGAGGCACGCAAGCTATGATTTTGAACGAAGCATATTATTTCAAATTTCATTCAAATAAAAAAATAAAATACATAAAAGGTACTCCCTCAGTTCCTTGAAGATTGATTTTCTAGTATATTTTGATTGTTCCACAAAGATTGATGTTGTAGATTTTTTATACTTTTTTAATCAATTTATATTTAACAAATTGTAAGTTCCAAGAAATAATGAATGAGACTATTTAAATTTAGAGAATAGCTATTCATTCATTCTTATGAAAAAGTGTTTATTGCAAAAAATTACATTAATTACTAAACACAATTTATTGTTTCTTAATTTGTGTGAAAATGAGTAACATTCTAAAAGACATCTATAAGATTGTGGTTGTGTCAGAAACCAATAAAATCATTCACCACCTGACAAAAAGTTACAAACACAAAGATGCATGTGAAGATCCCACTTGACGGAGGACAATTCAGTAAATTTTATTCATACACATTCTGATTCAAAAACAAGCACTTACATTAGAAACTAGAGACTAAAGTTTGGATTTTGGAATTGAAGCTTTACACTCATGAATCAAGAGAGCATCGTAATGACCAAAACCATGGTATAAAACTCGGATCGGATCTTCTTTCCCGTATTCTTGACCGTACTCCGCGATACTTATCAATCCTCCCGCCTTCTCGTCTTTCATATACACCGTTATTGGCATCCTATGATCATAAAAAAAAAAAACACACATAGTTTGTTCATTTTTCTAACAAAATGCATCAATCATTCAATCTAGGAGAAATCATACACATCAAAGGGAAAAATTGAAAAAAAAAGAGGAGAAGAAGTAACTGGAGAACGTGTGACGCAATGAAGAGTTCAGGTTCACCTCCCCACACGTGAGGCTCTCGAATTTGTGTGACGTATGTGTCAAAATCCCCTTCCACAAACCTGATCACAAACATCAGAATTACTAAATCCGTAATTCAGGTAACAAAAGACACGATGGTATGATGTCAATGCTTTTATATAAGTAGTAGCACGAGATCGATGTGATGTCGAAGTTTAAGAGCGGTTTATAGCCAGTGAATGAAGTTGAATCGGTCTGAAAGTAACTCACCATTCTGTTTCTTGTCTTCTTTTGATAAATTCATCAGCTACCTATCATATACAAGATAACACATGAATGAATATTCTTGAAAATGAAGACTTAGGCTTTGTTGAAAGTACTAATGAAATCATATGAATTTAAATCCAACATTTATATTGATTTTTATTTTTTTTTGCAAAGTATATAACGAATAAAAAGTCTAATGAGATACTTACTTTAGTACGTAATTCATCGGCCATTTGTCTCTGTATGTTCTCGTTTGGAGCTAGTTTTCCAGAGCGTAAGCAAAACCCGTGAGCCACTGAACGAAACAAACATCTACCATCCCCAGGTATACCTACAAATCATTACCACTTTCCTTTTCAAAAAATCGTCAACATTAAAATAAGACAACCGAGCTACTTTAGGCTGGAGATGGTATTACACTTACCAATGATGGAGTAATCAGTGTAGACTCTTTTTCCATTGTGGAATTTACCATTAGAAGAGTTATTATTGTTGCTATCTCCTTTATCCCTTGAAGCTTCCGCATAAGCTGATTGGGAAGACGAGGAATAACAAACAAGCAAGCTAACAATCACACCAGTATAAGCAAATCTTGAACACCAATAGAGATTTCTCATATTGCTTTTCATCTCAGAGCATTTTATTTTCGCTTCGGGGCTCAAGAAAGAAACTTCAAACTTTCCTTTAGAACCAACCGTTGATCGATTTATCAATACCGACCCACCAATCCTTTTATCCGGCCAACTAGAAGCTCTAGTAGAGACCGAAACACGAAAACCGGCATAACTTCTTTTCGGAAGTCCAGAGAAAAAATTGTAACAGCCGAATTTGTGTGATCCTTGAGCCACAAAGCCGTGGAGGTGAGTGCCTAAATGCTTCTTGATATGTATAGCATTCCTAGAACATGTTGTGATTGGAGAGTAACAAATCATTGTCTCTTTTTCATAAACCTAATATGAACTCCCCCAAAGTAGATACCTACACATTTAACAACGCAATTTCCAAAGTTTTTCATATAGCTCCAACGATTCCAAAAACAAAAATCATTACTTGATTGTAAATTTTACTTCAAGAATTGCACAAATCAAAAAGCTATCAACCTGACCATAGGAACGATTTAGTGAAACCAATAGGCAATTCAAATTTCAGAAATGTTAATCACAGAAAAAAAAAAAAACAGAAATCGAAAACTATTGAAAAGCGAAGAAATGCATAAGAACGATACAATTGCGTGAGCGTGAAAAGAGAAGTATCGAGAGAGAGAACACGTGGATAGAGGATTACAAGGTCGCGAAGCAAAGAATACCTGGCAAGGGTATTTATTTGTACTAAACTCAGATTTTTCCGACAAAGCAAGAAACCGTAGTTTGGTCAGTGTACAAGGTGAGAATTGGATAATTGGATAAAACAAAGCTCAAATTGCTCCTAAACAGACTTAGAGAACAAGTCGAGAGACGCGAGAAGCTTCGACTGTTGCAACGAACAATGGCTTTCCTCAATCTCATCACTAAACACTGCCGTTTTACTGGCGCCTCTAAATTTAGCTTGATTGGCCTGCATAACTGGGCCTATTATGGGCTAGTGCTCTGTTTCAACACCATGTCCGTTTTATATTTTTTCTTGCATGAAAACTTTTTTTTCCCAATACATTTATACATAGGGAATCTTGGCATTTGTATTCTCGACGAGTTTTGAGTTTTTCCTCTGAAAGAAGATTTTTTTTTTTTGGCTAAACCTCTGTAAGAAGAATATGCAAGAATTTCTATTTAAGTATGAAAATATAAAATATTGGTTCGTAGTAATTGATTTGATTTTCTTTTGTGTGTGAACAGAGTAAAATTTGAACCAAAAATTAATTAAATTTTCGAAATCTATAGAAAGTGGATTTTATCGTCATTAAAATTACATACAATAGTTAGGTAAAACACCTAACAATCAAATTTTGTAACGGATGGGATTTGAACCATCTTCTCAATCTACATAATAAATTATTTATCACTCTAGCTCAACAATTGACAAATACAGCACTTAAGTGTACCATCAAATTGATACATCTTCAGTCACCTTTACATATCATGAATCCAAATAGTTTACAAAAGATTTAATATTTCATAGTAATGTAACTTTTATTGAAGAATAGTAAACTGCTAGTTCAGAAATATTTTAAATATTTATGATCAAAGAAAACAATATTTTGAGTCCATTATTAATATCTTGGAACCCAACAAAAAGTCGATGGTGTCAGAAACGTTTTCCTAAAACCGGCAAGCATTGCAGTGAGTGTACCTAGAACAGCTTGCCGTTTGTGGTACAAACACAAAGGACTCTGCCAAGCAATGAATGAGATGGGCCCATCTAGATGTCTCGTTTTCACGGCCATTTAGACCCAAACACACGTCACTAGCCGTGCAACTTGTTTCTGTGGGACCCGTCCCTCTGGCTTTCTGGTTTCACAGGGGATTAGCTCAAGCTTCGAGGGTTTTTTTTTTTGTATGTGGGGTCATCAACTTTATCACAAGTCATTTTTGGGTCCTTATCTTATGGGCCCACATTGTTTGGTCCTTTTCCTTTGGGCCCATTGTATGTTCCGGTCGGTATCTGCGTATAATTCATCTAAATTTTCTTCCAGTTATCAATTTTAAAATTTTCTTCATTTAAATTGTTACTCTACATGTTGTTTTTAGTTTTTATATGGACTTTTATCGACGAGACTAGAATGTGTACTTTAGTAAATTTCTTTTTTTTAGTTTTACAAGTTCTGATTAATTTCATTGGTATGTTTGGATTTCACTAGGTTCAGATTTTTGTGAATCATCTTTTGCTGACTTGTATAGGTATAATCCTATTGATTATACATAACTTGCAAAGTGTGTGCAAATTAAATGATCAAGTTAATACAGGAAAAAGTTACGTACAATTAATGCATTTTAAAGTAGAGTTTCAATCTTTTGTATAGGTATAAGAAAATCAGTTGAATCGAACGAAATTAGTACGTGAACAATGATAGAGAGAAGTGTTTACTATTGCATGTCACTGTATCAGTATCGATTACTGTGCCAACAAAATGTATTACATGAGTACGTGTATATGTACGACCATTCCTACGTGTTTAAACATATACCGTATAAATTCTAGAGGTATCTTCCTCGTAAGCATTTACTCAAGATTTATGATTTTTTACTTTATCGTTTATCCCTTACCGAATTTTAGTTTGGGAGGGTGAAGTGCAATCATGGTGTTTGATGCGTTTTAAAATGTAAATACGATTACTCGACAAACTACAAACAATGATCGTATTCAAATATTATTGTGGACATTCTTGCGTTTTTTTTTCTTTTCTTTTAGATGTCTGAATGTATTCGTGGGCATTCTTACGCACTACTAGCTACTTAAACTTATACGGCCTACTAGAATTTTCCAAAAACTTTTGCTGACACTATATATAATCTATAATTTAACTATATATATAAATATATAAATATGAGATTATATGTTTCGACAGTCATATTTACATTGCAACCTACCTATTTTTTATTCTGATAATCTCAAAACCAAGTTACCGACCTGATAATCTCATATATATATATATATATATATATATATATATATATATATATATATTTTTTTTATTTTTTTCAACAAACTCCATATATTAAATCACATTTGATCGGTAGAAACATCCAAAATCGGGTACTTTCTACTGATTCGTCGAGATCTACATGAGAAAATATAAGGTTACGTGCTCGTGCCGCTTTTACAAAGGCATCCGCACGGTCATTACAAGAACGATAAATATGGGCTAGCTGAAAGGAAATAAAGTGATTTTTAAGTTCTACGAAGTGATCTAGCTCAGACTGGAAAGCTGGCCAATCTATCGGATCGTCGGTCATCTTTAAAAGATCTGAGCAATCTGTCTCGAAATGGGCTCTAAAAACACGTTTCTGGACTAGACATTCCATAGCCCAGAGGAGTCCCTCGAACTCTGCATGTAAGGCTCCTTCGGCATCCCTGATTGCCGGTGTGTGTTTGGCCTAAAGTGTCGGTGAGGTACCATCTGAGGCCGCTAGTGGACCCTAGATCTGTCCAAGATGCGTCCACTTGGCAGATCGGAATACTTGGGTGCTCGGATCAAAAGTTATCTCCAATCTTGGTAGAAAATTCTTTCTCCCCGTCTTCTTCGTCCCTAACCAAATTCGCATTTCGCCAACTTTCTTCCTCTAGCTGGGCTATTTGGAGCGTGGTCGCGGCTGATACATTCTTCCCATTGAAGAGTTTGTCGTTTCTAGCCTTCCAAATGAACCAAATGATCCACGGGAAAGTATCCCTTTGTGGTTTGGGGAGACCCCTTTCTTTTGCCCTCCAAAATAGGAAATCCATATTTTGGTATAGGAAATCATCTTCCCCGATCAACTCTCCACCGTTCTCACCATTTCTCACCAACTCTCCACTGTTTATTTTTTATTTTTAAGTCTTCACACGTAGAAATGACGTGAAGACAACAGCACCACCACCGTTCCACCCTCTTCTCCGTTCATCCTCAATCCGTCTCTGACGAGTTATCACCGGTTCTACTCAAGCAACTAAACCGGCACCCCATCTCTCTCTGCCTTGCCGTAGAGTACTCTAGCCATGTGCTAAGCTTTCGGCGGTTCAAAGCATCTTTGATCTTCTGGGTGTGAAACGAAAAACTAATCTCTCCCCATCGTTTGGGTGTTGTTCTTAGATATGTTTTCTCTCTCTCTCTCTCGCTCCGTGATCTCCTTCTGCTCGAGTCCTGTTCTTGTCGCCTCCGCCGTGGTTTGAATCTTTTCCTCAGCCAGTCATCTCGGTCTCTCCGCCTTGCCGCATATGTGTCAAGAACTCATCGGAAACTCGTCGTCGAAGTAGTCAAAGCTCTTCTCTTCCGCTTCAAGTCTGCTCGATCTCGTCAACTCCTACTCTTGGTCGCTAGCGGTGACTGAAGAAGTGACTCGGTGAAGCTCCCAAGTCAACCTTTGCAGCCGGAATCTACAAATTTCTAGCATTTTGCTAAGCAATCCTTTTATTGATCGACCACTATCGCAAGTCAAACAAAAGCTCACACGTCTTCTTACTCGGATATCCAAAATCAATAAATTTCTATCTCAAAGTTCTAGCTTCTTCCCCGAGGAACGAGTTTCTTGAAACACTTATCTTTATTTACACTTATCTTCTAGCTTATGCTAAGATATCCAATGGATCTTATCACACACCTTGGTTTTTAAAGAAGAAGACGTATTCGAAGCTGAAGAAGATTAAGCACAAGCATACGAAGATCTGCTCAACTTCCGTTTATAGCCTCGTGCTAAGATGTTCTCGATCTATGCATCCCTTAAGCTTCGGAGATCCACAGACGATACCGCCTTCAACATCAAGTCCCATCAGACCCAAAAGCCTTGATTTCAACCGAAAAATGGAGAAGCTTCTTTAAGAAATTCCCCCTACCTTTGATTCTCAAGACTTCATTGGTTTATTCATCAAAGTCCCTCTAATCTACAGTGCCGATTTTAGTTCTTGAACTGGCCAGATCTGACGTAGAAGAAGAGAAAGAATCATATCCATCCTACCGTTTGATTGACATTGGCGTGAAGAACTATTTTCTTCTGAATCTTCTTTGGCGTGAATAGGAGAAAGCATCATAGCTTTCCCAAAATCAGGGCATGTTGGAAAAATTACAAAACCGAAAAGTCTCTGGGCTTGCTTCGAGTTTTTCGATCGGATTCCTTTCAGTTTTTCGATCGACGGTCAAGATCTGGTTTACTGTAAATCACAAAACCAAAAATCTCTTTTAGCTTAATGCTATGTTTGTTACTAGTAAAGTAATTACATCTGATGTAATGAAAACACTTGATTTGAGATAAATCAACAAAGTTCCCGATCAAGGAGAAGTGTTTTTGAGGAAAAAAGGAAAAAAAAAAATCCATGAACGTTCTTGCGTGGAATTGTCAAGGCGCGGGAGCCGACTTGACAAAAGACCATCTTAAAGAACTCCACCGCTGCTTTCTACCTAGTTTTTTGTTTTTACCAGAAACAAAAAACAATAGGCTTTTTCTGCAAGATTTGCAAGTCGAATTTGGTTATGATCAAGTCTTTACCGTTGAGCCGCGTTGCAAAAGCGGTGGGCTTGCCTTCTTCTATATGAATGATCCTTATGTTACTATTTCTTATTCCAATAATCGAATGATAGACGTGGAATATACTTTTGAAGGACATAAAATTTTTATGACCTTTGTATATGGTGATCCGGTAGTAGAATACCGAGAACGTGTGTGGGAACGCCTCACGAGGATGGGTATAATTCGGCAAAACGCTTGGCTCATGATGGGCGATTTCAAAGAGATTACCGAAAATCATGAAAAGCGAGGCAGACGATGTCGACCGGAGTCTTCATTCATACCTTTCCGAACTATGTTAGACAATTGTGGAATGGTTGATTTCCCACACACGGGGAATCCACTCTCGTGGGTTGGACGACGTAAAATTGGTAATGTAAAAACAAAGGTAAAATGTCGTCTAGACCGAGCTATCGATAATGAAGAATGGTATAACCTCTTTTCCCACACTATGGTGGAGTATCAAAAACTTAGGGATTTCCACCAGAGATTATCCTCATGTCGGTCACACATTTTGAGATAGAGGAAATCGACGGTCACTAACTCAGCTAAACTAATTAAGGAGCTTAAAGATCAATTAGACCAAGCTAATGATGATGATGACTCCACCCTAGAGGATGTGGAAGAAATCCAAAGAAAACTCATCCACGCCTTTCGATAAGAAGATGTATATTGGCACTCAAAGAGTAGAGTCAATTGGCACTGCCACGGGGATAGAAATACAAGGTTTTTCCATGCTATAACTAAACAAAGAAGAGCTCGAAACCGTATAATCTGCTTAAAGAACAAGCACGGCCAATGGGTGGAGAATGAAAAAGGAGTCGTAAAAGTTGCAACTAACTATTTTGAGACATTGTTTACCACTTTAGAGCCTCAAAACTTGGAAGTCTCACTCCGGTATATTGCCGAGAAAGTTTCAGAGACTGACAATGATCGACTCACGATTGACCCGATAGAAGCCGAAATTAAAGAAGCATTGTTCAACATAAATCCAGACAAGACCCCAGGACCCGACGGTATGACAAGCCGATTTTATCAGAGATTCTGGCATGTGGTGGGCCAAGACATAATAAAACTTGTGAAAGACTTCTTCAACACTGGATCCTTTGATCCAAGACTGAATCAAACAAACATTTGTCTCATTCCAAAAATAAACAGACCGCGGGCAATGATAGAATTTAGACCAATCAGCTTGTGCAATGTCAGCTACAAGATCATATCAAAGATTCTATGTAACCGATTAAAGAAGACCCTCCCGAACCTAATTTCGGAGACACAATCGGCCTTTATGGCTAGACGTCAAATAACGGATAATATTTTACTCGCTCAAGAGAACTTTCATGCTCTAAGGACCAACAAGAGCTGCAAAGAAACCTTTATGGCTATGAAGACTGACATGAGTAAAGCATACGACCAGGTAGAATGAAGCTTCCTAGAAGCCGTTATGCTAAAACTGGGATTTTCAGAAAAATGGGTCAGATGCCTTATGTTCTGCATATCATCAGTATCGTATCAAGTTTTGATAAATGGAGTGCCGAAAGGAAGAATTAAACCATCTCGGG
The DNA here is from genome assembly GCA_963576765.1 of Draba incana. NCBI lineage: Eukaryota > Viridiplantae > Streptophyta > Magnoliopsida > Brassicales > Brassicaceae > Draba > Draba incana. Next base: position 28,281,412 of record OY755217.1, on the reverse strand, counting down.
AATTAGACAAGGATATCCCCTATCTCCCTTTTTATTCATACTCTGCACGGAAGCTCTCATCTCCCTGCTCAAAGGAGCAGAGGAAGAATCTCGTATTACAGGACTACGAATTGCTCAAGCTAGCCCGAGAGTGTCTCACCTCCTCTTTGCTGACGATAGTCTCTTTTTTTGTAAAGCAGACGTCCTGCAATGTGCAGAGATCTTAAAAATTGTCAAAACCTATGGCGATGCTTCTGGCCAACAATTAAATCCCAACAAATCCTCGCTATTTTTTGGGAATCGAGTTGATCATCAGATCAAAAGGGAGATCAAGAGAGCCATTGGCATAACAAGCGAAGGATGTATGAGCATGTACTTAGGGCTACCAGAACAAATTTGTGGCTCTAAGAAAAAAGTTTTCGCCTATGTTCAAGATCGTCTAAACAACCGTATTAATACTTGGTCGGCAAAATTCCTTTCCAAATGGGGGAAAGAGGTTCTAGTTAAATCAGTGGCACAAACCCTTCCGACATACGTTATGTCGTGTTTTCTACTCCCGCGGGGTATCACAGATAAACTCAGGAGCGCTATATCCAACTTTTTGTGGAGTTCCCGCCAAAATAGTAGAGAACTACATTGGATCGCCTGGGATAAGATTTGTACTCCTCGGGATGCAGGCGGTCTAGGATTCAGAGATCTCCACGAGTTCAACCTAGCACTCCTAGCAAAACAATTGTGGAGGTTGATCCACTCTCCAATACTCTAGAGTATTACGTGGAAGATACTACCACCAATCATCCCCGATGATAGATCGTGAGGCCAGATCCCCCTCGTATGGCTGGACTAGCATCATGGCGGCCAAACCTCTACTTAGACTTGGCCTTCATAAGACTATACGCTCTGGGTGTACTACCAAGATTTGGAGTGAACCTTGGATTCCAGACATACCAGCTCGTTTACCGAGACGCCTGGATAGACATATCCGGCGAGATCCCCATCTCCTGGTTAAAGATCTCATGCTACACAACTTACCAGAATGGAATCACACAAGAATACGGGAATTATTCCATCCCGAGGATGTCGCCCTAATTCTAGGGTTGAAACCTAGTAGAACTTTTAATCTAGACGGTTTTGCGTGGAGTTATACAAAATCCAGAATGTACACGGTTAAATCAGGATACGAGTTACTACACAACACAAACCAAAGAAGTATACAACCCCAACAGATATCTAAGCCGAGCATTACGGGTTTGCTTAGCCAAGTGTGGAAAATTAAGACTCCTGGGAAACTTCGACACTTTATGTGGCAAGTCCTAACAGGGTGTATAGCCACTTGCCAACGGCTGACCTACCGACACCTGGGAAACGACAAGAGCTGTCCCAGATATGGTGCACCAGAAGAAACAATCAACCATATGATTTTTGAGTGCCCTCCGACTTTGCAGGTGTAGGCCTTATCGGACTTTCCGTCCCTTCCGGGTTATTTCCCGATAATCTCATATTTACATATTTACGTTTTCACCACCAAATTTACTTTGCACTTTTTAGCTCTAGCTTAAGCAGTGGTCTCGTTCTTCAGCAATTTGGGAATAACTCGTAAGAGAGATATGTGTCGTCGTGTGATCCCATGCATGTCAGATTTGTAACAGGTGTCGAATAATGTTAAGTTGAAGAAAAAGGAGAAATCTTTCTAAAACACACAAATGAAAAACATTTTAAATGATTCATTTGTTTATTCAAATCGTATACAATGATTTATACTATTTTCAAGAACATGATTGTTAAGTAAACTTAACGGAGTTTTTGTCATTTTAGAATGATCATAAGAAAGAACTATTTTGCAGCACATGGTTTATTATGATACCATAGATTAATGAATCGATTGCCGAGTTTATAAATTCTTGGAAGAGAGTACTGAAAAAATCGTTCGTCTCTATGTATCAAAATTAGCACAACGAAGATATTCGTTGGGTGTAAAGCATCAAAGAATTGCTCAATGGTTATTTAAAATTGCGATTCATGTTGTCGTAATAGATGATTTTTCTTTTTGTAAAAATTCTCCTCATTGAGTTTTTTACTTAGTCAATGACTAGTAAACTTTGCTTAAGTGAAATCAAATTCGTTGACAAGAAGACATATGAAATCTAAATCAGTATACCATGAACGATTCTAAAGATTTGACATTCTCAGTCATTTTGCATTTGATAAAATAAAAAGAAATGAAAAACTTGACCATTCCGTATTATATACAAGGCATGCTTGTCATACCCCCAAAAAAGTTGGTTATTCAAAAAAAAAAAAAAATGGTATCATTCCAATGAAATGGCCTAGCCTTGTCCTTGTTTGGGAAGTTAATAGGAGAGAACTTGCGATGAGAAGAGCTATTCATTGAAACTTTGACAAGGGCAAGACTAGGCCATTTCGTTTGAATGATACAAATTCTACTTTCAATACCAACTTTTTTGAATGTTCTCATCGCAAATTCTCTCCTATTTCTACTAGCACAGATGTAAACAATTTGCAAAAATTAAAGTTTATAATTTTTTCTCTCTAACTTCTCAATCTTGTAGAATGTAGATGAATATTTCTCTCTAAATTCTCAAAAATTAAATATTCCCAGAGGCTTAATGGGCCAGAGTCACGTGGTTAGCACGCCGAGACAGGCCCACTTTAAAAACGAATTATCTACTGTTTTAATGTTTTTTTCTTCATCGCATTATTAAAAAATTTATTTTCTGTCACGAATATTTCCGTAAATCTTTGTGGTCTCGCCCATATCCATCATTTTAAATTCATCACAATCTCAATGTGATAAGTTAATGAGTGATAATTCTAAAATAATACTTTGTTTTTGAAAGGTTTCTAGTAGTATATGGTTAGACAAAAAGGCCAGCTTGAAATGAATGGAGCTTATATTATTATGTTTCGAAAAACATTCATTTATATAATTACTTTAACCTTTCTGATCGACCTCTGCCTAAATCAGCTTATTGATAAAGACTTTTGCATATATCATATATTTATTCTATTTGATTTCTAATTAATTCAAATGTGTACATAAGAAGAGCCGTATACTTCAATATCTATATATTTAGCATAAATGTGTATATATGTGAATGTGTATAACAAATGTAGGTACGTATTTGGTTGGTATATATTACAAAGAATTGGCTACGAACTCTACACATCAATTTCTCAACTCCAAAGAAGCAATGGACGTTGGGATAGTAAGTAAGGTCGCCAAATTGGAAATGCCAAAAATGATTGTACCTGCATCTTTGATTGTGACTTTACTACAACACCAAACCTCACACACCAAGAAGTGAAACCGATATTATAAACACATTTAAATTCCACTTTTAAAATTTTATTTTCTCTTCGCAAAAACATATAATCTAGTAATTTGTTAGTTTGTGATACTATGTTATTGTGTCATTATCCAAATTTAAACATGAATAAATATTGATGTAAAACCAAATTTTTTTATGTTTTCTCAATTCGATAATATTCGTTTCCAATGATGCCTCATGTTTTTTTTGTTTTAGTTTGTGAACTTTTTGTCGAACATGAAATTTTTAATTGTTTGGTAATCGGAATTAATTGATGATTTTCCTAGGAAATGAAATTTGGGTTCAACTTAGAATTTGATTTTCTGTTCGACCCATTGTGTGAAAGAGAAACAAAATATTCGACGGCTAGAACGGGACCCATCCGTTTATCGTTCTCTATTTTTGCCCTTACTGCTTAGTATGAGAAATGAACACATGTAAAAGACACTAATTATTAGGATATCTTGTCAATCACGGTCAATCCCGAAATATTAGGGATGTGATACCAATCACATTAAAGAGTTGATTTCCTCTTAATAGTATAGATTGATTTTGTAGGAAACTATGTGCGATATATATGTATGTACTTCTCTGTTGGTTAATACAAGAACAATTCATCGATTCTCTCTGTCTCTGAACTTCTACATGGTATCAGAGCCTGAATCAAAAATCTAATCTCTTTCTTTTCATTTACTCTCGATCATGAACCCCAACGGCACTGACAACACGAACCAGAACACGAACCCAAACCCGAACCCGAATCCGAACCCGAACTCGAACCCGAAACCGAACTCGAACCCGACACCTCCAACGATGGAAGTTCGAAGGACGATTTCTCCTTACGATTTGACCGCGGCCGACAATCCTCGAGCTTCCACGAGCAACGGCCGAGGGCATAGAATATCTTATGCCAATGTCGTACATGTTAGTGCTCCAACTCCTACCGAGCATGCTAACTATGTGCTCACTGACAAAGATCGCGACGGAGTGGCTGGCTTAACCGATGACCAGTGGTGTGGGATTATGACATTGCTCAATGCAGGACGTGCTAATACCACTACCACTGAACGTCTCTCGTGTAAGTCCTCATCTCCTACATGTATTTTAGATACAGGAGCATCTCATCACTTAACAGGACGTTTAGAGATTCTCACTGATCTAAAAAACATGGCACCAGTTATGATAATATTGGCTGATGGTAGAGAACGATTTTTGGTATTAGAAGGAAAGGTTGTGCTTGGTTCTGGTCTAATTTTACGATCGGTTTTCTATGGTGAGGGGTTTACTTCGGATTTGATTTCTGTGGGTCAGTTGATGGATGAGAATCATTGTGTTGTTCAAATGGCTGATCGCTTCCTTGTTGTGCAAGACCGCACTTCGAGGATGGTGATTAGAGCGGGTAAGCGTGAATCTGGGACCTTCCACTTTCGCAGCACGGAGATAGTTGGTTCGGTAAACTTACGAGTTATGGCACAACCGAATGGGACATGCCTCTGCGAAAGCTATTGGTCAACTTCATGATGTTTCTGTTGAAGTTTCTTCTGAGAATTTGAAAAAAGCGTATGATGTATGTCTCCGCGTTAAGCAAACACGAGCTCCGTTTCCGAGCAGTATGAATAAAATAATTGAGTCTTTTGAATTGGTTCATTTAGACTTGTGGGGACCGTATCGAACTTCAACCCATTCGGGAGCTCGATATTTTTTGACTATAGTAGATGACTTCTAAAGGCAGTTTGGTTATTTCTTCTAAATGATAAAACACAAACTGCAACTGAGATCAAAAATTTCTTGGCATTAGTCTCACGACAATTCAACAAACAAGTTAAGCGAATCCGAAGTGATAATGGCACCGAATTTATGTGTCTCACATCTTATTTTCGGGAACATGGAATTGAACACGAAACCTCCTGTGTCGGCACTCCACAACAAAATGGACGCGCCGAACGCAAACACCGACACATACTCAACATTGCTCGAGCACTGCGTTTTCAATCCAGTGTACCAATGAAATTCTGGGGAGAGTGCGTCTTGACCGCCGCATATCTAATCAATCGCACTCCGACTTCTATCCTCCAAGGAGTAACACCTTATGAAAAGTTGTACAACTCCCCGCCATCTTACGATCATATGCGAGTCTTTGGTAGCTTGTGTTACGCTCACAATCAAAATCACAAAGGCGATAAATTCGACTCACGAAGTAGAAAATGCGTGTTTTTGGGCTATCCCCATGGCAAAAAAGGATGGCGTTTGTTCGATCTTGAAAAGAAAGAATTCAGCGTGTCTCGCGATGTCGTCTTCTGCGAAAATGATTTTCCTTACGCCACTTCGACATCACAAGTTGGAGAAGACGGAGGAACTAGTTCTGAAACTGATATTTGGGCTCCAAATTTCTGTGAATTGGACTTGGATCCACCAATTTTGCAAAGCCCATTACCAAACATTCAAGTTCAGCCCTCTACTTCCTCCTCCACGACAACAACAACATCGTCTTCTCCTTCTCCAATTCTAGAGTCGCCGACAACATCTTCTTCTCCTTCTCCAATTGATACAAACTCGCCACTGATTTCACCGACGACTGAAACTACCGTTGATGAAGCACCACCGAGTCGAAGTTCTCGGTCGTGGTCATCAGAAAAAGACTGCGCCCGTCACTCTAAAAATTATGTGACAAATTCAGCCACTGTCACGAGCGAACCGGTAACCTTGGATTCTTCTTCGCTCTATCCGATTTCCGAGTACGAGAGCTGTGCTCGGTTTTCTCCTCAACATCAGGCGTATATCGCGACAGTGGCATCTGCAATCGAACCAAAAACCTATCGTGAAGCGGTTCGTGATTCTCGTTGGCGAGGAGCCGTGGGAACTGAAATTGTTGCTTTGGAAGATAATGGTACATGGACATTGGAAGATTTACCACCAGGGAAAGTAGCGATTGGCTCGCAATGGGTATTTAAAATTAAGCATCACTCAGATGGTTCTGTTGAACGGTACAAAGCTCGATTAGTTATTCTTGGGAACAAACAAGTCGAAGGAGTTGATTACGGTGAAACGTTCGCTCCCGTTGCAAAGATGGGTACTGTTCGACTATTTTTACAAGTTTCTGCAAGTAAGGGTTGGGATGTTCATCAAATGGATGTTCACAATGCTTTTTTGCAAGGTGATCTCGACGAAGAAATTTACATGAAACCACCGCAAGGATTTAAAGCTCCGGCAAATAAAGTTTGTCGTCTCCGAAAGTCTCTCTATGGTTTAAAACAAGCGTCGCGATGTTGGTTTGAGAAATTCACTAAAGCATTAAAGGCTTACGGTTTCAAGCAGTCGTTGTCTGATTATTCGTTGTTCACTTATAAGAAAGACGCAACGGTGTTGAATGTTCTCATATACGTCGATGATCTGATCATATCCGGAAGCACAAAGGAGGTAATAGCTAGTTTCAAACAATATTTATCCTCATGTTTTCATATGAAGGATCTTGGTCCTTTGAAATATTTTTTGGGAATTGAAGTGGCTAGGAATTCAGAGGGTATATATTTGTGTCAGCGCAAGTACACGCTTGATATAATCACTGAAGTTGGAATGTTAGGATAAACCTGCAAGGTTCCCCCTTGAACAGAACAACAAACTTGCACTTTCCAATTCTCCGCTTTTGGAAATGCCTGAAGCGTATCGACGATTGATAGGACGACTCATATATCTTGCTGTGACAAGACCCGATTTAGCTTACGCGGTTCATTTTCTTGCTCAGTTTATGCAAACGCCGCGTCAAGATCATTGGGACGCAGATCTTCGTCTCGCCAGATATTTGAAAGGTACTGTTGGCCAATAAGGTATTCTACTTCGAAGTGACTCTGAATTACGATTAAAAGGTTGGTGTGATTCCGATTGGTCAAGCTGTCCTCTCACTCGACGATCAGTCACCGGGTACTTTGTTCAACTTGGTGATTCTCCAATATCTTGGAAAACAATCAAACAGGAAACTGTGAGTCTTTCATCGCCCGAAGCAGAGTATAGAGCAATGTGGGATCTCGTCCAAGAACTCACATGGGTCAAACGTGTCTTTATCACCCTTGGAGGCTCACATGATCAGCCCATGCTTGTTCACTGTGACAGTAAATCAGCGATACACATAGCCACAAACCCGGTTTTCCACGAATGAACGAAACATGTTGAAAACGACTGTCATTTCGTCCACGACAAAGTCACGCGCGGTGAAATATCTCTCTCACATGTCGTCTCTAAAGCTCAACTGGCGGATATACTCACCAAACCACTCAGGGCAAACACGTTCAACAATTTCCGGTCCAAGTTGGGCATTCGGAACCTACATGCTCCACCTTGAGGGGGGATATTAGGATATCTTGTCAATCACGGTCAATCCCGAGATGTTAGGGATGTGATACCAATCACATTAAAGAGTTGATTTCTTCTTAATAGTATAGATTGATCTTTTAGGAAACTATGTGCGATATATATGTATGTACTTCTCTGTTGGTTAATACAAGAACAATTCATCGATTCTCTCTGTCTCTGAACTTCTACACTAATGATTTGATTATGATCAATGTAAATGTCGAACAAATTTTAGTGCTAGTTTCCTTCTCGAATGATGGAAAAACTGTTGAATCATTAAGTTACTCTAAACTGTTTAAAAAATGCTTTAAGCTTTTATAATTAAAACTTAAAAGGGAGAGTCATTATTCGATATGCAAAAATCTAACGGCATCCATCCAATGGTTGAGATAATTACAATTTTAAATGGTTGTAACTATGCAGCTAAAAAAGCAGTTGAATTCATTAAGGTTAAATTATTTATCGATTTAACAAGTCAACAAAATTATTTTACGTTTTTTTATTCACACCGAAATCGGACTCCGTGAAAAAGTCAGAAGCTGATATATAACCCCATTTATGGCATTAACTACTAATAATAATAATAATAATAATAATAATATACGTAGCATTATTGTTTTTATACATTTCTTCCAGCTTTATGTTTTATCGGGAAAAATAAGAAAAAGGAGGTCAGAGACAGCAGAGAGGCCGGTCCTGCGGAAGAATAAATCAAATCTACCAATTAGATTAAATATGTGCCGTTATTTGCTCTCCCAATATATCATTTTTATAGACAAATTACACTATACAATACACTAATCACTATTTTAAAATACAACAAATCATGAATTAGATTAAATAACTATAATCAAGGCCCAAAAGGCCCAACTATTATGATCCAGCCAAAAAAAAAAGAGAGTACCGTTTTCAAAAAACCCGTACCGTACAATAATAACCAAAATCTCTCTCCCTCTCTCTCTCTCTCTTATTTAACAGACGCACTCCATAGCTTACGTTGCTTTCGTCCTACTCCAAATAGCTATGGAGTAAAGCTTTTTTCTCTCACAGAGAAAGAGAAAAGAGAGTTTCTTTAACTAAGAACAAATACCTTCTTCTGGAAATTCTCTGTAAAAGAGAGAGAGAGAGAGAAGATTTCTGATTCTTTGACCGCCATTGATGCTCCTTCTTCTTCTGGAAAAAATGTCAAAATTTTCTTCTATTCAAATCTCTTTTTAGAGATTTCATTTCAGATTGTGTGATTCGATTAACGTTGAAATCGAATGTGTTGCTTCTAATTTGGATTTGGGTTTTCGTTTTTCGTTACTGGAGTGAGTTTTTTTTTTTTTTTTTAATAAATCCGTTTATGGATCTGACTGGTGGATTCGGAGCTAGATCCGGCGGTATTGGACCGTGCCGGGAAGCGCTTGAATCGCTTCATATCTCCGACGAATTTCGGCAACTAGTTACTCCGGAAAACGCCGGTTCGTTCACGGCGTTGCTTGAGCTTCCGGCGACTCAAGCGGTGGAGCTTCTTCATTTCACCGATTCATCGTCTTCTCAAATCGCCGTCGCCGGAATCGCTCCACCGCCGCCGCTTCACTCTTTCGGCGGGACATTACCTTTTCCGTCGACTCTCATGGAGCGAGCGGCTCGTTTCTCGGTGATTGCGACTGAGAATCAAAATGGAAATGTCTCCGGCGAAACTCCGACGAGCTCTGTACCGTCGAACTCAAGCGCGAATCTGGATAGAGTCAAAACCGAGCCTGGTGAGACCGATTCAGCTATGGAGAATCATCATAGTCCGTGCCCTAGTCAGAACAATCGATCTGGGAAGAGGAAAGATTTCGAGAAGGTGAAACAAATTGATTTTTAGGGTTTTTACATTTCGATTAGATTTACTAATCAAAGCAAAAACCCTAAATTTGTAGGTTAAAAGCTCGACGAAGAAGAACAAAAGCTCAGAAGAAAACGAGAAGTTACCTTATGTTCATGTTAGAGCTCGTCGTGGTCAAGCAACTGATAGCCATAGCTTAGCAGAAAGAGTAAGTTTTTGAGATTTTACAAATTTTTCTGTTCTTTTGGGGTCTTAATCACTTTGATTAGTGGCTAATTCGTTGCTAATTATGGGATTATAGGCAAGAAGAGAGAAGATAAACGCACGAATGAAGCTACTACAAGAACTGGTCCCAGGATGTGATAAGGTTTGTCTTTTGAGATATTGACATGTGTAGTAGTAGTAATCAATCATTAGGGATTCATTTTGTGCTTAACGACATATATATTTCTTTAATTGATTCATTGCAAAAAAAGTAAGCTTGTTTTGTTAAGAGTCTTAATCCTTAAACAAAAAAAGGTGGATTTGTTTTGGTTAATTGTTTTTTTAATGAAGAAAAGTAGTTTCTGGTGTGTAATGCTTTAAAGGTCTTAGGACATGTTTATAGGTAGTAAATTAGAGTAAATATAGTGAGTTGTTAAAATATAAAATTATTAAAATTTGAGTAAAAGGAAGAAAGAGAGTGTTTTTGTGTGATGTATTAAAATAAAAATTAATAAAATTTGAGTAAAGAGAGGAGATAGTGGATGTGAGTAAATATAAAAAGAAGAGAGAGTTGTTAATTTTAGAACTTTTAGAGAGTAAATATAAAAGGAAGAGAGAGTGTTTAAATATAAAAGTTGAGTAAAAGGATGAAAAAAAAAGTATAAAGTTGAGTAAAAAAAAGAGAAAGTGTGTCTTTTAATAATTTTATATTTTATATTTACCCCTATTTATCTTGTATAAACATGCCCTTAGCTTTATGAGTTTTTCCGTGTGGGTACACTTATAGCTTTAAGGTTAACTTAGTCAGACGGAAGTGATTGGACCTAGCTTTTATCTCGAATTCTGTTTTCCTCTTCTCATAATGTGTTTTCATTGTTGAGCTTGAAGGATTAGTCTTATAAATGACGATAATGACCTTTAGGAAGTGGGGATGCTAGCTGTAATGTGCCATTAAGGTTTTGGGTTTAGGGGACAGATTTTGGTGGAAAGATCAAGATCAAAGTGTGGTTTTTTTTTGGGGTCCATGTTTTGATAATGATGAGTGTGAAAAAAAGATGCACACTTTTCTAAGGAAGGTGAGGAAGAAGAGGCTAGTATCGTCTCTAATAAGTTTGGTATCGATCAAGGAAGGAAAAAGATAATGACACTCTTGTAGAAGGACGATTAAAAAGCAAAGTATCCTTTCACAAAAATTGATACTGGTTTTGAGTCCCACATATACCTAATTAGTTGGAAACATAATGTGACACTCCTAGACAACTAATTTAATCACATCCTTGATGTTAGAAGTTAGCAAGCAATTATTGGTGAGATGATATCAAAATTGGTTTCATATTTGTGAGCTGTGAGGATTTGATTGATTGTTCCATGAACCACTAGTGTAGACTGATTGTAGATGCCATTTATGTTTAGCTTTTGATTAAAGGTTCATTCTCAGTGTAAAATGGAATCTTGGTGTATTCTCTTTCGAAATATCGAATAATTATGTTGCTAAGGAACTCTTGTTACCTAATGTGAATCCTAAGCTGATTTGAAAGTCTTTGATCTCTGCAGATTCAAGGAACCGCGTTGGTGCTGGATGAGATTATTAACCATGTCCAGTCTTTACAACGTCAAGTGGAGGTAAGACTTTCCGTGGTCCAATCTTTTGTTACCTATATTGTACAATAGCCTTACAAGACACATCCAAAAGGTCAACTCAAAACAGAGGAGAAAAATGAATAGAATTGTGTGCCACAATTTATGAAAATGTGACTTTGTTGTTTCGACAGATGCTATCGATGAGACTTGCTGCGGTAAATCCAAGAATCGACTTCAATCTCGATAACATTTTGGCTTCCGAAGTAAGTACCTTAATCTCAAAGTCCTTGTAATACTATTCACATGAAAAAAACCCATTCCATGTGTTTCTCATTTAAGTTAACTATAGGATACTATACGTTCTTTGAGTAGCTATTAGTTTTGTATCTCAAAAAGAGGATTTTTTGGGTATTTATTGATACAAACATGAATTTAGACCATTTTAGAGTAAGGCATAGGAAGATGAACGTCTAGTCTTATGAAGGAAACTCAGGGAAAATAAATACACAACACACACCGTGCAGATCACAGTACACAAAGAGCATAGTGGGTCAAAAACTCGGACCACCTTTGTTCTGTAAAATCTTTCTGTGTCTTCTGTGACTTATGTCGGATATGTAATCGATGAGTTTTGATGAACTATTTTTTCAAAAAAAGTTTGATTTATCCCTCAATAATTTATGTGGGTCTCTTTCAACATCTTCTTGTTTCAAAGTTTTTTTCATTTCACCTATCTTAAACTCATAATCACCTTGTGGATACTACGAAACTTTTAATTTTTGGAACAAAGTAAATAAATGCACTCTCTTTCTTCCTTACAGCTTTTGTACATACCATTAAATAGGCCAGGGTCCATTCTCATTAAACCTTGTTCTTTATAGGATAATAATAACACATCCAACAACATTTTGACTTTCTTTGACTAGATCAAGATCTCTATGAATGATGAATGATCCCTGATGTTATATCATTTCCGGTTTTGGTTCGGTTTTGCAGAACGGTTCTCTGATGGATGGGAGCTTCAACGGTACACCAATGCAGCTCGCTTGGCCACATCAAGGGATCGAGACAGAACAGTCTTACCATCACCGGCAACTACAACCACCACCACAACCTTCGCAACAATGGCCTTTCAACGGCTTGAACCAACCGGTATGGGGAAGAGAAGAGGATCAAGCTCATGGCAATGACCACAACAGTTTGATGGGAGTTTCTGAAAATTTAATAAGTGGTTCTGCAAATTTGCACCCAAATCAGGTAAAAACAGAGCTTTAAGTTGTTGGGAAACCATTAGATCATGAATGTGTATATATATCTTATAAGCTTGTCTCTCTCTCTATATATATAATTTATAAATATATAAGAATTAGATATCTGTTAAGAAAGGTATCAGCCATTTGATTCAGAGAGACAAAAACTGGTATTGATTATTTCTTATTATTTACCAGATTTTCATAATGTAGAATTTAGAGGAATATGTTTTTGCTAGTACTGCTTAAGATGAGTATAATTTATGATCCTTTCCTTTACCTTACTAATAATATATGGAAATAAAAATTACTTCACATTCATTATAAGGAGTATATTTTTTTTAACAAGATGGTTTAGGAAACAATAATAGTATCTAATTGACATATCCGATGTGAACAAATTAGAAATTGCAATATATAAATTATGCAAAGCAAGTTATTCGGAAAAAATACAAACCCTAATAAGAACAATCTAAAGCGATGAAAAAGAAAGAGAAAGAGAGACTCAAAAGAGATTATGGTACGGAACAACAACTACCACTTGTTCTTGTAGAAGATATCTTAGAGAGACTTGGCGTAAAATCTCTTATCAGATTTACATCTGTTTCGAAGGAATGGAACCCGGCGATCAAATCAACATCGTTTGCATCGAGACATCTAATCCGAGCACAGTCGCGAAATCCCGATATCCTTATTGGCGGTAAAGGGCCTGACGGCTGTCTCTTTAAAGCAAAAACATATTCTTATCTAAATACACTTGAATTAGAATCTTCAAAATTTAAAGAGATCTATATTATCCCCAAGCCCGACAGACCTTGTTCAATCACCAGAAACTGTGATGGCCTTGTTTGCGTCTACGATAACGTACATTCCGTTTATCTCATCAATCCCGCCACTAGATGGTCTAGATCACTTCCTCGTGCTAAGATTCAGCGAGTTAATCGGGCTAGATTAAATCTGGCTAGTAAGTTTCCCTTTTCTATGCTTAATTCATTTGCTAGCATGCATATACAATATAATACTCTTTCTATTAATTCATTAATTAATTGATTTTGTTATTGTTTGTACTCTCTCCTAGGTGACTGCAAATTCGGATTCAATCAATTAGGATTGGGCCAGGCAAATACAAGATGGTATGGTTATATAACTCTTTAGAACTAGGCCTATATGGTGATGGTCACACCAGTTGCACTAATACTTGGAGACATGTGATTGGCTCTACGCATTGCATTCATCCGTTGTCTCCTGTATATTTAGATGGATCGCTTCATTGGTTGACTCGCCAGGTTAACGGAGAAACAAAAATATTACATTTCGATCTTCACAATGAGGTTTTTCCAAGTACTGTCAGAAACTCCAATCCTCCATGAATCTCCGGATAACATTGTCATATGCAGTCTCAGTAGTCATCTTTGCGTATCGGTAAAGAAAAGCAACATTCAAGAAATATGGTTATTGAATTCATACAAAGTATGGGAGAAGACTTATTGTATAGATTTATACGGAAAAATGTCATTAGTACCGGTCACACTTTTCAACGAAAGAAAAATAGAATTGCTATTGCTTTACAGCTCTACTCAGTATCCTTGTTTAGTGGTACCCTATGGCATACTAGGTTCCGATTATATATTTCCAGGATATTTTGATTTGGAACAAGCTATTTCTTATGTTCCAAGCTTGATCTCTATTTAGTTGAAGATTTTTGTTTTGGTTTTCATTTTTATTCTTTTTGTAAGGATTTTTTCTATTTCTAACTTCTATTGTAATCGAATGAATATTATTATTTGAAATTTCTAGTTAAAGATAGCGATAGTCACTATCTACCTGGCCTTTGTCTTCTTTTCTTTTTTTATTTGTTGTAACTCTGTATCATCTATTATGAATAATCATATTCCACAAAGAACATTATTCTTACACTGCAGACTCTACACGACATGATTGCTTAAGAGAGTTTGAAAGATGGATCCGGTTTGATTGCTTTTGTAGAAATTTCATATCACATACTTCGTTTGATGAGAAATGTGACACTAAAACACAAACAGCATTTTGACTTTCTTTGACTTGATCAAGATCTCTATGAATGATCTATGAGCTTATATCCTTTCCGGTTTTGGTTTGGTTTTGCAGAACGGTTCTCTAATGGATGGGAGCTTCAACAGTACACCAATGCAGCTCGCTTGGCCACATCAAGTGATCGAGACAGAACAGTCTTACCATCACCGGCAACTACAACCACCACCACAACCACCGCAACAATGGCCTTTCGACGGCTTGAACCAACCGGTTTGGGGAAGAGAAGAGGATCAAGCTCATGGCAATGACCACAACAGTTTGATGGGAGTTTCTGAAAATTTAATGGGTGGTTCTGCAAATTTGCACCCAAATCAGGTCAAAACAGAGCTTTAAGTTGTTTTTTTTTTGCTAAAAGCTTTAAGTTGTTGGGAAAACAATAGATCATGAATGTGTATATACATCGTATAAGCTTGTCTCTCTCTCTCTCTATATATATAATTATAAATATATAAGAATTAGATATCTGTTAAGAAAGGTATCACATTTGATTCAGAGAGACAAAACTGGTATTGGTTATTTATTATTTTTACCAGATTTCCACCAAGTAGCATTTAGTAGAATATGTTTTAGCTACTGCTCAGTATGAGTTGATCATTTTTATCTCATTAAATAACTTCCTAGTGATATTTAGAAATAAAAATTACTTCCCACACGTATATTCAATTATCTAAAAGATTTTTTTTTTTTTTTTGTCATAAACACACTTCCACAATAAGTTAAGTAAAAACATGAGTTGTATCTACAAACCAAACTGGAGTAAAAGTGCCAATAAAAGAAAAACAGCTTTTCGTTCTCTTGCGTTTTGCGCAAGTAAGCTCGGACGTTCTTGACCAAACCGAAAGAAGCTTAACCAAAACCAAACTCTAATCTAATTGATTTAGCAAAAGGAACCTAAACCAATAGTAAATACAAAGCCTTCGGCGACGAGGATCTAGCAATTAAATAGCATCCAAATATATGAACAAGTCTTCAAACATCACATGTCTTGCAACAAAATCTAATGTTTTTGTTTTTCTAATAACCTTGGATAGTTGGATGATCCAGTCCCATCACCGGCAGGACAATATGTTTACTTTTGTCCATATATTTGTTTTTAACGTTGATATATAGATAGCTAATTATGATAATGTGTGAAGACTATAAATTTCTACTAATGTCTATCTTTAATTTATTTCCCCCAAACATAAGAAATCATATGTTATTGCAAGAGGATGTCAATGGACAGCCTCGAACAAGACGAGTATGCATCTAATTGTTTTTTGATTAAAAATATCTGGGAGATTTGTCTCCTGGTCATTCACAAAAAAAACATAACTTGTACGTTTGTGTAGTTTAAAAATGAAGAATATAGTTTAAGTGGATTGAGTTATACTAAGATAATTTTTTGAAGGTCATGAAAGGTGAACCAAATGATTTCTAATTTGGTTGTGTTTCGAGGGATTCCAGCTCCGTTAGGTCTGGTTTATGTCAAACGCCTGATAAAACGGCGCATCACACACACACATATATATATAAATCATAACTAACTCACAAATACAATTGTTTAAGTCATTTTAAAAAGTTTTTGTTCAATTTTCTTTTCCATTGTCTTTCTCAAGTTCTTGTTAATCAAAGAACCTTTCAAGAATGTTGTTCATCTGCGGAAGTTATAGAAATTATTTGGTTTATGAATCTTGAGTGTTTGTTGATGCTGTCGATTCCAAAACTATCGTGGATGCTTTTCCAAGTCCCTACAATGTCTTCGAATGCTGAAATGATAATTTTCCTAAGTAAAGAGAAACATAGATTGACATTCTTTCATAGAATTGTAATAGTGTTTATTTTGTACCAAGTTTGAAACAGAAATCAAATAACGATAAATGAGTATTTTGATTTACGTAAATACTTATGTTTACATAAATGAGCTAACATTGCATTTTACAAAGATAAATACTTATTGGTTTGGTGTATGCACAAAATTTCAAGCGATGCTACATGTTCACACCAAGATTGTTCACGACCACGTTGAGGATGAAGCCAAGGAAAAATCAACGAGTAAGAAGGATGTAGAAGGTGAAAGATTGTAACGTGAGAGAAACAAACCTAAACGCTTCGCTGAAGAGGATTATGCAAAGTTTCAATGTGAGCGCTGCGGGATCAAGTGCGGCAGCAAAAGCGGCCTTTCACTTCACCGCAACGCGTGTCTTGGTAGCGACATCGACAACAAAAGATCAACATGAGACATGGACGCTATCTTCTTCTTTCCAAATAGGCGCATAAGCTAGAGAGAGAGAGAGGAAGAAAGAGAGGAAGAAGGACCTGGCCTGTCAAAATAAAAGCTAAAAGCTTTGATTTTTAAGCTTGTTTTTTCGTTTTTGATATAGGAAAGCTTCAACCTTTCGATTAGTTGATGGGTTTCTTTTGGATTACTGATAAACTAAATGGGTTTATGTCGGGATCAAGTGCGACAGCAAAAGCGGCGTTTCACTTCACCGCAACGCGTGTTTTGGCAGCGACATCGACGACAAAAGATCAACAGGAGACATGGACCCATCTTCTTCTTTCCAAACAGGCGCATAAGCTAGAGAGGGAGAGGAAGAAAGAGGGGGAGAAGGACCTGGCTTGTCAAAATAACGGTACTCAACAAAATTCAGAGGAATGCTCATTATGGAGTTCCTCAAGCCTTCGATGTAGAACCGACTAAAGCACCCGAGGTAAAGAAGAGTTTAAAGTCTTGTTTCATGCTTTGATTTTGTTTTCTGAGTTTGTTCTGATTAGTCTTCTGTTTTCTAGGCGCCTGATGGTAGAGATGAAGATTCCTTTGTCAACACATGGCGATGATCTGGTCAAACAATTGAGGTATCAAACTCACAGCTTCTACTACCTTGAAGTTTACTTTATTTGTAAAACGTTTTTCTCTTCTCAGGTACGTTTCAGAGTCTTCTGTTAAGACAAAGTCGCATACGGCAGTAGAAGCATTGAAAAAGTCGAGCAAGATAACGCGCCTCAACGGACTTCAGAGACTAGCTTATTATAGAGTTGTTCAGGCCTTCGTTGTAGAAGGGCCTAAATCATCCAACGTAAAACTTTTGTCTTTGCATTGATTTTGTTCTCCGAATTTGGTTTTGATAGTTGTTTTTTGTGTTCTTTAGGTAAGGCATGGGCTCATGGGCGACCTGGCGGTACAATTGGAGATTTCTTTGACAACACAACAAAATTGTAGAGAAAGTCAGAGCTGAGTTTAAATGAATGAGCTCTGTTAAGGACAAAAAAGAAGTTCTCAACATTGTAGGTTCTATATTAACATCATCTCTTACCAAATCCCAAAGCTAACACAACTCGATTTGGCTTTTTAACTTCTTTTGTCTCTTTTTGTTTATTTTTCCGGTTGCTTAGCTTGAAGAGCTTCAAGAGAAAAATGCGAAACCTAGTTCTAGTTCTCAACCTCCACAATCTCCATCCGGCTATGTGTGCAATTTGTGTGCATTCACGACGACATCTCAGGCGAACCTAGATGTTCACACATCAATTTTTCACGGTGAAAGCTCGAATAAAGGATCAAGGGAAAACGTCTTCATCTTTCCCAGGAGGCACAAAACCTAGAGAGCATAAGAAGAGGCAGAGTTATTTTACAATTTAAAGTCAGGATTTGGTATTTGACTTAAGTTTAAAATTAAACCTGTGAACCATATAGATAATTTGTCCATATTGTTGCATTCCTATCATCATAAATCCTATTAACACACTTGAGCTTAAAATGCCGGCCCTGCAACATCAAATTCCAAGCAAAAGAGTTTAAGAAACTTTATCGGAAAATGGCTTTTAACTTTGTTTTTAGAAGAGAAATGAAAGTTTGGATTGAGACCTCAAGAAGTAAACTGTTGAAGTCTAGGCCTTTTTTCCTTCGCCACTGCACTTAGACTAATGAGATTTCGAGGGACATTTTTTATCACTTGGAACTTCGAGATGTGCTGGTCGAAATGGCCACTCTCCAACCGTCAAAAGAGTTGATGGAATACTACAGTCTGTTCCAAAGCATCCTTTATCACACTGAAAAGTATAAGAACATATAAAACACACACACACAGAGACTTAGGGGATTTTAGATCAAGAATTTTTATTTTACCTGACAGAAATCTCCTCTGTATTTGCCATGTCTAGAGCACTGATTAACCAATTGCATTGTACATGCACTTTGAAGAACCGTCCCCAAAGACAATCATATTTACAGTCACATTCCTCTTTGATTTGAACTTTTAAAGCATATGCATCTTCCGGATCCACATTGCACCATCCTTGTTTACTACTGTTTGTTGTTAAAATATCAAAGTCTGGTTTAGACCAATCTGTCATTTTAGGTTCAAGCTTAAGAGAGTTGTTAAGCTTGATTTGAGAAATAATAAGACTCAAACTTACTTGATTTGAAAAGCACATTAGACAAACATGATTCTTCTTTGGAGTCGTTGGAGCATTTGGAGAGATTATCATCATCAAACTCAGGTGTTGGCTTCGAATCAACCGAACTCCAAATTACATTTGTGTGACCCTTTATAGCAATCCGCAAATAGGATTCAAATCAAACCCCCAGAAAAAAAAACGGCTAATTATCGAATCGACATAAGCGAAAAATTCGAAAATTCATCTAAGAAAAAAATCTTATGTTTGTGTTACACTTCCTTTACATGAACAAGACTAAACGTTTCCGTCAAAGAATATTAAGTCTACGGTGCATACATACTTTGTGTCAACAAGACAACAACGTGTTAATTAGTTTATCAAAGCAAACTATAATCCCAATAAAATGTATGCTTGGATAAGATTAGACCTCAAAAATTCGCAATGGGCTTTTCGTTACTGATACGAAGCATCATATTATTGACCCTATTATTCCCTCTCATCCAATCACGTTCGTACACGTCATCACCGAACATCAAACTCCCCGGCGATTCTCTAACCCTCTCCGTCACCGATTTCGGCGCTACCGGCGATGGTATCAACTACGACACTTCCGCGATACAGTCCACCATTGACGCTTGCAATCGTCACTACACATCGTCTTCCTCGATCTGCCGCGTCACCTTCCCTCCCGGCAACTATTTGACCGCCAAGCTCCATCTCCGATCTGGCGTCGTTCTCGATGTGACGGAAAACGCCGTGATCTTAGGAGGACCGAGGATCGAGGATTACCCGGCGGAGAGTTCGTCGGAATGGTACGTGGTGGTGGCGAATAACGCGACGGACGTCGGAATCACTGGCGGAGGAGTAATCGACGGTCAGGGATCGAAATTCGTGGTGAGATTTGATGAGAAGAAGAACGTGATGGTGAGCTGGAATCAAACTGGTGCTTGCTTGGGTGATGAATGTAGACCTAGGCTTGTTGGATTCGTTGATTCCAGAAACGTTGAGATCTGGAACGTCACTCTTCGAGAGCCTGCGTATTGGTGGTTAGTTCTAAACTCTCATATGATCTTTACTTATTGATTGTTTAGCTAAAGATCAAGAACTTTACAAAATGTAGAATCAGTGAGTGTGGATGTGTTAATCTCAAGGTGTATAAGCCTTTGGTTTGATTCGTTTTGTAGCTTGCACATTGTGAGGTGTGAGAACACATCAGTACACGACGTATCGATCCTTGGGGATTTCAACACTCCGAATAACGATGGAATCGATATAGAAGATTCGAACAATACTGTCATAACTCGGTGTCATATCGATACAGGAGATGATGCAATCTGTCCCAAGACTTACACTGGTCCGCTTTACAACTTAACCGCTACAGACTGTTGGATACGGACCAAATCCTCGGCGATTAAACTCGGTAGCGCGAGCTGGTTCGATTTCAAAGGTCTTGTTTTTGATAACATTACTATTTTTGAATCTCACAGAGGCCTTGGGATGCAAATACGCGATGGAGGTAAAACGTTTATTCTTTTAGCTGCATAGAGCACAGAAACTCGTGTAATGTGACCCGAAAATGTGCCATTTTGCAGGAAATGTGAGTGACATTACGTTTTCAAACATAAACATTAGTACAAGATACTACGATCCTTCGTGGTGGGGAAGAGCAGAACCAATTTATATAACAACTTGCCCCCGTGACTCATCTGCAAAAGAAGGCACAATCTCGAATCTCCTATTCGTAAACATAACAATCAATTCCGAAAACGGAGTCTTTTTATCGGGTTCTCCAAACGGATTGCTCAAAGACATTAAGTTCAAAAACATGAACATTACTTTGAGAAGATGGAGTAATTACACTGCAGGGCTTGTGGATTATAGACCTGGATGCCAAGGTCTCGTGAACCATAGCGCCACATCCGGAATCATCATGGAACATGTAAACGGGTTTAGCATCGAAAACGTTGACCTGAAATGGTCAGACGATGATGATCTGAATTCCGCTTGGAATGTTCCTCTCGAATTTAGACCTTCCACTGTGAATAATATCTCATTCCTTGGTTTCAATTCTCGTCTTTTACACAAATTTATTTGAATTTGATTATGTTTTTGAACACAAAGTTGCTTGAATCATTGTATTTGGTTTACAGGAGATTTGATTGAATTTTGAAATTTACTTATTTCTAGTACTAACAAATATTGGAGGTAAAGGGAATTTGATTTTGTTACTTCAAAACGACAACGTTTTGTTCTTGAAACCGTCTTCTCCTAAAACGACGTCGTTTCTAAAGTGTTCCTCACTAAAAATCTTCTTTCGTCTGATTGCTCACATCGAAAATCGAAAATTGGTAATCAGAGAAATGGCGTCGACGAAGCCATTGATCGTCGAAGACGATTCGAAACCGGATCCTTACCCGATCCGGATCTACATCAGCTGGTCCAATCCGGTGGGCGACTCCGGGTCACGAGGAGCGACCTAAAGGATATTTCATGAACCGGACGCCGCCGCCTGCAGGGCAATCGCGTAAATGGGAAGATTGGGAGCTTCCATGTTACATCACAAGCTTCCTCACGATTGTTATCCTCGGTGTTGGACTCAATGCTAAACCGGATCTTTCAATCGAGACTTGGGCTCATCAGAAAGCTCTCGAGCGTCTCGAGATGGAGAAACTCGCGACTGCCGGAGATTCGTCGGATTGAAATTCCCTCTGATCGATGGTATGTGTTTGAATTTCTGGGGATTTGAGGAGTTTTTTTTTTTTTTCCAGTTTATGGTGATGATTACGAACACTAGTGACCTAGGGTTTCGTTTTGTTCCTCCTCCTCTTAGTGTTGATAAGAATGTTTATGGAATAAGCTATCTTTTAACTCTTGACGATGGTTATATGTAAACTCACCTTCATTTTTGATGATGTTTTTCAAAGTACTTGTTCTCAAAGTTGATTGCTTTTCAATTTGTTGGTTTATCTAAGATGGTTTCTCGGACTCAATTACTTAGAAGGAAGTTATTATTTAGTGAATTGTGTTTTTAATGACACTATGTGATTCATTTTTGATTAGGGCATGGTTTGTTTCTGCTCTTTGTGAAGTTCCTTATCTTATGATTCCGGTTTGAAGTTCATACTAGTTATAGTACAGTTCTGGTTAGGGAAAGTTCCTCTCTTTCGTTTTTGTAGCTAGGAAGCCTCGAGAAGGTTCCATTAACATAGCTTAAGATTCTAGCATGTACATGGAGTTAGGAAATGAGATTGAGCAATTATAGGTTGTAACAAAGTAGATATTCCTGTTTCATTTCAAACATTTGGGGTATACATTTTTTGAAGCTTTGAGTGTTTGTTAAAGTGTGCTTCGCAGTACGTTAGTTGCCGCGGGACCAAATTGAGAGCTTTTAACAATACGAGAGTGTTGATATAG
Source organism: Draba incana (assembly GCA_963576765.1). Taxonomy (NCBI): domain Eukaryota; kingdom Viridiplantae; phylum Streptophyta; class Magnoliopsida; order Brassicales; family Brassicaceae; genus Draba; species Draba incana. Next base: position 28,259,042 of record OY755217.1, on the reverse strand, counting down.
GTATTTGGAAAAGAAGTTTTGATGAACTACTTAGATAAGTTTAGGGAGAGGGAGAGGGAGAGGCAAGAGAATTATACCCATGTAGTTAGATGAAGGTTTAGAGCATATCAGTATATTTTATGTCTCTATAGGGATATGGTAAATAGATGTAGAAACATATACAATTGACTGATGAACATGGTGGATGTTATTACTTCTTAGTATAACTTTAATATTTCATCATATTTTAGTTGTTTATGTTCTTACTCTATCTCACTCTCTCCCAAGAGTATGATTCTGGAACCTATCTGCTCCATACTTTGGGATCTCTAAGCAAATTAAACTGAATCTAGAACCGGAAAATCTAAACCGAAATTCAGAATTTGGTATCCTTGGCACACTTCCATGACTTAACCAAATTAGCTCAACTGAAATAAGTGGACATTAGTTAATTTGAATGTTCGGTGGATGTTTATGAAATTGGCTTGGTGTACTTATTGCTGTTGCTACCTGCATTGATATTTCTTAAATACTTTTTTTGAATCTAGTTCCAAAATTCATTATTTGCATAATGTCGGTAAGTGGCTTTTGTCGTTCCACATTAAAAGTTTATAAATAATCTAACTACAACCAAACTTTTGCTTTAATTATTTTCTAGCTCGATTTAAAAGTATTATTATCTCTTGTGATCTACTCTTTAACTATCCTTGGCCACACTTATCTTTTCCCTTCTCCACCACAATCAATAATTTCTTCAAAACCCCCTCCAATAAACAATGATAGATTTTCACAAATAACATAACAATCATTCAAACACAACATTTATTCATATTCACCACACAAAAAAAACATCATTTATTCATATTCACCACACAAAAAAAAAACATCATTTATTCATTGCAATAATAGATTATACATTTATGTAAAAACAAAAGAAAATCCGAATCTAAATTACAGTAACAGATTAGAAGTGGAAGACAATAAAAAATCTGAAGGACGAAAGTGAAAGTGACAATACGTTCGTCATTATTCTATCTTCTTAAAGTACACGAGTTACAGTACAATGTGACCGACGACTACCGGTAAACCACGTGAACCACCGACAAAACTTCCCGGTTACGTTACATGTAACGGCATGATTCACAAACGACCACGATCTTCACGGTCCGTACCGTTACTTTGGTCCATGTTTATAAATGCCTCATTTAGTAACCCCACGAGCCAGAGAGAAATAAAAGAAAGTGGCTTCTACGGTTACAAGATTAAAAAGCTCATTTGAGGAAACACAAAAAAACTAGTTTCTTGGTGATCCCAAAGTGAAGCAGAAACTTTCTTTTGTTTTGTGTTTTTTTTTTTTTTGAAACTTTCTTTTGTTTTGTTTTGGTATTGTTGTTCTGTTTCTTCCTCGAGATTCTCAGTTACATTTTTGTATCTTTCCTCTGTTTCGATTCCCTGCTCTGTAAGTTTTCATTTTTTTCTGAAACTGAAACATTTTAATAGTTTATTTTAAGAGAAATTCATAGGTTAAGTCAAATCAAAATGATCAAACCCATTCTTGTGAATCACTAGATACAAGTGAATGCACTCATTTCTCTTACCAACTTGGAAATTTGTATTGCCATTTTAGTATTATATAAAAAAAAACCATTTTTTCTTTTCATGAAGACTGAAACAAACCATAGCAAGTGTTGATAATGTTGTCGTTTTCCTTTTTTTGTATATGTTAATTTGCCTTGGATTTCAGGAATATAAGCAACTGAGTTTTTGTCTATTTCCTTTATTCTTTTTTTCAGGCTGTACCTACAAACTTCTTTAAGTAATAGTTGATTTAGCTTCAATGGTGAGAAGTTAAAAAAAAAAAAAAGGAAGTTTTGATGATGAAGGGAAAAACAACAAATAATGTTCAGTCGAATCGGTCTACGAAGAATGGGAAAAGAGATCAAAAGATGCAAAAGTCTAACAGTGCTAAAAAATCTTCAGAGCAAGAAAAAGTCAAGCCTTTGGAACCTACTAAGGAAGAATCAAATGTCTCAGAAATAGTGAACACTATAACCACACAATCAAATCTTGATGCAGTGAATGGGTCTTTAGAGACTCATCAAGAGTCTGAATCTAGTGTTAATGGTATGGTAAAAGATGATAACGAGGAAGAGAGCAAAGACTTTGATGCTATAACTAATGCAAAGATAGATTCTTGTGAAGGTGTTAATGTTGATGAGAGAGTGGAACATTTGGTAAACGAAGTCGAAGATTTTAAAGATGTTTCGAATGGTGACATTAGCGGTGAAAGCGAAAACGAGGAAGGTAATGATGTGGAAGAGAAAAGTGAGGATGAAGAAGTATTGAAACAAAAGGTTGAGGATTTAGAGACAAGAATTGACAAACTTGAAGAAGAGTTAAGAGAAGTTGCATCGCTCGAGATTTCGCTATATTCGGTTGTGCCAGACCACTCTAGCTCAGCTCACAAGCTTCATACGCCTGCTCGGAGAATTTCAAGACTCTATATCCATGCTTGTAAACATTGGAGTCAAGGAAAACGAGCAACCGTCGCTAGAAACACCGTCTCTGGTCTCATTTTAATCGCTAAATCTTGCGGAAATGATGTTTCGAGGTAACTTAAACACAATTTAACATTTCTTGAGTGTAGTAGTTTTCATGATCTTGATGTTCTTAGCATTTTCCTTGGTTCATTATGTTTCAGGTTAACATTCTGGTTATCAAACATTATTGCTTTGAGAGAGATCATTTTACAGGCCTTTGGTAAGTCTCATGTTACGAGTCATTTCATCACACAAGCTAATGAATCAAATGGGAGTGAACAAAATGGTTCAGGGAAGGTAAGAAGGAAGAAGAACCAATGTACTACTAAGCAATCAAATGGTTTCAAGCGGGTTTTCGAAGATTGGCAAGAAACAGAAACCTTTACTGCCGCATTAGAGAAAGTCGAATTTTGGGTTTTCTCAAGAATAGTTGAATCTGTTTGGTGGCAGGTGAAATTTCAGTCAAGACTCCATCTTTCACTGAAATTTCAAGAAAGTTTCATTATTTCTAGTATCTCAAGTTTGTTCTTGTTTCAGGTTTTCACTCCTCATATGCAATCACCGGAAAACGGCTGTAAAACGAATGAGAAACTGATAGGAGATCAAGAGCAAGGAAGCTTTTCAATCAGCCTATGGCAAAACGCTTTCAAAGTTGCTCTATCACGACTCTGTCCTACGCGTGGTGCGGGGCACGAGTGCGGTTGCTTACCTATTTTGGCTAAAATGGTACTCAGATACTACATTTTGAACTCCAAGGCAAATAGTATAAACAAGCTAATATTTCATGTGTGTTTCAACAGGTAATGGAGAAAAGTATAGCTCGAGTTGACGTAGCCATGTTTAACGCTATACTGCGTGAATCCGAGGATCAGATTCCCACGGATCCGGTCTCTGATCCTATCCTAGATTCCAAAGTTCTGCCTATTCCTTCTGGAGACTTAAGCTTTGGATCCGGGGCACAGCTTAAAAACGCGGTACAACATCAAGAAACATGAATCAGAAATGTTATATTCACTTGACATGAAAAAACTCTAACGTTCTTGAATGTTATTATAGATTGGAAATTGGTCTAGATGCCTCACTGAAATGTTCGACATAGAAGAAAGTGATCTCGTAGAAAGCGAGAAACCCTTCTGTTTGTTAAATGAGCTTAGCGATCTACTTATGCTACCAAAAGACATGCTTATGGACTTATCCGTTAGAGAAGAGGTTTTTGTTTTGATATCTATTATCACTCTTTAAGTTATTGATTAAACTCTCTCTCTAACTGATTGATTCAATATTAGGTATGTCCATCGATAAGTCTTTCACTGATAAAGAGAATACTCTGCAACTTCACACCTGATGAGTTCTGTCCTGATGATGTTCCTGGAGCTATCCTCGAAGAGCTTAACGGCGAGGTAACAGATCCAAATCAAGAAGTTAGCTTCCCTTATGCAGATTCTCCGGTTTCCTACATTCCTCCATCATCGATCAACGTAGCAGAGAAAATTGCAGAGGTTGGAGGAGGAGACGTCTCTAGAATGTCGAGGAACGCGTCTGTGATACAAAGAAAAGGATACACGAGCGATGAGGAGCTCGAGGAACTGGATTCTCCTCTTACGTTTATTATAGACAAAGTATCGGTATCACCAGTTTCGAGACACAATGAGAATGTGAAGCAGCAAACTGAGGATACAATAGGTGCAACAGTTACAAATGTAAGATATGAGCTCCTTAGGGAAGTGTGGTCTATGTAAGTGATTAGAAGCCAAAATTTTGTGCTTCTTAGTGAATCAATCCCTTGTTACTATTTACTAAAACAAACTAAAGTATATGTAGACATAAGGAATTTGATCTCATGATCATATAGATAATACATTGTAGACAATTATGTTTCTATGTTCATGATTTTATCTTCTTGTAACAAATCTCTCTATGGTATAGACAAAAGGTGATATCTTTGGAATTTGCCTAATTGGATCTATAATGTCAATTCAGACCAAGAAACTACAATATACACAGAAGTTAAGCACAATCCTATGGATATGAATAAAACATCCATATCCAGTACCTACATTGCGAATGAACCAAATCTAATATTGAAATTACCCTGACTACATTAATTTCCGACCAAGATTCCGAACGAACCTAAATCCAATTTGAAAATCTCAAGCCTGTGTTTTCATGAACTCAGTGGAATCGATTACAAACAAATTTTCCCATTTATTTCGTTTGAAGAACTTTTGTTAAGTTTCCATTTTTCTTCTTGAGATAAGAAGACAGAAGGAACTAAGGAAGAAGACTGTAATGTGAGTCGACGTCGTATTTGCTTATTTTTTCATATAGATTCACAAAGAGTGTATTTGTCAAAAGTCCCACATCGATAAGACAGAGAAGCGTTGGTCATACCTTGGTAGTATATAAACAAAGCTAAGCACACCAAACAATTCATACCTTTCTCGGCCTTTTGGCTAAGATCAAGTGTAGTATCTGTAGTATCTGTTTTACAGAAAAAATCTTGTGACATGTTATTATAGAAAAAATTTACGGGTATCAGATTTCTCAATGACTCTAAGCTCTTTAGCCACTTCAATCATGCTAGTCAAAGGGTCTCCTAAGTTGCATCCAATACATCTCAATGCTAATCTAAGAAAGCCTTTAACCGGCGAAGTAGCTACATCACTCACATCTGAATTTGTAACCTCTGCATAACCAAACTTCCTCAGTACTTTGGAAACATGATGGTGAAGCGGGAAACGAGCATTGTCGTAAGGTTTGATGAATAAGTCAGCTAATGCTTTCAGCAAACCAGGAGATAGAGATAGCTCATCATCAACTTCTTCTATCTGCAAAAGAGCTAACATGAACGCTCCAAAGCTGTACATATCGGTCTTTGTCGTGACTTTACCGGTTGACTTGTATTCAGGATCAATGACTGGTAAGTAACATACACCAAGTACATGTGTTTCCTTTAAGGTATTACGCCTATGCTCATTGTATTTCTGCAATGCATCATCATGAACAAATGTCTCGCCTTCGGGAATGGAGATACAGTTACAGAAATTCCCGAGCTTTGCGATCCCATTTACATCTACGTAAATGGTGAAAGGGTCTAGATTTGAATGGATGAAAGCCCTCGAGAATGCGGTGTGAAGGTAAGTCAAAGCGTTTGAGACCTCTCTCGCTATCTTTATCCTCCTCAGATTTCTCGGATTAGATGCAAGTAGTGGACCAAGAGTTATAATCTCTGCATACTCAAAAACTAAGACCGGAGGACTAAACTCAAGACAACATCCCAACAACTTGAGAAAGTTCTTATGACCACTCACCATCGATGAGATTGCTATGTCACGACAAATCTCTTCCATATCAAGTTCGTATTTCCCTTTCTTGATGAGCACAGGACGCTCATCAAGCATCCCTTTATAACAACGGTAATAAACATCAATCCGAGAAGCACGGTTGCTTTGGGAGAAGTTATCTGTTGCTTTGATGATCTGATCCAAAGAGAAGTTCTTGATAGGGTTGCATTTTCCATCACAACATTCAACGAGCTCTTTTAGAACAACCTCGCCGTTCTCTTTGACATTCCTCTGCTTTGTCTTGGCTCCGATTCTTTTTCTTCCCAACCAATCCATCTTATAGATAATGGACTCCACAAGGTTTATCCTATAGAGCAACCTCAATGAAGACAAAAGTCCATCTGTGAGTAAAGTTTAACTTCCCATAGAAACTCCATTAATCCACTCTCACACCTGAAGAAAAAAAAAAAAAGAGAGAATAATTGAGCTAATGAACACCAAACATAAAAGAGAGATATGTAGACAAGAACTGGAATCCAAATCAAAATAATGTCTATCAACTTGAAATCAGAATCTAAATTATACCACCATGAATGCTGCAGAACAAATAGAACGAAGCCATATCAAAATTGGATATATCATATGATTTATTCCCGAAAAAGTGGCTAAGGCTGACAAAAGCGTGTTCACACTTTAGTCGGCTAAAGTAAAAAGTTGACTTTCAGAAACACCAACAAATATGTTCACACTTTTGTTTGTTTCGCATTGGAGCCAAAGTTACCATCTTTGCTTTGCTTAACAATGAAATGTTCTTGATAGAGAAAGACAAAAGACAAGGAGCACAATAACACTAAAGCTCATTGATATAGATTGGAAGAGAAGAGGTCAACAATCTTTCAAGAACAAAGAAACTAACAGAGAATTAAGACTAATCAAGAGAGTTTCTCAATCAATTTAAGCTCTTTAGCAACTTCAATCATACTACTAACTGGATCTACTCTCTTATACCTTACACATCTCGATGCTAATCTAAGAAAAGCTTCAACTTGTAACCTTCTCAAAACCAAATCACCACCACCACCACCATCCAAACCATTCCACATCTCTTTATCAACAATCTCATCAAACCCACCTTTATCCATTACCTCAGAGACATGATCATTAAGCGACATAGGAGTCTCCTCAGGTCCATCAAACACAGCAGCTCTTCCAGACAACAAAACCAACATCACAACACCAAAGCTATAAATATCAACCTTTATTAGAAATGAAATTGTATTAAACCCGGTTTGTTCCGGTTTGGTTTATCTCGGTTATTCTTATGTGTTAAACCGAGAGTCTATAAACATTTGTAATCTGTTCCAGATTTCAATAACAAGAACTTTCTTTCCTTTTTCCCAGATTCAATGTTTCTAATATGGTATCAGAGCGTGAGCTTGAAATCTCACACCGATCCTTCTTTTTGTTGATTGTTTCCTTCTTTTTGACCTTGATTTGCCGTTGATTATCCCGGTAGATCGCTTCTCCGTGAAAGGTTTTCGGTTTTCCGCCGAGAATCGCAAATTTCACGACGTTATCCCTTTTCTGAGCTGTTTTTCCTTCCTTTTGAGCTCCGATCTCTTCTAAAATGGTGGTTCTAGGAAGAAAGCTTACCAAACGCGGTGGTCGTTCGAATTCATCGGCGCGAAAACCTCTTGTTCGTGAAAACTCGCCGCCGATCTCGCCGGTTTCTGTGTTTGATGGCAGAGACAATATTCACTCTCCGTTTTACATCACCAACAATGATAATCCTGGAGCTTCTCTCATATCTGAGGTATTATATGGTACTAATTATGATAATTGGTGTATAGCCATGACGATTGCTCTCGATGCTAAAAACAAAATAGCATTTGTTGATGGATCAATTCTTAGGCCTCTTGCTTCAGATCCTAGCTTCAGGATTTGGTCTCGCTGTAACTCTATGGTTAAATCTTGGATTCTCAACTCGGTTTCTAAGCAGATCTATAAGAGTATTTTACGTTTTGATGATGCGTCAGAGATCTGGAAGGATTTGCTTGCTAGGTTTCATATTACAAATTTGCCTAGATCCTATCAACTATCACAACAAATTTGGTCCCTACAGCAAGGATCCATGGATCTCTCTACGTATTACACTACGTTAAAGACCTTGTGGGATGAGCTTGATGGTTCTACTTGTATCAAAACTTGTCGTCACTGTGATTGTTGTACTGCAATGGATACTGAGTCTGATCACACTAAGGTCATCAAATTTTTGGCAGGCTTGAATGATTCTTATGCTACTATTCACAGTCAGATCATCATGAAGAAACACTTGCCTAGTTTATCTGAGATTTACAACTTGCTGGATCAGGATCATAGTCAGCGTAATATCTCCCCTGTTATTCCTGCTAGTGCTTTTGTGGTCTCTGCTCCTGAGTCTCCTTCAGTGAATGCAGCTCAATACAATCCTCAGAAGTCTGCTAGACCAGTTTGTGCTAAGTGTGGTTATATAGGACATACAGTGGATACTTGTTACAAGATTCATGGCTATCCAGTTGGCTTCAAACACAAGGGCAAGCAACAAGCAGATAAAACGACTCAGTTCACTAAGCCACAACCATCTGCTAAACCTTTGGTTGCGCAAGTGGCTCTGGCTAAATTTGGTCCTCCTCCTGCTTCTCTCAATAATTTGGTCACCACTCTTTCTCAAGATCAGATACAGGGAGTCATTGCTTACTTCAACTCTCAGTTGCAGGGTCCCTCCGAATTGCAATCTCCTCCTTGTGCTGGTACAATCATTGCCTTACCTGGTATGGCTTTCTCTTCTTCTACATTACATTTTATTGGTGTTTTGAGAGCCACATGCAATGCACTATCCTCTCAATCTTGGATAGTGGATAGTGGTGCCACTCATCATGTGGTACATGATAAAAGCTTGTTTGAATCTTTATCTGAAACCCTCAATAGAACAGTCTCTTTACCTACTGGATTGGGAGTGGCTATTAATGGTATTAGAACAGTTAGACTGAATGAGTTTTTGGTTTTGAAGAACGTCTTGTATATTCCTGATTTCAGACTTAATTTGATCAGTGTTAGTCAACTCACCAAAGACATGGGATATAGAGTTATCTTTGATCAGTTTTGTTGTCTAATCCAGGAGCCTATCAAGGGATTGATGATTGGTCAGGGTGATGAAATCTCTAATCTGTATGTGCTGGATGCTGAGACACTCAAGGATTCTGCTGCTTCTCCTTTCATCTGTTCTAATGTTATTATTGATTCCAGTATTTGGCATAACAGATTAGGCCACCCCTCTATGTGTAAAACCTCTTTCCTCAGTGATGTACTTGGTTTTAAACAAAAGAATAAAGAGTTTACTTGTGCTATTTGCCCCCTTGCCAAACAAAAGCACAAGCCGTTTATTTCCAAGAATCATCTTTCAGCTCATCCTTTTGATCTTTTACATATAGATACTTGGGGTCCATTCTCTACCTCAACTGTGGAAGGACATCGTTATTTCCTCACCATTGTTGATGATTGCAACAGAGTTACTTGGGCTTATTTAATGAAAACCAAGGGAGATGTTCTCACTATATTTCTAAAATTCATTCAGATGGTGGAGACACAATATCAGGCAGTAGTTAAGGGAGTTCGATCTGATAATGCTCCAGAGTTAAAGTTCAGGGATTTCTACAAGCAGAAAGGCATTGTCCCCTATCACTCTTGTCCAGAGACACCTGAGCAAAACTCAGTAGTGGAGAGGAAGCATCAACACATTCTCAATGTTGCTCGAGCTCTTATGTTTCAGTCTCACATGCCTCTGGATTACTGGGGTGATTGCATTCTCACTGCAGTCTTCCTCATCAACAGGACACCATCTCCTCTCCTTCAGGACAAATCCCCTTATCAGATTCTCACAAGTAAGCTTCCTGATTACAGTGGTCTACGTGTGTTTGGTTGTCTTGGATTTGTTTCTACTTCCTCCAAGAATCGTCACAAGTTTCAACCTCGTGCAAAACCTTGTGTGTTCTTGGGGTATCCTGCTGGCTGCAAAGGTTACAGGATGCTAGATTTGGAGACCAATTCTATTCACATCTCTAGGAATGTGGTTTTCCATGAAGAGATTTTTCCCTTTGCCACAGGTGAACCTTATTCTGATCTGGAGTTCTTTGCTTATCCACATCTCTCTGGTCAAGAACCTTTAGTTGACAGTTCAGCTGTTAGCTCTTCTATCCCTCACTCTGTTTCAGCAGAACCTTCCCTAGATCCAGTGTCACCTGTGGATGTCATTCCTGCTCAAGCAGTTGGTTCTAAAAGAGTGTCTAAACCACCGGCTTACTTGCAGGATTATTATTGCACAATGACTAACACAGATATTCCATATCCTCTGGCAGCTTATCTTTCTTATGAGTATCTCTCAGAGGAGTATAAGGAGTGTGTGTGTGCTCTCACATTGTTATCTGAACCTACTTCTTTTCATCAGGCTAAATCCTTTCCTGAATGGATCCAAGCCATGAATGAAGAGTTGCAGGCCCTTGAAAGGACAAATACATGGGAAATATGTACCTTACCTCCTGAGAAGCATGCCATCGGATGCAAATGGGTCTTCAAACTTAAATTGCTTGTTGATGGTAGTTTGGAGCGGTACAAAGCACGTTTTGTTGCGAAAGGGTACACACAGAAAGAGGGCATAGACTTTGTGGATACTTTCTCCCCAGTTGCTAAGATGACTACAGTGAAGACCTTACTTGCAGTCTCTGCAGCTAAGAACTGGAGTCTTACTCAATTGGATGTGTCCAATGCTTTCCTCAATGGTGATCTAGAGGAGGAAATCTATATGCAGTTACCACCTGGCTATACCCCTCAACAAGGTACCACCCTTCCTCCTAATGCTGTTTGTAGACTTAAGAAATCCTTTTATGGTCTAAAACATGCATCTAGGCAGTGGTTTATGAAATTTAGTTATACCATTATGGGTTTGGGTTATAGTCAGTCTCATTCTGATCATACATTGTTCATACGACACACTAAAGACAGTTATATAGCTGTGCTTGTGTATGTGGATGACATTATTATTGCAAGTGATAATGATGATGCTGTTCAACAAGTCAAGGCAGCTTTGCAACAAGCGTTCAAACTCAGAGATTTGGGTCCTCTTAAGTACTTTCTTGGCTTGGAGATTGCAAGGTCTAGTACTGGTATTTATGTGTGTCAAAGAAAGTATGTGCTTGGTCTTCTAGAGGAAACTGGACTTCTAGCTTGTAAACCTTCTTCCATTCCTATGGATCCCAGCTTGAAGCTCATTCAAGACTCAGACGAACCAGTCCTTGAAGATGTTTCTGTGTACAAGCGTCTGGTAGGGAAAATGATGTATTTGACCATCACAAAGCCAGACATCACCTATGCAGTCAACAAGCTCTGTCAATTTGCTTATGCTCCCAAGAATTCTCATCTTCAGGCTGCCTATAAGGTCCTTCACTATCTTAAGGGCACCATTGGCTTGGGCTTGTTTTATTCTGTGAAGTCTTCTCTCTTATTTCAAGCCTTTACAGATGCAGACTGGGCCTCATGTCGTGATTCAAGAAGGTCAACCTCAGGGTTTTGTATGTTTCTAGGGAAATCACTCATTTCTTGGAAATCCAAGAAACAACAAACAGTGTCTCATTCTTCAGCTGAATCTGAGTACAGGGCAATGGAGTTAGCTATTAGAGAAGTGGTTTGGCTTGTGAATCTTTTGAAGGAATTTCAGGTATATCAACCTCACTCAGTAGCCTTTTATTGTGACTCCACTGCTGCAATTCACATTGCTAACAATGCCGTGTTTCATGAGCGAACTAAACATATTGAAACGGATTGTCACATTGTGAGGGAAAAGGTTGTGAGTGGTCTGATCAAAACACTTCACATCCGTAGTGATACTCAATTAGCTGATGTGTTTACTAAGCCTCTGTTTCCAGGTGCATTTCATTCTCTCATTAGCAAGATGTCTCTCAAGTCTTTATACTTGCCATCTTGAGGGGGCTATTAGAAATGAAATTGTATTAAACCCGGTTTGTTCCGGTTTGGTTTATCTCGGTTATTCTTATGTGTTAAACCGAGAGTCTATAAACATTTGTAATCTGTTCCAGATTTCAATAACAAGAACTTTCTTTCCTTTTTCCCAGATTCAATGTTTCTAATAACCTTCTCAGTAACTTTCATTGTCCAGTAATAATCTGGATCAACAAATCCAATCACACCTTTCACATCATCTTCTACATACAAGTCACCTTCTGGTATTGCAACACAGAACCAGAAATCCGAAATCTTCGCATTCCAATTCTCGTCGATAAATATATTCGTCGGATTAATATTCCGATGAATTATCGTCTCCGGAAACGCCGTGTGGAGATAAGCCACGGAATTAGCAATCTCTTTAGCAATCTTCAATATAACTCTCCAGGGTTTAGCTAATATTTATTATTTACACTTCTAAATTTAGGTTAATGAACCCAATTAGCGTATAATATTAGTTTCAAAAGTTTAGATGAGTTTACTGGTGAATAACCAAGTCAAATTCAAAAACCATTTGTACTTAAGTTTATGAACCATTTGGGTTAATGATTACACTTTTGGGGTATAGATTTGGGGGAAGGGTGGGGCTTGGGGTTTAGAGTTTAGGGTTTAGGGTTTAGCTAATATTTATTATTTACACTTCTAAATTTGGGTTAATGAACCTAATTAGCGTATAGTATTAGAGCCTGACTGGTGTAGCCGCAGCGGTTGCGGTTGCGGGAGTTTGCGGTTGCGGTTGCAAGTGTTTCTGAGCGATTTGAATGACTGGTGCAGCGGTTAAAAATTGGTGCATTTGAGGAATATTTACGACTGGTTGCCAGCGGGTGCGGTAGCGGTTAAATAATAAATTAACAATGTAAATACATTAAATAATTATAAAAAACATCAAAAATTATATTACTATAATAAATATAAAAATTATTAATTCAATAAATTTATTATGATTTTTACGTTGTTTATTATTATTCTTATTATTATTGTTGTTGTTATTATTATTATTATTATTATTATTATTATTATTATTATTATTATTATTATTATTATTATTATTATTATTATTATTATTATTATTATTATTATTATTATTATTATTATTATTATTATTATTATTATTATTATTATTATTATTATTATTATTTATTATCTTGGATTAAAGTTATGAAATTAGTGAAGAAATTGTTTTTTTAGATTAATGTTACATTTTAAAATTTTATTTTATTAGATTTATATATATTTGTGATTGTAATTTATTAAGAGAATTTTGGTATGAAGATTTTATAAATATAAAATTATAATAGGTTACTAATTAAAGATGTCAAATTATTTATATATTTTTTATTTTTAAGTAGATTTAATTTTAATTTTAATTTTATTTAATTTTAATAAAAAATAAATTTATTTGCAACCACCCGCAACCGCCCGCAACCGCAAACGCTCGAGGAAATCAGCTTTTGGTTTGGAGTGGTACGGAGCGGTTGAAACCGTTTTCCATGATTATTATCAAACGGTAGGAACCGCTACCGCCAGCAGCGTTTGCGGGTGGTAGCGAGTGTACCAATCAAACTATTAGTTAATGTGATTTTTAGGTTGGGTTATTGTTCCATGTAGCCGGTTAATATTTGTCGTACTGATATTTGATAATAGTACATAGGAAAATAACAACATAGTTTACCGTATATACATTCATTATACAAATAATGTATGTATTTACTAAAAAAATCTATCATATCTAGGCATTTAATGCGGCCGAATCGTCAGAGATTGTTTGGACGAAACAACGCCACTTGCTACCCTACCCTATGATAGCTGCTCAGTGATCTACAAGCACTTGAAGAGCCGCTACACCTAATGCCGTAGGCTACGTAGCGCGTGATTTTACCGCGAGAGTCAAAACTGATTTTTGGAAAAATAAATGACATTTGGGTAGTTTCGAGTTATTGTTGCCTATTACCTAATATATGAAGTATATGGGGTTTTCTAGCTAGTTAACTCTTTATAATATCAACTCTACGCCCAGAAAATAGATACTCAATTTGATCCACATATTTTATTATTACAAATTGACTCAATAAAATTTAGTAAAGAGCATGTGCAACGGCAGCTCTTAAGCATGGTTCTTAAGACAAAAGTGAGTAAAATTAAATCAAAATTGTTTTAGTTACTGAGAAACATATCTTAATTAGGATGTTTTTTAAAAAGAGAGCTTTTGATCAAAAAGAAAGAGAGCTAAACCGGATTATTACCCGGTTTATCCTATAACATTGTGATTGGTACACACGTTCAGGCTCTTTCTTTCTTATTGTGATTAAAGTCAATGGCTTGATCGGATCAAAATAGTCACAAGTTTCTTGACAGAGTTCAAAACTTCTTCTTCCTTCTTCATCAACAAAATTTCAAATCGTTTGAGGTAATCTTTGAGTGTGTATTTCGTTATAATTACCCTTTGGCTTTTTGGTTTTAGGAACATGTTCTTGTCAATTCCTGTCATCATGTCTCTCATTTAATTTTTTGTAGAGATTTGACTAACTTAGAAATGGCATTGGGATCACCAAATTGTTCACAACCAATAATCTTGGATAATTTACATCGTCAGAGACGAACCAACGGGCAAAACATAGAGGATAGTATCAAAATTCTTCAATGGACTGCAATAGTTGTAGTTGTTGTGACATTTGTTGTTGGTATCACATGTATAAACTTATACATCAATTCTGCTCCGGAGTCAGGTATCAAAAGTTTGGTCAAGACATCGATATTCACGGTGTGTATGTTGTGCATTAGCGTTCCAATGCTTGATTCCGTTCAAATCATTATCGATATTATCAGGGAACGACATCTAAGTGATATTCTATTCGCAAGAAAAGCTAACGAACGAGCCTTGGTACTTGTCAAAATTGCTTGTATGTCTATTCTCGTTGCATTTATGGTTGGTGTTGGTCTTGTAGTCATCCTTTTTCTATGGCAATACTTCTTCCATGTCAAGCTCTAAAGCACTTAAATGATTTTGTTTGTAAACATTTTCCGTGATAAGAGTTTATAATGAAATAAAAAATTTATCTATTTCTGCTTCTTGATTCTTTCTCTTTTCGAATCCTAGTTATTAGAATATTACAAATTGACCCAATACATTTATAATATCCATTTTACACCCCGCAAATAAATACTCAATTTGATCCACATCTTTTTATCATTATACATTGACCCCAAAAAATTTATAATATCCATTCTACACCCCACAAATATATGCTTATAATTAGATCCACATCTCTTTATTATTACAAATTCGACCCAAAAAAGTTTACAAGATCTCTTCTATGTAGTCCATTTCTCAATCCTTTTTAGTTCCTTGGCAACTTCAATCATCTTTGGAACATCACCTCTATTACCAGTGCATCTAAGTGAGAGGACAAGTACTGCTTCAATTTGTCGTATCTTGTGTTCTTCGGTTTCATCATCATCATCATCACCTATACTTTCCAACATTTTTGGATCCAAAATCTCCAAGATTCTTTCTTCTTCCAATATTTTGGACACTCTATCCGAAATCCTAAGATTCATAACATTTTGTTTATCTTCAAACTCTTCAATTAAACGCTCATCAACAATACAACAATCAACCGCTCCATACTTTTCGCGTAAAAAGATTTTGCAACAACACTCCAAAGCTAAAAACATCGGTATACTCGGTAATTAACCCGGTCGTTACATACTTATACTCGAGGTAATCTAATATTCCTTCTACTCTATCAGCATCAACTTTAACAAATTCCTCTCCTTCCGGAATCGAAACAGAGAGACAAAACCCACTAAGCTTTGCTCTTCCATTTGAATCCAAGAAAATGTTAGAAGGGTTTATATCCATATGGATCATACTTCTTGAAAATGCGGTGTGTAAGTAAGAAACCGCGATCGCGATCTCTTTCGCTATCTTAACCCGCGTTTTAAACGGTAAAAACGTTTCAGAATTCGGAATATTGTAAGGTATACGTTCTGCATACTCGCAAACTAAAGCCGGATGTTCGAATTCAAGACAACATCCTAACAATTTAAGGAAGTTCTTGTGACCACTAACCATAGATGAGACCGATATGTCACGAATAATCTTGTGTAATGTATCAGATGTGTATAGTTTCCAAATAGGTCTTTTGATTAGAACAAGACGGTTTTCGAGCATACCTTTGTACATAAACTCGAATCGTATCATGTGATTGGTCTCACTGAAATTGTTTGTTGCTTGGAGGATTTGGCTAGCTGAGAAAGTTTTGATTGGATTTGATTGACCATTGCAAAGCTCTATGAGATCTTGTAAGAGTACCTTTCCGTTTTCTTGGAACAATCTTAGCCGTTGATTTGCTTCTGACTTCTTCTTCTTCTTCCTCCAAGAAATCATCTTTTGATCATTCATCAAACTCAAAGACTCAAAGATCAAAACTTTATTATTCTTTTTAAATAAAAAGATGAAAACTTTGATTTTGTTTATGTTTGAGGTCGGAGAAATATGGATAAACAAATAAAAAAAATTTCTTAGTAATAAATAACGGTAGCTTCTAGATTAAAGTTGTTGGCAAAAAAAAAAAAAAAGCTTTGTTTTTGACGATGAGACCATGGAGAAGGAAGAATGTGAAGGATCAGAGAAGCGAAAGCGAATGGTTTTTCAACAATGGAAGTAAATTTCTTCAAGAACTAATCGCTGATTGTAATGGTGTCTCAAACCCTATCCGGTTCTTCTCTTCCGATCAAATCCTCAAAGCCACGAATCGGTTCGATCCCGATTGTTCTCTCTCTCGTCATGGATTCTTCACTTGGTACAAGTGCGTTATCGAAGATCGGCCTTACGCGATCAAGAAATTCACAGATTCAGAGTTTAAAGGAGAGAGATTGCGAGAAGTTTACAACGACATTGTCTTATCTGCTAGGGTAAGCAATCAAAGTAGTTTCTTGAAACTTTTGGGATGCTGTATCGAATTTCCGATTCCGGTTATTGTTTACGAATACCCGGAAAATGGAGAATTGAATGATGGAGGAGTTATTATTGTTAATGGGGAAGAATCTATATTGCCATGGGATGTTCGATTGAAGATTGCAAAGGAAGTTGCAATAGCTGTGACTTATCTTCACACAGCTTTTCCTAGGATTATTATACATAGAGATATTAAGCCGACGAATGTGTTCTTGGATAAGAATTGGAATGCTAAGTTGACTGATTTCTCGTTTTCGGTTACACTTCCTGAAGGTAAGACTTGGATTCAAGATGATGTGATGGGGACTTTCGGATACATTGATCCGATTTATTACTCGAGGGGTTTAGTGACGGAGTTTACGGATGTGTTTAGTTTTGGAATCTTTATGTTGGTTCTTGTGATGGGAAGACCTGCAGTTTTTGCTGGATCAGATGGGGTTCATTGTAATATTCTCGATTATGTGAAGGATCTGCGAGAGAGAGGAGAAAGTATTGAATTCGGGGATGGTTCGAACGACAAGAGGTCTGGTCAGATGGAAATGTTTCTTGAGCTAGCATTGAGATGTTGCGAGAAGAGGAATGAAGATAGGCCAAAGATGATTATGGTTGCGAAAGAGATTATTAAGCTAATTGAAAGTTCACTTGATTGTTAAAGATGATTATAGTTTTGTAATGCTAAGCTTTTTCGGTAACACTCCCTGAAGGTAAAGCTAATGTTCAGATGCTGCGTGAAGAGTGTGGAGAAGACACGGAAGATGATCAATGTCGCCAATGAGCTTAAACGGATAGAGAGATCACTAAGTGCCTGGTCCTAGCTCTCTGCCGTAGACAAGTCATTGAAAAGTTTGAAGTATGTTGCAGCTTTATCAATATCCGGTAAGGATTTGTATTCTCAAATCAAGCTCTGCTAGATCAAATAATTCAATACGTTTGGTGTATCGTAAGAAAGAAGGCAGAGCAAAGGAGCTGATGGCGTGGAGAATGAGCTGGCGATAAGTATCAATAGGGGAAGTTGTGTTTTGGAGTCTTTAGGCATTCTTTTTTTGTAGTGAAAGACTTTTATGAGTCTTCTTATAGTTGGAATTTTCAACGAAGGGACTGGGAAGGTACAGTTAATTCTCTTGATATCTTCCTTATCTCCACCATTTTCTAAATCTTATCAGATCCACTCATAGTCTTGATTCTTTTTAAGATTAAGAAAAAACAAAAAAAATCAAGATCTTGTTATCTGCAGAAACTGCAATCTTGAGCATCATATGGCGATGACATATTGGAGGAATACAAAGGAGAAGCACATGCCGAGTAACTGGTTCCTCAAAAATGGAAGAATGTTTCTTCAAGAACTCATTGCCGACTCTAATGGCGTATCAAACCCTATCCGAATGTTCTCTTCCGATCAGATCTCCAAGGCCACGGATCAATTCGATTTCGACACTTGTTCCTACGACTTCGTCACTGGTGTCATCGAAGGCAGATCATACGCGATCAAGAAACATATGCCGTTCAGATTTTTTTGATGAGATTAAACTAGATGGTTACAACGATATTGTCTTATCTGCTCGGGTAAGCAATCACAGTGGTTTCCTCAAACTCATAGGATGTTGTCTTGAATTTCCTTTGGCGGTCGGGGTGTTTGAAAACCCAAAATATGGAGTTTTGAACGAAAGAGGAAGTGTTGGTTGCGAGGATGCACCCTTGTTACCTTGGAATGCTTGGTTGAAGATTGCAAAGGAGGTTGCGACTGCTATAACTTATCTTCACACGGCTTTTCCTAAAATTATTATTCACAGAGATATCAACCCGAGGAATGTTTTCTTGGATAAGAATTGGAATGCTAAGCTGAGTGGTTTCTCGTTTGCCGTAACACTCCCTGAAGGTAAAACGTGGATTGAAGATGATGTGATGGGAACTCCAGAATACATAGATCCGACCTATCTCAATACGGGTTTAGTGACAGAATATACAGATGTGTTCAGCTTTGGAATTTTTATGTTGGTTCTTCTTATGGGAAAACCTGCTTGTGGATTAAATGGGGTTCATTTCAGAATTCTCGATTACTTCAAGGATCTGCAAGAGAGAGGAGAACTTGCTGAATTAGGGGATGGTTCGAACGACATGGGGCCTGGTCAGATGAAAATGTTTCTTGAGCTGGCATTGAGATGCTGCGAAGAGAGGAATGAAGACAGGCCAAAGATGATTTTGGTTGCAAAAGAGATTAAGCTAATAGAAAGATCCGCAAAAGGATGTTGTCTCAAATTTCCTCCTCCGGTTGTGTCTGAAAGCCCTGAATATGGATTTTTGAACATAAGAGGAAGTGTTGGTTGCGAGGATGCACCCTTATTGCCTTGGAATGTTCGGTTGAAGATTGCCAAGGAAATTGCGACTGCTATAACTTATCTTCACACGGCTTTCCCTGTAATCATTATACACAGAGATATCAAACCAAGGAATGTTTTCTTGGATAAGTATTGGAATGCTAAGCTGAGTGGTTTCTCGAGTTCCGTAACACTCCCTGAGGGTATATCGTGTATTGAAGTATCTACATTGAAGGGAACAATCGGATACATAGATCCGACTTATTTCAATAGGCATTTAGTGACGGAATACACAGATGTGTTCAGCTTTGGAATCTTTATGTTGGTTCTTTTGATGGGAAGACCAGCAACGCCAATGATGGAATCATGTGATAGTTTACATATTCTCGATTACGTCAAAGATTTGCGAGATAGAGGAACACCTGTTAAATTCGGGGGTGATACTGACGACATGAGGCCAAGTCAGATGAAAATGTTTCTTAAGCTAGCAATGAGATGCTGCACAAAGAGGAATGAAGACAGGCCAAAGATGATCTTGGTTGCTGAAGAGCTTGAGCTGATAGAAAGATCACTTGACTGCAATGTTTTGGAAACCGGATCCTCTTTATGGTCGGATGCCGGTGGAAGGGACGAAGAGAAGGACCATGAATGGTCGGATAACGGTGGAAGGGACGAAGAGGAGGAGCTTTATGGTCGGTAGTCTGACTGGTCTTTCTCGAAGAATTCTTTAATGGCATACCGATCCATCGCGTTGTTTCATCTGCAAAATATGGCCTTCAGAAAAATTATTTTGTCACCTATTTTCAAAAACAGTTCATAATCTCCTTTATTATATGTTAAAAGGAAAGAACTTGAGACTTCTAAAGGGTGCTACATCCGCCAGTATTTGAGACTCCTTTATATGTCAACATAAGGAGTAGTTCTTAAGGTTGATTAGATCCTTGAAGCATAGTTTGGAGAACTTGCTTGAAATTATTCTTATTGAAATTGTTTGATCAGGATTAGGTTACAAAGCTGAAATCTCATGAAAGTTTTGTGTTGATCATTCACACTACACATGTGCATAATACTGAGCTTCTAACTTATTGACTGAAAGAAGTTGGCTTTCTGAAACTTTAATGGATCAGGTTCAACATTATTAAACTGTTTATCTTCATGAGGAGCCAACTTTGACTTCCATTACCATTTTTAGACTGCAAAAGGGTTTCTTTGATTAATCCCTAGAAGGTCATGAAGCTCTGGAGGAATAAGGGCAAAGAGAGGAGGAGGAAACAGTGGTTCTTGGACAACAGAAGAACTTTTCTCAAAGAGCTCATTGCTGGATTCAACGGTATAACAAATCCTATCCGAAGCTTTTCTTCTGATCAGATCCTCAAGGCCACTAACAAACAGTGATTTTGTTTATTTGGGGTCGGAGATATATATGAATAAACAAATAAAAATATCATTTTTCTTAGTAATAAATAACAACCAAAAAAAAAGTGGTTGAGAAAAAAAAAAGCTTTCTTTTTGTAAAGTCTTTGTTTTGACGATGAGACCATGGAGAAGGAAGAACGTCAAGGATCAGAGAAGCGAAAGCGAATGGTTTTTCAACAATGGAAGTAAATTTCTTCAAGAACTAATCGGGGATTGTAATGGTGTCTCAAACCCTATCCGGTTCTTCTCTTCCGATCAAATCCTCAAAGCCACGAATCGGTTCGATCCCAATTGTTATCTCTCTCGTCATGGATTCTTCACTTGGTACAAGTGCGTTATCGAAGATCGGCCTTACGCGATTAAGAAATTCACAGATTCGGAGTTTAAAGGAGAGAGATTGCGAGAGGTTTACAACGACATTGTCTTATCTGCTAGGGTAAGCAATCAAAGTAGTTTCTTGAAACTTTTGGGATGTTGTCTCGAATTTCCGATTCCGGTTTTGGTTTTCGAATACCCGGAAAATGGTGAATTGAATGATGGAGGAATTATTATTGTTAATGGGGAAGAATCTATATTGCCATGGGATGTTCGATTGAAGATTGCTAAGGAAGTTGCAATAGCTGTGACTTATCTTCACACAGCTTTTCCTAGGATTATTATACATAGAGATATTAAGCCGACGAATGTGTTCTTGGATAAGAATTGGAATGCTAAGTTTTCTCGTTTTCGGTAACGTTTCCTGAAGGTAAATCTTGGATTGAAGATGATGTGATGGGAACTTTTGGATACATTGATCCGATTTATTACTCGAGGGGTTTAGTGACGGAGTTTACGGATGTGTTTAGTTTTGGAATCTTTATGTTGGTTCTTGTGATGGGAAGACCTGCAGTTTTTGCTGGATCAGATGGGGTTCATTGTAATATTCTCGATTATGTGAAGGATCTGCGAGACAGAGGAGAAAGTATTGAATTCGGGGATGGTTCGAACGACAAGAGGTCTGGTCAGATGGTAGTGTTTCTTGAGCTGGCACTGAGATGCTGCGAGGAGAGGAACGAAGATAGGCCAAAGATGATTATGGTTTCGAAAGAGATTATTAAGCTAATTGAAAGTTCACTCGATTCTTAAAGCCTGAGATGCTTGAAAAATGGGTCTAAGGATGGTTCTGTTTTAAAATTTAGATTATGTCATACAAAGGCTGTGTATACGGTGGCCTGGTTTTCAAGGAAAAAAATCGTTTTAATTAGGAAGGATACGAGAGAGTAAAAATATCTTTGAAGCATGTAAGATGGCTCTGGGGTTCAAAGATGATATTGGTTGCAAAAGAGAGTAAGTTGATATAAAGATCACTTGATTGTTAAAGCCTGAGATGGGGAAAATGGGTCTGAGGATAGTCTGGTTAAAGTATAAATAGGACAACATGTCCACAAAACAATGCATGAAGACAATCAAAAGATGCTTTGTTGTTTACTTATGCAAGTGGTGCGTGTTTGGAGTCTTCATGCATTGTTTTGTAGTGAAAGACTTTGAGTCTTAACTCTTAAGGGTTGGAATTTTCAGCGAAGGGACTGGGAAAAGGTATAGTCTTTGAAATCTCTGATACCTTCCTTATCTTCACCATTTCTCAATCTTATCAGATCCACTCGTTTGGATATTTGTTTATTGAATATAGTCTTGATTCTTTTTCTTTTTCTCTCTCTCACTCTCAAGTCTCAACTATATCTGCAGAAATTGCGATCTGAGCATCATTGGAGATGAAATTTTGGATAAGGAAGAAGGAGAAGGAGAAGGGCAAGCCGAGAGAGTGGTTCCTCGAAAATGGAAGCATGTTTCTTCAAAAACTCATCGCTGATTCTAACGGCATATCAAATCCTATCCGAATGTTCTTTTCCGATCAAATCTCCAAGGCCACGAACTTCAACCCCACCTATGATATCTTCACTGGTGCCATCGAAGGTAGAATATTACAACGAGACTGTTCCCGAGGATTACAACGAGATTGTCTTATCTGCTCGGGTAAGCAGTCACATTGGGTTCCTCAAACTCATAGGATGCTGTCTTGAATTTCCTTTTCCGGTCATGGTGTTTGAAAACCCAGAGTATGGAGTCTTGAACAAAAGAGGAAGTGTTGGTTGCTACGACTCGCCGTTGTTGCCTTGGAATGTCCGACTGAAGATTGCCAAGGAGGTTGCGATTGCTATATGTTATCTTCATACAGCTTTCCCTAGGATCATTGTACACAGAGATATCAAGGCAATGAATGTTTTGTTGGATAAGAATTGGACGGCTAAGCTGAATGGTTTCTCGCTTTCCGTAACATTCCCTGAGGGTAAGACGTGGATTGAAGATAACGTGGTGGGAACTTTTGGATACATAGATCCAACTTATCTCCATACACGTATAGTGACAGAATACACGGATGTGTTCAGCTTTGGAATCCTTATGTTGGTTCTTTTGATGGGAAGACCAGAAATTTTGTTTGGATTAAATGAGGGTCATTGGTATATTCTCGATTATGTGAAGGATCTGCTGGAGAGAGGAGAACCTGTTGAATTCGGGGATGATATGAACGACATGAGGCCTGGTCAGATGAAAATGTTTCTTGAGCTAGCATTGAGATGCTGCCAGGAGAGGAATGAAGATAGGCCAAAGATGATCTCGGTTGCAAAAGAGATTAAGTTAATAGAAAGATCACTCGATTCTTAAAGCCTGAGATGCTGGAAAATGGGTCTAAGGATGGTCAGTTTTAAGATTGAGATTATGTCATACAAAGGCTGTGTATTAGGCTATTAGCTGGTTTTCAAGTTAACAATCGTTTTAATTAGGAAGGATACGAGAGAGTAAAAATATCTTTGAAGCATGTAGGATGGTTTTGGTTTTAAGAGAAGCTCAGTGTTGTACTAAGGAGTAATTAAGGAATAGTTCTTAAGGTCGATTACATCTTTGAAGCAAAGTTTGGAGAACTTGCATGATTTTTTTGGCAACAAAGCTGAAACCTCAGGAAAGTTTTGTGTTGATCATTCACACTACACATGTGCAAAAGAAGTTGACTTTTTGAAACTTTAATGGCTCAGGTTCAACATTTTATACTGTTTTGTCTTCACGAGGAGCCGACTTTGACTTCCATTACCATTTTAAGACTGCAAAAGCATTTCTTTGACTGCCCAAGAAGATCATGAAGCTCTGGAGGAATAAGGGCAAAGAGAGGAGGAGGAAACAGTGGTTCTTGGACAATGGAAGCACTTTTCTCAAAGAGCTCATTGCTGGATGCAACGGTAAAACAAATCCTATCCGAAGCTTTTCTTCTGATCAGATCCTTAAGGCCACTAATGGCTTTGACCCAAGCCGCTATGTCACGAGTGACCTTTACTACACGTGGTTCACTGGTAGCATTGAAGATCGATCTTACATGATCAAGATGTTTCCCGAGGAAAAAGTCAGAGGAGATGGAGATGGGATTGGAGCGGTTTACAACGACATTGTCATATCTGCTCGTGTTACCAATCACAACAATTTCCTGAAGCTATTAGGATGTTGTCTTGAGTTCCCTTTCCCGGTTTAGGTGTTTGAAAACGCAGAAAACAGAACTCTAGGACACCAAGGAGGTATTGGTTCGAAGGATATAGAGTTCTTGCCATGGGATGTAAGACTGAAGGTGGCAAAGGAGATCGCCAATGCGGTTACTTATCTTCACACTGAGTTCCCGAGGATCATTGTACACAGAAATATAACTCCCATGAATGTTTTCTTGGACAAGAACTGGACGGCTAAGCTGTCTGATTTCTCGCTTGCTCTAACTCTTCCGGAGGGGAAATCGCAAATGGAAGATCAAGTTATGGGATGGCCTGGATACTTGGATCCTTCGTATCTCCATACGATTATCGTCACAGAGTATGCTGATGTTTATAGCTTTGGAATCTTTATGATGGTTCTTCTGATTGGAAGACATGGTATGGCTCCTCGATCTGATGTGCGTTTCATTGATATCCGTAACTATGTAAGAGGCTTACAAGAGAAAGGCGAGTTTCTCGAGACAATATATAAGGTTGGAGTGAGAGACATTGAGGCGACTGGAAGATCTCAGGTTGACAAGTTTGTGGAGCTAATGTTCAGATGCTGCGAGAAGAGTGTGGAGGAGAGACCAAAGATGATCAATGTTGCCAAGGAGCTTAAACGGATTGAGAGATCACTAAGTTGATACACCCGCTTGTCCTAGTTAGCAGGATTCTGACTATAGTATGATTAGTTTGAAGTAAGTTGCAGCTTATCGATCGCCAGTACGGATTTGTATTCTCATATTACGTGTTATTATTCTCCACTAATGGTAATCATCAACCTGAAGTGGCACTTCAATGTATTTCCTTTTCCATATGCAATAAATGATTTCGTATATGTCTGATCAGTTCGTTGTATGGACCCATGAGTAGTGATGAGTTAGGTGATGAGTCCCTCTCAAGAAATTGGACCCAAAATGTAGTCAATGGTTGAAATGATCAACGAAGGTACTCATTGAAATCTCTTGCTATCTTTTTATCAGATCCATAGTCTTAATTCCTTTTTACATAAAGAAAATATTGCAAGATCTTCTCTCAAAGTCTTAACGGTATCTGCAGAAATTGCCATCTGAGCATCATTCGGCGATGAATTTTTGGACAAGGAAGAAGAAGAAGGAGAAGGACAAGCCGATAAACTGGTTCCTCAAAAATGGAAGCATGTTTCTTCAAGAACTCATCGCTGACTCTAACGGCATATCAAATCCTATCCGAATGTTTTCTTCCGATCAAATCTCCAAGGCCACAAATCACTTCGATCCCGATTTCTTCACCTGCGTCATCGAAGGCAGATCATACGCCATCAAGAAATATACACGGTTCACGGGACTGGGTGTACCAGGGGATTACAACGACATTGTCTTATCTGCTCGGGTAAGCAATCACTGTGGTTTCCTCAAACTCATAGGATCCTGTCTCGAATTTCCTTTTCCGGTCGCGGTGTTTGAAAACCCAAACTACGGAGTTTTGAACTATCGAGGAAGTGTTGGTTGCTACGACTCGCCAATGTTGCCTTGGAATGTTCGTTTGAAGATTGCCAAAGAGGTTGTGATTGCTATAACTTATCTTCATACGGCTTTCCCTAGAATCATTATACACAGAGATATCAAGACATCAAATGTTTTCTTGGATAAGAACTGGACGGCTAAGCTGAGTGGTTTCTCGCTTTCCGTAACACTCCCTGAGGGTAAGTCGTGGATTGAAGAAGATAAAGTGATGGGAACTTTTGGATACATTGATCCGAATTATCAGTATACGCGTATAGTGACAGAATACACAGATGTGTTCAGCTTTGGAATCTTTATGTTGGTTCTTCTGATGGGAAGACAACCACTTTTGGTTGGAACAAGTGGGGTTGATCGTTTTATTCTCAATTATGCAAAGTATCTGCAAGAGAGAGGAGAACCTACTGAATTTAGGGGTGATACGAACGACATGTGGTTTGGTCAGATGAAAATGTTTCTTGAGTTAGCATTGAGATGCTGCGAGGAGAGGAATGAAGATAGGCCAAAAATGATTTTGGTTGCAAAAGAGATTAAGCTAATAGAAAGATCACTCCATTATTAAAGCCTGAGATGCTTTAATAACAATTTAGTAAATTACTTATCAGTTCGTTCTGTGGATGAGGATGGGTTAGGTGATGAGTCAATGGTTGGAATTTTCAACAAAGGGACTGGGAACTTTGTATGCTCTTAGAAAGATCAAGATTGATTTTTCAGAAGCACCTTTATTAGGCCTTTCTCGTCTTTCGGCGGAAAACTGAACGTCTGTGAAACTGTGATTTGCTAGATGGGATCATTGGTGAAAAAGCTGAAGCAGAATCTGAGTTCTGAGTCTTCCAGGAAAAACAAGGAACAAAATATTCAGGAGGAAAGGTGGTTCTTGGACAACGGAAGCATCTTCTTGAAAGAACTCATCGCTGACTGTAACGGTAAATCAGTTCCTATACGCAGTTTTTCTTCTCACCAGATTCTTCAAGCCACCAATAACTTTGATTCTAGTTGTTTTGTCTCTCGAGACACTATCTATGAGTGGTATAAAGGTATCATCGAAGATAAGTCTTACTTGGTCAAGCGATTCGCTGAGTATAAAATTATAGAACGCGGAGTTAGTGGAGTTAAAGAGGCCTACAAAGACATTGTCTTGTCTGCTAGGATGAGCAATCACAACAACTTCCTGAAATTACTTGGATGTTGTCTCGAGTTCCCTTTTCCGGTTTTGGTGTTTGAATATGCAGAACATGGAGTTCTAAATGAGCAAGGACGTATTATGGTCAACGGGGAGGAATCTATATTGCCATGGAGTGTACAGTTAAAGATTGCAAAGGAGATTGCAAACGCTGTGACTTATCTTCATATGGCCTTCCCTAAGATCATCATACATAGAAACATTAAGCCAACTAACATATTCTTTGGTAAGAATTGGACCACAAAGTTGTCTGATTTCTCGATCTCTTTAACACTCCCTGAGGGAAAATCAAGAATAGAAGTTGAAAGCATTCACGGAACATGTGGGTACAGCGATCCTTTGTATATTAGCACGGGTTTTGTGACGGAATATACCGATGTGTACAGCTTTGGAATATGTTTGATGATTTTTCTCACTGGCATATCGGTTAACGACTACGCTAGATCTGTTGGGGATAACAAAATCATTGCTGGCTATGTGAAACGCTTATATGAGAACGGGAAGCTCGACGAACTAACAGATCCAATGATGATGAAAGATATCACAAGTGGTCAAAGATTGCAGGTGGAAGCGTGTGTGGTGCTGGCTTTGAGATGTTGTAAGGATATAGATGAAGACAGACCAAAGATGATCCAAGTAGCTAAAGAACTCAAGCGGATTGAGACATCATTGAAAGATCCTACCTAGAGATTAATCTGTTACATAACGCAGATTCGACTCAGGTTAAAAATTGTGTGCGCTTAACTCACATGTTTATGTTCGTGGGGTTTGCCTTCAACTTGTATGTGTCATTTACTCTTTATATAGGCTTGCACAAAAATGATCCATCTGCTAGACCTAGCTATTTATGTATAATGTGTATTGTATGTATCTATGCATCTATGATCTATGTATTACAATGGTTTTGGATTCGTAATGCATTTGGTATTTTATTACCCTGAAGAACATTTATTGGATGGTAATCATACTTTTCATCTTTGCTGCAAAATTTCAGGTGCTGTGAGAAGGGTTATGTAGTAGGGACCTAAGATGATCGATGTCTCCAAGGAAGCTTAAACGGATACAGAGATCATTAGTTGATACATTTGCTGGTCCAAGGTAAAATAAGACTAAATGCATCCGTTTTTGTTATTGTAGGGATTATAACCCCTTTTTCACGGAATAAATCGATTGAGCAATAAGTAAGAACACAGAGATAATAGAGAGACTGACCACGGTATGTGATCAAAGTCTCTATCTGGAGCTTTCCAGTAATTCACTATAACCACGAATTACAACTTTAGGGTTTTCACAAGATCTCTCTAAACACAAGAAAAGACCTCTAACAAAAGCTTAACCTAAATCACACACATGCTTAGCTTTATATAGGCTAAGGCTATTACAAGAAAAAGGCAACTCTAAACCAAATTGTAAACCCATAGAGAAACAAGGAAATAACACATTCCTAACTCTAATTGACATTACCAGTCGCGGGCCTATGTTATGTTGAGATTAGACATCACCAAAGCCTAACAAATCTCCACCTTGATGACAATCACGAACATAACACCTTTGTTCTTGCATACATGTGCAGCTCCAGACCATACCAACACCTTAGTGCTCTCCTAAGTTGAGAAAGCTCAAAGCCTTCTCAAACTTATCCACAGGAAGAACCTTTGTCAACATATCAGCTGGATTTCGCTCAGTAGGAATCTTCGACAGCTTCACTTCACCAGAAGCAACAATATCTCTAATGAAATGCATCCTTCTTCTGATATGCTTCGTTCTTTCATGATGGACGTTGTTCTTGGCTAAACACAAGGCGCTTTGAGAATCACACCAGACCTCCACAGAATCATGTTTGTAACCAAACTCTTCTACCAAACCTCTTAGCCAAATTGCTTCTTTTATAGCTTCTACCAACGCCATGTACTCTGCCTCAGTTGTAGACAACACAACAACAGATTGAAGACTCGACTTCCAGCTAATAACCGTTCCACCTGCCGTGAAAACATAACCAGTAATCGATCTGCTTCTGTCCAGATCAGATGAAAAATCAGAATCACAGAAACCTTCAATCTTGAACTCTTTTGTCTTCCTGAACACAATCTTTCGATCCAGGGTACCCTTCAAATACCTTAGCACCCACTTAACAGCAGTCCAATGTATCATGCTTGGCTTGCTCATGAACCTACTAACCAAGCCAACAGCATACGCGAGATCACACCTAGTCCCCAACATCGCATACATGATGCTTCCAATAGCACTCGAGTATGGAACATCATCCAGAATCGTCTCAGCTTCATCATCTTTTACAGCTGACAACTTAAAATGCGAACCAATAGGAGTAGTAACAGATTTAAAGTCATCCATACCAAATACCTGTAGGACCTTCTTGATGTAACCAGATTGAGACAAGGTGAGAACTCCACCTTCACGATCTCTCTCAATATCCATCCCGAGAATCCTTCTCGCAGCTCCTAAATCTTTCATCTCGAACCTACTGCTCAACAGATCCTTCACTATCTGTATCTCCTTCATATCCTTCGATGCGATTAGCATGTCATCAACATACAAGAGTAGGTAGATAAAACACTCACCTTTGCTCTCCTTTATGTAAACACATGAGTCATACTCACTCCTTATAAACCCATGACTAACCACAAACTGATCGAAGCACTTGTTCCACTGTCTTGGAGCTTGCTTAAGTCCGTACAGTGCCTTCTGCAACAAGCAAACATAGTCCTCCTTTTCCTTAACAACGAAACCTTCAGGCTGCTCCATATAGATCTCTTCTTCAAGTAAGCCATGAAGAAACGCAGTCTTAACATCAAGCTGCTCCAGTTCCATATTCTCTTCAGCAACAACCGATAGAAGAAACCTAATAGAAACATGTTTCACCACTGGTGCAAACACTTCCTGATAATCAATACCCTCCTTCTGAGAATATCCCTTGGCAACAAGCCTAGCTTTATACCTTGGTTCTTCTATCTCTGATATACCCGGTTTCAACCTGTAAACCCACTTGCAACCGATGACCTTTCTTCCTTTAGGTCTCATAACCAGCCTCCATGTTCCGTTCTTATCCTGAGAACTCATCTCTTCAATCATACCCCCATTCCAGAAAGTTGTATCCCTGCTTTCCATTGCTTCCTGATAGTCCCTTGGTTCTTCACAACTCATCTCCGCAGCAGTAATCAAGGCAAAGCTTGCCATATCATAATCGTTGAGATAGTTAGGAAGCTTCGTGATTTGTCCAGAAGAAGTACGAATCTGAGGTATAACTTCTGTTTCTGAACCTCCAACAACTCCACCTGAAGATGAACCTTGGCCGTTATCTTCATCTGCAGGAGCCAACGGTTCTGTTCTGGCGTGTCGATCGACACCAGATTGTGTGTCGATCGACACGCTAGCTTCTGTCCTTCTCGACAAACTCGTTTTTGTCTTGTGTCGATCAACACTAGATGGTGTGTCGATCGACATGGGACCTTCTGTCCCTGGAGTCGGGTCCTCCACCGTTTCTTCCACTGAAACTTCATTCTTCAAGTCTTTGAACACTTTATCTTCCACAAAGACTACATTCCTGCTAACCACACATTTTGATTCATCCAGAAGCCACACTTTGTACCCTTTGACTCCTTCCGGATAGCTAATGAAAATACCCTTCACTGCTCTTGGTTTTAACTTTCCTTGATCTATATGCACATAGACCAATGACCCAAATCTTCTCATGTGTCCGTAACCAGGCTTTCTTCCCAGCCATAGTTCCTCAGGAATACCGCCGTCTAAAGCTGATGATGGGCTTCTGTTTATTTGGTACACAGCTGTGCTCACTGCCTCAGCCCAGAATTCTTCACCTAAGCCACTCTCATCAAGTATACAACGCACTTTCTCCATTATCGTTCTGTTCATGCGTTCTGCCACTCCATTCTGCTGTGGAGTATAAGGACACGTCTTGTGTCTCTCAATCCCATGCTGCCTGCAAAACTCATCGAAGTCTTTGTTCACAAACTCCAACCCATTGTCTGTTCTCAGACACTTAACCTTCTTGCTGATTTGACTCTCAACCAGCTTCTTCCATTCACAAAACCTTGTGAAAGCTTCACTCTTAACAGACAAGAAGAATACCCATACCTTTCTGGTGTAGTCATCGATGATAGACAGGAAATACTGCTTACCCGACAAGCTATGAGTAACCGATGGAGATCCCCAGAGATCTGAGTGCACATACTTCAGTGCTACACCAGAGGTGTGTTTCCCAACGTTGAAGCTCAATCTCTTTGTCTTCCCCATTACACAACTCTCACAGAAATCCATCTCCGAAATCTTCCTCTTGTCAATGATGCCCCTTTTTGCTAGGATCATCAGGTTCTTCATGCTCATGTGTCCCAACCTTCTGTGCCACAAAACAGTGTCATCTCCCCACAGCATCTTGGTAACACTATTTAACTGCCCTGTAACAGTCTCTCCATCAAGCAAATACAGAGAACCACATAGAGTGCCTTGAAGACCTAGCTTCCCGTTCTTGTAGAACCTTGTCTTTCCATTGCCTCCAGCATGCACAAACCCCAGTCTATCCAACATAGTAAATGAAATTAAATTTCTCTTGATTTTAGGGACATACCTGACATTTTTCAATGTCCTGACCGTGCCACCTCTTGCAACAATATTGACTGAACCAATTCCTTCAACAGTAATATTGTAGTCGTCTGCCAGTAGCACCTTTCCAGAGTTGACCTCCTCATAAGTAACAAACCAGTCTCTCCTTGAAGTTATGTGATATGAAGCACCCGAATCAATCACCCACTTCTCTTGATGCCAATTTTCTGAGACTAATAATGCACCAACTCCTGCTGATTGATCGATGACCACTGCTGCAGTGGCATCTTCATCATCGCCGCCTTTCTTCTTCCAGGCATAGCAATCAGCCTTCTTATGCCCATCCTTCTTGCAGTACCAGCAGGTAATCTTTGAGCCCGAACTAGACCTGCTTCTGCTTCTACTTCCTGAGTTCCGTTGATCTCTATTCGACTGTCTCCCACGAGCCACATACACTTCACCAATCTTCTGTGAAGTTAAATAACCTTTAGCTTTTAGCTCGGTTTCCTTGGATTTTGCAGCATTCACCACGTCTTCAATAGAGATAGATTATCTACCGTACTTCAATGTCTCCTTCATGGAGTCATACTGGGGTGGCAAGGAACTGAGTAAGAGAATCGCCTGTACCTCATCCGCGACAGTAACCTTCACACTGGCTAACTCCGAAACAGTCTTCAAGAAGTCATCGACGTTTTGATCGATTGACTTAGACCCATCCATCTTGAATGTATAAAACTTATACAATAGATGAATATGACTCGGTAGAGTCTTGGTATTGTATAGCCTTTCTAGTGCTTCCCAAAGTTCACGTGCCGTTGAACACTCTTCTGTTTTCCTCAGAACTAGATCTCCTAGATGGAGAGTCAAGATATCCATAGCGTTCTCTCCTCGTTCCTTCTTCTTGAGTTCTTCTGCCTTAACTCGTTCTGCAAAATCTTCAGCCGTTTCATCCTTTTTCTTCTTCAGCTCTTCAGACTCAGTGGTTGATGCAATCAACTCTCCTTTCAAACCCTGGAGATTCATGTGAGCTAACATCCTTCTCTTCCACATAGAAAAGTCACCCTGACCATCAAAGATGGCTATCCTCACATTCAACTTATTTTCTGTAGACATCTCTGATCAAACGAAACTCACTGCCTTATGCAGTTGCCCGTGTCGATCGACAAGGATGGTATGTCGATCGACACTGTACCTTCTGTCGACTTCTTCGACGCAAAACCCTAAAACCTTCACCGCCTTTGTTCCCTGACGATGACGCCGATCTAAACACCTAGACCACAACAGAAACTTCTCTTAACGTGCTCTCGGACCTCAAACCTCGCTCTGATACCAATTGTAGGGATTATAACCCCTTTTTCACGGAATAAATCGATTGAGCAATAAGTAAGAACACAGAGATAATAGAGAGACTGACCACGGTATGTGATCAAAGTCTCTATCTGGAGCTTTCCAGTAATTCACTATAACCACGAATTACAACTTTAGGGTTTTCACAAGATCTCTCTAAACACAAGAAAAGACCTATAACAAAAGCTTAACCTAAATCACACACATGCTTAGCTTTATATAGGCTAAGGCTATTACAAGAAAAAGGCAACTCTAAACCAAATTGTAAACTCATAGAAAAACAAGGAAATAACTCATTCCTAACTCTAATTGACATTACCAGTCGCGGGCCTATGTTATGTTGAGATTAGACATCACCAAAGTCCAACAGTTATTGAAATATTCATAAACTCATGATAAATCTTAAAGGTTAGTATGATAAGCCCTTGAAAACGCTCTCGTAGCATCCCATTGTAACTAACAGGGTCCCAAATAAACAAATTATGACAATTTTTTAGTCTTGGTGAAAAAATTTGTAAAACAATGGGGATGATCAATGTGAATGGACACTATAGTGTATACCAATTTGTTGGTGGACCCAAAATGTGGTCAATGGTTGGAATTTTGAACGAAGGTACTGTCTTAGTTCTTTGAAATTTCTTGGTGTCTTCCTTATCTTCAACATTTTCTAAATATTTTCAGATCCACTCGTTTTCATATTGTCACCATTATCAGTATAAAATCTTAATTCCTTTTTACATAATTAAAAAATTGCAAAATCTTCTTTCGTAGTCTCAACGGTTTCTGCAGATATTGCAATCTGAGCAAGTGTGCATCTTTAGGCGATGAAATTTTGGAGAAGGAAGAAGAAAGCTGTTCCTCAAAATGGAAGCAATTACTTATCTTCACACGGCTTTCCCTAGGATCATTATACACAGAGATATTAAGCCGGAGAATGTTTTGCTGGATAAGAATTGGAATGCTAAGCTGAGTGGTTTGTCGATTGCCATAACACTCCCTGAGGGTAAGACGTGGATTGAAGATAGAGTGAAGGGAAGTAGTATAGCTTACATATGTCCGGAATATGCCATGTTAGGTAAAGTGTCAGAATACACGGATGTGTACAGCTTTGGAAAGTTTATGTTGGTTCTTTTGATGGGAAGACCAGCATGGGAATCACGCGATAGTGTCTGTATTCTCGCTTATGCGATGGATCTGTGGGAGAGAGGAGAACCTATTAAATTTGGGGGTGATACTAACGACATGAGGTCTGGTCAGATGAAAATGTTTCTTAAGCTAGCATTGAGATGCTGCAACTGTAGGCCTAAACGCAGGCCAAAGATGATCTTGGTTGCTAAAGAGCTTAAGCTGATAGAAAGATCACTCTACTGCAATGTTTTGGAAACCGGATCCCCTTTATGGTCGGATAACGGTGGAAGGGACGAAGAGGATGACGATGAATGGTTATATAACAGTGGTATGGACGAAGAGGAGGACCCTGAAGAGGAGGACGATGAATGGTCATATAACAGTGGAAGGGACGAAGAGGAGGAACTCATTTATGGTTGAGAGTAAGTGAGGAAGAGTTCTTGAGGTCGATTAGATCCTTGAAGCATATATTGGAGAAACTTGTTTGAAATTACTTTTGTTGAAATTGTTTTTCTTTGTCAAGTTGTTTTTATGGTTTGTATGTTTTCCAAAACTGTGCAAGAAGTGTGAACATGTTTTCATCTCTGAAATGTCTTGTTTTGTTTTGGATTTACCTGCAGAAAAAGAGAAAAAGGGTTTACGCAAGTGGCCAGGCTTTCCTTTGTATCCTCTTGGAAAGAAAATATTTTTTTTTCTTCTTCTTGTTTTCAGTAGCAATTTAAGTCACCAATAACAGAGAACATCTTTCCCAAAAAATTGTAATTTGTTTAATGGAACGATGATGAAGAATCTCTTTCCCTTAAAGCCACCAATAACTTCGATTCAAGCTGTTTTGTCGGCAGTTCCCGAGATTTCTACGAGAAGAAAGTAGAAGAAGAAATAATACTACAAGCTTTCTCTCTTTATGGTTTAAAAGGCGTGAACCGCCACGTCGTCAGACCAAGGGCATATATGTAATTACACCTTTAGGGTTTTTAGCAATTCTCGCACATCTTTTGCTATTGCAGGGTTGAAAATTCGTCTCTTTCGTGTGTTTCTCAATTATTAGCAGAAGGAAGGTGAGATATGGAGCTCGGTTCGTTCGCGAATGATAGCAATTCTACGTTTACTCTAACATCAGAAGATCACACAATGGCTAACGCCGTTCGATTCGTGTTAAACCAAGAGTTAGTATCGTCTTCCTCTTCCTAATTATAATTTGTACTAAATCAGTGAATCTTGGTTTCGTAAATATGCTTAGATTATTATAATTTGTGCAGTCCAAGAGTGAAATCAGCTGGATATAGCATCCCACATCCTTCCCTCGACTGTGTCAACATCCAGGTCCAGACAACAGGTACCATCTAGCTTATGTCTGTCTCTATAGGAGTAGTTGTTGTTTTGAATTCTCTCCCACCACTACTTGTTTGTTCGTGTCTTTAACAACCAAGTAATTTTTCTAGGCGACCCAGCGAGGGAGGTATTGAGAGATGCATGTAAAGAACTCATGCTCATCAACAGACATGTGAGGAGCGTCTTTGGTAAGGCCGTTGCAGAGTACAAGGCTGAAGAAGCACGTAAGATGGCGGACAAAGCAGAAGCAGAAGCGCTTAAGAACCAGATGGACATTGAAAACAATTGATTTTAAGGAACACAGACACATTTGTATTTTCTGTCTTTAGAGTTTTTTATTTTGTTCTTTCTCTTTTGAATCACTCTTGGTTTGATCAATCTCTCTGATAATACCATATAACCAATCTTTTTGTTCATTACGATTATATGGTCGATGATTTCTATTTCCTAGTCCCAATAATGAAATATTCGTTTACAAAATACATGTTGTAGACTTGTAGTCACATAGGAAAAATACATTTAAGACCAAAAATTATATATGTCAACTCTGTTTACATTGGAACCTAATCACAGAGAAAATCTCCGGTTAGTGACCTGATGAATTTCTTCAAAACAGCGAGTACAAAAAGGAAACATTCACACAACAACGGGAGCTTGTTGCTGGAAGAGCTGATCGCGTCTTCCAATGGAAAATACAATCCGATTCGAATGTTTTCGTCTGATCAAATCCTTATAGCAACAAACAATTTCGACGCAGAACATAGCATCGCAGCAGGTAGATTCATATGGTACAAGGGTGTTATTGAAGACCGGAGAGTACTCATCAAGAAATGGGAAGGAAACCATCCCATTACTCCAGATAACGTTTACCGTGATATAGCGGTTACATCAATGATGAGCAACCACACGAACGTTTTGAAGCTGTTGGGTTGCTGTATAGAGTTTTGTAATCCGGTTCTTGTTTGTGAATATGCAGAGACCAGAGCTCTAAATTTGGAGGACAAGGAAGGGTTTCCATTACCTTGGAGTACATGGTTGAAGATTGCGAAGGAGATCGCAAACGCGGTAACTTATCTTCACACAGGATTTCCTCGGGTCATAATTAATAGGGATATAAATCCTCAAAACATATTCTTGGACGAGAATGGGGCCAGGAAGCTGTCGTCTTTCTGTTTGAGCATATCGATTCCCGAGGGAGAATCATGTGTGTTTGACGAGAAGCCAGTAGTTCGTGGGTTATTTATCGACCCGAATTATGCCGGAACAGGTTTAGTTTCGGAGAATTTTGATGTATATAGCTTTGGAGTTACAATGCTATTTCTTTTGGCTGGAAATCTTGGACTCCATTGGTTAGATTGTATTATCAGAGAGTTTGGATTCCCGTTTCCTGTTTCTGTTGGACTAGCTAGGATCTCTGAAACGATGTCTCAATCCTCTTGAGCTCTTTAGCTACTTGGATCATCTTCGGTCTGTCTTCATCTCTCAACTCGCAGCATCTCAGCGCCAACACCACACACGCTTCCACTTGCAATCTTCGAGCATTTGTAATGTCTTCCATCATCCCCGGATCAATTAGTTCATCGAGCTTCCCATTCTCATGAAAGCCTCTCACGTATCCAACAATATGTTTGTAACTCCCATCAGACATAGTGGAGGGGACAGCTGGTTTGCCAGTGAGAATAACCATCAAGAAGACTCCGAAGCTATACACGTCCGTATATACCGTTACAACTTTTGTGTTGTAATATAACGGATCGAGGTACCCGATTATTCCTTGAACGCATGCGACTTCTATCCTTGATTTCCCCTCAGGGAGCGTTATGGAGATCGTGAAGTCAGACAACTTTGCGGTCAAGTTCTTGTCCAAGAAAATATTGGTTGGCGTAATGTGTCTATGTATGAGGATCTTAGGGAAGGCCATGTGAAGATAAGTCACAGCATTTGCAATCTCTTTACCAATCTTTAACCTTAGACTCCAAGGCAATAAAGACTCCTCCTTGTTAAGCATATGGCTTCCTTGCCTGTTCAAGAACCCATTCTCTGCGTTTTCAAATACCAGAACCGGAAGACGAAACTCGAGACAGGATCCTAATAGTTTAAGGAAGTTACCGTGGTTGCTCATCCGAGCAGACAAGACAATGTCGTTGTAAACCTCTTCAATTCTGTAATTTGTAACTTTGTACTCGGAGAATCTCTTGATCATGTAAAGTCTATCTTGGATGGTACCTTTGTACCATATGTAGAACCCTTGTGCGGTGATAATACAACTGGAATCGAAGTTATTGGTGGCTTTAAGGATTTGTTTAGAAGAAAAACTCCGCAAAGGAATGGATTTACCGTTGCAATCAGCGATTAGCTCTTTCAAGAATATGCTTCCGTTGTCCAAGAAACAGTTTTCCTCCTCCTGAATATCTTTTTCTTTCCTTTTTCCGGACGATCTAGATCTCAGCTTCTTCACCATCGATTCCATTTGTCAAAATAATATTTTTTCTCGGAGAAGAAATTAGAGATTTCGTTCATACAGATATCATAGAAACATTTTCAAGATTGGGAGTGCTGACCGACCGGTTTACATGGATCAGATTTTTATTTTACGGATTGTAATCGGTTTAAGTCCTGGCCAAGCAAACGGGATGATTTCTAAAGACTATAAAGCCCAATGGGCCTTATAAAATTTCAAGAGCACTTTTTTTTTTATCGAATCTGAACAGTCTCGTCTGAGCTCAGATTTTGACTTTCGGAAGCATGTTTCTTCAGGAACTCATCGCCGACACTAACGGCGTATCAACCCCTATCCGAATGTTGAAGCGACGATTGAGTTCAAGATACTTGAAGCTATGAAAATACGGTTTTTTTCCGAATCTGATTCTTCCACAGTCTTTGCCCGTTTTATAACCGTCGGTGTGTTGAAAGATATCTTTGGTTGCGAAAGAGATTAAGCTAATAGAAAGATCACTCGATTCTTGTTGTTGTAATATGTTTTTAATGATTTGCATGTTTTCTAAAACTGTCAAAACAAGTGTGAGCATGTTTTCATCTCTGAATGTTTTTGTTTTGTTTTGTTTTGGATTTACGCTAGTGGCCAGGCTTTAGCCCTTTGTATCCTTTTGGAAAGATAAGATTTTTTTTTTTTTTTTTTTTTACAGAAGAAATTGAAGATATTTTGGAGGAAAACAGAGAACATCTTTTCCCAAGAAATTTGTAATTTGTTAAATGGGATCAATGGTGAAGAAGCTGAAGCAGAGACTGATATCTGAATGGTCCCTGAAAAAGAAGGAAAAGGAAATTCAGGAGAAAAGGTGCTTCTTGGAGAACGGAAGCATCTTGTTAGAAGAATCTTTACTACCGTGGAGTGTTCGGTTAAAGATTGGTAAAGAGATTGCAAATGCGGTGGCTTATCTTCACACAGCGTTCCCCGAGATAACCATCCATAGAGATGTTAAGCCAACACATGTTTTCTTGGACAAGAATTGGACTGCTAAGTTGTCCGGCTTCTCATTCTCCATTACATTACCCAAGGGAAAATATAAAAGCGCAACTGTTCCAGTGGTGGGAACATCGGGGTACATTGATCCATCGTACTATGTTACAGGCTCGGTAACTGAATATACTGATGTGTATAGCTTTGGAGTGTTTTTGATGGTTATTCTCAGTGGCAGACCGGTTTTCTTCAACGGATCTAATGGTAAGCGCGAAGGAATTTGTCACTATGTGAAAGACTTGTATGAGAATGACAAGCTTGATGAAGTAATTGATCCGTGTTATCCAACAATGGTGAAAGACATCACAAGTAGTCAAAGATTGCAGGTAGAATCATGTGTTGTACTTGCTCTGAGATGTTGCCAGAAGAGAGATGAAGATAGGCCAAAGATGGTCCAAGTAGCTAAAGAACTCAAGCGGATTGAGACATCATTTTAAAGAGATCCTATGTTTATGTAGTTAAGTAAAACAATCTTTGCATTATGAAGTATGGAAACTCAGAATCTTAGATACAACATAAATAGTGAAAGAAAGCTCGAAAAGAGCAAATATTAAGACTGCATAGTAGATAGATAGATAGATAGATCGGTTTTGAATCTCATCTGAAAACTCTGCGGTCAAGTTTGTTTTACTATCTGCTTGAGTTCTTTTGCAACGTCTATCATGTGAGGCACGTCCTCTCCTGGTGTGAATCCAACACATCTCAAAGCAAGTTCAAGAAATGCTTTCATCTGCCGTCTTGAATGAGGACTGTTCAACATCGATGGGTCTATCAGTTCAGTGAACAGTCCTCGCTGCAGAAACTTGTCAACAGAATCAGGCAACATAATCAGATCACCATTAACCGGATCCGAAGTGAATCCAGGCTTTCCTGTCAAAAGTCTTAGCATGATGAATCCAAGGCTATAGATGTCAACATTCTCAGTGACAAAACCTGTTTTGCAATACTGGGGCTCGCCATAGCCTCCTGTCCCGCAAACCACGTCATATACGCCCGATTCTCCCTCCGGAATTGGTATGCTGAGGCTGAAAGAAGAAAGCTTAGCAGTCCAGTTCTCGTCCAAGAAAATGTTTTCAAGCTTTAAATCCCTATGGATTATAGTCTTAGGGAATTCAGTATGGAGATACGTTACAGCATCCGCAATCTCCTTAGCGATCTTCAATCTTACATCCCAAGCCAATGGCTTGATTCCTGCCCCTGCACTCCCCTGATTGGTAATAGCTCCATTTTCGGGGTATTCACACACGAGAACAGGACAAGGAAACTCTAGACAACAACCTAAAAGCTTGAGAACGTTCTTGTGGCTGCTCATCATCGATGAGACAACTATATCACGGTAGGAATTGTCAGGTATGAAATTAAAGGGTGCGTCATTATAGTTCTTGATCAGCACGGCTCTGTTTTCAATCGTACCTTTGTACGACACGAATCTGTATTCACAGATTGCATTGCTCCTGTCGAAGTGGTTTGTAGCTTGAAGGATTTGGTCAGAAGAAAACGAACGGATTGGATTGTATTTACCTCCTGAAGATGCGATGAGTTCCTCTAACAATAAGCTTCCATTCTTCTGGAAATTGATATCCTTTTGCTTCTTCTTCATCCTCTTTGAGGAAGAAAACATCTTTTAATTTTAGAAATTGAGGTTAAAGATCTTCTTGGGAAAGAGAAATCACAAGCAAGAAAGAAAGAAAAGGGAAAAAAACGAGACACAAGTCAAGTCAACTTGAGTAGGTTTTGGTTTTCTGTAGGACCATCGTTACAGTACCATCAATCGATATAATTCTTGCTCCATAACAGAAAAAAATGCATCAAGAATCCATAACAGTAGTCATAAATTGAGACAAGTTACATCTTTGCAGTACTTTTATTTATAGAAAAAAACAGGTAACCGCAAAGCACACAGTCAAATGTACATCTGAGCTTCCTTCTGTAGGACCATCGTTACAGTACCATCAATGAATATATTTATTGCTCCATAGCATTTGTAAAATGCATACATTTATAGTAGAAGCATACACAAAAACGTTTTACAATGATTGTTACTTGCATTTTGAGAAGCAGAAATTTTTGTCAGAGGAGGAACATAACTGGGAAATGCTTTAATACGAGGTTACACAACGTAATAATTGACTTACTCGGTATTAAGTTTCTTTGTGTCTGGCGAAGGAACTTTGACAAGTCCTTCTATTGCCTTGAGCTCTTTCGCGACATCAATCATCGTAGGCACGTCTTGTTCCGGCCAGAACCTAATGCATCTCAATGCAAGTCCGAAAAACGCTTCAACTTGCATAGACAAACACTTACTATCACCAGGCCAGATGGCCGGGTCGATTATTTCGAAGAACTGATCCGCTAATTTTCTAACATAAACAGGAAAGGGGAATCCAAATAACTCTCCGATAATAGCATCTAACCAATGATATCCGAGCTCCCTAGCCAGAAGAAAAAGCATTGTAACTCCAAAGCTATATACATCAAACTTTTCCGAAACCAAACATGTTCTGTAGTAGTCAGGGTCGATGAATACCTCATGAACTACTAGTGGCTTAACGTCAAACACACATGATTCTCCCTCGGGGATCGATATGCACAGAGAGAACGAGGAAAGCTTTGGGGTCCCATTCTCGTCCAAGAAAATGTTTCCAGGGTTTATATCCTTGTTGATAATGACCCGTGGAAAAGCTGTGTGAAGATAAGCTACCGCATTTGCAATCTCCTTGGCGATCTTTAACCGTGTACTCCAAGGTAATGGAGTACCGTCCTTGTCCTCCAATTTTAGAGGTCCATTTTCTGCGTACTCACACACAATGACCGGCTTAGCAAACTCCAAACAACATCCCAACAGCTTCAAAACGTTCTTATGGCGGCTCATCATAGAGAAAACCGCGATATCGCGGTACAAGTCGTCATGGGAAATGGAGAAGGCATGATTTGATCCTTCCCATTTCTTGATGAGTACTCTACGTTCTTCGATAGTACCCTTATACCATATGAATTTATCTTTTGCTATGATATGATCTTCACCGAAATTGTTGGTTGCTTTGAGAATTTGATTAGACGAAAACATTCGGATTGGATTGTATTTACCATCTGAAGACTCGATTAGCTCTTCCAGCAACAAGCTCCCATTTATGTCAGAAACTTCTCTCGTGTTTTCTCCTTTTTCACTCTCCCTTTTAACAAAACCCTTCATATCTTTAATCATGACACTAGTAGAAGATTTTCTCTGTGAATATTCCTAACTTCTTGTTCTTACTGCTAATGAAAAATCAGAGGAAACTACAATTTTTAGGAAGAAATAGTAAATAAAGTTTATCTTCATTAATGATCAAATGAATACAGTAGTGTGTATTTATACAAACACTAACCGAATGAAGTAAACCATAAATAACCAAACATAAGCCTATTAACCGGAGCTAAACCGGATTAAACCTCTATATCTAATACCCCCCCTCAAGATGTGGCTTCATACAGGTTAAGAAGACCCATCTTGGACATAAGAGCATGGAATTGAGTAGGATAAAGAGGTTTAGTAAGTGCATCAGCCAACTGATGTTCACTCCGAACA
This sequence comes from Draba incana, assembly GCA_963576765.1. Classification (NCBI taxonomy): domain Eukaryota; kingdom Viridiplantae; phylum Streptophyta; class Magnoliopsida; order Brassicales; family Brassicaceae; genus Draba; species Draba incana. Next base: position 28,216,824 of record OY755217.1, on the reverse strand, counting down.
TGGAGAGTTTTGATAAAACCAGAGATGACACATTCACGCACTTTGTGACAATCCAAATCCAAGTACTTGGTTCGTTCATGGAAAACAGGATTCTTCGCAATATGCAGAGCAGCTGTGCTATCACAAAACAAACTGACAGGGGCTGGATCAGGAAGCATGAGATCCTTCAAAATTTTAGCAATCCAGATGAGTTCCTTTGTACCATACGACATGGATCTGTACTCAGCCTCTGCAGAGCTACAAGAAACTGTTTTCTGTTTCTTGGACTTCCAAGATATCAAACTGTCTCCCAAAAACATACAATAGCCAGATACAGACCTTCTAGTTTCAGGACATACAGCCCAATCAGCATCCGTGAAACCAGAGAGAGAGATGTTTGAATCAGAAGAGTAAAACAAACCTCGTCCAATACTGCCTTTAAGATACCTCAGAACTTTATGAGCAGCCTGAAGGTGAACCTCTCGGGGTGCAGATGAGAACTGCCAGAGTTTAGTCACAGCAAATGTAATGTCAGGCCTGGTGTTGCAAAGATAGAGTAGTTTCCCAACAAGACGTCTGTACACCTCTGCATCTGAGAGAAGAGGAGTATCATCTTTATGCAAAGAGTGATTAGGTTCCATTGGGATAGATGAAGGTTTGCAACCGAGGAATCCAGCATCAGTCAACAACTCAAGAACATATTTTCTTTGACAAATAGAAATGCCAGTGGAGGATCTAGCAATTTCTAACCCAAGAAAATATTGAAGAGGCCCTAAATCTCTGAGCTTGAAGTGATGATCTAGTTGACTGATCAGAGATGGCACCACAGATTCATTACTACTAGCAATGACAATATCGTCAACATATACCAGAACTGCTAGGAAAACTCCATCAGTGAATCTGGTAAAGAGAGTATGATCACTCTCAGACGTTGTGAAACCCAAACTACACAAAGTGGTAGAAAATTTTATAAACCACTGCCTGGAGGCTTGCTTAAGACCATAAATGGACTTGTTCAACTTGCAAACCAAAGGACCCTCACCCACAACAACACCATCAGGAGGTTCATAACCTGGAGGCAGTTCCATATAAATTTCCTCATCGAGATCCCCATTTAAGAATGCATTAGAAACATCCAACTGATGTAAACTCCACTTTAATTTGGCCGCAATGGCAATCAAAATCTTCACAGTAGTGAGTTTTGCCACAGGGGAAAAAGTATCCTTAAAATCAAATCCTTCTTTTTGCGTATAGCCTTTAGCTACAAGCCTAGCTTTGTATCTTTCAATACGACCATCTGAAAGATGCTTCACTTTATACACATATCTACATCCAATAGCTTTCTTTCCAGGAGGTAAAGGGCAAACAATCCAAGTGCCAGTCCTCTCCATAGCTTCCAATTCAACCCTCATAGCATCACACCAAACTTGCAATTGCTTAGCTTCTTGAAAATTTTTAGGTTCTAAGGTAAGGGTAATGTTCTGAATGAAAGAGCTAAAAGGAAAGGACAATTTTGTATAAGAAAGAAAGTTACAAATGGGATAAGGGGTCGTAGAAGTAGAATTATAACAGTAATAATCCTGCAAATGGGGTGGTAATTTGGGTTTTCTGCGAGAATCTAAAGCAAGAGGCAAGAGATTCTCAGAGGATGAAGTCTCATGATTGGGAGACTCATCAGAAGATGAAGGTGCAGAAGGCACAATTTCATCAGGGATAGCAGGGAAAGAAATATGAGGAAAGAAAGTCTGTGTATCTTCTGTCAGTGTAGAAGATAAAAACGGGAAAATATCCTCATGAAATACAACATGTCTAGAATTGGAAATGACATGACTCTCCAAGTCCAAGAGTTTATAGCCTTTATAACCTGAAGGGTAACCTAGAAACACACAGGCTCTAGCTCTAGGTTCAAACTTAGTTCTATGGTGAGGGTTGGTAGACACATAGCATAAACAACCAAAATTACGTAGTTGAGAATAAATGGGAATCTGCTTAGTGAGTAACTCATAAGGGGATTTCTTATCTAAGACAGGAGTTGGAATCCTATTAATAAGAAATACAGATGTTAATACACACTCACCCCAATATTCTAAAGGAATATTGGATTGAAACATTAGAGATCTAGCAACATTAAGAATATGCTGATGTTTTCTCTCAACTACCGAATTTTGTTGTGGAGTATCTGGACATGAATGATATGATATGATGCCTTTTTCTAAAAACAAATCAGTGAATTTTAGTTCAGGTGCATTATCTGATCTAACAGCCTTAACAAACAAATTATATTGTTGTTCCACCATGGTTAAGAATGCAGGAAAAATAAAAGACACATCAGACTTTGCTTTCATCAAATATAGCCATGTAGCCCTAGTATGATCATCAACAATAGTCAAAAAATATTTATAACCATCATACGTAGTTTGAGAGAAAGGACCCCATGTATCTATATGAATTAATGCAAAAGGTGTATCACATCTATTTTGATTTGACGGAAAAGGTAAATGTTTCTGTTTGGCCAGAGGACAAATGGAACAATGAGTATCTTTATTGAATGATTTTGATAAAGATAATACATCTTTAAGTAGATCAAGTCTAGAATTTCCAGGATGACCTAATCTAGAATGCCACAAATGAGAATCTACTGCAGAACAGATAGGAGATACACTACCTGAGACAGTAAAAGTAGGATGATTTTCTTTATTGAATTCCAACAAGTATAAGTGAGCTACTTGACTACCCTGACCAAGCATCAATTCCTGAGTAAGATCCTGAATAAAACAAGAAGTAGATGTGAAACTGACAATGGAATTGGTATGCTTAGTCAACATGCTAACACTCAAAAGATTAAACCTAAACACGGAAATGTATAAAACCTCATGTAAAAGAATCTTATCAGTGATCTGAATAGAACCTATACCATCAACACAAACAGTAGTTTCATTGGGTAGGTTCACAAAGGTATTGACTAAGGGTTGAAAATCTAGAAATAGTTTTCTAGAATTAGACACATGGTGTGTTGCCCCTGAATCTATAACCCAAGAACTAGGAGAGAGGTCATTTCCAGCAGAGTGAGATGTTAACATGTCATAATAGGTAGTAGGAAAGAGAGAAAGGAATGTACCAGTTATCTGTGTGATACTAGGTACTGAAGTCGAAGTCGAAACTTGAGCAATTGCAGGTGGTGGCATAATACTAGAAGAGTGTAGTTGAGAACTAAGAAGAGAAATGACTTCCTGTATCTGGTCCTTAGTCATGTTGGCACCTACAGAAGCAGAAGCTTTGAGTGGAGTGGGTTCAAGAGACTGTAGAGAAGTCTGGTTTGCACTGGAAGGTATAGTAGAAGAATATTTTTGGGTAGGCACAGTAGGAGCTGAACCAAATTTCTTCTTGCTAGACCACCCATGAGGATAACCATGCTTCTTATAGCAACGATCCTGAAGATGACCCAAAGCACCACAATAACTACAAACATGCCGAGTCCTCTGAGTAGGATTCCCAACAGCATTTATACCTCCATCATATTTTTGAACCAAAGCAGAATCATCCTGGGAAAAAACTTGAAATGCTACAGGTGGAACATGACCTTTTGTAGTAGAACACACCATTCTCTGGCTGTGATCTTGATCTAGCATATTGTAAATAGCATTCAAGCTAGGTCTATGTTTCTTGTTGATAATCTGACTTCTAACAGTAGCATAGGAATCATTTAATCCCATGAGAAACTTGATGATTCTACTAGTTTCAGCTTCTTCAAGCAATTCCTCCACTTTACCACAGTCACATTTACATATCTTCTGAGATTTAGTACTAGCCAGACGTTGCCACATAGTCTTCATCTTTGTAAAATATGTAGAAAGTTCCATGGAACCTTGACGAAGTGTCAAAATCTCCTGTTCGAGCTGATAAGTGCGAGGAAGATTGCTAACATTAAATCTTTTCATCAGATCTAACCAAATCTCAGATGCATCATTATAGTAAAGGATGCTATCATAAATTTCTTGATTCACCACATTAAGAAGCCAAGACTTAACCATACTGTTGCAACGATTCCATATCCTAAAGATCGGATCAGAATCTAAAGGTCTAGGAAGAGATCCATCAATAAAACTCCATTTGTTCTTCGATTCAAGAGCAATAGTCATAGCGACTTTCCAGCTACTGTAATTAGATCCATCTAAAGCATGAGAGACGAGCGATAAACCTGGATGATCAGCCGCGTGTAAGAAAAATGGACTATGAGCACTATCAATCGAATCAACGCCTGAAGAAATGCGTTCATCGGAACCATGAACGGAATATGTGCCGGTTTGACGGCGAGGATCTCTAACGGGACGAGAAGCACCGCAAATCGGTGATTGAACCACCGGAGAATTAGTCGGAGACGGCGAGGTCGGCGAAACTTGACGGTGACGAGTTTTAGGACCTCCTTTCGCCATGGATTTCGAATCCGAGATAAAACGAGTGAAATTGATGAATAGAAAGCAAGTTTTGCGGAAGAAAAAGCTCAAAAACAATCAAAATCGAAGGAAATCGATCAGATTTGAGGAAGAAGACGATGAAGAGAAGAAACTTTATCCTCTTTGCTCTGATACCATTTTAGGAAGAAATAGTAAATAAAGTTTATCTTCATTAATGATCAAATGAATACAGTAGTGTGTATTTATACAAACACTAACCGAATGAAGTAAACCATAAATAACCAAACATAAGCCTATTAACCGGAGCTAAACCGGATTAAACCTCTATATCTAATAACAATATTCAACAAATTAACCCTATAAACTATCTTTCGACGTGACAACAACTTGTACTGTGCAAAAAAAAGTAACAAATTGCATTAAACTAATCTTAGCTATTTTCATAATACACCACGGCACGACTTTTGGTTTGGTGTGTTCTTTGTCTTTGCCTCTTTGCTCTTTGGTGTGTAGCACATGTAGTTGTTTTGGGTTGGGCCTCGTTTGGACTAAACACAGGCCCACATACCTAACGCAATCCTAGGCTTTTTCAAAGAGAAAGGTGATCTACTCGTAACAGTTTCGTTTGCTCAGAAAGAAATTTTTTTTCACTTTCTCGGAACCTTTTGGTAGTAAAGGTGTGTGCTTTCACTAACAAAAGGTTGATAATTTCTGGAGGAAAAACCATTATCTTTGCCCAAAAATTAGTAGTTCGATAATGGAATCAATGAAGAGGCAGTATCTGAAATCTGGGTCTGGGAAAACGAAGGAAGAGGACAAAACGAAGAGGTGGTTCTTGGAGAACGGAAGCATCTTGTTAGAAACACTCATCGCTGATTGTAATGGTAAATCAATTCCTATACGCAGTTTTTCTTCTCACCAGATCTTTAAAGCCACCAGTAACTTCGATTCAAGTAGTTTTGTCTCGGAAGATGTGTATTATAAGTGGTATAGAGGTAGAATCGAAGATAGGTCTTACATGATCAAGAGATTCTCCGAGGATGAAATCACAGGACACAGAATCGATGAGGTTTACAATGACATTGTCTTGTCTGCTCGGATGAGCAATCACAGCAACTTTCTTAAACTATTAGGATGTTGCCTCGAGTTTCCTTTTCCGGTTCTTGTGTTTGAATTTGCAGAACATGGAGTTTTGAATCAGCGCGGAGGTGTTACGGTTAACGGGGAAGAGTCTTTATTGCCATTGAGTTTAAGGTTAAGGATTGGTAAAGAGATTGCAAATGCTGTGACTTATCTTCACATGGCGTTCCCTAAGATCATCATACATAGAGATGTTAAGCCAATGCATGTTTTCTTGGACAAGAATAGGACTGCAAAGTTATCCGATTTATCTTTCGCAATATCTCTCCCTGAAGGAAAATCAAGAATAGAAGCTGAAAGGATTCTTGGAACATTTGGGTACCTTGATCCTTTATATCATGCCACGAGCTTTGTGACTGAGTATACCGATGTGTACAGCTTTGGAATCTGTTTGTTGGTTTTTCTCACTGGTAGACCCGCTGTCTTCACCGGATTCGATGGAGATCCTCAAGGTGTTCTTAACTTTGTGAGAGAGTTATGTGAGAATGGGAAGCTAGATGAAGTAATAGATCCGATGATAGTGAAAGATATCACAAGTGGTCAAAGATTGCAGGTGGAAGCGTGTGTGGTGCTCGCTTTGAGCTGCTGCGAGGAGAGGGATGAAGACAGGCCAAAGATGATCCAAGTTGCTAAAGAACTCAAGCGGATTGAGACATCATATTAAGAAATCTTCTGTTCTGATGATGTGCATTTAGAAGTATGGAAACTCAGATTCTTACATACAACGTACATAATGGAGAAAGTTTGATCAAAAACAAGATCATAACAATTTTCACTACTAAGACTACAGAAGAGATAGATCAATGTTTGTGGCCTCAGGTATGTTTTGTATCTCCTTGAGTTCTCTTGCAACTTCTATCATGTGAGGCACTTTCTCTCCTGGTCTGAATCTTACACACCTAAAAGCAATCTCAATGAATGCTTCCATTTGCAGTCTTGACCGCTCAGGAATGCCGCCATTCACGCTATCCAACATCGACGGGTCTATCAGTTCAGTCAAAAGACCTCGCTCTAGAAACTTCCCAACGTAGACAGGCAATACAGGAAGATATACAGCGACTTCCGAAGTGTATTCAGACTTTCCTCTCAAAAGAATTAGCATGATGATACCAATGCTATAAACGTCAACATTCTCGGTGACCAAACCTGTATTGAGGTAATCTGGCTCGATGTAGCTTGATGTCCTGCAAACCATGTCATTTACGCCCGATTCTCCTTCTGGAATCAGTATGCTGAGGCTGAAAGAAGAGAGCTTTGCAGTCCAATTCTCATCCAAGAAAATATTTGCAAGCTTTAAATCTCTATGGATTATAGTTCTTGGGAATTCGGTATGAAGATACGTTACAGCATCTGCAATCTCTTTAGCGATCTTCAATCTTACATTCCAAGGCAATGGTTTGGTATCTCCTTCCTTTGCACGTCTTATACAGTTTAGAGCTCCGTTTTCCGGGTATTCACAGACGAGAACCGGATGATGAGGAAACTCTATACAACAGCCTAAGAGCTTGAGAACATTCTTGTGGCTGCTCATCAAAGAAGAGACCGCGATGTCACGGTAAAAGTTGTCAGCGTCAAATAGGGAACAGTCTTGGAATTTCTTGATCAGTACAGGTCTGTTTTCAATCATGCCCTTGTACCACACGAATCTGTCTTCGGAGATTATACGGTTCCAGTCGAAGTTGTTTGTAGCTTGAAGGATTTGGTTTGAAGAAAACGTACGGATTGGATTGTATTTACCTCCTGAAGATGCAATGAGTTCTTCCAACAATAAGCTCCCATGCTTCTGAAAATGAATCTCCTCTTCTTTCATCTTCTTCTTGTTCTTGAACAAACGCAACATCTCTAAACACAGAATATGAGGTTGAAGATCGTCTTGCCAAGGAAGAGACGCAAGAAAGGAAAAGGGAGCGATTCTGAGTCAGATTCAGAGTCAGAGTCATACACAAGAACAACAAGTCAACTTAGGTGGGCTCTGGTTCTGAAGCAGCCAACCATTTCATCATCCTTTTGACTGTTGACTTCAGAAGCTATAGGTAAGAAAAGTCTCTGCTTTATTTGTTTTCAGTTTACTAACAAAAGCTTGATCATTTCTGGAAGAAAAGTCAGCACCTTTTCAAAGAAAATTATTATTTTGATAGATGGAATCGATGAAGAAGACGTATCTGAAATCTTTGTCGGGGAAGAAGAAGGAAAATGACATGAAGAAGAGGTCGTTTTTGGACAACGGAAGCATCTTTCTAAAAGAGCTTATTGCTGATTGTAATGGTAAGTCCGTTCCTATACGCAGTTTTTCTTCTGACCAGATCCTTAAAGCCACCAATAACTTCGATTTAGCTTGTTTTGTCTCCGGAAGATGCATACAATAAGTGGTATAGAGGAGTGATCGAAGATAGATATTACATGGTCAAGAGATTCTTAGAGGATAACATTCATAAACATAGAGGAGGAGAGGTTTACAAAGACATAGTCTTGTCTGCTCGGATGAGCAACCATGGCAACTTTCTTAAACTATTAGGATATTGTCTCGAGTTCCCTTTTCCGGTTCTTGTCTTTGATTCTGCAGACCATGGGGTTCTGAATCATCGAGGAGGTGTTACGGTTAACGGGTAGGAGTCTTTATTGCCTTTGAGTTTAAGGTTGAAGATTCGAAAAGAAATTGCAAATGCATTGGCTTATCTTCGCTTGGCATTCCCTAAGATCATCATATATAGAGATGTTAAGCCAATGCATGTTTTCTTGGACAAGAACTGGACTGCAAAGTTGTCTGATTTATTGTTCTCTATATCTCTCCCTGAAGGAAAATCAAAAATAGAAACTGAAACAGTTTTGGGAACATTCGGGTACGTTGATCCATTATATCACGCCACGCATTTTGTGACGGAATATACGGATGTGTACAGCTTTGGAGTCTGTTTGTTGGTTGTTCTTACTGGTAAACCGGTTGTCTTCACCGGAACTGATGGCGATCCTCAAGGCATTCTTAGCTTTGTGAGAGAGTTATGTGAGAATGGGAAGCTCGATGAAGTAATTGATCAGATGATGGTGGAAGATATCACAACTGGTCAAAGATTGGAGGTGGAAGCGTGCGTTGTACTTGCGCTGAGATGCTGCGAGGAGAGGGATGAAGACAGGCCAAAGATGATCCAAGTCGCTAAAGAACTCAAGCGGATTGAGACATCATTTTTGAGATTCTAACTAGTCATCCTCTGTTTTGCTATAAACTCTACCCAACTTGTATTGCATCTGAATAATTCTTGTCAAATGTAATATTTTGTAGCCTCAAGAAAAAATCAAATTTATGTTGGAGTAAGGCTCTAGTATTTATCCAATTTATCAGAAGGGAAACCATCCACAATCCAAATCACTAACCCAAAATATAAAAGAAATCAGTGAAGAAGAGAAAGATTTATTCTTGAATTACTTTCTCAGTTTTATTAATGAACAAGTGAAATGGAAATAGGTAAGGAAATGAATAAGATCACATAAAAATAGATTTTTATTACATAAAGATAATAGCTTAGTGCAAGTAGTAGCTGAAGAGGGAGACAAGGGAAGCTCCAACCAATGAGCCAAGAGCCGGCAATGCAACCGAAGCTGCGGATGCGGCGGGTCCCGGGGCCGGGGCACCGACTTCCTCAGCAGCCATGACGGCGGTCATGGAGGCAGCAGCGAAAAGCACACCACAAGCAATCTTCTTCATCTCCATTGTTTGAGACCTGAAAGGCTTTCTTCTTCTTCTTTTTATTTAAGTTTTAGTGTGTTTTTAGAAGTTCTTGCAGGTCTGAGGAAAATGGATTGTGTTAATGGGTAATTTATAGGTGTGGAGCTTGTGTTATTTTTAGAAATATTTATTATTTCTGTGATTGAGGAAAATCAGGAATTGTTTGTTCATATGATAGTCAAAATTTAACTAATCACCGTTAAATATGACTATAATTACGGTAAAGAAGAATAGCAAAATGTGGCTTAGAGTAATTTTAGCATTTCCGTTCATATATTTTTGGTGCATGAACATAAATGATATACAATTTTAGTTAAAAAACTAATAACTTGGATTCAGAAACATATACCTAATGTTCATCATATTACAAAATTCTTGTATAAATCACTAATGAATCAATTTGAAGAAAACATGAGTTAATATGTGGTTTTCAATATTAATCTACATTTGAAGATGATTAGATGAGTAACAAATATACAATATATATTACCAATACATTGTATGATAACTAATCTAGTTCAGTAATTACGTATACACGGCAACAACAATATGGGGGAAATGGATTTACATGGGACTATCAATATATACACGGTACATCATAATCTTGTCCTAAGAATTTACGATAACACCGATCAAGAAGTTGTACCATTGGACCGTCGAGTCTCAAGTTCATGCTCGGCGACAATAACACATGAGTCTGCTTCAAGCAATGGAGCCGAACTATTCATCTTCATAAGTATCTCAGTACATGATAGATAGGTTTTGGTAATTGTTGATTTAGGTTTTGATTCCGAATCCGAAGGGGAGTAGTTCTTGTCGCCAACATTCATCGGAAGCTGAGCCACATTCTTCATCCACGTGCGGTGAAAGGATGATCACCAAACAAGACATCAGCGACTCCTGTCCTTCAGTTTGTAGAAGCCAAGCAACTGCAAGAGCATCGAGATTTACTTTGAGGCCCAGGATGTGAATGAGATTAATTGGGGTATAATGGTAATTTCAGGGTTGGTTCAAACGTCATACTGGCCTTAATCAAAATGGAAGTCTAAATTAAATGTATCAGACTTGAAGTTTAGTTTAAATTGGTTTAAATTGATAAATTTTTCTCGTTCTTACCTATCTAGCAACTTATCCATCAAATTTTCTCCTTTTCAACACGTATTGTAAAATAAAAAAAATTCAACCGACACGTCTCTCTAATTTTATTAGCATTATGATTACAGGAGTGCTAAATAAAAACTTAGAGAGTGTTTTTGTGTATTTTAAAAAATGTGGATCGATATTGTGTGAAATCTTTGAGGAGTTTGTATTTAATGGAGTAAATATCAACGCTAAGAACATGTTTATAGAGGGTGGTAAATAAAGGATAAGATGACTGGGTTTTAGTTAATAAACCCATTATAATAAATCAAAATTGGCCTAATATCATATTTACGGTTCTAACTTTGGCCATTATATATCCTGTAAATATAGCAGGTGTGGCAGCCTGTGATTGGTCGAAATTTTTAAAAACCAAAAAAAAAAAAATCACGAGAAAATAATTTTCATTCTTGTCTCTTGTTTTATCCGTCTTCTCTCTCCTTCTCTCTCTCTCTCGATCATCTCTGTAAATGGGATTCAAAAGCTTCTTCTTTGATTCGATATTCCACCATGGTTTAATCAAATTCATTAGACACATACCAAAATCTTATAAGTTGTACTCATCTCGACGAGCTGTTCGTCATCAAGGACATCAGTTTTGCGGTTGGTGTCTTGGGTCGATATCAAAGTAATCCTGAAATGGACCATTGGAAGGCTGCAAAGAAAGTTCTCAGGTACTTGCAAGGCACCAAAGAGTTTATGCTTATGTACAGGAGATCCGATAATCTTGAAGTAATCGGATACTCTGATTCAGACTATGCCGGGTGCGTCGATACTCGAAAATCGACGTTTGGCTATATGTTCCTATTAGCTGGGGGAGTGGTATCATGGAAGAGTGGAAAGCAGTCCGTCATTGCTACTTCCACCATGGAAGCAGAATTTGTGGCATGCTATGAGGCTACAATTCAAGCATTGTGGCTGTGGAACTTTGTCTCAGGACTTGGACTTATTGACAATATTTCCAAGCCGCTGAGAATATATTGTGATAATTCCGCAGCAGTCTTCTTCTCAAAGAATAACAAGTATTCGAAAGGTGCTAAGCACATGGAGATAAAATACTTGTCTGTAAAGAAAGAAGTGCAGAAACGCAGAGTAGCAATTGAGCATATAAGAACGGATATGATGGTAGCGGATCCGTTAATGTAAGAATATTTCCGTTAGTGTGGCCGAAGTATTAACGGTCCAACTATTATAGTTTAAGTTTAATGTAAGGCTTAAGGTTTCCGGTATGTAACGGGATACGGTGATGGGCCGAATAAAAAAAAGATACCGGAATGGGTTTGATGTCAACCCTCTTACTCCACCCAATAAAGAATCTAATCTAAGGTTCATATACATTTATATATAATGGCTTAATTTATATGAATGTATATGTATTAAAGTATAGTTTATATGTTATGTCTTAATGAAGGGGTGTCTCATTGTGAGACACAATTCCTCCTCCTTTATTCAAATTTCGTGGGCCTTCATATATAAGGGAGAGGAGGAAATTATTGCAGACACAAGGGTTCTCATTCTGATTTTGAGACAAAAGACAGAACATAGAAACACTAAAAAGGAGATTAGAGATTGTGATCGGAATCGGAAAACCCCGGCTCCGTCGAAGGGGAGATCGCAGTAAGGAAGGGAAGGAGAAGATCAAACAATCATCAAGGAATCATCATCATGTCTAACAATGCAATGGATCAAGGTTAGACATTCTTCCTTCTCATAACCGAAACCTCCATCAATATGAAATCGTTGATTCATTTGTTCTAGTGGCGATTATGGGATGGATTACAAGTATGTAATCATAAGGATAAACTTACATGTGGTATCAGAGCCACCCTAGAATCATTTGTTTCACTTTAAAGCATATTGATGGATAAAACCGAAAAACTCGTTTTTTCTCTAAGAAATTTATCAACGCATTGAATCTGAAAATGGTCTAAAAGTTATATCAATGTGTAGAGGATGAAATTATCTATCCATCGGTATAAAATTCATTAAAATCCATTAAGTAAATCAAAAGTTATGGGTTTTTAAAGATTTGAAACTATAATTCGCGATGAACAGTCGCAATGAAAGTAACCGCAGAGACCGGACCGGTCGGTCCATGTGTTGGACCGGTCGGTCCATAAGTTGCGTAAAGGGGCTAAGAGACCGGACCGGTCGGTCCATAAAATGCAAAGGATCTCTGGAAAGTGGACCGGTCGGTCCATGTGTTGGACCGGTCGGTCCATGAGATGCGTAAGGATCTCTGGAAACCGGACCAGTCGGTCTGTGGTCTGGACCGGTCGGTCCATAAGGTGCATAAAGTCTCTGGAAACCGGACCGGTCGGTCCATGTCCCGAAAAAAAAAAAAAAAAATTTTAACCGTAAACCGTTTCCGTTGCTCTCTAAAATGTGAAAGGCTAATGTATTATGAAATGTTAATACACACATATAAAACCTTTTAATAAGCTTATAAGAAAAAGTTCATATTACGTATAACTTGTTTATCACCAAAGTGGTCTGGTTATATTTAATGTGACGGTAAAGTAAAGATTCATAATTGATCATTATTAAAGGATGCTAAATAACATGAAAAGTTTATTGATTGATCAATTGCTTACTTAGTATATCCTAGGAGATCACCCAAAGGTGGATCATTAGGTGTATTAAATAACAACTAAAGTATTAATCACCCATATTGCGGTTGATGGTGTGTATACCCAAAGGTAGCATTGATATCCTCTGTAACTATGGATTGATTAATTACTAAAGAAAATATAAACAAGCATCAATTGTATGTTTTTAGAGTATTGCCCAAAGGTTGCTTGAATACATACAAAATGAAAGTGTTTAGATTATTTGTTGTCGATGAATCTATTAAAGTCTCATAGAACTAATGGTAAGCATATATAAATTTTTGCAGCTTTGTTTCCTTCAGCAAACTCTATCGTGAAGTTCAACGGGCTCAACTATGAGGAATGGTCTGAACAGATTAGGTTCTCCTTGGGTGTAATGTCCCTTGATCAGGCTATTCTTACAGATGAGGAGCCGGCAGCCATTACGGCTACGAGCACCAAATTGCAAAAGTCTCGTTATGAGACTTGGGAGCGCTCTAACCGGCTGTGCCTAAATTTACTTAGGATGTCGATGGCGGACAGTGTTAAGCCATCCATGCCTAAGACAGAGAAAGCAAGGGAATTCATCTTAAAAATCAAAGAACAATCTCAATCGGATGTCGCTGACAAATCGATTGTAGGTAGTCTCATGAGTGAGCTAACTACGAAGAGGTTCGATTGGTCTCAGACAATCCATGACCATGTCACTCACATGTCAAACTTGGCATCAAAGTTATCGTCCATGGGGATGGAAGTGCATGAGTCCTTCTTGGTTCAGTTCATTATGAACTCTCTGCCTATAGAGTATGGTCAGTTCCAGGTGAATTACAACACCATTAAGGATAAGTGGAACTTTCAGGAATTAAAGGCCATGCTCGTTCAGGAGGAGGCAAGGTTAAAGAAACAAAAGGACAACATTGCACTAATTGTTGGACTAAACAGTAACATGAGCAGCTCCAAGAAACCATTCAAGGGCAAAAAGAAGGATAAGACTGTCTTTAAGACTCCTGAAAGCAAAATCCGTAAGGCTGTCAAGTGTTTCTTCTGCAAGAAGGAGGGACACATAAAGAAAGACTGTCCTAAAAGGAAGGCATGGTTCGACAAGAAAGGTACCAAACATTTATATGTTTGTTCTGAAATGAATCTTGTAGAAGTGCCTAGAAATACTTAGTGGCTTGATTCTGGAGCTTCTACTCATGTATCTCATATTGAACAGGGATTCAATTCGATCCAGCCTTTAAAAGGAACTGAAAGGTACTTGTTCATGGGAAACAGGATGAAGGCGCAAATAGAAGGCATTGGGACGTATAGATTGATCTTCAACACTGGTTGTTTTGTAGATCTTGAAAATTGTCTCAGTGTGCTAGAAACCTTGTTTCAGTAAGTAGGTTGGATGATGTAGGTTTTAACTTTGAGATTGGTAATGGTGTGTTTTCGTTGTACCGTAACAGATACTTTTATGGTAATGGTACATTGTGTGATTCATTTTATAAGTTCAATCTTGATAAAGTCTTCTCTGAATCTTTGTTTAATATTGAGTATCAAGGCATTAAACGTAGTGCAACTAAAGAAAACTCAGCATTTTTGTGGCATAAAAGATTAGGTCACATATCCAAAGAAAGGATGGTGAAGTTAATAAAGAAAGACTTATTACCTCAATTGGATTTTAGTGACTTGGATGTGTGTATAGAATGCATAAAAGGAAAGCAAACCAAACACATCACAAAGAAACAAGCCACAAGAAGTAATGAACTCTTAGAGTTAATTCACACAGATATTTGTGGCCCTATAGATGCTCCGTCATGGAGTGGTGAGAAGTATTTCATCACTTTTATTGATGATTACTTACGGTATGGATATACTTATTTGTTGCATGAAAAGACTCACTCGGTGGACGTACTGAAAGTGTTCATTGATGAAGTAGAAAGGCAACTTGAAAAGAAAGTAAAAGTTGTGAGATCTGATAGAGGTGGTGAATATTATGGTCGATTCACCAAAAAAGGACAATGTCCAGGGCCATTTGCTAAATTTCTGGAAAGTAAGGGCATTTGTGCTCAATACACAATGCCCGAAACACCTCAGCAGAATGGTGTAGCTGAAAGGCGTAACCTTACTTTAATGGAAATGGTTAGGAGCATGTTAAGTAATTGCAAACTACCAATGTCAATGTGGACATACGCATTAAGGACTGCGACATATATTTTAAACCGGGTTCCTAGTAAAGTGGTTCCAATGACTCTATTTGAACTAAGGAAACCCAGTGTAAGACACTTACATGTCTGGGGATGTCCAGCTGAAGTAAAGCCGTATAATCCGCATGAAAAGAAATTGGACTCTAGGACGGTCAGTGGATTTTTCATTGGCTATCCAGAAAAGTCAAAGGGGTTTGTGTTCTACTGTCCTAAACATAGTACGAGAATTGTCGAGACTGGTAATGCTAGGTTCATTGAAAATGGTGAATCTAGTGGGAGTTCAGAATCTAGGGGAGTGAACATTAAAGAAATTCGGGTAGAAGATTCTTAACCCGTAGTTCCGACCCGAGTTATTGTTCCTGTCGTCGGTGTACAGCCTAATATTGAAACAGAACAACAGAATGAGGAATATACGGACCCACTAGTTCAGGAAACCGAAAATGAACAAGTCGTCATTCAAGAACAGAACGTCGTACCATAAAACCAATTAAGGCGATCTGGAAGGGAAAGAAGATCCGCCATCACAGATGACTATGTGGTATATGATGTTGAGAATGAATGTGACCTTAGTCTTAATGAAGAACCGAAAACATTCAGAAAAGCCATGGAAAGTGAAAATTCTGAAAAGTGGTCGAATGCTTCAGATGAAGAAATGTCTTCTATGGAAGTGAACAGAGTGTGGGACCTAGTAGAGCTGCCTGATGGTTTCAAAACTGTTGGGTGTAAATGGATCTTTACGACCAAACGGAACTCTAAAGGTAACATAGAAAGGTACAAGGCTCGCTTTGTTGCTAAAGGGTTCACTCAAAAGGATGGCATTGACTATACGAATACCTTCTCTCCAGTTTCAAAGAAGGATTCTTTAAGAATTGTCATGGGATTGGTAGCTCATTATGATTTAGAGCTTCACCAAATGGATGTTAAAACCGCCTTTCTTAATGGAGAACTTGAGGAAGAAGTTTACATGGACCAGCCGGAAGGTTATGTGGCTGCAAGGAAAGAAAATCTTGTGTGTAGGCTGAGGAAGTCAATATACGGATTGAAACAGGCCTCCCGACAATGGTATTTAAAGTTCAATGATATCATTTTGTCATACGGTTTCATAGAGGTCATCGTTGATCGATGTATTTATATGAAAGTCAGTGGGAGCAAGTTTGTCATTATAGTATTGTATGTTGACGATATATTATTGGCTACAAATGATATGAGTATGTTGAGTGATGTAAAGAAATATCTCTCCAAGAACTTCGAAATGAAGGATATGGGTGAGGCAAAATATGTGATAGGGATTGAAATAATCCGGGATAGATCACAAGGACTATTGAGTTTGTCTCAGAAATGATACATAGATAAAGTCTTGAAGAGATATGGGATGGAAAAGTGCAAATTAAACAAAGCTCCAGTTCAGAAAGGGGACAAATTTAATAAAGGTCAATGTCCGAAGAATGAACTAGAGAGGAAAGAAATGGAGATGATCCCTTACCTATCCGTGGTAGGAAGTTTGAATTATATTCAAACATGTACTCGACCAGACATCAGTTTTGCGGTTGGTGTCTTGGGTCGATATCAAAGTAATCCTGGAATGGACCACTGGAAGGCTGCCAAAGAGTTTATGCTTACGTACAGGAGATCCGATAATCTTAAAGTAATTGGATACTCTGATTCAGACTATGCCGGGTGCGTCGATACTCGAAAATCGACGTTTGGCTATCTGTTCCTATTAGCTGGGGGAGCGGTATCATGGAAGAGTGGAAAGCAGTCCGTCATTGCTACTTCCACCATGGAAGCAGAATTTGTGGCATGCTATGAGGCCACAATTCAAGCATTGTGGCTGCGGAACTTTGTCTCAGGACTTGGACTTATTGACAGTATTTCCAAGCTGCTGAGAATGTATTATGATAATTCCGCAGCAGTCTTCTTCTCAAAGAATGACAAGTATTCGAAAGGTGCTAAGCACATGGAGATAAAATACTTGTTTGTAAAGGAAGAAGTGCAGAAACGCAGAGTAGCAATTGAGCATATAAGAACGGATATGATGGTAGCGGATCCGTTAACGAAAGGACTCCCTCCCGGTATATTCATTGGCCATGTAGAGAGGATGGGAATAATTGATAAGACCTTGAGTATTAATATTATGCTATTGTAAAGATGCTAACTCGAGTAATTTGAATTCAATAAAGTTTAAGTGTTTTTATGCAAATTAATATGTTATCATTATGATATGTACATGTAATGTTTGGATAGCATATGAGTTGAGAATAAGGTTATATCTCAACATAAAGAAATTTTGAGAATTAAGTAACCTCTCAAATATTAAAGAAGTAGTAAAGTTGGAATTAGTTTGTGATGATGGAAGGGAACTTATCGCTGTAAAAGATAAGGGACCGCCTCATTCGATAAGTTCTGATTTTATGGTACTTAAAAGAATAATTAAGCTAATGAAAGGCGCGCTTTAAAGGAAGTTGAACCATTAAGTTAATACACGGCCAAGTGAGAGAATGTAAGAATATTTCCGTTAGTGTGGCCGAAGTATTAACGATCCAACTATTATAGTTTAATTTTAATGTAAGGCTTAAGGTTTCCGGTATGTAACGGGATACGGTGATGGACCGAATCAAAAAAAAGATACCGGAATGGGTTTGATGTCAACCCTCTTACTCCACCCAATAAAGAATCTAATCTAAGGTTCATATACATTTATATATAATGGCTTAATTTATATGAATGTATATGTATTAAAGTATAGTTTATATGTTATGTCTTAATGAAGGGGTGTCTCATTGTGAGACACAATTCCTCCTCCTTTATTCAAATTTCGTGGGCCTTCATATGTAAGGGAGAGGAGGAAATTATTGCAGACACAAGGGTTCTCATTCTGATTTTGAGACAAAAGACAGAACATAGAAACACTAAAAAGAAGATTAGAGATTGTGATCGGAATCGGAAAACCCCGGCTCCGTCGAAGGGGAGATCGCAGTAAGGAAGGGAAGGAGAAGATCAAACAATCATCAAGGAATCATCATCATGTCTAACAATGCAATGGATCAAGGTTAGGCATTCTTCCTTCTCATAACCGAAACCTCCATCAATATGAAATCGTTGATTCATTTGTTCTAGTGGCTATTATGAGATGGATTACAAGTATGTAATCATAAGGATAAACTTACACACGCGACCAAATTAGCATCACTTTCGGCGATAGATGCAGAAACCATGTTTTATTTCCCCGATGATTGAGATTTTGATTTCTTTAGAACATTTGATTTTGATTTGGTAAAACTTGTGATTGGAAGACTTGGTTTGTCGATTAGGCTCAGGGTTTTCATTTGAATGTTTCATCCTAATACAAAGTTGTTTCCACACAATTGGTTGATACATATCTGATTCTTTGTGTGTATTTCGTTTGATCGAGTTTTACAATGGATTTGATCAGTTGCAGAAGCTCATATTTGGTTTTATTAGATTTCTAGCATTAGATTGGTGTGTTCTTGATGGCTATATAGATACCGAATATGCATAACATTTTCACTTGTATGGAAGAAATCTAGCAAGTATCAACCAAAGTTAGAGAAAATTCTGCAAATGCTTTAACATGTTTTTGTTCTCATTGCAACTTGCCTGAATGCTCTTGTTTTATGTCACACAGAGTTCTTCTTGAACAAGGTAATTAATTATGATAATCTATTTACTTTTGTGATACTACGAGCTTGAGATCTTACAGTGATGACTCACATAGGCTTTTAATTTATTTTTTCTTTTTTGTGGTTTTGAAGAGAGAACTTATATGAAGATGAAGATTTCGATCAGCATCTAAAACAGCTTGGTGCATTGCTGGTCTCTAAGGTACAGTATAGCTTTTGTTTAGTGGAGGAAGGACGACATGTTACATGAATGCCCTCTTACATGAATGCACATGTTACAGTTTAGTTTTTGTTTAGTGGAGGAAGGAGCACATGTTACAGTAATCAGGTGTTCCAAGTACTTAGAAGCAATGGTGTGAATGTGCAAATTATCTCTCAGGGTGCATCTAAGGTTTGAAAACCTACTGTTTTCTTGTAGTGTGCTACTTGTATATGTCAATGAATGTGGTAGTGTTATGGTTTTAAAGCGAATGGAGATGTGTTTGTGTGGTCAGGTAAACATGTCATTGATAGTGAATGATGAAGAGGCAGAGCAATGTGTGAGAGCTCTTTGAGACCGATTCTTAACGCAACACAAAGCATTGATCTCATAGTTTGATGCTTAGAATATGTTAAGACTTTTGATGAAAGGAAACTTCACATTCTTCTTGTTGTTGTTATTGTAGTAGTTGTGGTACAATAAGCATAATTGGAGCCAATCCTTATTCATCAATGTCTTACAACTTGCTAAAATCATGACTTAAAGGTCCAAAAGTATTTTGACCCAAAAAAAAAAAAAGTCCAAAACTCATAATTCATACAAATATAATTCATAATTTTTTTTTAGAACCCTTCTATATTTACTACTAGGTTAGGACCCGCGTAATACGCGGGTATGTAATTTAATATTACGTAATTGTGATTTAACAAAATAATTAAGCAGTCAAATGATTAACACTAAAGTCTAACCAAATAGAGTGAAAGATGAAAAAAGGGATATAATCACGATCTCATTTAAAAAGGTTATGGAGTTATGTATATATTTTGTTTGTCCGGTAAAACCTGAACAAACCAAATCAGTAGATCACAAACTGCGTATAAAATTTTATTGTAGATTTAGAGATTATTTTTGTGAAATATCATTATAAGGGAAGATGTTAGATTTGATCACGATTCTAGCTATCAAAAATATCATCATTTGTAATACCTTATTAAAATGGTCAGCTAAATTGATAAAGTCTTATAAGTTGTAATGCATGTTTAAGAATGTGTTTTTTGCGAACATATTCCTAGTTCCTACCCTATGACAAAATCAAAACCCAAAAATCGTTATAACTAACTTCCGCTTACATATTATTGAAAAATATAACCAATTTTTATATCACACCATAATACACTGCACTTTTCTTTTGTTGATATATTTTCATATATTATTGCCTTTTTTATTATTTGTTCTATCATAGGTTTTTGTTTCCTTTTTGTTTCTGCTTATTTATTACTTTCCATTTTCTGTTTATACATCTATGTCTTAGGTAAAAAATAAATTTTGCAGCCATATTGATGTACACATTTGAAAAATTGGAAATGATCAATCCACATATACATATAATTAGACTATAATTATAATTTCTATGTGAAATAAAGATTTTATAGAATTGAAACCTTGAACTTGTTTTAAACTAAGAAGATTCTTCATTTTTCTACCAATCTCAAAACTTTCTTCCATCTCTCTTGGAGACCAAACAATATTTCTTTACTTTTTTAAAAATCGAACCAAACATTTTTCTTCGGTTAGCTAAAACAAAAAAGATTAACACTCATGTGAAGATATATATACTTAAAATGGAAAGTTAAAATAAAAGTAGTGTAACATATTTACATAGCATGAGAATTACATAGATGCTATACATCATATATACATAGGCATAATAAATAAATAAATAAAAGTTGCATTAATCAAAAAAACGAAAGACAGAGAATGACCAAGATGAATAAAAGTTTTAGAATTACATGTGCTATAAATATATAATACAATTTTTATTTTATTTTAACTAAAAATCTCGAAGAATACTTTACTTGTTTATTATACAATTTCCATATTACCCTACACCTTGAAAACTTCTATTTATCATACAAAAAAACTCTCGTAACAAACACTAAAATATATATTTATGTATTTATGCGACCAACAAACATTTAATTTCATGTATCTAACAGTTTGGTCAGATCAAAATTTTCGTCCAACAGTTTCATAGTAGACAACTTTAAAGGATGCCTCCTTCTTCAGATCATCATCTCTCATAGCATCAAAAATTTCTAAATCAGTTTTTATTTTATTTTTTTTGCTAAGAGTAAATCCCATTATCTCATAAAAACAGACCCAACTCTTTAAGCAAGAGACTTCTTGTCAGATTAGAGCTACCACAAACATAAACCATATCATCTTCCAACATCAAGAAGTTGTTCTCTTCGAAGTCGAATGTTAATTTCATCTGCCAATATTTACATAAATCAAAATTTTGGTTTCTTCAAACAAACATTCTTCTTTGGTTTGCTAAAAAGAAAGAAAGAGAAAAAAGGTTCAACTTTATATACTTGAAAAGGAAATTAGTGTAGCACTTGCATAGCTTATGAGTTACATGGATGTCACATCATATATACATAAACATAGTAAATATGAAATTAAAATTTGAACTAATTATAAAAAAAGGAACGAAAGACAAAGAATGACCAAGATGAATAAAAGCTTTAGCATTACATGTGTTTATATATAGATAAGCAATTTCCATTTGTTTTAAATGGAAATCTCCTAGAATGCTTACTTATGTATTATAGAATTTCCATATTTCACTACAAGAAAACAGCGAGAACCTGACGGATATATCTGTCGGAAATCTGTCGGAATTGGGCAATTCCGACAGATTTCCGACAGATATATCCGTCAGTTCTAGATTGTCGGAAATGGTAATTCTGTCGGAAATCTGTCACTAATTCCGACAGATTTCCGACAGAACTATTTCCGACAGAGTTCCGACAGGTCGCCGGAGTCCGGGGACCTGTCGGAACGCAGTCGGAAACAAGTCTCCGGCAATCTGTAGGAATGTTGTCGGAAAAACCGCTGTCGGAAATCTGTAGGAATTTCTTTCCGACAATATTCCGACGCATTCCGACAACTTCTAAACCGACGATTTTCCGACTGATGTCCGACAGACTTATATCCGACAGCGTTCCGACAGGTTTATTTCCGACAGCGTTCCGACAGTGTATTTCCGACAGATTTCCGACAGAATCGTAGAAATTATTAAAAAATAAAATAATTTTAATTATTATTCATTTAATTTTAAAATTTAAATTTTAAATTATATAAAATGAAAAAAAAAAATTTAATTTAAAATAAAAAGTTAAATTGTTTTACAAAACGTTTGATACAATTTTAAATCTAAGCGGTGGGCGGCGGCGGCGGCGGACGCGGAAGCAAACCCTGCGCCATCAACTGCTCCATCATCTTTTGCATCGCCTCCCGATCCTTCTTCGCCTGTTCCCGGTCCTCCGTAGCTGCATCTTGTATCTGCTGGACCGTCGACTTCAATTCTTCAATTTCGGCGTCCTTTTCCTTCATCTGGGCTCTCAGCTCGGATGACTCGCTGTTGTAACAAGAAGACGCCGATGACGCTGCATCGTCGGGAAGACCATAAATCCGCCCTTTGCTCTGCGGAGCAACCTGTGGAAGAAATTTCAGTTAATGAAAAAGAAAAATCAATTAATGAAGAAATTTTAAATTTTACATACCTTTAAGACGAATTGGTTGATGATCTCGTCCGGGGCTTGGGTGAGGGGAGGGGTTCCTTCCGTTGGTGGCTGAGACAGAATGTAGTCTTCTTCCATTCTTTGGACGGCCAACTGAACCTCTCGAGCTACCGGATCCTGGATGACACCATCCTTGTTGGTGTGTGATGCTACCAGAAGTTCAACGTAGTTGGGTTCCCGACCCAACTCCTTAGCCTACAGTTGTTAGATATTTATTTAATATAAATGTATAAAACTAAAAAAATTTTAATAAAAATCAAAGAATGGCATAAAAAACTTACCATATCTCTAGCCTTTGTCTTCTTGCTGGTAGCTCCGAGGTTGTGGGTGGATTTACCCTTGCCCTTGCGGTCGCTGTTCCGGTTGGTAGAGTGATATGAAGAGATCTCCTTGGTCTCCTGTAGTTGCCAATAGGCGATGAACCCCTCCCACAATGTCGGCTTCTCAACCATCTCCTTTGGGATCTGACCGTGTAGCCACTTATCCTTCCACTCGAACACCTTGTGCGAGTAGTGCCTTGCTGCGTATACGTCGAACTCCCTCCTGACCGTTGCGGTCAAGTGTGGGTCCCACTTAAATTCTTGCTGGAAAAAGAAAAATTAAATAAAAATAATAATACTTTAAATGAAAGTAAAAATTGTGAAAACAGATGACTTACCGCAAATGTGCGAAACCACAATTCTTGATCCTCCGGTGGCATTTTGGCGTACGTCGGATACGGACCGCGGAGCAAAGTAATTTCCATCTTGTTGAGGGACTTCGAAATCCCGCTGCGAGAATCATCAAACCTAAGAAAAAAACAATTACCAATTTAATTACATTAATCACAATTAAATTAAATTAGTAAAAAAAAAACAAAAATGTAACAAAAACTTACCATGTGTCTCTACCGATCTGGTCTGGATGGAGATTAGGTAACCGCCCTCGTCCAGGAAGACTCACGAAGTCCTCGACGCTAATCTGGGACGGTAGTGTGGCGGCTGGTGGCATCTCCGGCGTCTGTACAGGTGTAGACGACGGTGATCGTGCAGACGTCGTAGCCGCCTCAGGTCTACTCTGACGACGACGACGACGTTCGCCGCTGGTCCCGCCGCTAGATGCTCGGGCTCGGAAACCACTATAATCCCTATATTTTATATATAGATTTTAGGGATATAGATTTTAGGATATAGATTTTAAATTTTTAGGATTTAGATTATAGAATTGTTATTTTTAAATTATATAATTGCTATTTTTAAATTATAGAATTGCTATTTTTAAATTATATAATTTTTATTTTTAAATTATAGAATTGCTATTTTTAAATTATAGAATTGCTATTTATAAATTTTTAAATTATAGAATTGAGCTTTTTAAATTCTTAAAAATCAAATTTTTTAGTTTATAAAATTGTATAAATCCTTTAAAATGCTAACATTTTTTTATAAATCCTTAAAATGCAAACTATTTTTTATAAATCCTTAAAAGTCCTTAAATTTTTTTTATAATTTGTATAAATCATATTATAATTTGGATAAATCCT
The DNA here is from genome assembly GCA_963576765.1 of Draba incana. Lineage (NCBI taxonomy): Eukaryota > Viridiplantae > Streptophyta > Magnoliopsida > Brassicales > Brassicaceae > Draba > Draba incana. Next base: position 28,192,700 of record OY755217.1, on the reverse strand, counting down.
TAACATAATAATAAATAAAATTTTCCTAATTCACAAATTCAATTCCAAATTCACAATCTAACCAAAATTTTAATAAGTTTCCTAAATGAAATTATTTAACATAATATTAAATAAAATTTTCCTAATTCACAAACTAAAATCAAAATTCACAATTCCAAATTCACAATCTAACAATCAAATTCACAATTCCAAATTCCAAGTTCACAAATTCCTAAATCTTAAATCTAACCAAAATTTATATGAAAATTCGTCGGAAACTTACAAATGGGAAGGGATTTCAGACATTCCGGCGAAGAGGCGGCGGCCGGGAATCGTCGGCGGAGGTGGAGAGAATCGGTGGGGATCGTCGGCGGTGGAAGAACGGCGGAGGTGGGGAAGAACGGCGCGGAGAATCGGCTGTGGGGGAGAGAGAGAGAGAGGCGGCCGGATATGTACCATCGGGAAGACGTTCAAGATAATCACGGTTGCAAATCATTGAAACATTCATCCTAGACTTCACATTGTCTTTTGTCTTTCCCGGGACGTTTAACACCGTATGCATGATGTTGTCAAAGAAGTTCTTTTCAACATGCATCACATCGAGGTTGTGCCTTAATAAATGATCCTTCCAATACGGCAAATCCCAAAATATACTCTTCTTGTGCCAGTTATGAGCTTCCCCTACACCACAAAGAGGTTCATGCCCATTACCCCCACAATCAGGAGTCCTCTCAGCACCAAAATCTCTCAACTGCTCCAATATAGTAGGACCGTCTATCTCATCAATTGGAGCATCAACCACTCGTTTATTTTTCGTAAATAATCTTTTAGACCGACGATAGGGGTGGCGTTCCAGTAGAAACCTTCTATGGCAATCAAACCAACATGGCTTTCTTCCATTCCTCAATTGGAAAGCGTCAGTGTCGTCATGGCAAATAGGGCACGATAATCTTCCATGAGTAGTCCATCCAGATAGCATACCGTATGCTGGGAAATCGCTAATAGTCCACATAAGGACCGCACGCATATGGAAATTCTCCCGCCGTGAAACATCAAACGCTTCGACACCATGACTCCATAGCATTTGTAACTCATAAATCAATGGCTGGAGGAATACATCAAGTGATCTCTTCGGATGCTCAGGTCCGGGAATTAGAAGGGAGAGGAATAAAAACTCTCGACGCATGCACACACCAGGGGGCAAATTGTACGGTGTTAGGATTACGGGCCACAAAGAATACTGCCTTCCATTCTTCCCAAATGGGTTGAAACCATCCGTACTTAACCCGAGGTACACATTTCTTGGCTCGTATGCAAAATCCGGATTCAACATTTGAAAATGTTTCCACGCTTTTGCATCTGAAGGATGTGTAATCTCTCCATCTTGACGATGCTCTGCATGCCATCTCATTTCTTCTGCCGTTCGCGCAGATTGATATAACCTCTTTAACCTTGCTGTCAATGGTAAGTACCATATACGTTTATATGGAATCGGAACTCTGCCACCAGTATCCTCATACCGTGGTTTACGACAAAATTTACATCTTCTCCGGTCTTCGTCTTCTCTCCAATATATCATACAGTTGTCGATGCATACATCTATCACCTGATACGGCATACCAAGACCAGCTACAAGTTTCTGTACCTCGTAGTACGATGCAGGTGCCTGATTATCTTCAGGCAAAATATCCCTCACAAAATCTGCTATCGCATCAACACACTCTTCCGCCAAATTGAAGTCCGTCTTAAGGGTCATCAGTCTACTAGCAGTTGATAAAGGTGAATGTCCGTCTCTACACCCATGATATAATGGCTGCTTCCCTGCGTCTAACATTTCCAAAAATCTTCTAGCTTCTTCATTTGGTTCTTCTTCTCTATCCTCCCCTATTACGATCGATGGCAAATTCTCTCTAAACGCATCATGAACCATCTCAACGGTACCTGCACCAAAATCTACTTCCGTTCTATGTTCGCCTAAGCTATCCGTTCTATGTTCGCCTAAGCTATCCGTTCTATATTCGCCTAAGCTATCCGCAACATATGGTGCACTACTACTACTAGCACCATCATAATTAGTTTCTCCATGATAAAACCAAATTTTGTATCCCGGCATAAAACCATCCCTATACAAGTGATGCCAAACTTGTTCTACCTTAACATTACGCGAATTGCAACAATTTAAACATGGACATTTTATTACCTTTCGATTCCCGACAACCGCCATGAACTCGCAAATACCCCGTGCATAATTTGGATTTAATGCTTTCGACTCCGGATCATACATCTCTTCATCCATCCACGATCTATAATATCTAGAAGATGACATCTCACTCTCTTAACGATTTTTCCTAACAAGGTTGGAAGTTGTTGATGTTGTGAGTGAATGAAGATGTGTGGAATCATATATATAAAAACGCTGTCTGTCGGAAATCTGTCGGAAATCTGTAGGAAAGACAACGGATATAATAACGGCTATTTAACGGCTATTTTTTTCCGACAGATTTCCGACAGATTTTGAGTGTCTGTAGGAAATCTGTCGGAAATTATTAACGGTAACTTATTTCCGACAGATTTCCGACAAAAACACCGGCATCTCCCCCGGCGTCGGCGCCGCTCTTTACACCGTCCGCAATTCCGACAGATTTCCGACGGTGTTGTTGGCAGTCGGAAATAATTCCGACAGATTTCCTACAGAATTGCAAAATTTCAGTTCCGTCGGTAATCGGTCGGGTTACAGTCGGAAAATTTCCGACAGACTATAGTCTGTCGGAAATTCTGTCGGATTTGCGGCTGTTTTCTTGTAGTGTTTTCGTAAGCAGTGAAAACTTCTATTTAACTTGTGATAACTATTCAATGCTTTATCATATTTAATTTGGGAATATTAACTTTTTCAAGATAATTTTGGAATTCAAAAGTATAATGTGGATTCTAAATTACCATTCGTGTAAACTTTACCAAAAAAAAGTAAAAGTTCTAAATTAAACATTGACACGTGTCATCATCTGATCATTATTAGACACATGTCACAATCCCGTGAATTACAATTTTGCTTACGTGTCATACTCTCGTCGACCGGCTTCTCTTTTATATAATAACTAGAAAAGGACACGCGTGAATACGCGGGTAAACATAATAAAATTTATTGATATAGATATTTAAATTCTAATTAGCAACCCGCTAATTACCAAAAATGTTTGAAATACTATTTAAACATGAATTTTAAATCTTGAAGATCAATTTATATCTTGATTCTCATACATTAATTCATATCATGCGAATCCAAAAATGTATATACCCAGAATATTCAAATCATACTCTTAATAACAAAGAAATGAATTATATTTTTACTCATTATGAATATATTAAATATGTAATAAAATTATAAAAAAAATTCTAAGAATTTAGAGTTAAATAAAATAAAATAAAATTTTATAAACTCACTAAAGATCTATAGATAAATAATCTCATGAAAGACCCGTAAAAATATAAATAATTTTTTTAACATCACATATAAATCCATGATTGATAAATCTCATAGGTTCTTTTAATTCTCATTAGAGATTCATGGTCGCAAAATTTTAAACATTTTTTAATCTTTCTAATACCGTCATAGGTCGAAGATTTTCAATTTCTTTATTTTATGAATATTCTTATATATTTAAATTTATTTTTTTCTTTAACTTGATTATCCATATCTTAAAACTTAAGACTGAGTTTTGCATATTTTTCTTACTTTTTTGCTTTTTAATTTTTATAACCCCTTTTGTTTTATCATCCGTGTTTTTTTTCTTTTTCTTAATTGAAATTTATATTCTCTCGATTTCTTTTTTATACAGTTATTATTTTCATTACCGTTTACACTCTTTTTATTTTCTATGTTAATTTTTTTATAATTCATTTAGACTACTACATTTTTCTTTTTCTTAAATAGTTTTCACTATTAGAATTTTTTCCTCTTTTTCAATTAGTTTTGGACTATTAGAATTTTTATGTTTTATGATTTTGTTAACTACATGATAATTTTGTTAGTTGACCATTTTTAATTTTACTTTATTTTCTTTCATCTCTTTATTAAATTTTATATTCTATCTATTTTCTATATATATATATATTTCATTTTTCTTTTATTTGGCTATGCATACCTTAATCTTTTAAATATATATAATCTCTTTTATGACATCATTTGTTTTTTATTTGTCTTAACTGAAATTTTTATTCTCTCTATTTTTTAACGGTTTATATACTTGTTGTTTTTTATGTTAACTTTCTATAATTAGTTTGGACTACTATATTTTTTCTTTTTTCCTAATTAGTTTAAACTTTTATAATTTATCCTCTTTTTCTATTAGTTATTAACTATTAGAAATTTTCCTTTTTTTATTATTTTGGACTATTAGAAGTTTTCCATTTTTAATTTTAATTTTTTTTAATTAAATTTAAGTTTTAACACATGTCATCATCCGATCAATCTTAAACACATGTCGCAATCTCGTGAGTTACAATTTTGCATACGTGTCGAATTCTCATCGACCGGCTTCTCTTTTATATAATAAGATAAGATCTATAATCACACAAAAAACTATAAAAAATAAATTTGGGATAATATGTTAATTCCAATACACTATATAATATAATATTCACATACTACCCCCAACTTATTTAAGAGGTACTAATATCAACACAAGACATAATTAAAAGACGAGAAGATTGCTGATCGTCCTCATCTTTGTCTCCCAAATCCCCGCCTAGGGTTATTTGCCTCTTTCTCCATGGCCTCCTACTCGAGCAGAAATTACAGCAGCAACGTAATGTTTTCTTCTCTCTATGGCTTTTCGTTACTTAGTCGGCGTGAATCGCTGTTTCGTTGTAGAATTTCTGATCAGATCTGTGATGGTACTTTAGGAGCTGACGTCTTTCAGCGCTTTTGCGGATCGTGTGGCTGCTGACAATGCCCTCTATGAGCAGCAGTTAAGCAGGTAAGTTGATGTTTTCTTGTGTTGAGATTTTTGTATTTGTAAGATGTTGAGTTACAAATTATTATTGTTTCAGTTGCTTTAAGGTTTCGGTTGAGGGACACCACACATCTGCACGTGGTGTTGCGTCGGTGTACACAATGTATTTCCGTTCATGTGGAAACATCTTCGATGTTGTTATTCCCACCGACCCTGCAAGCGGTCTTGTCGAGAGGTTTGTGGCATTCTCTTTGTTCCGAATGCACTAGCTAGTGTTTAAAAGAAGGAAAACAATAATATAGATGTAGTTTAAAATCTTGCTAAGAAGTTTTCCTTCTTGTTTTTTTTATAGGCGTGGTTTCATTTATTTCATGGACGAAGCCTCGCAAGAGAAAGCCCTGGCACTTGATGGAAGTAACGTGGGGTTTCCATTTATTGGACGTTACACAGAGTATTCACATGTTGCAGCTACTCTCGGAGGATGGAATGTAGTTGTTAAGGCTTTGCCGAGAGAATCATGTGAGTTTAGTCCTTATGAGCTGGTTGAGACTCGCAGACTTAGATTCTCAGGCTACCGGTAAGTTGTTGCTGTTGTTAATTCCGGATATTGATTTGTTATTTTAAGGGTCTGCTTATGATGTGCAGTTTATTTTTTTATTGCAGTACACGTGGCGTTATCGTTTCGGGATATGACACTTCCCAGAGTGCTGATGTTATCAGGAGTGCATTGCTTAATCTTTTCAGGCCCTGTGGAGAGATCGTATATCTGGATGTCGAGTGCAACCCTGATCAACCCGGTCATCTCCACAGGTTGATTTGTGCCTTCTTCCTTGCTCCATTTTGCTTGTGCTTTTTCTTTTTTTTATGCCTCCCAGCAAACTAAAACACTTGTTTTCGACAGTGTTGGCTGTCTTTGTGTAAATGGAGACGAAGCACGTGATAAGGCTATTGCACTTGATGGAACTGACATGGGAGGATGGAATCTAGCTGTTAGGGAATCGGGAAAAACACGACGCCTAGCCCCTCCTCCTAAAGAAGCCAGTCTCCTTATCTTCTAGGTTATCCCTGGAGGTATACTTACCCCTCTACTACTTCACATTAGAAGTCTCTCTCTTGTGGAAGCTCTTTGGTGTTATTAATTTGTCCGTACAACGTATGTTTCTATTACTATTATGCTTAATTTCTTCCTTCTGGATTATGTATGACGTTTGCTTTCAACGCTCATTATTATCTACTGAATTATTATATGGTTTGTTTGTTTAAATTGAATGTTAATAATTTTCTTGATATTTTTTCCTTTAGTTTAAAGTGGCCAATTTGATAATAATTTATGAAATTTTGTATATAAAGAACTACTGTTTTAAAGTTCCACTAAGGTTAATTCCGCGTTCTCCGATCTCGGTCTGGTAACCAAACTCCATCATTTGTAAATCTTTTTCTAAACAACAAACTTTAAGAACTTCATTGTACTTGCTTGAGTCCATAGGTAGACCAAACAAGATATTATCCTGAACCGTTCCGTTCTGAATCCACTACGTCTGCGCAACATAAGATTCTATCCCACAAACCCGAGCCTTACCCGAAAGCTTATGCATTTTGCCAAGAACGGAAGCTAACAACAAAGATTTCCCCGATCTAACGGTTCCCACAATCGCCGCAAGCTCTCCTTTCTTAACCTCGAAACTAATATTTCCAATCGCAGGCTCGTCATCTTCATTGTCCCAATTAAAGCTACCGTCTTTATTTTCAACAGCGACATTCCCGTCATCGCAACCTAAACTCCTCTCCACAAACTCTCCCGATAACTCTCTACTCGTCATGTAAGCGTCAAGCCGCCCGAGAGATATCAGCGCCTGCGAAAGAGAGATCATAGACTGCGGAAACGTCCTAATCGGTTCTTGAAAATCGCCGTGGTGGTAAAAACCGTCCCTGCATCAAGCTTAACTCCCAAGAAAACCGCGGTAGTGAAAATAAGCGCCAAGATCAACACGGGCGTACTCCATAACACGATAATGTTACCCGCGATCGAGTAAAGAAACTTGGATAACCAACCAAACTCCATTTCTCTAAACTTAAGAATCCTCTCATTAAAATGATCTTCCCAAGCTTGAAACTTAATCACTCTCATGTAATTAAGCATCTCATTCGACGCTTTCATCCACGAATCATGGTTCATCATCAAACTAAACTGAAACCGATTGTTTCGCTTCGTTCCCAATAGTATAAACACGAAAACTCCGGTTAAACCGATAACCGCAGTGACCACCGAAATTCCAAGAGTATTATAAAGAAGCACAAGAGTCACAGTGACTTGCAACGGCATGAGCCAAATCGCGTGTAGCTGAAGCATCAAATCGGAAAGTTGTTGCGCATCGACGGCCATGTAATTAACGATTTGACCAACGCCGTGATTTTGCCGAGCAGATCCAGTTAGCTTTAAAGATTTCTTGTACAATGCATTGATTAGAGACGATCTTATGAGCATACCTAGCTTCTGAGAATTGTGATTGAACTGATGTGTGGATAATACTTCGACGAATTTTGCGATTAAGAGGATTAGAACTAAGTAATAACCTTGGGAAGGAGACGATCGATTACCGGAAGTGAAATCGACGAAGCTTTGGACGTAAATTACGCTTAACCGGATGATTGCGAGAATCGCTGTACCGGTGATTTCTTTCCAGAAACATTTAAGAGAGTTGTTGGAACTGGGTTTTGAGATTTCTCTTCCGGTTTGGGCCAATTCGATTCGAAGAGAGTCGCGAGCTTCTCTGCTTTGTGTTCTGGAGATAACGTTGGGACCTGATCGGAGATTTGTACCATTTGCTTAGTAATGGATTCATCCATAACCAGAAAGTTTTTCGTAGACAAGACCTTGTGCAAAAATCAAAACAAGACCCTAAATTAAAGGATATTATTCCAAAAAAAATTTATTCCCAAAAATTTCAAAATAGCCTAAACTTTTTTACAACCTGAACAAGATATAACAATCATTCAAGTAAATAAGACCTTTCTATTTACATGTTTCGAAGCAAAATCATCGACCAAAGTTTCAACATCTAATTCTTCCAAAAAACTACTCTCGATCGCCATTAACGCTAATCCATTTAATCTATCTTGTGACATGGATGCCCTCAAACATGAATTTCAATAGCTTCAATTTTGAGAAACTCCTCTCTGCAGAAGCAACCGTAATTGGTACAGTTAGTAAAATTTTATATGCTATTGTAGTATATGGAAATTCTTCTCCCCACTAATTTCCTCTATCATCTCTATTAACCTCCACATACAAAACATTCTTACATAGCTCTTTACTCATTTCCATCAAATAACCATAAACACCATCATCATCATAAATATATGATGGGTTTTTTCCTCAAGACCATTGGAAAGTAACTCAATTTAACTGTTTCATCTTTATCTACATGAATCTTCTTCCTTATACTCTCCACTAACAAAGAATAAGTTACCTCTTCCACATGTGTTCTAAAGACTAAAGTATGATATTCATCCTCTCTTGAAACCATTCTACGTGACCTTTTCTCTTGTCATAATGTCCACCATACTCAAAATGTATTATTGTGCAATGGCTACTACTCATTGTACCCTACAAAAGAATGAAAACCAATTACAATCAATATTTACTTTCCCATTTACACTTACACACAACAAGAAGCAATATCAAAATCAACTAGCCTCAAATCGTCTACTGAACAAATCGTTTACTAATAACAAATCGTCTACTCAAATATTAACTAATAAATTGAGTTCAAATTAACTCAAATCCGAAACAATTATCACTGCTTACTCCATCATTCACAAATTTACAACACCACAATAATTCAAACAAATCGGACCAAACATTATGATGATTTATTTAGCTTTAAACAAAGACAAACACAAGAAATCTCCAAATCCGAAACAATTATCAATGATTATTCTATTATTCACAAAATTACAACACAACACAAATTCAAACAAATCGGAGCAAACCCAAGACTAGCGATTACAACATTATGACGCTTTCAGCATAAAACAAAGACAAAGACAAGAAATCTCCAAAATAGTCACCTGAGATGAACGCAAAGACGAGCTGAGCTCCAACGGATGGATTTCCGATCTCCGACGACGACGTTAATGGTGAAGACCGGGTGCGTCAACGGATTCCGAAGATAACTGAGCTCCAACGGATTGATTTTGGATCTGTTCCGATTTTGATTTTTACCAAATATGAAATCCCGATTGGTTGTTCTAACGGGTTGATTTCATTTTTTTAGATATAAAAGAGAAAGTGATACTCAATTCTCATTGGTTCACAATCTGAAAAATAAATTTTTATTGGCTAACAAATAAACATTTCTGGATGAGTTTTATTTTATTATTTAAAAAACTGCAACTTAACCAAGGGCAAAATCGTCAGCACAACAACTTATCCACTAAAAAAAGGTAGAGAGAATAGAGAAGCGTACAAATGAATCGGTTTCAACCCAGAAGGGCAAACCAGCAATTGAAATTTTAGTAGAAACAAATAACATTGGAGCGCAATGAGAACTATCGATAAATAATAGGGAAAATGACTCAACTACCATGGAACTATGGAAAAATGACTAGAATACCATATATCTTTCAAAAATTACTCAAATCTTTTGACACCCCTAGTAAATTACGATAAACACCCTTGATTAAGTTTTTTTTTAATTGGCTGAGTTATGTGTTTGTTTGGCGGCTGACTTACCGATATTCCATGTCATCATCCATGTCATCATATTTAGATAAATCAGCCGTGTCATTTAGATAACCCAGCCGTGTCATTTAGATAACTCATCCTAAAATCATTTATATAAGATTTAAGACTTACAATTAATATAAAATGAATATGAATCAACTGAATGTGTATAGTTTCTTCAATTTATACTATTTATACAACTGAATGTGTAAACTCAGAACGTTTAACTCAAAGGAAAAAAAGAAAAAAACACAAACTTTCTCAACTGTCTTCTCCGTTTAACTTCTCCGTTTAAGATTGTTTCGAAATCGACATTGTTTCTTTCCTCGTGATCGTCTTCTCTCCGCAATCGAAATCGTCTTACCTCGTACTCGTCGTCGCCAAAAATCGTCTTCTCTCGTAATCGTCTTCTCCGCAGTCGGTCGCCTGTAATCGTCTTCGAAAGGTAGGTTGTTGGTGATTTGGATTTTTGTTTATTGCGGCTTAGTTGTAAACTATGTTCTGTCTGAGATTTGTACCATTTGCTTAGTAATGGATTCATCCATAACCAGAAAGTTTTTCATAGACAAGACCTTGTGCAAAAATCAAAACAAGACCCTAAATTAAAGGATATTATTCCAAAAAAAATTTATTCCCAAAAATTTCAAAATAGCCTAAACTTTTTTACAACCTGAACAAGATATAACAATCATTCAAGTAAATAAGACCTTTCTATTTACATGTTTCGAAGCAAAATCATCGACCAAAGTTTCAACATCTAATTCTTCCAAAAAACTACTCTCGATCGCCATTAACGCTAATCCATTTAATCTATCTTGTGACATGGATGCCCTCAAATATGATTTCAATGGCTTCAATTTTGAGAAACTCCTCTCTGCAGAAGCAACCGTAATTGGTACAGTTAGTAAAATTTTATATGCTATTGTAGTATATGGAAAATAATCATATTGGACAAGAAAATTTAATATATCACATGCTCCCAATTTTTCATCTGGTAAAAGTTCTATTAGGAACTTTAGTTCAACAAAAAGTTCCTCACCATTTATATCTACTAAATCTCCATTTTTCAAACTGTTTTCTAAACAACTACACCGGGATTTTAAAGTCAGATCATCACACATTTTCAATTTAATAGAATCAAACAAAAAAACAAATATACTTTCATATAACTGATATTGTTCAAATCTCATACCAAGTGAACTAATAACATGATCTACGATATATAAAAAATATTGAGTCCTAAATGTTTCTTCTACGGATAATATTGTTCCATTATCACTAATTTCATCAAATTGTCTTTTTCTACGAATAACTCGTTTTTGAATAAATATAGGTTCAATACCAATTTCGTTAGCAATGTCCTTAGCTTTCGTCATGGCATCAACAAATCCAGTTTCTCTAAACTTTTTAAAATAAGAAATTAAAGCACTTACCTCAGTCATTGCAACATCAATTTGCATATCTTTTGACTGTAATTTTTTGCTAACCAAATTCACCACATGCAATATGTCAAACCAAATAACAGTAGATAACAAAAATTAAAAACTACTAAGCTCGTTCATTGCTAAAGATTTAGCTTCACTTTGAATCATTGGATCATTATCATTTTCAGCTACTTCAAATAAAGCTTCTCGTACATCTACAATCTGAAATCGTATGGCTTTAATACTTTCAACACGACTTTCCCATCGGGTCATGGACAATTGCTTAAGTGTTAAACTTGTCACATTCTTTTTCAAAATATCCCACCTCTTTATAGAGTTGGCAAACAAAGAATATAAAACGTTGCACTATCCCAAAAAAATCCTTTACTTTCACAGAATTCTTTGCAATATCACACAAAACCAAATTAAGACTATGACAAGCACATGGTGTATAAAAAGCTCTAGGATAATATCCAGAAGTCTTCTTTGTACACCTTGTTTGTTTCCTTTCATATTCGATCCATTATCATAACCTTGACCTCTCACGTTATCAATATCAAGATCTAGAGATTTTAATACATCTTTTAACACATCAAAAAGTCCTAGGCCTGTTGTATCATCTACTTTCACAAATTCAACAAAAAACTCTTCGACCTTAAAAGAATTTGAGGAAAAGTGAACGCACCTTAGAATTAGTGACATTTGTTCTTGATGGCTAGCATCAGGAGTGCAATCTAAAATCACAGAAAAGTATTTTGCTTCTTTTACCCTTGTAATGATTTTTGATTTGATTCTTGAAGCAATCAAAAGAATCAATTCATTTTGAATATTATGACTAAGATAATGATGGTGAATACTACCATTTTTAATCCGAGAAACATGCTCTTTTATAATGAAATCAAATTCTGCTAACATCTCTATTAACCCTAAAAAGTTGCCATTACTGTTTTGATATAATCTCTCATTTGTACCACGAAATGCCAAATTATGTTTTGCAAGATATTTCACAACTGCAAGAATTCTTATCAATACATTTTTCCAATAATCTTTTTCTTTCTTATATTGTTCTTGAGCATATTTATCAATAGTTTCATTTTTTAAAAATCTAAGCCGTAATTCAATCCAAGCTTTCATATTAAGCATGTGTTCCTTACTTTTTTCATGCTCATTTAAAGTAAAGAGTATATGTGTCCAATCCGAAATTCCATTCTTTGCTAGGTGACTTTTCTTAAAACCCAACTTAAAAATCTTACAACTAAAACAAAAGACAACATCTAATTCTTTAGAATAAACTAGCCATTTTCTATCACTTGTTTCTCTATTCCCTAGTTCTTTAGTGTAGTAAGATGAAAGAAATCTTCTACTAACTTCGTTTTTACGACCTTTTACAATAGACAAATCTCTTTTTGGTCCATTTAATGCTAATCTTTCTATTGATTTTAAATCAAGCATATCCCAATTTCTTGGATCATAGATATCAAGACCACTAGAAACACTAGAAACTGTATTATTTATATTGATATCCTCATGAGCACTAGAAACACCAATATCAAAAATCTTTTCTTTATCATGTGACTTTTTCACAACAAATTTATCCATAGATCCTTTTTGAGATTGAATAAATGTTTCTACATGCTTTTTTTTTTTTTGCCGTTTTTCATGGCCAGATGGAGCCATATTTAACAATGAAAATTCAAACAATAAAACCTAGATTCTTATGAAGAAAACGAGAGAATCTGGATTGTTATAAGGAAGCAATAAAACATGGAACGTTATGAAGAAAATGGTGACTGAAGCTTCTTGAGTTGTACTTCTAAAAATTCTGATCTTGTGGGAGCTTAGAGAACTGAGGAACAAACGAATTTTATAGAAATTTCCAAAGAAACAGAATAATCAGAATTATATGATTTATAGCTACTAATTTTGATTTATAAGTGTTGACATAAGCTTGAAGTTAACTTGAGTCATAAGCAAAGCTAATCCAAACCGAGTTATGGTAAAAGGAAAAGATCTATATTTAGGAGTTAGCTAAGTATGTTAGTTTTTCTTTTTGGATTAGGAATTATTCTATGTTTCTCTCTATATATAGGAGATGCTAAGGTTGTGGCATAACTAAGGGTTTTGAGAGAAAGAGATTGTAAGCTTAAGTTTTGAGTAAGTTTCTTAAGCAATAAAGAGAGTCATTCTTTATCAATCTTGTGTCTTTTAAACTTGTGTCAAAACAATATTTGGTATCAGAGCTTCGTGAGATCGTGGAGCAAGTATGGGAGAAACTTTTGAACCTGTGATAAAACCTAAAGAAGGAGGAGGATCTTCTGCAATCACGTGCCCTATGCTCAATTCAATAAATTATACGGTATGGGACATGAGGATGAAGATAGCTCTCAAGGTTCATAAAGTTTGGGAAGTCATAGAAACAGAGGAAAAATTAGCAGATGGTGAGAAAAACAACATGGCCATAGCTTTGTTGTTTCAGTCGATACCGGAAACTTTGATTCTACAAGTGGGAGAACTCGATACAGCTAAACAAGTTTGGGAAGCAATCAAAGCAAGACATATGGGAGGAGAGAGAGTCAGAGAAGCTAGGTTGCAAACTTTGATGGCTGAGTTTGATCGTATCAAGATGAAGGATTCTGATAAGATAGATGAATTTGCGGGAAAGTTATCAGAAATTTCATCAAAGTCAGCTGCGTTGGGAGAAAACATTGAGGAATCGAAATTGGTGAAGAAATTTCTTAAGAGCCTTCCCCGAAAGAAGTATATACACATAGTAGCCTCGCTTGAGCAAGTACTAGATCTTAAAACTACAAGTTTTGAAGATATTATTGGACGTTTAAAGGCCTATGAAGAACGTATATTTGAAGAAGAGGAGGTTCAAGAAGATCAAAGTAAGATTATGTATGCAAACATAGAGACTTATGGAAATCAATCAAACTGTGGCTTTAATGGAGAGTTTAGAGGCAGAGGACGAGGAAACCGCTTCTACAGAGGAATAGGTCGTGGATGTTATGATGGAGTAAGAGATGCCTTAAAGGTGATGTGCTATCGGTGTGATAAGATCGGTCACTTTGCATCTAGTTGCCCGGACATATTACTCAAACTTCAAGAGATACAAGAGAACGAAGATGATGAAACCCGTGAAGCAGAAAAGTTGATGGTACATGAGGTAGTGTTTCTTAATGAGTAGAAAGTAAAGCCAAGTGAATTTGAAACTAATGGAGATAACGTGTGGTACTTAGACAATGGTGCGAGCAATCACATGTCAGCAAATCTTGATTACTTCTCAAAACTGGACAAAACAGTTTCAGGAAAGGTGAGATTTGGAGATAATTCTCGCATAGATATAAAAAGGAAAGGTTCCATCCTGTTTGTGAGCAAAACCAGTCAACGAAAAGTCTTAGCCGATGTATATTTTATTCCAGACTTAAGAAGTAACATCATAAGTCTCGGGCAAGCAACTGAGGCAGGATGTGAGGTACAGATGAGAGATGATTATCTCACACTTCATGATAGAGATGGGAACCTGCTAACAAAGGCAAATAGATCGAAAAACTGGTTGTATAAGGTGATCATGGAAGTTGAGGATAGAAGATGTCTACAAGTATCTACAATGAGTGATTCAATGAAGTGGCATGCGAGACTAGGCCACATTGGTGTGGATAATTTATCCAAGCTACTCAAGAAAGAGTTGGTCATCGGTCTACCAATTATCTCAATTGAGTAAGAAACATGTTCATCGTGTTAACTTGGAAAGCAAACAAGGCATATTTTTCCCCAAGCAACATCACACCGAGCCACATAAGTACTTGATCTCATACATGGAGATTTGTGTGGTCCTATTACACCTCCTACATCCGCGGGAAATAGGTATGTTTTTGTTCTTATTGATGACCACTCACGTTATATGTGGTCTATACTCTTGAAAAACAAAGATGAGGCATTCGAAAAATTCAAGTTCTTTAAGGCGACAGTTGAACAAGAAACCAGAGAGAAGATCAAGACGTTTCGGACAGATAGGGGTGGAGAGTTTGTCTCTAATGAGTTTAAACAATTTTGTGATGCATCAGGTATCAATAGACACTTGACTGCCCCTTATTCTCCACAACAAAACGGAGTTGTTGAAAGACGAAACAGAACTCTAATGGAGATGACCAGGAGTATTTTAAAACACATGAATGTACCAAACTTCTTGTGGGGAGAAGCAGTGAGGCATGTAACTTATCTTATAAACAGAGTATCAACAAGAACTTTGGAACATTCAACCCCATATGAAGCTTTCAAGAGAAGAAAGCCATTCATTGAGCACTTAAGAGTGTTTGGATGTATTGGGTATGCAAAGGTAACAACTCCACACCTTAAAAAGCTTAATGATCGATCGAAAGCATTGGTTCATCTGGGGACCGAACCAGGATCAAAAGCTTATCGCTTGTTGGAACCATCAAGTCGCAAGATAGTGGTAAGTAGGGATGTGGTCTTTGATGAGAACAAAAGATGGAAGTGGAGTAGTCTTGAGAAGGAAGATGATAATGATGCCAGAACATTCTTAGTTGGGTTTGGAGAAGTTGATAGTGCCGGTTTAGGAGAAGAGAATAGGGAAATTAGTGGTGAAGATGAGAGTGTTGGTGCTGAAGAGAGTGAAACTGTTTCACAACCGGAAGATGAAATAGAGGAATCACATCAGGAGTCACAAGTGGAATTGAGAAGATCTACAAGACCAAAGAGAACACCGGCCTACTTAAGTGATTACATATTATTGGCTGAAGTGGAGAGTGAGCAATTCTTGATGATGATCAATGGAGAACCATGGGATTATAATAAGGCCGCGAGTACGAAGGAATGGAGAGATGCATGTAGAGAAGAAATAACATCCATTGAGAAAAATAACACGTGGGCTTTGGTAGATCTTCCTTTAGGAGCTAAACCAATTGGTTTGAAGTGGGTATTTAAGCTCAAACGAAATTCGGATGGGAGTATAAACAAGCACAAAGCGAGACTCGTGGCAAAAGGCTATGTGCAAAGGTGTGGCATAGATTTTGATGAAGTGTTTGCTCCAATGGCACGTATTGAGACCGTGAGATTTATTATTGCGTTTGCAGCTTCAAACGGTTGGGAGATGCATCATCTTGATGTGAAAACCACTTTTCTTCATGGAGAACTAAAAGTAGTATTTGTGACTCAGCCAGAAGGATTTGTGATTGAAGGAAGTGAGAACAAGGTTTACAAGCTCAATAAAGCTCTATATGGATTGAGACAAGCACCGAGGGCTTGGAATAAAAAGTTGAATGAAACTCTTTGTGGAATGAATTTTGTGAAGTGTTCAAAGGAGCCTTCCTTGTATCGGAAATACTAGAAGGGGCATGTTCTCTTGGTAACTATTGATGCGAGAAGTTTTTACCCAAAATAAATCAGCAAGTGCACAGACAATTGCAGTAGTATATAGGGTATCGAATCCACAGAGACCAAGGTTACACTATGAAATTATAGATTCTAATTTAAAGCTAAGATAAAATATGGTTTTGGTTGAAAATTTCAGAACAATAAAACGGCAAATAAACGATATGAAATTCAATAAAAACAAGCACTAGATCAAGGTCAATCGCCGGTGATTTCGGACTAAGGACTGAGCAACTATTCAGGATTCAATTTAAGTACGGCCTAGAACTCAAACATAAAAGTAATATTGCCCCACTGTCGTGATGTAATCAATAACTTCGTCTAGCAACCTAAATACCTAAACTATCGTTTGGATTTAGCGATGAAAACGAGCATTAACGAGTTGGTTCAATTTGTTCACAATTATTGGTAACAATCAACTGTCGTTGGTTACACACTAATTGCTCACCAATGGTTTATCTAGCAACCTAGAGCACTTTCGTGAATAAGTTTAACTTAGAATCATAGATTAGGTGATCAAATTAATCTAAGCATTATAAATCCCAATTGATGAAGACATATGATACTTATCCTATTTGGCTTAGTCACTAATCATCCTAAATCACCATTGAAAACCTTAATCTAGCTAAAGGACTACTCAAACATGGAGAAATCAAACACCACAAAGCAAATAAGAGAATTCATGATATTATGATAAGAGATTAGGGATTAGAATTCTTCTCAATAGGATTGTGGAATGATCCTCCAAAGCTAACATACAATATGTATGACTTATCCTAATTTTTTTTAGATACAATACAATACTTATGATTTATGTTTAAATAAAACCGAACCAAACTTAACCCAAACCGAACTAAACCGAACCGAATTAAAACCGAACCGAATCAAAACCGACCCGAACTAAGTTTGGTTGGCTTTGGTTAGAGTTTTACTAAAACCAAATAAACCGACCCGAACCGAACCCAAACCGAACCCGAAATTAAACCGAAACGCCCACCCCTACCAAATACAGATTAGCCCAAATTCAATTTCACATAACTCCAAAACCCAGCTTGCAGATATCATGTCTGATCTTGCTGGAAATTAAAGATATTGAGAACAGAGTGAGGAAAAAACAAGTTTCTACAGAGGATTTTCGGTGAAGAAAATTCAGATTGTAAAACTAATAAAAAGGAGGTCATTGATTTATGAAGAAAAAGAGGAAATCTCTAACGGCTATATCAAAATTAGGGGAAAGATTTAGGCTTTTACCTGCTGGATTTCGATTGACATGCTAGATTGTGCAGATCTTTTCTTTGGTAATCGTAGGCTTGGTTCGTACTCTGTTCGTAGCTTCTGGAAAAGAAAAAGAAAATTGAAATCTCTAGTAATAAAGAAGAAACGACAAAGTAGATGTAGAGTATATAAGGTTTTAATAATTGTGTGCATCATTTATATAATTTGGGCCTTTAATATAGGTAAAATTTATTTAAATCGGACCCTCAATATATCAGGCCCAGTGCAAAAGCTCCACCAGCACATGCTATAAACCGGGCCTGCATATAACATACATATTGTGTTTAGACATAAGAACTTGGGGAAAAGAAGTTGCAGACTGAATTTGGGATCCAACAAAGTTTGAAACTGTCTCTCAACTTGTCACCTTCCATTGAATCTCACCACTTTCTCTCTTTATCTTATTTGTCCCCTAAGTCACAAGAATACAAATCATCACTTTATCCATTTCATTTTGAGCCAAATAGGCAAATACAGATTAGCCCAAATTCAATTTCACATAACTCCAAAACCCAGTTCCTCATTTATTCTTTGCATTTCATGAACCTACACCAATATCTCAAATTTTCAACTTTTTTGATGACGCCATTGCATAAAATATCCAAAGAATAAAGAAGAGAAACCGTTACCAATGATGACTATATCCTCATATAATATATAGTTAAAAATCTAAAAAGCAAAACATGCAACTAGTCATACACCTTTTGAAGCTTATGTGGCATCTCTGAAAAATGCAAATGGGAATTCTTTATTTGAGTGAAATATGATAACCACTCATTTAGTGTTTATGTATATGAACACAAAACAGGTAGTTTCCAAAACCGTATTCAAAGAGAAAAACAAACAATGTCTACTTTTCATTTTGAAAACGAGGTTATCTTCATGAGTATATATAAAAACAGGCTTTGCATGTTTGCTCACTATAAGTCTAAGGACAAACATAATCCCAAAAGTACCAAATTTTTTTTTTTTTTTGCAAAATCTATGGAGGAAACTAATTATGATTGCTTTACCAGTGCTATGTCACTTACCGATTCAGGTGTACCTCGCGTGCCTACTCGTTACATTCTTCCGCCTTCACAACGACCAATGCTCGGTGCAAGTATTGACCCATATACCATCAATCTTCCTGTCATTGATCTCTTTCACTTACACGATCCTTTACTTAGACCTTGTGTCATCCATGAGACTGAAACGGCCTGCAAGGGATTCGGTTTCTTTCAGGTAATGTACTACTCATGTTTTTAGCTACATACAATACACATGTCTGGTTAGGTAAGACACATGACAAGAAATGTAACTCAAAATCAAACAAAGAAAAGTTTGGTGAAATTCAGCCATATGCTTACAACATCTAACAACCACATTTGATATAATGACATATGAGAAATGCTAGTTTTTAACTTTTGCAAAGATCAGTGAAAAAAGACAAAGTCCTTAGTCTCTACCTTTATTGAGAATAAAACAAGTAGCCATGTGAAGATGCTTATCTTTATTCATTATGCAACTGTCATGTATACTTCCCCTGCTTCATTAAAGCTCCCTACACTATGTATCATTTGCATTTCTCTTATCCAGTACAAAATTCTGATCCAAACTCTACAGATTATAAACCATGGAATATCATCATCAGTAGTGAAAGACGTGCTAGATGCAGCTACAAGGTTCTTTGACTTACCTACCGACGAAAAGATGCTTCTGGTTTCCGATAGTTTTCATAAGCCAGTAAGATATGGCACCAGCATAAACCATTCAACTGACAAAGTTCATTACTGGAGAGATTTCATCAAACATTACTCTCATCCTCTCCCAAAATGGATCAATTTGTGGCCTTCAAACCCTCCCTGCTACAAGTAAGTAAACCTATCAAAGCTAAGTTCACTATCTAAAAAATAAACTAAATTTGATCTCTTCACTATCAAAACATTGGATACTCAGAACTGATTTCATATCAGGGAAAATGTAGGCAAATACGCAGAAGCGACGTATATGTTACATAAGCAATTATTCGAAGCTATCTCAGAAAGTTTAGGACTAGAGAGAAATTACTTACAAGAAGAAATTGAAGAAGGGTCACAAGTCATGGCAGTGAACTGTAATCCATCGTGTCCCGAACCGGAAATCACCTTAGGAATGCCACCGCACTCGGACTTTAGCTCACTAACCATCTTACTCCAGAGTAGGCAAGGGCTACTGTTAGGATTTCAATGTACAGAGAAACAGAGAAATCTTTATTAATCCAATGAATTGTTTACAAGTGTAAGGCTCCCGATGCCCAAAGAATGAACCCCCTGAATTAATCCTAGAGATCCACTCTTTATACTAGAGGGTCTATTAACAAACTACCAACTAACTGCTCAACAACCTCTAACTTCCTCCAACGGCTTCTCCTCTCTTATCTTCAATCTTCTTCTTGTGTAACTCTTAAGAGGTCTATCAATACCCCCCCCCCCCCCCCCCCCCCGAAGAACCCAGCTTGCCCTCAAGCTGATATGTAGGAAACTGTGTTTTTAGATCCTTCACTCTAATCCAAGTCTGATCATGAATTGGCAAGTTAGTCCACTTCACCAATGCTTCCAAGTCCCCTTCTTTATTATACCGGGTTCCCATAATCTCTTCAGGTTCAACAACCACTTCTTCAGCTCTAGTCAAGTTTTGTGGTAACTCTGCAACTTCATGATGATTACCTAAGACCGGTTTCAGCTGGGAAACATGGAACACAGGGTGAATCTTTGAGTCCACAGGCAACTTCAGTCTATAAGCTACTTGACCAATCTTCTCCAAAACCTCAAATGGTCCATAGTACTTTGCTGCGAGTTTCTGAAATACTCGTCTAGCCACTGAATGTTGCCTATACGGTTTTAACTTCAGAAAGACTTTAGCTCCCACTTCCAGTTGTAATTCCCGCCTGTGTTTATCAGCATTATTCTTCATAATCTGCTGTGCCCTGATTAGATTTTCCTTAATCTGTTTCAGCATCATATCTCTTTGTCTCAGAGCAGTTTCCAGCTGAAAATTTGTTGTAGATCCTGCCTCAAACTGTACAAGCTTTGGAGGTTGTCTACCATAAACTACTTCAAATGGTGTAGCTTGCAACGCAGTATGGTAAGAGGTATTATACCATAACTCTGCCCAGTGTAAGTAATGAGCCCATTTCTTTGGCTGTCCTGAGGCAAAACAACGAAGAAAAGTTTCAAGACATCGATTCAGTACCTCCGTTTGTCCATCAGTTTGCGGATGGAAAGATGTACTATACTTCAGTTGAGTACCCGCCAATTTGAAACACTGCGTCCAAAAGTTACTCAAGAACACCCTGTCTCTATCCGAAACTATGGATGCAGGAAACCCATGCAATCTCACAACTTCTTTCACAAACTTCAGAGCAACATCAGGAGCTTGAAATGGATGTCTCAGGGTCATGAAATGAGCATACTTGCTCAATCTATCAACCACCACCAGTATGACATTTACACCCTGAGAAGTTGGTAGGCCTTCTATGAAATCCATTGAAATGTCTGACCAAATTTTGTCTGGAATAGGCAAAGGCTGCAATAACCCAGCTGGTGAGAGAGTTGAATACTTATATGTCTGACATATCTTGCATTCAGCTACATATCTCTGCACATCATCTCTCATTCCAGTCCAATAAAACTGTGTTTGGATCCTTTTCAGTGTTTTCAACACACCTGAATGTCCACCACTTACAGCATCATGGTATTCCTCCAATATCAAAGAAATATGTCTGGACTTCTTAGGTAAAACCAATCTCTCTTTATAAAACAACCTGCCTTCGTAAATCTTGTACTTCTCATTCACCATATCCCCGCTTCGTATCTTCTTGATCAACTCCTGAATCTCATCATTCTCCTCTAACTCTTTGTATATATCCTGTAACTGAATCGCATTAGAGACGGTTAATGCCATCAGTAAGTGCTTACAGGTCTGCTCACCATGTTCAATTCTTGATAAGCCATCCGCCGCTCCATTCTCCACACCCGGTCTATACACTATATCAAAGTCGTACCCCAGTAACTTGATCAACCATCTTTGGTATTCCATTGATACCTCCTTCTGTTCTAGTAAAAATTTCAGACTCTTCTGATCAGTCTTGACAATAAATTTGGTTCCCAAAAGATAGTGTCTCCATTTCTGAATTGCCAACACAATAGCCATCAGTTCCCTTTCATATATTGGCTTTAACTGCTCCTTTTCCGTTAATCCATGGCTAAAGTATGCAATAGGATTATGCCTTTGCATAAGCACAGCTCCTAACCCAAATCCAGAAGCATCGGACTCAACTACAAATGTCTCCTTAAAGTCCGGAAGTGCTAGAACCGGAGCAGATGTCATGAGTTTCTTCAATGTTTCAAAAGCCAACTGAGCTCTCGGATCCCATTCAAAAGCATCTTTCTTTAACAACTCAGTCAATGGTCTAACTACTGATCCATACCCTTTAATAAACCGTCTATAATAGCCTGTAAGACCCAAAAATCCCCTGACTCCTTTGACGTTTGTTGGTACAGGCCATTTCTCCATCACTGCTGTCTTTCCTGGATCAGTCAACACTCCTACTTCAGATATTATGTGACCCAAATACTCCACTTGGTTCTGCCCAAACAAACATTTCTTCCTATTTGCAAACAGTCTATGTTTGACAAATAGATCCAAGACTACTTTCAAGTGATGAACATGAGCTTGAACTGAAGCACTATATATCAATATATCATCGAAAAAGACTAAGATGAACTTTCTCAAGAATGGTCGAAACAACTCATTCATTAGTGCTTGGAAGGTTGCTGGAGCATTTGTTAATCCGAATGGCATCACCAAGAACTCATATAATCCATCATGTGTTCGGAATGCTGTTTTCTCGACATCCTTGTCCACCATTCTTATTTGGTGATATCCCGATCTCAGATCCAATTTAGAAAAAACTCTTGCTCCATGCAACTCATCTAGAAGCTGATCTATGACAGGAATGGGAAATTTGTCTGGCACTGTGGCTCTATTCAGAGCTCTATAATCCACACAAAATCTCCAGGTTGCATCTTTCTTCTTAACTAGCAAGACTGGACTTGAATATGGACTATGACTTGGTCTTATAATGCCTGACAACATCATCTGTTTCACCATCTTCTCCATCTCTTCTTTATGACAATGCGGATAACGATTGGTCCAGCCCCAGCCATCAAGTTAATAGCATGCTCTCGACCTCTAAGTGGAGGCAAACTTGTCGGTTCCAAAAAAATTTCTTCAAACTGTTCCAGCACCACTTCAATTTCAGTAGGAATTCTCTCTTCCACTTTACCCACATCTAAACCCCATAGCTGGATACCTATCTTCCCATTCTCATTTTCTTCTTGCTCTGTCATCAATGACTTCAGAGATGTTTGATTGTTATGCAGAGAGGGATCTCCACAAAGAGTCACTTGTTTTCCTTGATACGAGAATGACAATTCATGGGTCGCCCAATCAACTTGACACTTTCCCAGTGTCCTTAACCACTGAATACCCAAAATCACATCCACATTTCCCAATTCCAGAGTGATAAAATCTGCTTCAAATCCCACCTCACTTATACTGAACTTCACTCCTTTACAGGATCCC
The DNA here is from genome assembly GCA_963576765.1 of Draba incana. Taxonomy (NCBI): domain Eukaryota; kingdom Viridiplantae; phylum Streptophyta; class Magnoliopsida; order Brassicales; family Brassicaceae; genus Draba; species Draba incana. The sequence goes on along the minus strand of OY755217.1, from coordinate 28,169,343 downwards.
ATGCTCTTCACCTTAATTCCTGTACCTAACAGTACCTCATAGTTGTTTTTAAAACCAGGTTTCAACTTTGCTTTCTTAAGCACTTCAGGAGACATAAAGTTGTGTGTAGCACCACTGTCTAACATCACAACTATTTCTGTTGATCCAATAAGCCCTTTCAGCTTAGTTGTCGTAGGAGAACTTATCCCCAAATACGAATTCATTGATAACTCCATAAGCTCCTTTGCTTCTTCTTCTAGTTCCTCCTCTGAAACTGATTCCTCTCCATCCGTATCCACTTCTATCTCGGTCCCATTGAGAAGTAAGATCACTTTCAGCTCCTTCTGAATACATTTATGTCCCATATAAAACTTCTCATTACATTTGAAACAAAGACCTAGTCTTTTCTTCTCTTCAAACTCAGCTGGAGATAATCTCAATGGTGGTCTCTGACCTTTAACAGCCACTGGATGGGAAACTCTAGGTCCTCCCTTGACCTGATTTGAACTCCCTAAACTTCCAGTCTGTTTTCTCCAATTCTGGTCCGAGTGAATATATCCCAAATTTTGAGTTCTGCCTCCTCCATGTTCCGTCAATAAAGCACCACTCACCACCTTAGACATGATACTTTCTTCCATTTCTAGAGCTGTCGTTATCATCTCAATCAGACCTTGTGGCTTTAGCATCTTCACTAGAGCTTTAATTTCAGGTTTCAATCCATTCCTGAAAATAGATTCCAAGCTCTCATCATCAACATTTGACACCTGTGATGATAAATCTTTAAACTCACAGACAAATTCTTCAACTGTACCAACTTGCTTCAGTGCAAACAATCTATCAGATAATGATATACTTTGCAATCCTCCAAATCTTTTCAACAATTTCGTCTTGAATTCTTTCCAATCTTTGAAAGGAACTCGTCGAACTTCCCAATTATACCATCGTGACACTTTTCCTCCTAAACTAACTGCTACAACACCCAACTTCTCGTCTTCTTGATACTGACCCACAGTGAAATAATGCTCAGCTTTTGCAATCTAACTGTAAGCATCTTCACCCTCAAACACTGGTAATTCAATCTTTCTCAACCAATTCTCTCTGGGTTTAGGAATCGAACTAACCACCTGAGGCTCAACCCTAGAACTAGGCCGATTTTGTTCCAAAACAGAATCGTTTACCTGGTGTTGTAATTCCGGTGAGTCGCTATCCACCGGTAATCTCGCCGGAGCTGTCTCTTCTATTCTCGCCGGCACAGTAAGATTCGGTATCTCCGATCGAAGATTCCAGCCAGATAAGAGCTGAAAGAGTTGATCGAATCTTGCGTCTATCGCTTTGAAACTTTCCTTTGTTTCGTTCTTGGATTCGCGCAATTCCTCGACTACTCCGGCGACTTTTCCGGCTAAATCTTCTCCAGATCGGTGACTCGCTGACTGGTAACTTCGTTCACCTTCGGAGGCATCTTGAAGATAAGCTCACCGCACCAAATGTTAGGATTTCAATGTACAGAGAAACAGAGAAATCTTTATTAATCCAATGAATTGTTTACAAGTGTAAGGCTCCCGATGCCCAAAGAATGAACCCCCTGAATTAATCCTAGAGATCCACTCTTTATACTAGAGGGTCTCTTAACAAACTACCAACTAACTACTCAACAACCTCTAACTTCCTCCAACAGCTTCTCCTCTCTTATCTTCAATCTTCTTCTTGTGTAACTCTTAAGAGGTCTATCAGCTACAGATAATGGACAGTAACAAGAACTGGATTTGTGTAACGTATGTCGAAGGAGCTTTGATAGTTGAATTAGGAGATCAAGTAGAAGTAATGAGTAATGGCGTATACAAGAGTGTAGTTCATCGTGTAACGGTGAATAAAGATTACAACGGCTTTCTTTTGCGAGTCTTCACAGATTTATACATGGTAACATGGGACTATCAATATATACAGGCTACATCATAATCTTGTCCTAAGAATTTAGGAGAAAAACCATCAAGAAGCTGTACCATTGGACCGTCGAGTCTCAAGTTCGTGCTCGGCGACCATAACACAAGAATCTGCTTCAAGCAATGGAACCGAACTGTTCAACTTCATAAGAATCTCAGCGGTCAAAGAATTGATCGTATCCGTGGTACACTGTACATCAGGTTTGATCCCTACTTGGTCGATTTCGTGTAGAGACGGCGATAAATACTTAGCTACTGTCACAAACAAAGCCGACCCATCGTCTAGCTCGGTTACACTCTTGCAAATTCACAAAAACATACAACAAATGATACCATCAGAAACAAAATTAACGAGTTACGGATTTCTATACAGCTAATTGAGGTATATACCTGGATTTTGCCTTTTCCAAATGTCTGATTACCGACAAGTATTGCTCGACCGTTATCATGTAAAGCACCTGCCAAAATCTCACTTGCACTTGCACTTCCTTCATTCACCTGTTTACCATTTGATGAAGACACTTGTATAAAACCAAAACAAAACATTAAAATTTCGGAACCAAGCATCGATTTGATCACCTAACCAGCTTATACATATACTTACAAGCACAACAAGTGGATCGTGAGTAACAGCGTGTCCATCAATCATATTTATCGGTGAAGCAACCCCTTCACGGTCAATCGTATACACAAGGGTCTCATCTCCATCAAGCCATAACTGCGCAACATCTAGTCCTGCTTTAACCAAACCTCCCTGAAATGGAATTATTGAAAGCTTAAGTGTCGGAAAATGTAACAGATAGACGATAACTCGCTGAAAATAACGAAAACCAAAAATTTACCGGATTGTTCCTCAAGTCTAGAATGTAAGACTGAACATCTTGATTCTCCATCTCGTGGACCGCATTTTCCATATCGGATGCTGCAGTCTACTGGAAGGTTTAAATCAATAAACTAAAATATCAATTGTTCTCTCTCTTTAATTTTTTTCGGTTTTCACAAACGCTAACCTGAGAAAACGCTGTGAGTTTGACATAACCGGTTTTTTCTAAATGACCATCAGGTGCTGTATGCGGAATTATCGTACTGGATATCGGAGAGAGCTTAATGTAATCTCGCGGTAACTTGACCTACAAACATACGAGAGACATTTATTTAGTAATTCACCTGAAATCATCGAATATAAACACCGGTAATAATACCTCTCTGATATCGGAATCTGTCCCTGATCTATTGACCTGCAAGAGTACACAATAATTTACCTCGTTAATTCTCAATTATATACCAGCTTTTCAACAAAGAAATCGATACAGAAGATAGTACATACACTCTTTAGTTTGATAGTAACAAATGTTCCAATTCGGCCTCTCAGCTTCTGCGCTGCTGCTTCACTATCGATACCATCCAGTTTCTCGCCTGAATTCTCATAAAGAATCAACCAAGTTATCGCTAATATTCAGCAATCTAGTTGGTACGAAAGGGATAAAAACCAATGTACCATTTATCTCGACTAATTCCTCGCCTTCATGTATACCAGCACGATCGGGCTACCTTCTATGCAAGACATAACAACCTACATTGGGCTCTACCATGAAACAATATCTATCTACTTGATGCTTACAATCGATATCGAAAAAGACGAAAAAACCAAGCTTCTTACCAAGTGACCTGTTCTTGGTTCTGAATTTATGAAAAGACCAACACCTTGTAGATTGCCATCACTACCAATTCTGAAACTTTGGTACTCCTACAAATCACAATATATGTCTAAGGCAAAAACAAACTTCAAATCAAACACATTCATGGTGATAATCAAAATTTGCAAACACCTTTGGACTAATGATTCGAGTAAACGGATCACCAAGCGTAGAGAGCATCGATTTGATCTTTCCATAAGCAGCATCTGCTGATCTTAAAGGAAACATTTCCACCATTGTTTGCTGCAATCTTGAATCCCAATCTGCAAAATCAAACACTTTCCTCATCAATCATTTCTACAACAAGGTCATCTAAAAAACAAAACTTTACCTTGATGATTAAAAGTTGGATCAACAAATGTTTCTCTAATCAAACCCCAAGCTTCCACAAGAGTTCTCTGTACTGTAGTAACCTTAACAAAAACACCAAAAACAGAACCTAATTTCTCAGAGACGTTACAACTTAAAACAGAGAACATAACTCAATAAAAAAGCTTGATTACCTCACGAGCTCGTGAAACAGGGAAAGCGATAGTCAGGGATTCAGCGAGTGCCGGAGAATCGCCGCAGAACGACGAAGAAACCGCAACTGCAACGGCGGCGACAAAACCGACCAATCTTCTTCCGACAGGATGATTGTTCTCTGAATCAGTCCCTAGACGCGAAGAAGAAGAAGATGCAAGATGAGACCTTTTACGACGTTTGAAGCTCGAGCATCGAAGATTTGGAGACGGAATCGAATTGGGTTTCCGAGAATTCGTGAAGTGAAACAGAGGAAGATCAAGTTTTGGGGTTACAATTTTTTCCATTTTTGAAAATTTGAAGAGGAAGCTTGAATAAGGAGTATGAAAATGCTTTTATTGTTTAATTTGTACTAATGACGTGTTTAAGAATTCAGATTAAAATTGTGGAAGATTCTTTATTGGGGCCCATTTGAATCTTTTGTGGCGTAGAGATTTTTGCTGTTGCGTATCGAGAACAAGGACTGTAATTTAGAACTACACGTGTTGCAACTGACATTTGTGTCAGTGATGTTTGTCAGATGGATCTAAGGCTGAATAAATCGACTCAATTGGCCCATTTAGCTCTATTTGGGCCTGAAATCGGAATCTTCCGATTTTATTTCCGTCATTGTGATGTAGGAAATCATGTGGACTCATTTGTTATTGTTATAGACCTATAGGTTGTTGCTTTGAATTAACCAAATATATGTTCTGTCACTAACTGAAATTTTGGGTTAAATGACCAATCTTGTTAGCTAGATGATATGTGTAATCGCTTTGACTAAATATAATTTGAAATGTGTATGTTAAAGCCTTCGAAGCATTTGACCGAATAAAATTTTCATGAGGCAACGATAAACCAAATTGTTTTTGGAATTACAAAAACCTCGAAATGATCTGTTTCGACAATTTTGAGACAAATTCATAATCCACATAAACGAAAAAGTTAGTGACCGAATTTTAATCGAAATCCACGACAAATAGATTTAGTCAAAAAAATTCATGTTTATATATAATATCTCATAAACAATTGATCAACATTCATCATATACATGTGTTGTAAGTTTTAGTGATATCTTATGCACAAGAAATCTTTCTACAAAAAGGCATATATACAATGAATAACTTGTTATTGGAATACAATATAGATGATCACCATCTACCACCATATGACACGTGAATGCAATAAAAGAGTTGCATGTGCATGCATCGGGAAAAAACGATTAATTTGGAACAGAAACTTAGGGTTTTGACTTTAGAGATGGAATGTTTAGAAGATCGACATACATTTCATCTCCAAATTGATTGCTTCCTCTTTGGAAGGTAATTTTTGTAAGTATGGGCTTCCTCATAAACCCATCCCTCTCGTGTGTTTGGCTTCCACATTAGTCCCATCGTGAACGTACCCTTTTATTATACGTTCCGAGACACAAGTTCTTAATTAATGGTCTTATATTTACAAATTTCTTTTAGGACAAATACTACTAATAATCATCACCACACTTAACACATGCATTTTCTAATAAGTTAATAGTAAGATATGGAGATATCATGATACCTAAGCGTGTGAGAATCGGTGGAAAGAATTTTCTCTCTAAAATAATAGAATGAAACTATTTTATTACAACCACTTGACTAATTTTATAGTAAAGTATCTTAGTAATAATTATACTACTAAGGTATATTATATTAGACAATATTTTTAAAAATATCCAATTATTTTTAAAAATATCCAATTTTTTTTTTTATATTTAATCTTACATAGTCGAATAGATTAACACACACACATGAAGAAGTGTATTAACAAACTATAGAGCCTTTGATTACAAATGTATACTTCAGTAAGGATTTTTTTTTTCTTGCTAAACTAATCCTTATAAAACAGCGAAAAAATATTAGAATGTAACCGAATACACCTTAGAAAAAGCAAATATGATCAATTGGCTATTCTTTTCTAAAATGACTGTAAGAATTTTATCTTTTAATTTGGTTGGTTTCTGAAAAGTAATTGAACAAAAAGAAGAAGAAAAAAAAGGAGATAAAGACACATTTCACTTAAAGCAAATTGTTGCAGACAAAAAAGAGAGGGTTGAAAAAAAAAGACAAAAAAAAAAGAGAAGATAAACTAGTAAATAAAATAAAAAGATGAAAAATAATTAGAGGAGAGAGAGGAAAACAGACCTGCTCTTATCAAAGTCCTCTGTTCATAGAAGAAAGAGTACCTGAATGAAAATAGAGTAATACCTTCACTGACAATTTACTTATGTTATGTAATCCATTTTTTGTTGTTGTCAAATTTGCAAATGGTAGTAAGATACTCAAATCATAAAATGTGTAACTACTAAGTTGACCAACAAATCTACTTGATGGAATTGATATCAATCATCCAATATCTACCATCTAAAAAATAAAATGAAATAGATTTTTAGGTTTCTAGTGATGATCTTTTGACGTTGTTATAAAAACAAAATATTTTGATATTCGCTTTGACTTTTCTATCCAGCTTGAGATATACAAATTATTAAGTCGGAATGTAAATTATCGTCACAAAAAGAAAATGCTTTCAAATTGTTTTTATAGTGAATATATATATACATATATATAATTTGGATATATATATATAATTATTTTATAGTAATAAATTGTGTCAAAGATATGTTACGCCAAAATGTTATATGCGGTTAATTATTTTTTGGAAACATTTATATTTAGCTATAGCTATGGGGCTAATTTGTCATAATTTCAAGGTAATTGTATAGGAAAGGTTATACATAAATAGGTGTATGTATATACTTTTAGGGTAATTAATGTAGGAAAGGTGGATGGGTAAAATTGGGAAATGGGGAAAAGAGTGTGGGTATTTCTTAGGAGTTATGTTAACCTCAAAATAGAATCTCCCCTCAAAGTAATTGGAAAGACAAAAGTTGATGCCATGTCCAATCATATATACAAATAAATATATTTGTTCTTATACAAAAAGCACCCAAAAAATCAGATTTGATTTATCTCTTGAATCAAGTCATCGCAATCTTCAATATTTTTTTTGGTCTCCTGGTATCATCTGCCCATCCATTCTGTGATGATCTCACCCTCTTGCTTCACTGCTTCCACTGCTCGCTGGATATATATATGTCTGTGTATAGATGTTGGATATCAATTTTTTTTCTTTTTTTTCTATGATCAAAACAAGTGTATTGATATCTGAGACTAACCGTATAGAAAATATGATCTAGAAGATATGGTTTTTTTAATGCATGTATTTAGATTGTAGCAGCCTATGGTTAAGATTATTTGCTGAAAGGGAGAAACATCTTGTATGCTCTTGAGTATTAATATAAAGTTAGTAGGGTTTAAGGAAAAAAAAGATTTACTTATACTCACTATAAAATGAAAATAAACCCATGTCACTACAAGTGTTAATCTAGCATATGATCATTGTGTAACTATCAATTTCACTATAATTTTTTTATTAAACTATGTATGAAAACTTAGCTTTGGAAGCTCCTGCTTAATGAGGTTTGAAATTCAATATAGTTTGTTTTTGTTTAAGGGTAATCAATCACTTAATATTAGGGTTATTAGCAAGGATAACACACAAAAAAAAATTATAAGGTAAACTAAAAACTAACCAAAATTCCACGTTTTTCTCTCTCTATCTCTTCATATATCTCTCTAACCAATTAGTTAGTTTTTATATTATAGTTTTTGTGTTATTTCACAAATTCACCCTTAATATTACTAAGAAATGGAACTTGATAGAAAAAATGTTGAAATGATGAAAAAAAGGTGTTGAAATATTGTTTTCTTGGAACTTTAATATTTTCTTAGGATAATATTCGCTGGTGAAAGAAACCCAACACTACATACAACTTGGAGAATACAAGCATGATGATTAAATAGCTTTAACAGGAGTAGAAAAAATAAAGTTGATCAAATAAAGAATATGGACAAAAGAACACGCTCGGACAATCATCACGAGATAACAAGACCTCACTTCTAACGATTATATAATACTATTTGTGTGTAGTGAAATCCATAAAACAAGAAGAAAATGTTTATAAAAGATTTATCATAACTTATTGGCCAAATGGATCATATATTCATATATTCGATAGTTTGAAGATATATTATTTCAATTTCAAACTGACTCTCCATTTAATTGTTAAGATGAGATCCAAAACGTAAAAGTCCCAAATAAATATATGATTTTTTTTCTTATACCACGATCGGATCACAAAACACTGAAAAATATACTCCCTCCGTTTGTTTATAAGTGATGTTTTATGAGTTATTTTTTGTTTACAAATAAGTGATGTTTTTACTCACCAATGCACAATTAATTGATTTTTTGTGTTTTTGACTCTTTAAATTCTGTAGATTGAATTTTTATTGGTTGAAATGTTTTGGATAAATAAAAAGTATTGTCTTATTTCAAAAAACAAGATAAATTTAATGATTTCTTCATATGAGTGTAAAAGCCTAAAACATCACTTATAAACAAACGGAGGGAGTAATAATCATTAAATATGTATACACAGGGGTTTTAAAAGGTTTTGCAATAATCTATTTTTTTTTTTTTTTTTTTTTTTGAAACCTGCAATAATATGAATTTGGATTAACAAATTTCCCCTTCTTTGTGTTTAAGAAATTGATTAGAAGGCCCGTCATACCTGCATATTTCATTATATTAATTAAATGCATATAGCATGTTAAAAAAAAGTTGATATATGTTTTTTTACCACAATATTATATATATATATATATATATTATTTATATAATTATTCTTTTGTAAACTAAATCTGAAATCGTTTTAATCTTCTTTTGTTTTTCGCTCTTTTGAGGTACCCGTGATTAATCATGATTCAAGCTCAATTTGGCCTCTTTCTCCCTTTTTCTTTTGCATGTTGGGGCCTCCTTCAAACAAAGTTGTCGAAAATCATACACACAGCTACATTAATCTTCTATATGTATCACTTAACTAATAATCAAATTTATAATTTTCTTTTCATTTGCTACTCGTTATATCATTACGTACATGTATAGACAAAACGAATACGTTAAAAGAAGTTTTTTCTTACATAATAAATACTAATATAAACAGTGTATGTACGTGTGTCCATTAAATTAAATAAATTAAATTAAATTAAATAAATTAAATTAAATTAAATGTGGGAGATGGAGATTTGAGCCACGGCAGACAAAGCTGTCTCCTTCAGATCAGCCTTGGAATATGAACAGTAAAAATGAATAAATTGAGTTACTGATTTACACATTTTTATTTCTCGACATGATCATAGGAAATTGTAAAGTAATTAAAATTTTCTTCAACGGAACTAGTAGTAATATAGCTTTGGGATTACAAAAACCAGGAATTCAGGCTTTTTATTTAAGTGTTGTTTTTTTTCAGACAAGAAAAATTGTCTATGTTAAAACAACCAATGTATAAACTTAGGTTTTATCAATGTGTTAGTTAATGAAGTTCAATGTTCGGATTCTTTCCGGCAACAGAAGAAAAATCCAAATATATATTGCTCAGATTTTAAAAATGTCTTTTAGATATATGCACACTCACAGAGAACAATTTAGTTTCGAGATTCCAAAACATTTTTAACTAGTAGAATATATCAATAATTTTCCATTTATTTTTATGTTTTTTGTGTGTATGAACATGTGCATATAGAGCTTTAACTGGATATAAACTACTAAACAAATTGTTTGTCCAAAAAGAAAACTACTAAACAAATTATAATGTTCAATAGCAAATGTTCATAAGTTGTAAAATAAGATTTCAAAGTCTTTAATGTGACATGGTGTAAAATGAGAATAATTTTCTTGCTTTTAATCGCCTTTTCAATTTGATTTTTAACAAAGTGATTTACAAAAACCATTAGACTTGCTTAATATTTTTATTTTTAATATACAAATTACCTTCCAAAAAAATATAAATTGATACCAAACTTATCTAGAGGTTTTCTAATTTCTACCGTATGTAGAATTGTCATTTTAACGTTTTCTTCAACATGTTATTATGGTAAGCTACTATAGGGAAAACTGTTGCTATGTACTTGCAATTTATTTGTCCATTCATGGTTTAGATTTTACGACATAGAATAGATACTCTAACGTCATTCAATAGGAACCACTTAAGTGTTTTGTAAATAGACAAATATAAGTGTATATATATCGGTAGAGAAATGTGGAGTAAGTGTTGGGAAGATGAGAGGGGTCAAAGGAAGAGAGGTATAGGGATGGTCTATTTCTCCCAACAAAGGGGTAAATTGATTGGCAATAAATGCTGTCTGAATCCTACATAATTTAAAGATGTGCGTTTATACTTTTCCAGATCTTATACTCTTTAATTCCAGCTTGTGACCAATGTAAAATCCAATATCCTACATTATGTACTACTATATATATATCACTCACTAAAAAGGGCTTTGTAAATATATATTTTTCACACATCTCCCAAACTATTTAATAAGTTTGATGCCATGCTTATCAAATCTTCGTTGTTGTCTAATACATTTTTCGTGTTGTTCGATGCTAAGATCAATATTGTAGTATGCAAAAAATATTCTATCAATCTAATGTATGTCAAAGTTGATTTTAAGAATAGTCTACGAAAATAATAATTAATTCACATGATTTACGGATTAAGAATTTAGATTTGGCTCAAACGCATAAAAATTAAAAGATATGTGACCTTGAATGTGAAATTAATACAAAAGAAGCAAGCGTGTGCGGTTTTGATTGGAAGTGTTGATGAAAGTTGAGTTATTTGTGTGAGAGTGTGTGTAGAAGGAGAGAGGAGAGGGATGGTCAAAGGAAAAAATGAGATGTCAAATCAAAAACAGTAAGTAAGTAAGTGAGAGAGAGAAAGAGAACTGTTGGTACCCTCAATCTTTGCTCCCAAATCTGCCCAACCCATCACACCCTTAGGGCTCCACTCTCTTCTCTTTTGTTTTTTTCATATCACTCTCCTTCACATTACTTTTTGCCCCTTCCTTCTTCACCCATTTATCATCAGCTTCATGTACATTCATACATGTGTAGATACATCACTGCATGCATACGTATGCATTTACAGCACTCTGTAAAGGAATATTCACTGTTCATGCATACCTTTATACATATATAACACTGAAAATTAGGTCAATATCTATGTGTATTTTGCCTAAATCGAGATATGATCATTTGGTTTCGAATTTTAAGATAAGAATTTAGAAGTGAATTATATATAAGATAAAGAGGGTGTCATGTTCCGTCAACGAGCAAATATATGTCTCTCCACTAACCAAAAAGGAGAAGAGAAAAGAAGAAAAAAAGACCATAATGAAAAAGCTCTTTGCAGAAAGAAAAGCTTATCTTTAACTGTAATCTTAGTTGCACAATCAGATCTAAATTGGATCTTGAATTCTACATTACCAACATAACTATAACTATAACTAAATTCACAAGAAAATCACTTGTATAGTCTGGTGATTTGTTTTCTTAATAAGATAAATATTTGGTTTAAATTGGTTTGCATTCCGCCATTCCCGTTAATAAATGCAAATTGTCAAAAGAAAACAAACAAGTTTTTTGATTGAATAACGATGTACTATATATAATACAATTATTCCAACGTTATATCTAAATTTGTGGTATTGAAATCGGTCTTCCGGTAGAAAAGCAACGTCGATGGAGACGTGTTCTTCGAATACAATTAACAACATTATACAACCTAACAATTGTTTTGAGAAACCATATAAGAAATCTTGGTAAATATTTCATTTTTTTCAAGTATTTGTAACCATTTTAAAAAACTGTCGAACATACAAGGTATTTGACAAACAAATTAATGCAACAAAATTGAACAATTTTGACTATTGATCATTGGAGAAATTAATATACACAGAAAATTAATAAAAAAATATGTTTTTATTCAAGTATCAACAAAGAAAAGATAATTAACAAAAAAAACATATATTTGCATATAAATTTTCATATTCTCATCACATCATTTAAAACAAATAAATGAAAGTATGCTAATGTATAATTGAGATTTGATCATCCTAAGAAAGTTCTGCACTCGAGTAGTAATATTCTCTAGTGTCCATACTCTCATTATTCTCCATGATGTCACTAGAACATTAAGTATCATATTATTATTTAAGTATTCTTATAAAATAATTTCAAAGATAACTCCACCAGAAAAACAAATATCTTTTGGGAATAAAAAAACTAGAATCTATTATTTCTCAAAATGAAATGTGGAAATGTTCATTTTGATGTAGAATATATATGGTATATTTAGAGAAGATTCCTAACATAATGCATGCATGAATGTATTATGTATATATAGCATCTACTTTTCTAGTATCTGCTATCCTAACAAATATAATTCAAATGTTTATGGTTTTTTTCCTTCTAAACGAAAGGTGATATCAATGACAAAAAATAATATATACAAATAAAAACCGTGGACAACCTCATAAGTAGAGATGTCAGCATGGGTTGTAACCCACATACCAGTTTCAAGTAAGACTGCAACGGGACAAATTTGAACATATCTATAGAATTTGTAACCCATATGAGTTAGGAAAAAATTGAGATAACACGGGTTGACCCAATTCGACACTGGTTGGCCCGCGGATTAAGCATTGAAAATAAAGTTCATGAAAATTTATGTTTGGTTTGTTTTAAAGGTTTCTTGAATATCTATTTCAATTATTATTTTGTATTTGAAAGAAATATTGAGATTGATGAGTTTCAATTTCAAGTTAAAGTTTATGATTTAGTTTTGACTAAATGATTTTAAGTATGATATTTTCATGTGTTATTGTTTTATTTGGTTTGAATTTTAATTACAAATTCTATTGATTTCTAATATATATATATATGAAAAGATGTTATTACCGAGACAATAACAAAAAGTAAGAGAAGAGAGCTTGGGATGTTCCTTCTTTTTTTTTTGCTAACAGGAAATACGATTGTTTCATTATAACTTTCATTTAATATGTTTTTTCATGTAATTCCATAAAATCATTCTATGTATCAACTAATGACTAATGACCATAATATTTATGTAATTTCTATTCTTGAGAATTTAAACTACTTGATACAAAATATGAAAGTATCAATTATTTTTTGTGTCATGGGATCTACTAAGACTAAGTTCTGCATTTTCTCAACTCGGTCGTGTATATTGGTCGAGTACTTTGAAAATACAAAGTCATATTTTTATGGTATTCTTAGCTATCTATGTTAGGCATATATAATCTAAGTCTCAAGAAAATCAAGTTCTTCTCTTGATAATCAAACAAAAGTAAAGATTTATCAGTTTAACTAAAGTCTTCACATATTAACTCGACTCGATTTTTTACAACTGTGACCCGCGACTTAGCCCGCTAACCGATAATTCATGCAGACTGGGCTTGGACATATATACTTTTAAAACTCGCAACCCGCGGTGGCCTAACCCGTTTGGGTAAAAACAATTGAGACCGCCACGGATTGGGCTACTTGGACGTGGGCTAGCCCGTCTGACATCTCTAACTCATAAGTTAGAGTTCTACATTTTGTGATCTTGATACAATTGAACGAGAAATTAAACTAGAGATAGAATTTCAAATGTATCCAAGTGATCTTGATTCGATTTTTTTTTTCTATGATCAATTAGACGATATAGCTCTTACTTAAAAGCCCTACCGCCATCAAAACTTGGTCCATAGATTTACGCATTTTTATATTTAAAATATACCGAATTTACTAAATACTTTTACTAACTTAATTATATAAGCTATTTGGACTGCATTGACTCATGATCATTGTCTAATTGTTCTACCTCAGAGGCAGGCTCATCTTCTTCATCAAACCCATCAATACCATAAGCTCCATGACCATTACCAAAAGCCTTGATGTGATCTTTGAGAGATCTCTTGTGCTTGAAATCAGATCCACAAATGCAATACCAGAGCTTCCCACAATTCTTCTCATGTGTTCTCCAGTCCCCTCGGACCGCGAAAGCCTTTCCACATTTCCTACACATGAATGGTTTGATCCCATGTTTCCTCTTGTAATGTGTTTGAAGTGTTCTGAAGTCTTTGAGAGGCTTGGCCCTTGGATGGTCAATGTTGTTGCGGCAGCCCGGTGCGCAGCAATAACAAGGAAGCCTCAGCATTCCCGTTGGCTGCGTTCCCCTTAGAGACTCGGGTCCTTTTCTGTATTGTGATCCATGTCCCCACATATGCATCTATACAAAAAAAAAAATATGTATATATAATCAGCTAAGATTTGAATAACTTATAGTATGTTGAAAAGGTTGAAACATTTTCTTATGATATGTCTATCATTGCCATTCTAGTAACATGTGATTACTCTAACCAGCATACATAGATTTACTCGGAGATCAAGCTTGAAGCCTAAGTAGAAAGACAACAAGATTTCATCCAACAGAGATGTGCTAAACAAAATGCTGAAATTTCGATTTCTATATTCAACAATAAGATATATATGGTTTCATGAACGAAAAAGTAAATTAATAAGATATGTAAATGCATGCTTAGGTTAAAAAATTAATCAAAGGTAAACTAAAAAAACAAGATTCTTAGTTCATATATTCAACACAAAATCTGATCAAGCTCATATATAGTGTAAATGAAGCCATACATATGTGATATATCCATGTATAATAATTGACTATATAGGTATGTGAGTTTGTACTAGGACTGTTAAATTACACGTTAGACATTAAAAGAGTCTCATACAAAAAAAAAGATGACACACTTGCCAATATTGTAGAGAAAAGCAGCAAAGCCACAGAGACTCTGAAAGTACTAAAGACATAAAGAACTTTTACTGTCTTGTTAAATCTCAGTCTCAGTCTTTACAGTCTCAAGTCTCTCGGTTCTTTGTAATGCAATGATTTATTCATGCATCATAGATCAAAGACACGTCATTTGATTGATTTGAAAAACAGTATGTATAACATTTTACCTGATTAAAGGTGAAAACTTTTGTTTTTGTTTTTTTTTAAATTCGAGGAAACTTAACGAGCAAACAAATATTTTTGGTTTTTTTACCTTTTGTGTTTAGTCGAAAAACAAAGAAAGAAAAAGAAAGCGAATTTCTTCAAAGCATAAGTATATAAAGATCTAGATTAGTGTGAGTTTAGATTAAGAACCTGCATGTTGTTGTATCTATTGAATGTTTTGAAGCAAACAGGACAAGAGAACTGAGTAGGACCAATGAGAATTTGAGAAGGTGTAGGGATCCAATATTGACCCTTATTGAGTCTACTTATTCTACATCCACCGTCTCCGGCGAGTGAATCTTCATCGTCGTCTTCTCCGGCGTCTTGGTCAAGATCTTTCTTATGGTTAATATTCTCATGATTATGATGAGTGGTTCTCGAGGAGGAGGAAGAAGAAGACATCATGAGCAAAGTACCCATATCTTGAGCACTAGGGCTTGGTAAGCCTATGTGAAGAGCAACGGTGACGTCATGGTCATCGTCATCATCGAAGTTTTTTTTTTTTTTTTTGGTATGAATGTTAAGGTCATCATCGAAGTTATGATCATCTTGATGATGATGATCGTAGTCAACATCCATGGAGGTTGATGGTGGTTCTTGGTTATGGTCATGGTGATGGTCTTGGTGTTGTTTGTTGGCAGGGCTAAGGCTGAGGAGAGGGAGGGCCTCACGGAGTGGAGGTGAAGGAGGAGGAGTTTGTGGTTGTGGTGGTGGAGGAGGACGACGGAGGTCGCCGGAGTGAGGGAAAAAGAAGAAGGAAGAAGGAGGAGGAGGAGGGTTAGTGGAGGAATTAGGGTAATGGTGAAAAGGGTTAGACTTGAACCAATCTGTGAAAAAATTGGAATAAGGATCAGTCATGGTGAAGAGAGAGAGAGAGAGAGAGAGAGAGAGAGAGAGAGAATAGTTTTGAGACTTGTGGGATTATCTTTATACAAGAGACAGAGATGGAGATGAAGATGGAGATGGAGATTGTGATGGGATGGGTTGGGGAGAGAAAGAGAGAGAAAGTTATTTTATTTTTATTTTTTTGGGTGAAAGAAAGATATTATTTTAAGTATTGAAGTGAAAACTAAAAACAGACTTTAAAGAAAGAAAGAAAAAGGTCAAATATGAATGTGTGTATTAGTCTACGCTAAGTAATTATTTCATCCAGATATGTAGGTCCTCATTCTTTGGTATAAATTTGAAAGAATTGTTTGTAACAATATTTAAGGTGATGGTTATGTTAAAAAGAACCTGGTTTAGGAAAAACGGTGCGGTTATAAGACTGTTTTTGGAGAGTAACATTTATCGAGTAGACAGTATACATGTACTTTTTACATTTTAATGGCTGATGGTGTTATAGTGTAAAACAAAATAAAATAATATATGTACATTTGATATTCACGATATTAAATTAACAGCTTTTCTTGGTGACAAACAGTTTGGACAAGTTCTAATTTGACTAATAATCATAAGATATGATTATGTAAGGCCTAATAATCATATAGAACAGGCACTAATATTGTGTTCATCATTGTATAATATAAGAGGAATTTTAAACAGCCATTTTTTTAACACTTTTTAAACAACCATATTTAAACCATATAAATACTAAGTATTTCACGCGTGTAGGTTATGTATTTTTTTGGGTCACAATGGATTATGTACTTAAGCATCAATGGCTGCAATTTCATATAATTAGGTTAAAATGTAGATAAAGATAATATCAGTGTCCATTGAGGATTAGGGCTAGCTAGGTGGAAGAGTAAAATATTATCCGCACAAAATAAGACATGCACCAAAGACAGCAATCTTAGCCAATATGACAAAACATAAAGCTATTCGATCTTTAATAAATTGGCTGTATGGGTAATGGGGAATTATTTCTATGAATACAACAAAATTGTACTCCCTCCGTTTCATTATATAAGATTTTTAAAAGAATTTTTTTGTTTCATTTTATAAGATGTTTTACTAGTTTCTATGCAGATTTTAATGTGATTTGATAATTTTGTCTTTTTAAATTCCGTAGTCTTATATATGATTGGTTGAGTTATAATTTTAATTAATTATTAAATGAAATTTTGTTTGTATTTATTATTTTCTTAATTCTCGCAAAATAAATCAAAAAATCTTATATAATGAAACGGAGGGAGTAGTATTTTTTCAAATAACATAAACTACGTATTTGACAAGACAAAAAAAAAATAATACATAAAGTATATGAGGTGCAGAAACATCATACACAGATAATGTCACTGCTTTTCGGAGATTGGCTCTCATCCCCAACAAATTTTCTTATCTTAAAAGCCTTTTGTCCCAAAAATAAAAGGCCATTTCTTATCAGTTTGAGACTTCAAAAATAGTTTGAAAATAGGTTAGACTTGTTGGAATAGTTACATAAAATTGTGACGTCTTTACTGAGTCCCTGGCAGGGCCGGCTCTGGGCAGTGGCAAGTGGTGCCTTACGCCCGGGGTTCACCCAATTTTTTAAAAAACTTTAAAGAATAAAAGACCCCAAATTTAAAAAAAAAAAAATTTATATTGCATAAAAAATCTCAAATTTAAATAGATATACTAAAAAAACTCAAAAAATTTTTTTGGCCAAGGTCCCACCAAAAATTAAGACGGGACTGGTCCCTGGCTCATTAATAAATTAATTAGCATATGTTTAGGAGCTTAGGACACGATTCTGATGTTACCCTAGACTTTCATATTTTTTTGTAACTAGGCAATGACTATATAAATATCAGGATTGTTTACAAGAGAGAATTTTTTTTGGGGACCAAATACTGTATTCACTAAAGATTATGATTTAGTTTCGACTTATGAAAATATAGATAAGAAAAGAAGTTAGATGAATATTTCCCTCCCTCATATTTTTTTTTGACAACTACCCTGTAAACAATACTATAACATGATAATTTGCGATTTTTGTGCTAGATTTTTGGTAGTTTTGAGATTTGTTTTATTCTTTTAGAATATGGATTCACATATAATGGTTGTCCTCATCATAAAATTTAACTATTAAATAAACAAGAAAAAAAAAAAGTTGAAATCACACATGGGAAATTTGTTCTTTTTTAATTTGCTAATCAAGTACGAGGACCCGAGGAAAACTGAAATGTATTCGCAATAATTAAGCTTTTGGGGTTGTGATTGTCTATTATTCTACATGCATGATTAATAAGATAAAACCAATAAGCTTATATATTACTAACCATTGATTTTAAGAGATTTGATATTAGGGATTTTTTGTACGAAGAAAAAAATGGGGAAGCAATTGCATTGGTGTGCGCATCAATGGTCGGCCTTCCCTCAAACGGTAAGATCATTGAATGTCCAAATCCCTACCGCAGATCCTGCCTCACTGTTTCTTTTCTTTCTTCCCTTACTTTACCCAATACAATATCTATAGTAAAATTCTATGTTATAAACACCAAACACAATTAAATATTAAAACCGATGAACAATTGGAAGAATGAAATATTGGTCGAATAAATATGCGGAGCAAATCTATATTTTTTGCAGAAAACTATTTCTTTATTGTCGGTGAAATCAAAAGCACATTATTTTCTTAGTTATGCGGGATTGTGTTTTTAGATACGAAATGCAATTGTATCGTTGGTGAAGATTAACAATCAAAATCATAGTAGAATTTCTGTTTGCTTAAGAGATGTTGATTTTGTGAGTATATAGTCTAATGATTTGTTGATGTGGTCTATACATCATCATCTAGATTCAAACCCGCCATAATTGATGTTGATAAAAAAAAAAAATCATCTACAATCTAGACCTCACAATCTATTTAAACTATCCGTGTTTACAGTACCAAAATTGGCATTTATCAATTTTAATTATTATATTATAGTTGGGATAATTAAATATCTACGATTAATACCGAAAATTAATAAACATCATGATCTTAAATTTATTGCCACAATAGTGTTTTCTTATTTGTGAAGGCATAATTTTGGTTCTATATATCCATCAAGACACTATTTATGCACAAAACCGACCACATGTTCGCAAAGAACATTTCATGTTCACTGTTGCAATTGTAATGTTGTTTTTTGGCAATATATGTAGGTTATAAACACGAGTACTATTTTCACCAGTAACATCTGCATTGGATTTCGACCTCATCTTTAATTCGACCGACCGGTTAATTATGTTAAAACACATTCACATCACAACTTGATCAGTTAAAGCATTTATCTATACAGATGCATGACCAATAATTCGTATATTGGAAATGAATTTGCCTAATACCTTGATAGTATTCGTGGTTAAATAATTATGTTGTGAAATTTCTTTTATGGTTAAATTTTTTCTGTCGACTTATGGTTAAATAACCTCGTTCGCTTTCGTCTAAATTCTTTCTTAAATCTCTTAACGCATTTAACCGCATTTTTTTCCGAACCATTTTCTTATGTTAAAAAAAAAAAAAAACTTGGATGTAATAATTTCACATATGATAGTGGGAAAATACCTAATTTAAGAGCTTATAGTAATAATAATTACGGATAATCCTAGTATGAAAGTTGAGAAACATTCTTTGGAGTTAGAATTGATATAATTTGGGTCTTAGTAGGTAAAACACATATTGAGTAGAATTTCAACACAATAAGACTTCGGGCCTTCTACAAGAGGATGGGCCCTCACAAGCCATACCTTGTGACTATATGTGTCTCTTGTGACTCTTTGTATGTGTGTTTTATACATCTATATATATATGCATGAGAAGGAGAGAGAAGCCATAACCATGGTTTTATGCCCCTCACTGTGCTTAGGTTTTATTTTGGATGTGACGTTTTATGTACATATATGTTAAAGTTTAAAAATTATGTGTCGGGTCATGACATCATAAATTCTCTATACAGAACATTTATATTGCATGTGTGATCTTTCTTATTTGAAACAGTTTTATCGATACCACAACTAAAGGTTTAAATAGTGATTCTGTTTGTTGAGGTCGAAATGGTCGAACCCCAATAAATACATATGTAGTCTTTTTTTTTTCTCTAGATGAGATATCACATATAAGCTAAGTAAATTAACTTTTTTCTTTTTTTTTTTTTTGCTAAAAAAAATTAACTTATTTCTTGAATTATCGAACCTAATCTTTAGATCCTCTGTGAAGATACGACAGTTGGATTGGATGCTAATCGACATGTATATAACAAGGTTCATTAACGATAGTTTGGATATTTCAGACTTGAACTCGTTTGCTTTCCGAGTTTTTTTTTAAAATTCTCTTTTACCATTTCTGTTTCTAGTAAATAGCTCTTAAATTTTGTGCTATCGTATTGAAACATCTTGCGGCCAAAAAAGGCTTTAACTCTCATATTATAGATGAACTACTATAATAAATGCTCGTTGTTGTATTTTCTTGCTCAAATGATTTTTGTGAGTCGGATTAGGATCCAAACAAAATTTTTGTTTACAAAATGATTGATAGGACACAGTCAAGCGTCGCTAATTTAGTGTTTGATGCTTTATTTTTCAAATAATTGAAAATTTGTATTGGTTAGGTTATGGATCAAAATCTTTAATCTATCAAATATTTTGAAAAACAATTAGTGGGATCCTAATAGCTTATAGTTATTATACATTTATTCATTATTTTGCTTCTTCGTTTCTGTTTTTATTTTTATTTTTTGCATTAACCACGTTTGTTCTAGTCGTTCATCCATTTTTATGTTATGCACGACTCTCTCTGTATAATATTTAAGACCCGAAGGCAGTTTTTAATATATATGTTGGTGGGGTCATTGTGGAAGAAAATAGTAAGCTACTAATTGTTTTTTGGACAATTCAAATTTAAAGGAAGTGTACCACAAACTCTATATATATCACCTACTCTTTTGTTAGTTTTATGCTTATTTACATATACACGATCGCATGCACATAACACTCATGTCAATCTAGTATAATTATTGTCATCATTTGTTATCATAGATAGGAGCGTATTGTATCATTTAAACCATCATATAAGTTGATATAATCGTATATTAGCATTTTTATATCTAAAAACGTAGCAAGTGTGTTTGTTAAATTCCCCAACTTTCTCTTTCCTCTAAAGCAAAAGGGTGAATATTTAGAAAATGAAGAAAAAATTGAGTGCAGCATTCAAATAAAGTATAAATTAAATCTTTAGACCACCTTTTCTCGTTTGGTGGGTACACATACGAGAAAATTAGTGAAATTCAAGAAAGCAAGAAATAATTTCTCCAATGATTTAAACATTAACAAAAAGAAAGGATTGCTAAAACTAAACCTAAACTCAACTACTCTAATGATTTAAGTAGAAATTCTGTTTAGTTTCACTTGCTTTTTATTTTTAGTTTTTGTCGGTTATAAACATGGATGATAATATTCCATATTGAATCCACCCTTTTAAGACATTATAGTATATGATTCTAGCTACTTTCATTTTTTTGTATTGATCTTATAGAATACTTTAGGTTGTTTTGGAATTGATACATAATGGAATCTAATGAATTTTTTCACTGGTCGTCGATTTTAACTGGATAGTTAGATTTGGTCATTGCATAATTTATCCGACAACAACATATCTTAAAAATCGTTTACATTTCATCCTATACATCTGTTGACTTATATTTTGGTTTTTTTTTTGCCATGAATAATTCAATATATGTTCTTTATATATATACCATCAACTTCAAAAATTGAGGTTGACTTGGAACTAGATTTCAATCAAAAACAAAATAGACGAATGCACATAATAAACAGAACGACAAAGTTTACTTATTACAATTCATTCTCAAGAATCACAACCATAAACAAACGCACAAGAACCAAAAAATGAATATAGCATTCATATATGCGCAAATCTAAAACTATTTCGATACATCGCTCATCCTCTTATATTGAATCATCCTTATAGAATCAAATCTTGATCGCCAAACTAACTATTCTAGACGCACCACAGCCTCATACTAGAAGTTTTACGATCTCCACCCGAAGAAAACAATATTTTTAATGACCAACGAAGCGTTATATATCATCATACAAAATGATTCCTAATTAATCTTTCAAAAATAAACTCGACTTTATCTTTCATATTTTAAACAAATAGAACTCTTGATCTCTTTTTCTGCTTTCTGTCCTCCAAAATCGTCAAAACTTTACTTTTCCAAAAAGATTTCTTTTGTAATACACAACTCTTTTTCAAAATTCATATTTCAACAACTTCTCTCATGCACTATTGCACTGTTACTTTCAATTAACGTTTCGAGAATCCATGGTTCTAAAGTAAACGGCCACTTAAAATCCAAAAGAAACTCGTTTTAAAAATGAAACCCTCATAATAACCATTGTAGAATATTTAGATATTAAATCAACTCATGACATAATTTATTAAATAAAAGAAAACTAAGCGTACTTAATATTAGAACACATGTATTGGTGAGCTAGGCATGGCTAGATTCACAGGCCACAAACGAACATATTGTCACTCGAATTTAAAATTATACACATAAGAAGCTAATGAAAATAAATAATGAAAATGAAAGGAACAAATAAACTATTGAGTCTTGGGTTTGGGAAAGAAAGAGCAAATGTTAGTGAAACATGTAAGCATTTTTTCAGCAATGGAAGACATCGATCTGAGTGGGCGTGAAAGTTGAAACACATATCCAATGCTAGATCATCAACTAATTGTGAAAAAAGTAATATATAATAATCTGAGAATGCAATGAATTAAGATAACAATAATTGTTTTTTAAAGAGAAACTATAGGGAGAGTACGTAATAAAAGAGATGTCGGAAGAAGTTGACCAAATTTAGGACTAGGCAAACATACCCGGAACCAAAAAAAGAACTGAAACTGTGACACCCCGATTTCAAGGCATATGTGGTATATGCGGAGATGCTTACAAGAATTGATTTGGTTACATATATCACCAAAGTGCACTTATCTTTTCGGTCACAGGTCTTGAGGGAACTCCAGAGTTAAGCGTGTTTGAGCTTGAGTAGTTTCAGGATAGATGACCTACTAGGAAGTCATTTCCAGTACTGTGTGAGTGAGGTCAAAACACGGGAAAAGATCATGTGGTGATTTGCAGGGTCAGTAAACATGACTTCTAGAGCCTCCCAGACTAACGCACCGACCGTCGGACATGGTGGGCCCACGGGCCTGTGAGTGGACGAGGGGCCATGGGAGGGGCGGTCGGGACGTTACAAGTGGTATCAGAGCGAACTCTGACAACTGTGTGTTGTCGGGGTAACGATCTTGGTATGCACAACAAGGACGTTGCGATCTGTTAGTGGGAGTGATTGTGACACCCCGGTTTCAGGGCATATGTGGTACATGCAGTATATGCGGAGAGGCTTAAAAAAATTGATTTGGCTACCTATATCACCAAAGTGCACTTATCTTTTCGGTCACAGGTCTTGAGAGAACTCCAGAGTTAAGCGTGCTTGAGCTGGAGTAGTTTCAGGATGGGTGACCTACTGGGAAGTCATTTCCAGTACCGTGTGAATGAGGTCAAAACACGGGAAAAGATCGTGTGGTGATTTGCAGGGTCAGTAAACATGACTTCCGGAGCCTCCCGGACTAACGCACCGACCGTCGGACATGGTGGGCCCACGGGCCTGTGAGTGGACGAGGGGTCATGGGAGGGGCGGTCGGGGCGTTACAAGTGGTATCAGAGCAAACTCTGACAACTGTGTGTTGTCGGGATAACGATCTTGGTATGCGCAACGAGGGCGTTGCGATCTGTTAGTGGGGGTGATTGTGACACCCCGGTTTCAGGGCATATGTGGTACATGCGGTATATGCGGAGAAACTTAAAAAAATTGACTTGGCTACCTATATCACCAAAGTGCACTTATCTTTTCGGTCACATGTCTTGAGAGAACTCCAGAGTTAAGCGTGCTTGAATTGTAGTAGGTTTAGGATGGGTGACCTACTGAGAAGTGATTTTCCAGTATCGTGTGAGTGAGGTCAAAACACGAGGAAAGATCGCGTGGTGATCTGCAGGGTCAGTAAACATGACTTTCGGAGCCTCCTGGACTAATGCACCAACCGTCAGACATGGTGCGCCCACGGGCCTGTGGGTGGACGGGGGCCCAACGAGGGCGTTGCGATCTGTTAGTGGGGGTGATTGTGACACCCCGGTTTCAGGGCATATGTGGTACATGCGGTATATGCGGAGAGGCTTAAAAAAGTTGATTTGGCTACCTATATCACCAAAGTGCACTTATCTTTTCGGTCACATGTCTTAAGAGAACTCCAGAGTTAAGCGTGCTTGAGCTGGAGTAGTTTCAAGATGGGTGACCTACTGGGAAGTCATTTCCAGTACCGTGTGAGTGAGGTCAAAACACGGGAAAAGATCGTGTGGTGATTTGCAGGGTCAGTAAACATGACTTCCGGAGCCTCCCGGACTAACGCACCGACCGTCGGACATGGTGGGCCCACGGGCCTGTGAGTGGACGAGGGGCCATGGGAGGGGCTGTAACGCCCGTGATCCAAAATTGTGTTTTTGGATGGGTGTCGATCGACACAGGGGCTGTGTGTCAATCGACACGGGGTGTTAGCCTCTCGATGGAATCGGACAGCGGGTGATGTGTTGATCAACACGGGTTGTTGGGTTCTCGAGATTTTTGGGCAGAGAGTGCTCTGTCGATCGACACGAGCCAAATCGAAATTAGGGCTTTTAATTCTTATTGTTTTTGGTTAAGGGCTGGTTAGGGTTTCTCTATATAAGGGAAGGAGCGTGCGTGAGTCTCCTTTTCAGCCGTTTTTAGGGAGAAACCAGAGAGAAAAGAGATTTGAGAGAGAGTTTGATTGGATTTGGAGTGTTCATCAAGGATTCTTGTGGATTCCTTGTGTTCTTCATCCAAATAGCTTGTGTGATCGTTTGGGAGGCTCTAGAACGTGTGAGGAGCGTGGCGGTGACTGATTTTCGTGGCTGGGAGTCGAAATCAGGGGCTGTTCTTCGTGTTCTTGAGTGTTCTTCATCGTTCTTCGTCTTTTCCCTTCGAATCTAAGGTGAGTGCGTGATCGTGATATGGAATTAGGTTATTAGGGATTGATTGTGATGTCTTAAAAAAAAAAATGTGGGTCTTACAGGGGCGGTCAGGGCGTTACTGAAACCGATCCGAAATTACCCAAACTGAAACCGAATCAAACTTTTAAGAATATCCGATGGATTTTATATGTCTAGATCTAAAAGAACCGGAACCGAACTAAGAACTGAATGGGTATCCGAAATATCAGAAACATAAATTAATCGATAGATATATATGCATAGTTTGGGTATATTTTACAATTTTATTTGTTAAGTTTACGATTAATTCGTTAGTTCAAATATTTTTATCTATTGGTACGTAGTGCGGATAAAAATAGTTAATATAAGTGTATTGTTTTGTTTTTTATTAAAAACAAATACTATTTTTTGGATAGTTTAGGGTAGTTTGGATAAAAAGTACTCGGAATTGAAACGAAACCAAATGAAAACTACTAGAAATTGATTGGAACCGAACCGAAACTACTTCGTACCCATCAGGCTTTGGCGTGGATCGGATATCCAGAAAAATACAGTATTTGTGATTCGATTTGTTTTTCACGGATATTGAATTTTTCGATTTGCTTTGCTTTGAAAATTTTTGGTTATTTGGACGTACGGATATCTGGATTTTTTCCCAATATTTGCGGATATTCGGATACTCACGGATATTCGTTTTAAACGAAAAACGAAAGGAAAACATTTTTTTTTAAATTATTATTTTAATATAATATTTAAACTAATAATTAAAAATAATAATATAAACTATATAATTTTTATTAGATTTAATTAAAAATAAAATGAAAAATGAAAAATAAAAATGGTGGACAACGAAACATTTATTATTTTTTTAAGAAAATAATATAAAAACACTGATTTTCAATTAAAAAAATTAGTAACTACTTAAATTTACTATAAATATATCATGCTTTTGATAGGCGCAACGAGGACGTTGCGATCTGTTAGTGGGGGTGATTGTGACACCCCGGTTTCAGGGCATATGTGGTACATGCGGTATATGCGGAGAGGCTTAAAAAAATTGATTTGGCTACCTATATCACCAAAGTGCACTTATCTTTTCGGTCACAGGTCTTGAGAGAACTTCAGAGTTAAGCGTGCTTGAGCTGGAGTAGTTTTAGGATGGGTGACCTACTGGAAAGTCACCGTGTGAGTGAGGTAAAAACACGGGAAAAGATCGTGTGGTGATTTGCAGGGTCAGTAAACATGACTTCCGGAGCCTCCCGGACTAACGCACCGACCGTCGGACATGGTGGGCCCACGGGCCTGTGAGTGGATGAGGGGCCATGGGAGGGGCGGTCGGGGCGTTACAAGTGGTATCAGAGCGAACTCTGACAACTGTGTGTTGTCGGGATAACGATCTTGGTATGCGCAACGAGGGCGTTGCGATCTGTTAGTGGGGGTGATTGTGACACCCCGGTTTCAGGGCATATGTGGTACATGCGGTATATGCGGAGAAACTTAAAAAAATTGACTTGGCTACCTATATCACCAAAGTGCACTTATCTTTTCGGTCACATGTCTTGAGAGAACTCCAGAGTTAAGCGTGCTTGAATTGTAGTAGGTTTAGGATGGGTGACCTACTGAGAAGTAATTTTCCAGTATCGTGTGAGTGAGGTCTAAACACGAGGAAAGATCGCGTGGTGATCTGCAGGGTCAGTAAACATGACTTTCGGAGCCTCCTGGACTAATGCACCAACCGTCGGACATGGTGCGCCCACGGGCCTGTGGGTGGACGGGGGCCCATGAGAGGAGCGGTCGGGGCGTTACAGAAACCGATCCGAAATTACCCAAACTGAAACCGAATCAAACTTTTAAGAATATCGGATGGATTTTATATGTCTAGATCTAAAAGAACCGGAACCGAACTAAGAACCGAATGGGTATCCGAAATATTAGAAACATAAATTAATCGATAGATATATATATATATGCATAGTTTGGGTATATTTTACAATTTTATTTGTTATGTTTACGATTAATTCGTTAGTTCAAATATTTTTATCTATTGGTACGTAGTGCGGATAAAAATAGTTAATATAAGTGTATTGTTTTGTTTTTTATTAAAAACAAATACTATTTTTTGGATAGTTTAGGGTAGTTTGGATAAAAAGTACTCGGAATTGAAACAAAACCAAATGAAAACTACTAAAAATTGATTGGAACCGAACCGAAACTACTTCGTACCCATCATGCTTTGGCGTGGATCGGATATCCAGAAAAATACAGTATTTGTGATTCGATTTGTTTTTCACGGATATTGAATTTTTCGATTTGCTTTGTTTTGAAAAAATTTGGTTATTTGGACGTACGGATATCTGGATTTTTTCCCAATATTTGCGGATATTCGGATACTCACGGATATTCTTTTTAAACGAAAAACGAAAGGAAAACATTTTTTTTAAAATTATTATTTTAATATAATATTTAAACTAATAATTAAAAATAATAATATAAACTATATAATTTTTATTAGATTTAATTAAAAATAAAATGAAAAATGAAAAATAAAATGGTGGACAACGAAACATTTATTATTTTTTTAAGAAAATAATATAAAAACACTGATTTTCAATTAAAAAAATTAGTAACTACTTAAATTTACTATAAATATATCCGTTCAATGTATTGAAAAAGTTAAAAAATGCAAATAAATATTGTAAATCTATTATATTATAATAAGATATATGTAATTTACGGATCGGATTGGATATTCGGATTTTTAAAATTAGTATTTGTGATTTGCTTTGCTTTAGACGGATTGTAGATTTTACTATTTGATTTGATTTGATTCATAACGGATATCCAAATTTTTCGGTTCGAATCAAAATGGATTTCGGATTGGAGCAAATCTAACGGAATTTGCCCAGCCCTAGTAGTACTCATATGGGTCTTATACCCGTCTATTTAAAAGATATGGAACCGATTAGTATCACCCGAAACCGAACCGAATACCCATGCCTAGGGGAGACTTTCAAGACAGCACGAGGGGAAGTCTATCAAGAATCAAGACGTCATCGTTTTCTTCACTCACTTTTCTGTTTTGAATTTTTCTCCAAACATCCTTTTTTAATAATTGATGTACTATATACTGTCAAATCAGAATGTGTGGAAGGGAAAAACTCTCTCCTATGTAATTCCAAAGACCTTAAATTTCGATGTTTGTCGTATGTATCTCATGATTTTAGAGTACAGTACACAAACTGGACACAATTGATTTTGTAGACAATAAAATGTTTTTTTTTTTTTTGACCGAAAAATGTTTGACTTTTTCAACGTATGGAATTCAAAAGAAACTATCTATAAAAAAAAATAAAACCCTTGCCAATTCGTTGTGGAAGAGGTTCTTTTTCGTATAACTATTTTTGTCTTTTGAAAATTTGATTGCATTGATAGAAATATGTTTGTTGTATATTGGCATCACAACAATATGTATTGCAAGACTTGTGAAAAGATGTTAAGTTGATGAAAAAACTAGAGACATATTTCTGTCAATACATTTTTCGAGTAATGATTTAGTCACACAAGTTAGTAAGCTACACAACTAGATTATTTGAGAGAATAAAAGGTCCTAAATACAGTTAGGTAGAAATTTATACATTCATACTAGATCGCAAGTAAAACGCATCAAATCAGATTCAAATAAAGTGGGTTAATGCATACAAACAAGTTCGTAAGTAAAACACATCAAATCAAATTCAAAACGTCACTCAAAAATGCAGTACTTACCTCCAAACGTTTTCTCAAATATGTCGGCAGGTACATTATCCATTTATGGGAAAAAAACAGAATGTATAAATTAAAATTAAAACAAAGATATAAACTACAAATATTCAATTAATGAGAAGATTTGGGCAGTAGGCTGCACCTTAAGATTTGACAGACAAAATCAACCTCAGAGTTCCACTCTCTGCATCAAATCAAAGCATCCGGTTCCTGAAAGCGCGGGTAAACCAAGACAGATCCTAGCAGAGGGGGTTTCTAATCTGTCCACTTCTCCATGAGTAGCTGCTTGGACAATGAACTTAGTGGCTGTTTCAAACGTCATTCTACAGAATGGAGAAGTTGATTCTGCAATTCCTCCCATACGGCTCATTGGACGGTATCCACCAGAAAAGGTCATGTAATCCGCAATGAGGTTCAGATGTCTGATGCTAACAGAAATACCGTATGATTTGAAGACATGGTTGATTTCTCTGATGATGGTTTCTCTTGCTGCTTCAACTCCAAAAGTGTTTAGCATGTCGTGAATGCTGTTGCTGTACAAGTACCTGACGTCAAGCTTGTCTTGGAATTTCCAGAGCGCAAGGAAATCAACTCCCGATGCGTGGAGAGCTGGTGAGGCTTTCTTTTCATCATTGGAGATTTCTTTTCTCTCCTTTGGTTTGCCTCCATAGTAGATCACTTGAGGATCACCACAATTAGCTACGGTGGATCGTTCGATTTTCCCTGAATTCTGGATGTAAACCTTCTGTGCTGTTTTCTGAGCAATCTGTATGACAAAAAAACCAAAATGAATATGCTCATTATAGTGAGGGCTTAGCACACATTGAAGTATAGTAATAGCTTTAACAAAAGGGTACCTGAGCAAGTAAGATATGAGGCTCGTCTGTAGGAAACTTGAAATGGACCTTGAATGTTTCTCCTTCGAATCTTTTGAAGATATTTCTGTCTTTGGGTTTTGAATCAAATTCCCGTCTGTTCTTTTTACTGCCTTTTTTACCATTATTTTCCGCGTTTTCCGGTTCCAGATTCTCTTCCTTGCTAACATCTGCCTCTTCCTGCGGTTCTGGAGTATCTTCCTTGCTAACTTCTGCGTTCCCATCCTCGTTATCCATCTCAGGGTCCTCTACTCCACTAATTGACGACGGTTCGTTCTTCTCGCCCTCATCGTTTTCCTCATAATCCATATCATCCCTTGACTGCTTTTTCTGCTTCTGTGCATCTGAGCCAAGATCATCAACCTCTGTACCCTCGCCCTCGTCATCATCATCATCATCTTCAGTCTGCTTTCCACCTTCAGAATCATCATTATCTGTTTCATTTCCAGATTTTGAACTGGTGTACTGCACTTTTATGCCCCTCATTCTGGAGAGCATTCTGATGTGAGTCTCTATAGCGTCCTCCAACTTCCTCAAGAAATCAGCCATCATCGTCTCTTCCCAGTCTTCTACAGTGATATCAGTGCGCTTCGGATAATGCTTTGGCTTGTAGAGATTTATTTTAAGCTTGTGAATACTACAAACTTCACCTTTATAAACTGCATACGGCACAACTGAAAGTTCCATATTCTTTATAATATCTGCCACCATAATCTTCCTCAACTTATCAGTAATAGCCTTTGCATGATCCCTGCACAAACAACAAATCATAAAAGTTAGAATATTTTAACGTGAAGTATCTCTCCAAGATAAATGCCAATGTAACTAAACCAACTTACTTTGTTTTGCCCTTCAGCAACGGGCATGTCATTATTGGTGTTTTAATGTCTACCGCAGCAGTCATCAAAATCTCTTGTAAACGGGGAATTCCGAGTGTCACATTCATCTCTCCACGTCCAGCAAGATGGAATGTATTCAGCCTGTAAATCGCGAGAGCAAAGGATTTAGTAAGCAAATATTTCTCGAAGGATGCAAAGACATAGGCAAAAGCTGCAAGCATCCTAATATTATTTTAAAAATCGAGAGTTATAAATTCGAGACCACAACATAAGAAAGGAAAATAACTCACGTCATCTGGGTTGATGGCTCCCCTACAGATTGGGCAGCAAGTACACCTACAGGCTCCCCAGGCTGGGCGAGACTGGCAAAGAATTTTGACTTCACCAGTTTCAGTAATTCTTCTTGTCCCACCAATTTAGCTGCAATACGTTCATTTAAAGGCATTGCCTCTACAAACTTCTCAGCTCCATTCTTAAGAGTAATAGGCAAATCAGTGATGTAACTACTGGATCCAGATAGCATGTCTTCACTGGAACTTTGGAGGACATTATCTTGATTCTGAATCAGAGTAAGTTATAACAAATAACATAAGTTTCGCAGGAGCAGGTAAGGAAAAGGCTAAATCGTTCAAAAAGGGAATGCTTACTACTGTCAGTTCTTTGAACTTTCCAATGAAGCTAGACCGATGAACATCCACGCCATCTTCACCATATTGGAACTGAATGATGGACCCATCAGCATCCCGGACAGTACAATCATAGTTGACTTTTAGGCTCTCAAGATTTTTCATCAAACATCTTTGCAGATACCCACTACGTGATGTCTTCACTGCAGTATCAACTAACCTGTAAACCAAAATGTTTCAAGTGTTTACAAAGCACCAGAACAAAGATGACAAACAAGCTGATGCTGACCGACTCTTAATAGAAATATCATAGGGTTGCAACAGAAGACTTTCAGCCAAATATTGAAGAACTACTCATAAAAAGGTAAGAAACACAGAATTTAGGTTCCAGAAACAAATGACACTTTTTAAAAAGAGTGATTGTTACCCTTCTCGTCCAGCCATGCAATGGAAGTAATATTCTTGGGGGCGAAGACCACTAAGGAATCTGTCACTAATAAAACCCCCAGCTCTAGGGGACCAGTCCCATGGATGGAAACAAGGTAATGTCTTCCCAGAAACCATTCGGGGCACTCTTTTTCCTTCTAAATCTTGCTGGCCAAGGTGTGAAGAGATTTGCTGGAAGTTAACCTGCTCAAAATAAACAACATGAGAAAGAAATGTTAAAGCTTAGCCTCCCAAAAATTGTTAACAGAAGTCATTGCTATAACACCATATGTTTGAGCTGCAACCTCCATCACCCAGTTAAATGGAGAGAAAGTTGTCAGCACTAACAGGCTCCATTGGAAAAAAAAGAAAAAGTAAATATATCAAATTGATGGCATGAAGCTATGTCTTTAGGGAAACCAACTGGTTTATCTTCTTCCCTAACAATTTAAACTTTTAAGTTGGAAAATTTGCTAATATACTGCAGTAAGGAAGACAAGGAAATATCTAAAAACATGAAAGCTACATGAAAACTTGGCATTGACATATTATAGAAGACACCACAAACTCACCTTACTGCCCTTAGCCCCAGATATTGTCATCAGCGATATACAATTCTTTCCAGGTGATTTCAGTAACCCATCAGACAGCAAATCGTTCATCACACCCTTGCCTGAACACTGGTTGAGCTCATTTACAACGCTCCTGTCTAAAGATGCCAAGGCAGCTTCCCCGTCCTCATAAAGAATTCGTTCAATTCTGGATTTCATGTCCTGAGGATCTGCATGCAAGACAGACATCTGTGATTATTCCATCCCTCATACATACAAAGGGACATCATGTTGGCAAGCATGCACATTATAATGCAGTACATGCTTTGCCGCAAAATATACATACCTATCTGAGCATCACCATCAATGCCAAAGGTCTTACGGAGTACTTTTTCACCAGCTTTTTCACATTTCTGAAGTTGCTTCGTCCTCTCTTCATCCATATCTTTCAATATGATAAGATCATCAACTCCACAGGTGAAACCGTGAATCTGAAAGATGTTCAAACAAAGATTCAGGATGCAAAACTCTGTAACAAATGAAATTAAATTATCAACTTTATGAGAGCAAACCTGAAGAAAGACCGTAAAGAGACGACTAAAAACGGAAAGTAGATTTCCTGCAGCATTTGAACCATAGAGCTCATGCACTGTATGAACCAACCCATAGTCCGCAAACTGAGCCTTGTCAATCACACCGCAGACAAATTCATTTTTACTGATGAGCAGTTTATCTTCATTAAGATCCTTTTTCCAAGACTCGTCAATGTCTTCCTTTGTGGTCAAATGCTTTTTTCCGTTTAGTTCTCCACTCTTAGATTTTACTTCTCTTGATCTACATTTAAAGAAATCAACCGGAAGTTTGGTTGCTTTCTCTACGGTGAAAGGCGGGTGGCCTTTGGTTATCTGATTCAACACTGCAGTGATGACCTAGCAGAGAAACATAACCACAAAATTAGCTCATGTGAAGAAAGACATTCCTAAGATGCCTAATGATATTAGTGACTGAACCAACTACTCATAAGTCCCTAGATCCCTAGATACAGTTTGTATACCAAGGCATAGCCACATGTGAGGACAACCAGCTTGGTTAGAGACCAACAAAATTATAAACAGTACAAAAACAGAAGTGTATTATAATTACCTGCTTTCCGGTCCAAAGAGGCACTGGTTTCAAAATAGCAGGTGTGACTGTCAATAGTCCTCTATTAGAAGCTGACTGCATGACTTTCTTGCCAGATTTTCCAGAAAAAGAACTGAGTACCAGGTCAGTCACGCCAGAACTGAAGAGAAGCTGATTAAATTCATCTTTGTCCAAAAATGTGTCCCTTTTAGTAAGCAAAACGGAACTGACAATATGATCCTGTTAAGTAAATGCAAGGTAGATAAATATGACTGGCAAACAACCAATTCGTGAAACAAATACAAGGATTTAAGGAAATAGCTTGGATGTACAACCTGAATTAAAGCTCGAAGTGGATCACCATTAGAAGGCCTGGCATATTGATTATTGGCATTGACAATATTGTAGGCCTCAGCGCGTGAAATCTCATCTTGTGGAAAATGCACATTCATCTCATCACCATCAAAATCTGCATTGTATGTACTGGAAACAAAGTAATTTTTTAAGTCAGTCTTCGGATACAAGAAAATGCATGTGAAAGATAAACCAGTACATGGAAATTGGAAAAGGACCACAAATGTAAATTTGAAAAGAGAGTGCAGACAAGGTAGACAATGAAATCTGGGAGAGATGGAATTCTCTATATTCACGGTGTCTACCTGCAATTTGCATAATGGAGACGAAGTGTTTTCTCCCCCTTAAGAACACGGACCATGTGCGCCATTATACTGGGCTTATGTAATGTTGGCTGCCATGACAGAAAATAAACTGTAAGTAAATAAACAGTTAATACAAACAAAGGAATTGCAGACCAAATGTACAGTGCCTGAGACCGCAACTAGCATTAGAAAGAAATAAACAACATGTACTACTTGATTATCAAATTTGGGAAACAATTTGCACAACCTAGACGACTTTTCAAAATTTCCTAGTAAAAAACCTAACAAAACTTGAGAAACATTTAAGACAGGGAATATTAAGAAAATAAAACAACATATGTCCACACCTGACGATTCACAAGGACGACGTCACCATCTTGCATATGTCGATAGACAACTTTACCTTCAAAGTTGGCATCACAAGTTTTCCCAAGTTCTGTAGTGTCTTCTCGGGCAGACAGTAATCTTCTTGCAATCGGTATTCGTGCTTTTCTGGTCGAAGGCAGCTTCATTGTAGATACTTTGTCAGAGTAATGTGTTGCTCCCGGATGAATGTCAGGACCATTAATGATAGCCTCTCTTAACTTTTCAACATTCCAAGGGGTCACCCTCTGCAGCAATACATTAACATCCATTACCAAAAAAACAAACATAAGGTTGCACTATAGGTCGGACATGTATCTTTGTACATCTATATGTTGCCACTAGTCATCTCAGTAATGGCAAAACTGGAAGATGATGGAAAAATCTGGTAGGAAATCAAAACTACAAAAAGAGTCTGTAGGCAATCACTGTGGAAAGAGACAAATGTTTTCAAATTTGACAAGTATTATAAGCCAAGGTAATATTTGTCCTCATCATATGACCGTTCAGAACAATAAATCAATAACTCATCCATCTAAGCCATTCGGCACATGTGATTTACAGTCAAAGATTACGGTCAAATTCAGGTACGTAGTTACATGTCAGATAACAAGTGCAATTTACTGGCATATGACACCATACCTCTGGATACGTCAATTTCAAAGCAAAACAAGGTGGAATTCCAATATCATTGACAGCGATATAAGGATCTGGAGATATCACAGATCGGCAAGCATGATTCACTCTCTTTCCCATCATTTTTTGCCGAAACAGACCCTGCTTCTTCTCCAGCAATTGAATTATTCCAGAACCCTCTTTCTGGCTTTGAACTGTTGAGGAAATTAGCCACAATAGTCAGTCTACACAAATACAAGAAAGCAGATAGAACAACGGCGCAGCCAGTTGCTACACATAGCTGAAATACTAAGGACATTCTTAGTAATAGATGCACCTCAAATAAGTGAATGCGCTAGAAGCTAACCTGTGGCAGTTTTGCTATCAAATAAGACACTGACTGATTCTTGAAGATTCATCCATCTAGAAATAATCTTGGATTGATCTGATTTGTTTGTACGGGCATTTCCAAGAGCTATATTACATTGTAGGATCTTATTTAGCCCTAGGGTTTGAGGATGCTCCATTACCTGTAGGAAACAAAATCGTAAGAGACTTCCAACATACAGGAGTAACTGGGAACAACCATTAGACAACACTGGAGATATGAAAATGGAAAGGGAAAACTGAGAAAAGACTGAAAGTGACATAAACTCCAAAATTTAGATAGGAAATGAAGCGCCAAAACAGTATCATATGTAAGAAATTGCTTACGCTGTCGCCTCCTTTTGTTGGAGCTCTAAATTTTGTTGGAGGCACACAAACACTCTCCAAAAAGAACATAGAGGAATCAGTCTTTTCCGATCCACTCTTCCAAAGATCACCAATGAAAGAGCAAAAATCGTACTCATTTTCCCACAAATCTTTTAAGATTTCTTTGACCTAAGAAAGTATAACAATAGCAAGACGTTATAAATGTGCAAAATTTTGCTCTCGTCTCATTATAAAGTTTTATATCAGAAACCAACCTCAGTGGGTAAAAGGTCTCTTTTATCCTTCAGCTCTGCAGACTCTTTAGCTATTTCCGAAGCTTTTGTTCTTTTCTGTGTAGCATCATCTTCAACTTCTGATAATGCATCAATGCCACTGTCATCACCATCATCGGAATTTTCTACACTGCTAGAGGACTTCTTTATCTTAAGCCCCCGTATTACATTAGCTCCAATGTCGACCCCTCTCATACCTCCCTGTTTAAAAATATTTCACTGATATCAAAGAGCATGACACAGAAAATTTCAAAGCATATAAAAATGTGAGTGTGGTGGACATGAAATTTTTCATTGGAAATCCCGTACACACGTGTAGTATAGGGTCCACAAAAATGAGACGTTAAAGAACAAACTAAAGGAGTGTGAGGGAAACAATTACATTATCTAGAATCCACATAATCAATTAAAAAAACTATGACGTCCTTATATATGGCTCACTTCAAATAGCGAGAAGAGTCTTCAAACCAGATAGAATGTCAAGGAAATAACACAACATAAATGTGATGTGTTAAATAAAAGCATGTCAAAGTTTTTTAGCTTCAAATGCAGAAAACCATTTGTAAAAGTTATTGTTCCTTAGAAAATAGAAAATTAGAAAAACAAGAGCATACTGACAGTGATGGCACTCAGCTAATCATGTTTCTTAAGGCACTTCTCACACGCACACTAAACTACAGAGCAGGCATCAGGGTTAAATGAAATAATCCAAAACCTACAACTCCACTCAATAAAAATAAACGGACCATAATCTCATTTATGCATACCATAACAAATTTACTTGGGACGGAAAAAAAATTGACACTAGGACATCGAATAATTATCAAGAGGACATACCATGCGAATCCATCCAAACATAGGCTTATCTAGTTTAGGAGGAGGTTTTCTTTTGCAATGGTCACACGACTTTGATTTCAACCTCAAAAATTTACTCATGACATCAGTAACTTCAGCAAGCTGTAGAGATGTCCATATCTGCTTTCCCATGTCAGAATCTTCACATTCTTCTGATGGAACAACGTCTCCAGAATCCAACTCCTTAGCAGCAACTATATTACCTTTCATGATGAGTTTCAATTGAGAAACGTATTTAGCAACCTAGAATTGAAACAAGAACGCGAAAGGAACATTAATCACATTAGGAAGCGCGAATAAGAGACAACTCTATCAAAACTTATCATATATATGTATATATTACCTCATCAGCTTTTGCCATAAAGTGATGACAGAAGAAACAGGTCCTCTGCAAAAACTGGTAAAGAAGATTGAACAGTAAAGGATGGTAAATAGGATAGAGCAGCTCTATATGCCCACAATGTCCTGGACAACCAAGTGAGAGCTGACCACATGATTTACAACTGCATTTAGAGGAAACACACCAATTACTAAAACAGAAACAAGGAATAAAAATCACTTCTTTACAAGAAATCCCCTAAAACAAATGCGAGTTATTGAAGAAGACTTACGGAGTTCTATCATCTAAAGGACCCAATAGAGGATCATAGAGACCACCAGGTACAGGTCTACCAACGTTATCGAGTAATACAGGATTTGTTACTTTAAGAAAACTATGTCGTTGAACATCTTCCTCCGTCATGAAACTGAATCTTACAGAATCGACCATCTGGGTCGCTCCCTGGAGAAATAAAAAACCTCGAGAACATAAGATAAATCATCCAAAGCAACTCGAACACCATGGAAAAAACAAAATTCAAACAAACCTCTGTGGTTGGAACTGCCATTGCGTTGCCACGAAATTAGGGTTTTTGCTAGAACGGAGACAATTAGGGTTTATCAATCTCTTCGCCTTTAGGATTGAGATAACACCACCGGAATTTAATCGGAATTCGATAGAGAGAGAGAGAGAGAAGGCGGCGTGAGGAACCGGTGATGAAGGGTTTTAGGGTTGATTATAAAAATAAATTAAAAATGTATATATACACAAACTTAAGTGTTCAATCAAAAAAGCGGAAAAATTAAAAAAATGATAAAAATAAATTAAAAATGTATATATATACCGACTTAAGTGTTCAATCTCAAAAATGGAAATATTAAAAAAAAAAAGTTTTTTTTTCTTCTTCTTCTTCTTCATGTGTTACCATAGTTGAATTAGTTTAATTAATCACATCAATTTCTTAGTTTTGTTTATTAATCTCTTGCAATAACATTATTAAGGTGATTTCTTAAGTAAAGTCTAATAACAATCCCAAATTCCAATCTAAACAATAGAAAGTTTAAAAGTTATACAAGGCCTATGCACTTGAAGAAAAATATCCCAAAGTTATACATGACCCTATACATCAATCGACTAAGAGACATAAGCTTAGTAGTAGTAGTAGCAGCAGCAGTAGTTATAAATAGTATCTGAACAAAACGGAATTTGATGATATTAAGGGATTTTCACTTGAGTTTTAACTTTCTTATAACAAAACTGACACGCTTCTTCTTGTGTTTGTTGTTTGATCTTTGTGGGATTCAGCTTTTTTTACTTTTGCTTCTCCGATTCTGTTTGAGAAGATGATTCTGAGTTGTGATGGTCCTTTGGCTTGGCTGGAACAATTTTGGCTGGAGTCGAACGCTCTGACTGAGAGGAGCGGATCAGAATCTGCATACAGAGAGTGACGATACCTAGACCGAGGGCTGATAGCGCGATGCCTTTCCATGAGGAAAAGAGTTGTGCCCAGTGTAGGAATTTCATTGCTCCAAGAGTTAGTACGCATGCCCATGACAGTACCACCTGTAAAAAAAGATGACATTCTTGAGTTTTTACGAGTTTATTGATGGATTCAAGAGAACTGTTTTGAGAGACCTACCGCGAGAGACTTAATGGGTCGGCCAATGTTCTGTTCTTGCTGACCAGGGAAAGTGTCTGCAGCTATGTGTTTGTCTAACAGCGCATCCTGTATCACAGAGAGTGTGAAAATTAACTTTTTTCTACGCTTCTTTCTATCGAATTTTGACCAAGTATGTTGCCCTTAACTGGAAAATCAGTTGATCCATAGTATTTACCTTAGCCACAAATTGATCTCTGCACCACTGTGCAATTTCTTCTTCTGATTCAGGCAAGTCTTTCATTGAGTGACACTTGATGTGAACATGCACCTGAAACCAGCAGCAATGGGTTAAAGCTTTGGGATGCGATGAGTCCTATGGTTTCTTACACGTTATGCACACAGAGATGAATATCAATCCTTAAACCAGCTATGCACAAGATGAAGGTTATATTCGGTGAAAAGAAAATCAATAATGATGTTATCTAAGGCAGCGAGTACTTTGAAATTCATTGTGAGAGGAGTGTACTGCAAGATGTAAATGTTGCTTAGTCAAGAACTATCTATATGTTTACTTACTTACCACTGAAGGTTGTCCTTTGAATAGCCTCAGCATCGTGGGCGGGGGAGATGATTTTGGAATAGCAACGGTCATATCATAAATTGCTGGGACAAATGAGCGCATGTTACTAACAGCTGACACAAAACCCTGAAATAAATATACAAGCCAAGTCAAGTGATTATGGTAGAAAACACAATATCAAACACCACGTCGATATAGTGAGCGCAAGGAATTATGAAGATGCTCAAGGAATCAGCAAAAAAGAAGAATAATACAACTTACTTTGGTGCGAGGAATCAACACATTTCGAGGAACAGGCAACCCAGATGAGGCTGCGTATTCTTGTGCTGCTTCAAGTTTAGCCTCTGTGAAGCGAGTTCCCTCCACAAAAAGGGCTAACCAGAAAGGTCGGGGGAAGTCATTCAAGCGCTGAAGACCTGACTGTATATTTTAGGACAAACACACATAAGTTATGGTTGAAATGAAGATTCTGCATTTCAGGCTAATACCCTCATGAATGAGGTATATGCTTATAAGCATCGTACATATGAGCAAAAAGTAAATGAGCTACAGAAGAAGACTATAAATCCATACCTTTAAAGTGCTTTCATCTTTGGCCCAATTTCTTTCCAGAAACAGATACTCTGAGAACCACATTGACCAGCCTATGACCTGCACATGTGCAGCAATTCTATGTTTATGAATACTACGGAGTATGGAACACATAGAAAAAGTGACGAAGAACCAGAAACAGTAATATTTTTGTCAAACCCAAAGCCAGGAGATTCAGAAATAACAATAAATTACTACTTTCTTTTATATCTAGCTACTATATTCACATACTGGAAGAAATTTGGAAGACTTCTTCATTACAGCTAATGCGCTTCCCAAGCAACCTGACCTCTGCAAGAGAAGAAAATATGAAACAATAATTGACATGGGCCCTGTTGAAGCAAATATGATGATGGTATATCCTCTCTTATCTCATCAGTGAATCATTCAGGACTACAATCTCCTACCTAAGAGAATCTATATTCACTAGAAACTATAAAGTAATACAATGGCCACATTGCACATATACAAGAGCCATATGTTGATCCCCATTTATGCATTTAAGCAAAAATGGTTGTTTAGAAAGAAGATGCATGAAATTGTGTGACTAAATTATGTACCTGAGCCAGAATCCATCCCACAAGCCAATCAATATCACTTCGGTGATTACAAACGACAAGAGCATGTTCCCTACCTGGAAGAAAAATACAGTGCAGTAACTGAAGTTACAGATTCATTCATAAACATGACATTATATTTTGATTCCCAATATGCAAGAAACTTACCCATTCGATTGAAAGTCTCATCATCAGCAAAGACTTGGATCTAGGGCAAAAGAAAGAAGAAAATTCAGAGAATTTCATTAACTTGAATAAGATAAACAAAATCCACTTATGGTCATTTGTTGATACCTTTACTCCTGCCCACCAGTCTACGATCCAGACAAGCTCCAACCACAAGGTTTCTGCAACCACACGGTTGATTTTTCTGTATGTGCTCTTAGACAGAGGTCTAATAAGAACATAGCAAAGTGCCTGAAACAACAAGCCGTAAACATCAAATTTTATGCAAACAAAATTCAGTGAAAAAGGCTCTTTGACACTTCAACATGAAGATTCCTCTCTTAATCCCAAAGCCTATAGAAACTGTAGAGAATAAATTGAAAAGGACAGGGACAAACATTCAGTGCATGAAGAAGCTACAAGAATGGATTTTGAGCTCAGACCCATATGTAAAGTATCACTCTTTCTCTCACACACACTCAAATTTGAACAGCACCGACAAATACGAAGAAACTATTCAGGCGAACAAAAGCCCTAAAAGCAGTGAATCAATTCGGATGTGGTAAAGAGAAAAAAAA
Organism: Draba incana; assembly: GCA_963576765.1. NCBI lineage: Eukaryota > Viridiplantae > Streptophyta > Magnoliopsida > Brassicales > Brassicaceae > Draba > Draba incana. The sequence continues at coordinate 28,128,142 of OY755217.1, read as the reverse complement.
AAAGAGAGGATCTACAATGCAGAACATCAACGGAATCTAATCCGAGAAACAAATAAAAAAACGAATCAGACTTGAGAACATAGAAAGTTTCGAAATTTAGGAAACCCACCTGAACCAGATTCACAACGAGACCAGATATGAAGAACAAAAGGCCTAAAGGCACAATTACAGCTGCAGCAATCACCATGGAAATGCCTCCAAAGCTTTAAACACAACCAAGTGTAGAAAACCCAGAAAAATTGTTCCGAGATTTACAGAAAACCAAATGACGAATTTTTACACAACCCAGATTTCAAGACAAGTTGCAGAAATTTTTTTAAAAAATAAGCCAACCAGAAAAATAAAAATAAAATCGCAAAAATTAACTTTGCGATTAAATGGGAGCGATTGAGATTTTCTTCAGTGTTATCGGAATTTATTGATTGGATTGATTATATACGGAGATGTGTCTGTGAGAGGAGATGATCACGAGGACGCATTAAAACTTTCGAACACGGCAGAAGCGTTTTTCTTGGTATTGCAATCTAACCCCTAAATTTGTTTTCATATTTTAAAATATACCATATCTCTTATAATCAATAAGAAGATTGACCCAACTTTGAATTTGTTTTTGTTTTACTTCGGTTACAAGATCTGAATTAATAGAAGTGTGCACATTCATATACCAATTATGTAATTAAGTACATTTGTATTTGAAGTAAAATATATTCATCTTCACGTTGTTTCGTATAGTTTAACTCATTGTCAAATTTTCGACTTAGGACGCTTTTATCTTTTTTCTATCGACACCAAAGGCCAGCAATTTGGAGATTTATGTACGGTGTAAAGTGGGAGAAGCATCTTTCGTTTTTTGTATATCACACGTTTGATTTTTCCGTTCTGATATTAAAATTTCTTTCAAGTAAAGTTCAACATTTTCAAAAAATAAAAATAGCTTGAAGGTACGAAAGTTATAGTTGAAGTTGTTGATCTATCTAACCAAATGTTCTTTTAAATATGAATAAGTAAGGAAATCAAAACAAACTAAAGAAAAAGTTGATCATCAATGTTTATTTTTTGCTGCATTTTATTCACAGCTTTATTAGTATTATGCAAATTATTTTGCAACGAAGGGGAAAGAAAAGAAAAAAACAAAGAAGGGTTGTTGAGTTTTAGTTACAACTTTCTTATGTAAGATCCTTTGTCTTAATTCATGTAGCTATATGTCACATGCTCTTCTGTATGGTATGTGATTGTACATGTTTTTAACAAATAGTCGACTGCCTGACAAAATCTGTTAGAGACGTATTTTCTATGAGTCATGTGTTCCATACTTTTATGAATCAAAACTTAAATTTTAGTTTCTCTCTAAAATTTAAATGGGTTAAAATTATTATTCAAGATGAAATCTTTGATTGGTGTTTGGTAAATAAAAACAAATTAATAAATAGAAAGTGAAACGTCTTCCATAATTTGTATTTCTTTCATAATTAAATAGCAACTCTTATAATCCTTTACATGTCATTGGATAATTAACATCTCATTTACTTTTTCCCAAGCATTTTCCTAGGGAGATTCATGTGATGTGGAAAGGAATTAATAAATTTGTCCTCAAGTTTTTTCTTGGAAGGACGTCTTTGTGGAATATTCAACAACTTGTCTATATACCTTATCTATTGTTCTTCCTTTACCACTCAGTGTGATTGAGGTCTTCAATCTTGGTCATTTCATTTCCAGAGTAAAGTATTTTTTATTTATCTATTGATATAGATTGGTTGAAGAGGAAGAAGTCACGAGCCTATGAAGAAGAAAAGCAGAAGTTGGTCCGAGGACGAGAGAGAGGGGCGATGTTGTTAGAAGTTATGATCAAATGTTGTGATGGAAAATCCAATCCGATCAAAATATTTTCTGATGATCAAATCATCAAAGCCGCCAACAATGCATGTACGCGTGTTTATGAATCATCCAAGGATGATGGTTGGTATTCAGGTACGCTATATAACGATCGCATGATACTACTTGTCAAGAATTTTTGGCGCACAGAATGGCGCTTATAGCTTTATTACGCTAAATGGTTTTTCCCCGAGGTCCGCGACATAGTGACATCATCGATGGTGAGTGGTCACAAGAATTTCATGAAGTTGGTCGGATGTTGTCTTGAGACTGAAGTTCCATTCATGGTTTATTATGGTGAAAAGAAACAATATTCTCGTATAGATCTAAAAACGGTAGTGTCGTGGAGAAAGAGAATGAGGTAGCTGAGGATATTGCAACTGCTTTAGCTTATCTTCACACTGCCTTCTCAAGGCCTTTCCTATATTGTAATATAAATCTTCGGAATATCTTGTTAGACGAACATGGTGTCGCAAAACTCATTGATTTCTCTAACTGTGTCTCAATTCCACATGGAGAAACATTTGTCAAGGTTCCTATATTAAGAACGTCTGATTACATGATGGATCATTATGTCGTTGTCTCAGAGAAAACTGATGCGTTCGAATTTGGAATTCTTATGCAAAAGCTTCTCACAGGACAAGAAAAATTTAGTGAGTTTTATGGTTGGAATGAATGGGAAATTTTAAAAAAGAGGAAGCTTCCAAATTGGTTGTCAAAATCCATTGGAGAAGGAAGAATAGATGAGATCGTAGATCCAAAGATGTTAGAGAATATGAGTCAAGTTTCAGAAGAAGATCGTTGCCAAATGGAAACTTTCTTTGTCCTCTCAGAAAGATGCATCGGTCTTAGAGGAGAAGTTCCAGAAATGATGCTAGTGGCTAAAGAACTAAAGGAAATCCTTAAAACCGCTGCTTTTTCTCTATCCAGTGAAACCCAAATCGGCTCTTGATATGATGTCATATTTCTTATATATGTATGAATTAGTTCCATTGTTTTTTTGTTTTTTTGTTTTTTTTTAACTTTAGTTCCATTGTTGACGACGAGAACATGTGTAATCTCTACTTTAGCGCCTGTGTGTGATTGGATATGAGCGTCATACTCTCAAGTCTCATCTCGATCATTCGTCCATTTTTTCCATTAACATTAAATCATAATTTGCTCCCTTGACATAATCAAGAGTTTACAAATTCTCCAATATATTTTGCAAGGAAGGGAAAAGATAACAAAAGAGTTTTACAACTTTTCCTTAATCATAATTAATGTAGCAGCAGTGTCACATGCTGTTATTATAGTATTTGACTGTACATATTCACAACAAATATTTAGATAATCTATAACTTGACGTATCCAAGTATCTAGTGAAATCTTGTTTTGTCCGTATGTATTTTTAACGTCAAGAAAAAACGGAACTGAACCTGAAATGTTAACATCGTTGCTTCCAACATTTCCAAATCTTTTCTGCTTTTTAATAACCTCCAAGTTGGGGTCGAAATTTTAATGTATGTAAATCCAGAGTTAGTCTTCAGCCTATTCTCTTTAGGGGATTGAACTAGGGGCAGTGAAACCAATTTCAAATGCAAACATTTCCAAATCAACTTAAAAAAAAAAAAAAAAGGGTAAACATATGTTATCAAGTATCTGAACACATTTTTTTACAAAAAAAAAAAAAAAAGTATCTGAGCACATAATGTAGGTATTGTTTTTTTGGTCGAACAAGCCATGCAAGATGTTTCATCGAAGACGTACCTCGGTCCTCGCCCATGATTCTATATGTATTTCGAAAATCTAAAACAATTTTTTATAAGAAGAGCAAATCAATGCGTGGAATTGGCCACAAACTAACATTCTTGTCTTATATGGGATCACTTTAAGAAAAACAATAAATAGAAAGTGAAACTTCTTCCAGAATCATCATCAACTCAAATAATCATTTACCTTTTTCTACCATACCATTTTCCCGGTAAATTCATGTGGTTTGGAGGAGAATTATGAAATTTGTAATAACTTCCATCACAAACTTTTCCTGGAAGTAGGTAAGTCTTCGTGGAATAATCAACGAGCATTTCTTTACATCTTATCTACTGTTCGTTTTTTTTTTTTTTTTGAAACTTACTGTTCGTTTTTGAAGATTCTTTTTGTTTGTTTGTTGAGTAGGCTTCGAGATGGGTTGGTTAAGAAAGAAGAAGCAACTATCCTTTGAAACTCAAATCTTCCCTGCCCAAGTACATCTTTGAAAGCAAAGGAAGAAAATTATACTAGTAGAGAAACAAGAACTTTCTGAAGTCATAAATATTACATTTATGTACTGATTTTTTAAAATCTATGTTCTACCTCAGGTGCAATGCAATCAAAGTAGTATTTAGGAATCAAATCACCAAAAATTGTCAATCACGCGTTACGCTTATAAGAAACTTTTTAATCTGAGAAGACAGTTGATTTTCGTATCCAGAATTAGGACCACTAAAATTTGAATACAAACTAAACGAAAAGCAAATAATGATTAGTCCAAGCTAAGGAATAAATAACAAAAAAAAAAACGATTGATTAAGCAAAGATAGAAAGCTTGTATCATGAGTAAAGTAATACAAAAAAAAGGATAAATTAGTAATTAAATCAATATGCTCGAACAAACAATCAAATTCGTTTTCAAGACATTTAATCTTACAATTTAGAGTATGTTTAATGGTGGATGTTATAAAATGAGTTGCTAATTAAATAATTAAATAATATAATTGGACCAATAAGAAAGTGACATGTTGTAGAAGATTTGCTTAATGAGTTGCTAAAATCTCTATAATTAGCAACCCTTCTAATCTCTCTCCTCCATTTTTATAATTTTTATAATTTTTTTAATACTTAGCAACTACTTTATCACCTTTCTATAATCATGCTCTTATATTCTCAAGACGTTAAAAGTTACTAAATAATTAACATCTCCTTATAAATCATTTACTTGTTTTTCTCCAAGCATTTTCCAGGGAAATATTAAATTTGTCCCAAGCTTTTTCGTGAGCTTTTCCTTGGAAGGGGGACTTTGTTGGGTCAGATTGTCACTTTGTTTAAACAGAGCGGTTAAATAGTAAATAATTTTTGATAGAAAATATTATATATTATTTAAAATAGAAATAATAATTTAAAAATTTTAGTTTGATTTTTGTATATTTATATTAAAGTTAAGTATATACCTATATTTTTCAGAAATAAAAAATAAAATATTTTATTTTTAACAAAAATACAAACGCCCGTTTGATATTTGGGACGGTTGCAAACACAGCTACGTCCAAACGAGGTCACCATTCAAAGCCGTTGAATATTCAACAACGACCAACTTGTCTTTACATCTTATTTTGATGTTCTTTCTTTTTGACAACGACCGATTTTTCTAGTTGTTTTTAAATCTTATCTAATGTTCTTCTTCACAACTCAGTGTGACTGAGGTCTTTAATCTTGGTCATTTCATTTCAAAAGTCAAATTTTGTTTTGTTTTATAGATATGGATTGGTGGAAGAGGAAGAAGTCACGAGCCTATGAACTAAAGCAGAGGTTGATCCGAAGCAGAAAGGGGTGATGTTGATTAATCAAATGTTGCGATGGAAAATCCAATCCAATCAAAATCTTCTCTGCTGATCTGATCTTCAAAGCCACCGGCAATGTCTGCGAGTACACTCGTGTTTCTAAATTACCTAAGTATGGTGATTGGTATCCAGGCACGCTAGATAACACTACAAGAAAACAGGGGGGATTCTGACGGCCAAAACCGTCAGGAAGCCGTCGGAAATGGCTCTTTTCCGACGGGAACAAGCCGTCGTTTCTATCACGTCGGAAAAACAAATGCTGTCGGAAATTCGTCGAGCATTTGCGACGCAATTGCGACGGATTTATTTCGGAGTTCAAATGCAGACGGAATTTCGACGGTTTAGGTTTTCCGGCCATAACAGACGGAATTCCGACGGTTTGGGTTTTCCGATGTGAACAGACGGAATTCCGACGGTTTCGTTTTTCCGGCGCGAACAGACGGAATTCCGACGGTTTCGGTTTTCCGGTGTGAACAGACGGAATTCTGACGGTTTCGTTTTTCCGGCGCGAACAGACGGAATTCCGACGGTTTTGGTTTTCCCCAGCTACCAGACGGAATTCCGACGGTTAACGTAATTTTTTTTTAAAATTTATAATTATTTAATTTAAAAATAAAATATATTAATATTTTTTATAAAAATGAAAAATAAAAACTAATAAAATTAAAATTAAAATTAAAATATAATAAAATTTAAAATTACAAACTAATAAAATTAAAATGTATTTTAAAGTTTTACAATCAAATTTAAAACTCTCCAAATCCTATTCCGGTCTAGGCGTACCGGTACCGAAGAAGTTCTGCATCATCTGTTCCATTGCTTTAAATCGTGCCTCGGCGTCCGCCTTATCTCTCGCTCTCGCTGCCTCGGCCTCCTCCTTATCCTTCTTTCTCGCTTCCTCCATTTCCCTAAGCCGGTCGTGCAGCTCTCGGTTTTCCGCCTCCAACCTGCTAGCACCGCGATATCGAACCGTCGAAACAGACGAGCTACTATCCTCAGGGAGGCCGTAAACACGGCCTCTGGTCTTAGGAGTCACCTAAGAAATTTTTTTTTTTAAATTTCATAACTTGTATTAAAAGTAATGTTTAAATTTCATTAAAATTGAGTCGGTTACTAACCTCGTAGGTGAACTCGTTGGTCTTCTCGACTGGAACTTCGGTTGGCGCCGGAGTTCCTTCCACGATCGGTTGCGATTGGAGGAACTCCACCTGCCGCCTCTCCACAGCTTCCACGATTTCACGAGCAATCGGGTCTTCAATTTCACCGGTCTTCTTGTTGGTGTGCGAATACTTGATCATATCGAGGTTGGAAGGATAGACACCGGTCTCCTGGAACTGTTACCATATAGAATTTCGTTACGGAATTCAAAACTTTTATGAATTATTTAACTACTTACTATTTTTTGAGCAGCTGAAGCCTTGCTCGTTGCACCGAGGTTGTGGGTCGCTTTTCCCTTCCCCTTCTGGGTGTTGTTGTGGTTAGTCGAGTGTTTCTCGGAGTCCTCAACAGTTGCCGCTAATTCCCAATGTCGAAGTAGTCCAGTCCACATCTCAGCTGGTTTATATTTAAAAACCTTTGGCACCTTCCCCTCTTTATACCACGCGTCTTTCCACTCGTTGATCTTCCACGAGAACTTCCTCGCCGCCCTTTTGTCGAATTCCTTTCGGACCCTGGATGTGAGGACTGGGTCCCACGTAAAATCTTGCTGCAAAAAAACACAACATTCCCGCATTAGTAATTAAATCGTGCGTCATATAGGAAATACAATTAAAATAAATAAAATAAAATCTTACCGCAAATTGTCGGAACCAAGTGTCCCGGTCCTCTGGAGGCATGTCGTTGTATGTGGGATACGGTTTAGTGAGCATGGAGTTCATCATTTCGTTGATAGAACCCGTAATATCGTTTCCCGAGAATTAGAACCTATTAAAATATTTATTTAAATATTTATGTAAAATTATTAAATCCACTACATATTCAAATAAGACTTACCAAGTCGTGTTAGGTGGCGTGTCTGGATCTAGACGCGTCAACCTATCACGTTCAGGTTGCGCCACAACCTGGTCGATGGTCAGCGAGGTGGGAGCTGAGTGGGCTGTAGCCGGGGGCTGAGACATGAATAGGGTCTCCAAGTGGGGACTATCCTCGGGGAACTGCGTCTCACTCGTAGTCCGACCTCCCCTACTGGAATTCCCACCTCGTCTAGAGTTATGAAAGTCCCCATATTCCCTACGATTTCCATAATTCTAAGATTTAAATATTTTGGGATTTATGGAATTTGGAATGTATAGGATTTTGTGATTTTGAGATTTTGGAATTTAGTTAATTGGAATTTTAGGATTATGGTTTTTAAGGATATTGGGGATTAGGGTTTTATGAAATTTATGGGTTTTATGTCATTTAAGTAATTAGGGCTTTTTTTGTATATTGTTTATTCAGAAACCGAAATTTATGGATTTAGGTTTTGTTGGGAAATTGATATGTATAGTTTCAAACTTTTATTAAAAAAATTTCCTAAACTAGTTTTAAAATTTTAAAGGTTTAAATTGTTTTATTAATGTTATTTAAAATTGTAAGGAATTTAATAGATTTTCTTAAAATTTTGTATATATATATATATAGGATATATAGAAATTTATCATTTTGCATATTAATGATAAATTAATAGGAAAATTGTTAAAGATATACATTTTAAAATTTATAAAATTTAAATTTAGAGGATTTAAAGTTTAAAATTATAAAGATTTAAATTCTTTTATTAATGTTATAAAAATTTTAAATTATAAGGATTTAAAATGATTACGTTAAAATATTCTATATAGGATATTTAGAAAATTACAATTTTATATATTCATTATATATTAAATTATAAAAAATCCCTAAAAAACACATAACACAAATGAAAATCTAATTCTTAAAATTAGAAATATTTATAAATTTAGAATTGTTTAAAAATCTCTAAATTAGCAAACTCCTAAAATTATCAAACTTCAAAAATTTTGCAAATTAACTACAAACGTAATTTCATATATTTATAACATCCTCATAAACCCTAAAATGATTATTTACTTCATTTGTTAATTCATAATTCGTTAAAAAATTGTATTAACATTAATTTTAGAATTTTTTTTAAAGAATCTACAAATCCTAAAGAACAATTTCGGATCTATTAATTCTCATGAACAATTTCTTAACATTCTACAAACCTAATTTCTTACCACTCTATTAATCATCACGAACAATTTCAGATCCTCAACAACAATCTTAAATGATGAAGAACAATTTTGGAGAAATTCTATTAATGTATGGAAAACTTACATAGTTTTTGATTTGGCAAAAGATGGAGATGATTCACGACGGAGGAGAAGAATCGGCGTCCAATCGGCGTCCAAACGAGTAGCAACGGCGGAGAATCGGCGGAGGAACGGAGGAGATTTTAAGAATTTTTTTTTTTTTTACAGATCTGAGTTCGGGGAAGACGAAGACTGTTGATTTAAAAGGTGATCCGAGGGAAATCAGACGGCAGTCCGACGGTAACTCCGACGGTTTTCCCGCTTTGACAAAGATTACGAAGTCTTTTGGCGGCTGGGGAAATTAGGGTTTCCGTCGGTGAACCGTCGGAATGTAAGACGGAATTCCGACGGCATTTCTTTTAAAATATTAACTTGTACATTTTTGTACATATTTTCCCATAAAAATAAATTGTTTCTCTCCAAAATTTTAATAGTTTGAGATTTCAGGAGTTATGGAAAATGGAATTTATAGGAATTTGAGATTTTAAAATTATGTGATTTATAAATTTTGGATTTAGGGATATATATAAGGATAGTGGAAATTAACGGTTTTTGGAATGTAGAAATTAAATGAATTAACTTCTACGACATTTTGTCATGTAAGGACATATTGATTGAAGGGTCCCACGTAAGATTTTGGTAATAATAGAATTTATTCAATTTGGGATTCTGTGGTTTTCTAATTTATGCACTTTGTGAATGCAGACGGATTTCCCGGTTTGACGATGCTCACAAAGTTGTTTGTTTTTTTTAAACATAGTATAAGGTTATAACCACCTACTATTTTTCAAAATAGTGTTATTTTTGAAAGATTAATTATCAATTAATTTAAAAAACTCTTATAATCAACTCTAAAACCATATCATATACTTTAAAATCATAAAAATCCCCAAAACCGTCGGATTTCTGTCTTAGTTCTAAGACGGAATTCCGACGGCTTTGAGTTTTAATTTTTCTAAATTTGTCGATAAAATTAAAATTAATATAAACCTTAACCGTCGGAATTCCGTCTTAGAACTAAGACGGAATTCCGACGGTTTTGGGTTTTCAATTTAATTAAATTTGTCGATACAATTAAAAATAATAAAAACCCCCATACCGTCGGAATTCCGTCTTACAATAAAGACGGGATTCCGACGGCATTCTTTTTTAATGCTTTTTAATTTTATTGACAAATTTAAATTTGATTATAAAGTTTTTAAAAATATAAATTTTTTTGATTAAAAAGTATATGATATGGTTTTAAAGTTGATTAGAAGGTTTTTAAAAATAAAAATATATTAGTGCGGCTTCGAAACGTATTACACATATATAACACCACTATTTCTCAATCCCTAATAGGAAATAAAACACATGACAACATTATAAAATCGTACAATACATACTAAGACATTATTTAATATTAATTCAACATAAAGCTTTAAAGGTTTAAATTATTCTTAATCATGGACGAGTTATATATTTATTCTTCCTCGGAGTTTGGCACTGTTTCATATTCGTACCCAGTAGTTTCTTCATCTTCCTCCTCCATGGTGCATATTTCCGTTGGGTGGTATTCAGCAATCATCGAATTATCACCGATTATCTGTTTGGTAACTGAATATAGTTAACCATTCCCAAAAATATTTATAAACGTTTGGTGTAACTACCTTAACAATTTTCCGCTCTGTGATGTTTAGGTACTTTGGGTTCCTATCAAAACGGCAAACAGTAACATTCTTCAAGATGAATACCGCACCTACACCAGTCATGAGTCTGTACTCGTCATTGTTGAAGATGTTATGGTGCATGGTTCCCTCGATTTTTCCCGATGGATCTTTTAAGGTTACAAGCAGATCTCCCTGGTCATTGGGGGTAAAAGAAAAGAGCATAGCCACAATCTGATAATTTAATAGAATATTAATACTAGTCTCTCAGATAAATTGTGTCTCTAAATCAATGTTAATAAAATTGGACGGAAACGTAAACCTTTTTTATTTTCACAAATTGTGAACGCGGGGATTGAATTTCTGCAACCTGGGTCCAGAATGGTGTGGTCCTATTATGATAAGAACCTACAGTTATGAATGATAGATTTTGTATCAGTCACCTACATTCAATTTTGTAAAAGTAAAAATGATAATTAAATATATATATATACCTTCCCAGATTATGTAATCGATAGTAGAAGTCCACCGCGGACTACTAAAATCATGGTCGGCTTGTAGTGCCTCGTTAATGACCTCAGAAATAAAATCTTGTGTTGGGCGTGTCTGAGAACTTTCACCTTCCAGCACCTTTGCATCATGAGATCTCTTGCGAAACAATCCTCGCCGTACGACTTGGCCAGGTCCCGGTATTACGGGCGTTTGGTTCTGCGATTGTTGAGTTGGATGGAGTGAAATTGTCGGTTCAGCATCAGTAACATTTAAGTTATCGTAAGGAGGGCTTGAAGGAACAAGAGGTGTGTTGCGAGGGTTTTAACAAGGGGCTCGGTTTTGCATATAGTAATTCCATAGATCTCTATTAGCCATTTTCTGTTATGATTATGTGTTCAAATTTTTTATGAATGAAGGCAGAGGCGGGATGCTTATATAAAACTTAATTATTTCCGTAGAAAGTCCGTCAGAATTCCGTGAAAATATCCGACATATCACCCCACCAATCCCATCGGGCACTGCGACCGGTTCTTTAACCACTAAAACTTTGCCGACATCTGATTCCGTCTGAATGCCGTCAGAAATCCGTTATTAATTACGACAGATTTAGTGCGTCGGAAATCCGTCCATACCCACTGACCAATCATATTTTGCCGACATCGTGCTGTTTGAATTCCGTAGGTATTCCCTCGGATGTCAAAACATCCGACATATCACCCCACCAATCCCATCTGCCACTGCATACGCTTTATTAACCAATGAAACTCTGCCGACATCGGATTCCGTCTGAATGCCGTCGGAAATCCGTCCATACCCACTGGCCAATCATACTTTGCCGACATCGTGCTGTCTGAATTCTGTCGGTATTCCGGCGGAAATGGCTAATGTATACCGACGGAATATCGACGGTTTAGACATATAACGTCTTCTATAAATACTCCCTATGGAGTGTTTTATGTTCTACACCTTTAAATTACAAAATAATGTCTTCCACCTCTCCTAATGAAGACTCAAACACAAAAGGCGTGGCTAATTTTTTCCATGTTCCAAAATACTCGTGGGAAACCGAATCTCAATGCGACGAATTCACACAACAGATTCCCACTTACTCGTGGGAATTTGATACGTGCTCCCCAATCGATTTTGAAGATTCCACATCAACAGTAGTGCCTGACAGCCACTGCTTGGCAAACATCCAGTACATTTACGATAGGCAGCCACAATGTCTTGACCATGAGCGGGTTACCGAAGCCGAACAACCATGTGACTTGGTGGAAAAGTCAGATACCTACGGTGCAAGTACTTCAAACGTATGTAAGGATCAGTTGTATGATTATGAATTCGCTCAAAGCCCTGAAAAGCCAAACTTAAATTTAGATGTTGATGCAATCAAAAGTGAATTGTGTGACGGATTTATAGAATCTCCAACAACGGATCATTACTATGAGTTCCAATTCGCCCAAAGCCCAGAAAAGCCGAACATAAATCTAGATGTTGATGCAATAAAAAGCGAATTGTGCGACGGATTTGTAGAACATCATTAAATGGTTTTAACAAATGGTAAGTTCGGAGTGGAAACAGACATATGATAATCCTTTGGGGAGGTTATTGTGGAATTGCACCATAACTGGTGGGTGTTAAAAATTTGCAATTCCATACTGTACTTTTTTAAGAATGTGTTTAAATTTTATGTTTCATTAAATGTAATGTTTTATTGGAGTTGCAATACTCAGATTCTCATCCACAATCGGTTTTCTTAATGAAATGAAAATTTTTAAAAGGAACACACAAATGTGAGAGAACAACATGGATAAGCAAGCATTTTTTGACAACTAATATTTATTCTGAATCTCCGGTGGAACCATCACTAGGGATGGATTCTGAATCGTCGTCAAATTCTCCACGTGTTTCCTCTTCGTCCGAATGCACTAGATCATCCCCGACATATGTGACATCAACGACAAGGTCTATGTTATTCATCTCCTCAACAGGTGACATTTGTACACTTCTCGATGGTTGTAGAACATTTTTTTCTGGAACGCCATAGATTTTGCCTCTGGGGTTTATTGGAGTTACTGTGACCCACAGATCTGTACGGTAGGCAACTCGAGGATATGGAATGTAGCAAACCTATTAATAATTAGTGGATATTGTTATTATACATGAACAAGAAATCTTAAGTATGAGTAAGTAGGTAAACATATTAGTGTATATATTGATACCTGGTCTGCTTGAGACGCAAGGATAAATTGATCATAATACTGCAATCTCCGGCTTGAATTTATCGAAATAACACCAAGCTGGTCAACTCGAACCCCTCGACCATTGGATGGATCATACCAATCGCACATAAACACAGTGCACCTCAAGTTCACCATTCCTGGATAGCGGATTTCCAAGATTTCTTTTAAAATCCCATAGTACATGGTATCACCGGATTGCGCCGAAATACCATAGTCCGAAGTTGACCTTGGACGTTCTTCCTCATGGATCCTGAACGAATATCCCCTAGTGCAAAACTTGGGATATGAAATCGCCGTGCTGCGTAAACCATAAGCAACCTCCACTAACCATGTCGGGACTGATTTACCACTTGCTCTACTTTCGGAAACCTAAAAATGATATACGTAAGATTTAATAAGTAACATATGAACGTGCAAACATATATGGAAAATTAAGCGTCATTAATTATATTAACTTACATAACATTTCAACCAATCCGGAAATTCTTCATCTTTCAATACAGCAAGTTCGGCATCTGTCTTACCATAATGGTAATCACGTGCGAGAGACATGTATATCCTGTAATATAACAGTCGTTAGTTGATGTATATTCCATACATTTAATTAGTTTAATAACTTATATACCTTTCGTAATCCAACATTTCGTCACAGTTTCTGAGGATATACGTATGCAGATGTGTGACCTCCTGTGCTGATAGTATGCGTTTCTGTCGTTTTCCACTTGGTCGACCAACTTGGGCAAACAACTCAGGAACAACCACGTCATAGACTGCTTTCTTACCTTTATCATCATGTCAGGCAGGGCGTCTCGCCTTAGTACTAACTTCCCGTGGAAAATAATATTTGGCAAATTGTGAGACTTCCTCGTTTAGGCTTTGTGCGACAATAGATCCCTCAACCTTGCTCAAATTTTTAACCTTTTTCTTGAGGTGGAACATGTAACGCTCGAACGGATACACCCATCGGTATTAAACAGGGCCTCCTAAGGCTACTTCTCGTGGGAGGTGAATTGGAAGATGTTCCATAACGTCAAAAAAGACGGTGGAAATATCTTCTCATGATTACAAAGGAGTACTGGGATATTGGCCTCCAAGTTACGTATCCCGTGGACGGTAAGCGTTCGTGAACATAAATCTCGAAAGAATGCACCAACTTCTATAAAAGAAAATTAAACAAGTTAGTACATATTAGTAATATAATGATAGTCATAGACTAATGGAAGTAAGAAATATACCTCCAATTGCTTGGTGGATAGGTTCTGGAAGAAGATATGCAAATACAAATGGAAGAAGACGCTGCATCACGACATGACAATCATGACTCTTCATTCCTATAAACTTCCCTTCCGTCGAATCCACGCAATTACCTAGGTTAGATGCATAGCCGTCTGGAAATTTTACAAAATTTTGGAACCATTCAAAAACCACTTCTTTCTTCCTACCGTCTAACCGGTACGCAGGCATTGGCAATCTACCGTTTGAAACATGAAGAGATGGCCTCGTACAAATCGATGGCAAGTCAAATCTAGACTTCTAATTGTCTTTGGTCTTTCCTGGGACGTTTAATACGGTGTTCATGATGTTGTCAAAGAAATTCTTTTCCACATGCATGACATCTACATTATGCCGCAGTAGATGGTCTTTCCAGTAAGGCAAATCCCAAAATATACTCTTCTTGTGCCAATTGTAATATTGCCCACAACCGTCGACGGGGTAATGGCCATTACCCCCACATTCAAGAGTTCGCTCTGCACCAAAATCTCGTAACTGTTCCAATATGCTGCGACCATCTATCTCAGGAGGTGGACCATGTAACACTTGTTCATTCTTCCTGAAATGTCTTTTAGACCGACGATATGGATGATTTGGCGGTAAAAAACACCTATGGCAATCAAACTATGAAGTCTTCCTGCCGTGCTGTAATTGGAAAGCTGAAGTATTGTCTTGGCAGTAAGGACACGCCAATCTTCCATGCGTTGTCCATCCAGATAACATACCGTATACCGGAAAATCGCTTATGGTCCACATAAGAACCGCACGCATGTTGAAATTCTGCTTCACTGAAACATCATAAGCCATAACACCATGCTCCCACAACATCTGCAACTCACAGATCAATGGTTGGAGGAATATATCAAGCGACCGTCTTGGATGATCTGGGCCGGGAACTAGAATTGAGAGAAACAGAAACTCTCGCCGTATGCACATAGATGGAAGCAAATTGTAAGGGGTCACTTTGACCGGCCACAATGAATATTTCCGTCCATGCTTGCCAAACGGGCTGAAACCATCGGTGGATAAGCCTAAGTATACATTCCGTGGTTCATATGCAAAATTTGGATATACGGATTGAAAGTGTTTCCACGCTTCCGCGTCAGAAGGATGCGTGATATCTCCATCTTGACTATGCTCTGCATGCCATCTCATAGCCGTAGCTATGCGTTCAGATTCGTACAACCTCTTCAACCTCTCCGTTAAGGGTAAATACCACATCCGTTTGAATGGAATCTTCACCCTGCCACTTGTGTCCTGGAATCGTAGCTTGCGGCAAAATTTACATTTATTTCGGTTCTCGTCTTCTCTCCAGTATATCATACAGTTGTCGATGCACACATCTATAACCAGGTAGGGCAAACCAAGACCGGCAACAAGTTTTTGTATCTCGTAGTATGATCCAGGGGCCAGATTATCTTCTGGCAAAATATCTTTCACGAACTCGGCGACTGCATCAACACATTCTTCGGACAAATTGTAATCAGTCTTTATGTTCATCATCCTAGTAGCAGACGATAACCGTGAATGGCCATCCCTACAACCGTTGTATAGTGGTTGCTTTGATGCGTCTAACAAATCGATAAACCTTCGAGATTCTAAATTAGGCTCTTCACCCCTATCACCCTCATACCCACCTGACTGCAAATTCTCTCTAAACGCATCATTAACCATCGCAACCGTACGTACCCCAACATCTACTTCCGGTGTAGGTTCCCCTACGCTATCAGGAAAATAAGATTCATTGCTACTAGTACTACCATATTCATAATTCCTTTCTCCATGTAAAAACCAAACCTTATATCCCGGCCTAAAACCATATCTATATAAGTGATTCCAAACATTATGAACTGCAACACTAATTCTATTACAGCAATTAGAACAAGGGCATTTAATATCCTGACCTTTTTTTGCTGCTTCTAGATTACTGGGTAAATTCATGAACTCGCATATTCCTTGAGCGTATTCGTTCCTTAATAAGTCCGAGCCCACATCCGTCATTGGCTCGTCCATCCATGCCCGAAAATATGAACTCATCTTTGGAATTTCGTTTGTTTAAAGAAATTATGATACGATGGAATGACGAATTCGGCTACCTTATATAAAACATATTCCCGTCGGAGTTCCGTCGGATATCCGTCAATACCCCCGACATCACACCCCACAATTTCCCATCGGCCACCGGAGACGATTTGGCAACCACACAATCTTTGCCGACATCGATTACCGTAGGAATTCCGACGGCATATGGCCGTCGGGAAATAGTTCATACACGGCGGTCACTGAAAAGTTTGCCGACATCGGAAAATCCGATTTCCGTCGGTAATACGCCGGAATACCGTCGGAATTTAACGACGGCGTATAACCGTCAGAATGCCCTCGGACAAATATGACGGATTGCCGACGGGATCGTTTTGGTCGGCCAACCGTCGGCAAACCGTCGGAAAACACGCTGTTTTCTTGTAGTGATAACCATTGCATGATACTAGTCGTCACTATATTATGGCGCACACAGCCTTCTGACCCTGAAGTGTTTTGCCCAAAGGTCCGCGCCATAACGATATCATCGATGGTGAGTGGTCACAAGATTTTCATGAAGTTGGTCGGATCTTGTCTTGAGACTGAAATCCCACTCATGGTTTATTATGGTCAGAAGAAACAATATTCTCGTCTAGATTTGAAAATGGTGGTGTCGTGGAGAAAGAGAATGAAGATAGCAGAGGAGATTGCAACTGCTTTAACTTATCTTCACACTGCCTTCTCAAGGCCTTTCCTATATTGTAATATATGGATCTTCGTAATATCTTGTTGGACGAAGATGGTGTAGCAAAACTCATTGATTTCTCTAACTGTGTCTCAATTCCACAAGGAGAAACATTTGTCAAGCTTGGTCACGTAAGGGGAGGGTTTGCTTACATGGATGATGATTATAATCTGACAAGTGGTGTGGTCTCAGAGAAAACTGATACGTACGAATTTGGAATGCTCATGCAAAAGCTTCTCACAGGAGAAGAGAGATTTCATCAACTCCGGGATAAAGATTCAGGATGGTTTTCAGAATCCATTGGAGATGGAAGAAGAATGGATGAGATCGTAGATCCAAAGATGTTAGAGCAAATGGGTCAAGTTTCAGATGAGGAGCGTTGCCAAATGGAAGCTTTCACTGTCCTCTCAGAAAGATGCATCGGTCTTAGAGGGGAAGTTCTAAAAATGGTGCAAGTGGCCAAAGAACTAAACAAAATCCTTCAAACCGTTTCTTATTCTCCTTAAGGTGAAACCCAAATCGGCCTCCGTCATTCTCCCAAACCAGGACTGAATGCAAGCTCGCCTACATACAGGCCTTGCATGCGAAATGTCTCAATCGGTTATTTTGAAGGTTGTTTTTTAAGAAAAGGGAAAAATATAAGAAGAATGTTGTGATAATTAATAATAAGATGGCTTTGTGTTTGTTTCTATGTTAAGATCATCAAGTTTCATAATTCCTCTATATGTTTTTACTTATTAGTTTTACATTTTTTTGGGCATAGAGAAAGTGTGCGATTTAGCGTTTGTGCGTGATTGGATTTAGGTTTTATACTCTCATTTCGATCCTTTGTCCATTTTTTCCAATTAGTATAATCACAATTTGCTCCCTTAAAAAAAATCAAGAGGTTGAGAATTCTTGTTTACTTTGAAACTGAAAATTAACATTTTTGAAAACCGCCTCTTCTCTGTCCGATGAAAGCCAAATCGACTCTTCCTCCATCCTTCTCTCAAACCAGACCTAAATGCAACCGCATCTACGTACGTACTTCATTGCATGGCAAGATTTTCGATAAAATGTTTTTTTTTTTTTTTTGAAAAAAGATTTTCTATTTTTCGATAAAATGTTACAATGAGTTATTGTGAAGATCGTTATAAATAAAAAAGGAAAGAGTTTCGAAGAATGTTGTGATAATTATAAAATTGTTTTGTGTTTGATTCTATGTTAAGACTTAAGATCAAGTTTCATATTTCTTCTATGTATTTATTAGTTCTGTTTTTCTTTGTTAGCAACAAGAGCGTATGCAATCTCTACTTTAGCGTTTATGTGTGATTGGCTTTAGGTTTCATAGTTTCATATTGGCGGACTCTGCCAAAATATTGTCAGACTCTGCTAAAAAAACGCTGACTCTGCTTAAAAAACGTAGATTCTGCCGAAACATTGGCAGGCAAACTCTACCAAAATATTGGCATACTTTGCCAGGATGCACATACTCGGTTAAGTTTGCCAAAATATTCTCAGACTCTGCCAGAAAAACGTAGACTCTACCGAGGAATTAGCCAAGACATTTGCAAACTTTACTGAGACATTGATAGACTTTGCAAGAAAAGCGTAGATTCTACCGAGACTGCTAAGATATTCGCAGACTAGTAGACTGATTTATAAGTCTGCCAACTTATTTGGAAGACTTTGGAACGTCTACGAGAAAACAACAGACTTTGCCGAGATATTGGCAGAATAACATATTAGATCTAAATCTGCCAACATGTTTGGAAGACTTTCGAAGACTCTGCCAAGATATTCGCAAACTCTACCAAAATATTGGTAAAAGATATTGGGAGACTAGAAGATTTGATAGCTAAATTTGTCAACACGTTTGGAAGACTTTCAGATTGTCTGTTAAAAGAAAATGGAGGTTTTACCACACAAAAAAATAATTTTGTCAATATATTAGTTAATAAAGATATTTTCAGTATCTAAAAAATCAAATTTTAAATGGGTTATTGAACAAAAAAAAGTTAGAGAGGTTATTCTAATTATTATTTTAAAAAATGTAGGCTATTCTCGCCTTCTCGGTAAATTTTTCTTCTTTACATCTTATCTACTGTTGGTTTTTGAAGATTTTTTTTTTTTTTTTTTTTTCTTAAATGTTGAGTAGGTTTCGAAATGGCTTGGTGGAGAAAGAAGCCACAATTCGTTGAAACTCAAATCTGCCCTGCCCAAAGACATCTTTGAAAGCAAGGAAGAATATTATGGTAGGGAAACAAGAACTTCCTGATTTTGAATTTCTCAAGTCATAAATATTACATTTATGATTTAAGTATCGAATTTTTTAAAAAATCTATGTTCTATGATACGGGTCAGGTTTTACCCGAAATAAATACTGCAAGTGCACAGGCAACGCAGTAGTATATCTAGGGATCGAATCCACAGAGACCAAGTGCTTACACAACAAGCTATGGATAATTGAACTAAGCTAAGCAGGAAACAAAGATGGGTGTAAATGTTATCAAATTCAAAGACAAGATTGTAAACTAAAACGATTTAAACTCAGATAAATAAAAGCGCTAGGCAATAGGGAATTCTCAGGAAATCACATTCATAAACCAGAAAACTATTCAGATTCTAATTATGCATGCATCTCAAACTCAAAGCACTAATATAAATTGCTCCACTTTCGTGATAACAATTACTTTCCCTAGAGATCCGAGAGCCTAAACTTTCGTTTGGTCACGACTATCCTAGACAAGCATTATAAGTTCAGGTTTGATCAGTTCACAATTAACTCTAATTCACTTTCGAGACTAAAGAATAATTGCTCATCAACAGTAGTTCTAGTTATGCACAAGCTTTTGGAATGTGCATCAACCTAAGATCTAGTGATTAAATGGCCAGTTCAATCCTAGCATTGTGCCTAACAGTGATGAAGATGGTAATTGATAAGCAACCTATTTGTGTCTAGTTTAATCTGTGAAATCCATCGAAAAACCCTAAAACCTAACTATGGATCTACTCAGACATGATAAAAGAAACGACAAAAGCAATTGAAGAAAACATAATCAATAGATAAATAAGAGTAATAGGGTTCAGAATTCTTCTCCAAAGGGTGATGAGATCTTCTCCCTTACAATTGCTTAATAGCTCTCGAAAAGTCTCAGAAGAAAGAATAAAAACGTGGATGTCTCAAATAACAAAACCCTATGGGTATTTATAGGATAAAACGGAAAAAGGAAAACCCTGAAAAATCTGGGACAGGGATTGGTCGGTCTGGAAACTGGACTGGTCGGTCCGGTTTCCAGAACCGAAATTCTTCACGTGTAAGTGTGTGGACCGACCGGTCCTAGGGCTGGACCGGTCGGGCTTGTTTCCAGAGCCAAGGTCTTCAAATTGCCGTCAGGTGGACTGGTCGGTCCGTAAGTGGATCGACCGGTCCGGTCTCCAGGGGCCTTTGGTCTTCACATCTTCAAGTCTTCAAGTGGACCGGCCGGTCCGTGAGGTGAACCGGTCGGTCCAAGCTCCAGAAAACTCCAGTTTTCGCCTAAATGCTTGATATTCGTTCCCAAATGCATATTGTTCCAAATCTTCGAGTATGGATCTAATAATCAGCTCAAAACAACTCCAAAACTCCGAAAACTTGTTAAGAACATGGTTAGGAAACTCCAAATTCACGTTATATCATTCTACCTCAGGTGCATGGCAATCAAAGTTGTAACTAGGAAATAGGAATCGAAGACAAAATATTATTAATCATGCATTAAACTTATAATAAATTTTTTAAGCTAAGAGCATGTCCAATGATATATTAAAATAAAACATATTAAAATTAAATATATTTTAAAGTAAGTTCATAACATAAAACATATTAAAATTAAATAAATTTTTTGGTTTAATTATGAAGAACCGAGTCTTATTTAAGAGTTTTGAGGATTGGTTTTTACCTGCCACGTGTCACCGTGTGATTCGTCGATTTTTTTTACAAGAGAAAAAAATAAACACGCGTTGTACGCGTTTTTCTTCTCATTAAATGCAATATACTAGATTTGGACCCGCGTCAAACGCGGGATTATAAATTTTATTATTTATTTATATATTTTGATTTGCATAAAATATATAAGACCAACACATGAGTTGAGAAAATAATTTTATGAAATAATTTCAAAGTCTATAGTTAAATGGATGATAATGCGATTTATTTAATTTAAATTAATTTGGTATTATAATTTGTGTGTAATGTTCAAAACATTTATATACACTCAAGTTAATAACATTTACATGTATTTTGATTAAAATATAAATAAATAATCAGTATTTAAATTTTATTTTAAGTTTATTGAGTTGGTTCGCACAAACCAAACCGAGATTTTCATCTTTAAACGTATAATTACAAAATTGTAGTAGTACCAAAAAACGAAACAAATAAAAAATTGGAGATTATTATCTATTTCTCATTGATTGAAAAATCAAAACAAATTTCTAATGTATTTAGAATTAATAAGAAAGTTAGAGATTTTGTGGAATTAATTACCACAATATTCATTACATTTTATAGACAATTAGTGGATTCCGAGAATGTATATATTAAAAGTTATAATTTTAGGAAAGATATATAAATGTTTTTTTAGAATGTTGTAGGAAAGTGAATGCGAAATTTTAGGAAATTTTTGTTGTTGTTGCCGTAAATGTTTATAAGTTTAAAAATGTTTTTTTTAATGTTTAAATAGAATGATAATTGTCCCCAAAACTCTCTTTGGATGACACCTAGAATTTTAAAGTTTTAATGTTTTCTAAATGCCTCTTTGAGTGACACATAGGATTTAGAACTTTTAGTGTCTCCTCAATTAATATATATATATATATATGATTTTTTGTTTTATTTAATGTACTATGTTTATAAATTCTATTTAAAATAAAATAATTTTCATAACTTTTTTTTATATAATTAAGAACTACATTAGGGGTTCTACCATTGGAAGAAAAAAAAAAAAAAATCTCTTCATAGAGTTTTTATGGATTGATGTTGGAAAATTTATAATAAAAATTTTGGTAGGAACCATTTTACCATTGAACATAAGAAGACTGTTGTTGGTTTTGATATAGAATAAACAAAGAACAAATAACATAAAACATAAGAAGAGTTAGGACCACTAAGATTTGAAGACAAACTAAACAAAAGCAAAAAATGACTAGAATAAACAAAGAACAAATAACAGAAAGATAACGACTGATTAATCAAAGATAGGAATCATGGATCATGATTAAAGTAATAAAAAAAGGATAGATTAGTAATTAAATCAAGATGCTCGAACGAACAATCAAACTAGTTCACAAGATAACAGATCTCACAATTTGTATTCCGGAGATGGAAAAAGTTACTAAATAATTATATCCATGATTAAAGTAATAAAAAAAAGATAGATTAGTAATTAAATCAAGATGCTCGAACGAACAATCAAACTAGTTCACAAGATAACAGATCTCACAATTTGTATTCCGGAGATGGAAAAAGTTACTAAATAATTAACATCTCTTTATAATCAGTCATCTACTTGTTTTTTTCCCAAGCACTTACCAGGGCAGTTCATGTGATGTGTAAAGGATATATTAAACCAAGTTTTGTCGTGAGCTTTTTCTTGGAAGGACGTCTTAGTGGAATATTCAACAACGGTCAACTTGTCATTATATCTTATGTTTTAGAACATGATCAATGGGGTATACATAACAATCTCTTCCCAAATTTTTTATTAACATATTTTGCATCAGAAGGATTTTCAGAAACTGATGAAAAGACTCCATTTTTTCTGTCTCCAATGGTAGAGACCCTCATGGGTCTCTTTAAAAAAAATAAAAATATTTTTAAAAAAAGATATTTTGTGTTTAATCTTAACTTATGAAACATAAAATATTTTGTATTTTTTGTAAGTAAAGTTTATTTTCTCCAAATTGAAAACATAGTATGTGGGAGCCTAAACTAGCACAATTAAATTTGTAAGGGTTCGTAAAGAGGAAGAGATTTCTAGGGTAAGCTAAGATCACAAGAGATGAGAAAGTGCTTTGTTTATTGCTTTGAATGTGTTTGAGTACAAAGTTGTGAATGAATTGTGTATCCCCCCTTAGGGTTTGTACAAAGAAGTATATATAGCTTCCTAAGTCGGCTAATCCTCCTAAGTCTTCGCGGAGTCGGTTGCACCAACGTGGGTTTCGTGTCTGGACCGGGCTTCAGGCTATCTCTATGTCGTTGGGCTGGAGGTTGCGCTGGACCGTTGACGTAATCAGCAGCCGAGGAGAGGACGCGGTCGGTCACTGGGCCGAGGCCGTGGTCGGTCATGAGGCCGAGCCCGTGGTCGGTCATGAGGCCGAGCCCATGGTCGGTCATGAGGCCGAGCCCGTGGTCGGTCATGAGGCCGAGGCCGGGGTCGGCTCCGTCGTGCCGAACCCGTCTTCACTCGTGAAGTCTTGTGCGGCCCTCTGCCTTGCCCAGACACCTTCCATGGCTACCTGCTTTGCTCCGCGTGGAGACCTAGGTGCTATTCCCCCTTCTTCATCGAGAGTCCGGAGGGCCATTTCTTTAGTCGTCTTGTCTTTGGACGTTAATGTTGAGCGGGTGAAAACCGACCCCAACAGTTAGCCCCCCAGCTCGATAGTGTTAGAGATAATAGTGCCGAGTTAAAGATGTATTGGGTATCAGCGTTAACGTTCAAAGTCATGGCGTTGCTGGCATAACCACTCACACAGCAGTAGAGGGTGACTTCATACTGGAGGTTTTAAGACTCCGTAAGCATTCTGAAGGTTTCAAGACTTCCTGCTTCGTCTGCTGAAGCTGCTTCGTTTCTGCATAAATTTTTTTTTTTTTTTTGTTTCGAAGGTTTTAAGACTTCGTCTTTCCTATGGAGGTTTTAAGACTCCGTGTCCCGAATGCCGATGGCGAGGTTGCTGTTGGCACAAAGCCGGACACGTGCTTGCCAATCGACTGGGTCGCCGAGGCCGCGCTCGCCGAGGATGGGGTCGCCATCGGTCTTGCTGAGGACGGGGTCTCCATCGGTCTCGCCGAGGACGGGGTCACCGAGGACAAAACCGATGAGGATGAGGAGGCCGATGACTGACTGTCTCCCCTTATTTATGACTTAATTTATTTTTTGCTCATGAATGAGGCTTTGTCTGCTCATGAATGAGGCTTTGTTTGCTCATGAATGAGGCTTCCTTTGCTCATGAATGAGGCTTTGTTAAGTAGAGAAAACGCAAATGCGCTCATGCTCTTTATCTGCCAACGTTGCTGTTGGGCATTGCAGAATGGTGCTGTTCTCTAGACACGTATGTCCGAGAACAAGTACACCCTAAGTTTTACCAGCGTGTATCTTGGGTTTCTGAATGACTCGTTCAGGGTACATGCCGAACGAAATCATTAGCAGCTGCATTTTACCAACGATGCTTGTTTGGTTTTTTGAATGATCAGTTGGGTTCGTCCGCCCCTATATTGAACATTAATACTTATATAGCGCGCTTTGGATCCGATGCTGGATGTCATTGTGTTAGTAATCCTGCATCATCACTGTGGCCAGCAGCAATGAATGCATAACGACTTTACTTGATTGAAGCTTTGATTAGCCCGTGATGGACATAGCTGTTCTCGTGATGAGGTTTGTGCCAAGTGTTTGAAGTTTCTGGTGATGATGTAGTCAAAGAGTAGAGTACGGGTACCCCACTCCCCTCCCTTTTAGACGAAGGAGGGAACTGAAATCGTTTAGAGAGATTGAGCTTGTCCGAAGACAAGGCTTTGAAAACACCTACTCCCCCCCCCCCCCCCCCCCCCCCCCCCCCTTAAGGCGGAGGAGATCAGTGGAGCTCGTCCGGAGACAAGGCTTAGTGAAAACACTTACTCCCCCCCCCCCCCCCCCCCCCTAAGGCGGAAGAGATCATGTGGGCTCATCCGGAGACGAGGCTTAGATAAAACACTGACTCCCCCCCCCCCCCCTCTGAAGGTGGAGGAGATCATGTGGGCTCATCCGGAGACGAGGCTTATGAAAACACGTACTCTCCCCCCCCCCCCCCCCCCCCCTTAAGGCGGAGGAGGTCAGTGGAGCTCATCCGGAGATGAGGCTTGTAAAACGCGTAATCCCCCCCTTTTGACGGAGGGGGGGCAACTGAACTCGTCCGAAGACAATCTGCCTACGTACCCTTTGCAGGGATCAAGTCGCCTCGTAGTTCATTGCAAGAGCTTCTAAAAGGGTGCTGGCGTCGCAGCGGATTGGGTGGGTTCGCCCGCTTGCCTGGTTTTCCCGCCCTTCTTAGCGCGGACTTCCTCTTTGCTTCGAGCGAAGTCTGTAGCGCGGTGGAGAGCGTCTTGGATGGTCGCGGGTGGGTTGACAGTCAATTCCTGCCAGAATGGAGAAGGGCATCGAAGCACTCCTCTCAAGGCCTCTAGCGCGGACGTGTTGGTAATACCGTCCACCTTTGACAGCGTGTGCTTGAATCTTGTCACGAAAGACCGCAGGCTTTCATTCTCACCGTGCTTGTTCGTCCACAGCTCCGCATCATAGATCTTTCTTTCAGCGAAGATGTTGTAATGCTGCACAAACATCTCTGAGAGTTGATGGAAGGTGTGGATTGAGTTCTTCTCCAGCTTGTAGAACCACTGGAGGGCAGGCCCTTTCAGGCTCTCTACGAACAGTTTGTAGTAGCCGATGTCCTTCTCGGCTTCTGTGAAGTTTGCCCTTCCTAAGGTGACTTCGAATTCCAACAGATGGACAGCAGGGTTGGTGGTTCCTTCATAGATTGGAAGCTTGACTTTTCCGGGGTCGGAGATTTGAGCCCTCGCGACCCTCTCAGCGAAGGGCTTGTTCTGTGCCCTCTCGAGCACATAGGCGATCCCAGGAGCTTTCGCCGTGCTCCGGTACATCTGTTCAGGTCAGAGACAACCATGTCTAACTGGGCTTTCAGCACAGCGACCTCTTTGTCTCGGGAACCTCGTGGAGCCCTGCGCTCCTGTTCCCTCTGGTACATCTCTGCTATGGAGGGCTCTCCTTCTCTGTCAGCTCTGGCGCTGTCGCCAGCAGTGTTCGTTCGGGCACGTCTCCGAGGAGGAGGTTGATTGTCGTCAGACATCTCCACAGCACGCTCAGGGATTCCATCGGTGTCCCGTTCTCTTATGTTGGTCCGAGGCGTGTTGATGCGGGATCTCTTGCGCTTTCTTCGTGAAAGCGCCTGCAGCTTGCTTGTCGTCGCCTCGTTGAACTTCTTCTGCTCATGCGCCCGCTTGACGAGCGTTTCCAGCATCTGCTTGATCTTCGTCATGTCTGCTGTGTTTTTAGCAGTGTTGGGTGCAGGAGCTTCGACGGAGTTCTCCTTCTCCTGGTTGCTCCGGCGAGACGAGGACTCCTCGCTGCTGCTTGATTTGCTGTTGTCGCCGGTCATCTTCCCAGATCTGGTGTAACCTAGCTTTTCTGTGTCAGAAATTCTCTAGTCCCCTTAGTCGGCGCCAAATTGTGGGAGCCTAAACTAGCACAATTAAATTTGTAAGGGTTCGTGAAGAGGAAGAGATTTCTAGGGTAAGCTAAGATCACAAGAGATGAGAAAGTGCTTTGTTTATTGCTTTGAATGTGTTTGAGTACAAAGTTGTGAATGAATTGTGTATCCCCTCTTAGGGTTTGTACAAAGAAGTATATATAGCTTCCTAAGTCGGCTAATCCTCCTAAGTCTTCGCGGAGTCGGTTGCACCAACGTGGGCTTCGTGTCTGGACCGGGCTTCAGGCTATCTCTATGTCGTTGGGCTGGAGGTTGCGCTGGACCGTTGACGTAATCAGCAGCCGAGGAGAGGACGCGGTCGGTCACTGGGCCGAGGCCGTGGTCAGTCATGAGGCCGAGCCCGTGGTCGGTCATGAGGCCGAGCCCGTGGTCGGTCATGAGGCCGAGCCCGTGGTCGGTCATGAGGCCGAGCCCGTGGTCGGTCATGTGGCCAAGCTCGTGGTCGGTCATGAGGCCGAGCCCGTGGTCGGTCATGAGGCCGAGGCCGGGGTCGGCTCCGTCGTGCCGAACCCGTCTTCACTCGTGAAGTCTTGTGCGGCCCTCTGCCTTGCCCAGACACCTTCCATGGCTACCTGCTTTGCTCCGCGTGGAGACCTAGGTGCTATTCCCCCTTCTTCAGCGAGAGTCCGGAGGGCCATTTCTTTAGTCGTCTTGTCTTTGGACGTTAATGTTGAGCGGGTGAAAACCGACCCCAACACAGTACTTTCAATAAAATATGAAATTTTAAAAAAAAACATTTAAAACATAGATTTCGAAATCATAAACGGGAAGAAATGCAGAGTTGTAATCTTGATCATGTCCAAATTGTTTCCTGGACTTGCTTCCGTCGTTAAAAATGAAATCTTTCAGATATAAATAGATCCACTTTTTACTGTATTTTTACCAAGTAATTTTTTTCCCAAGAAAAAGGTAATTTTTTTTTTTTGTCATGCAGTGAATTTTTTATTATTATTTTTGGAAAAAAAAAATTTCATTTGTCTTTCATAATTACATTTCTCTTTGCTCCAGTCGTCGATCTGCTCCCGTCGCCGGAATTCTCGTTTTCCGGCCAGTCGATCTGCTCCCGTCGATTTGCTCCAGCTCCAATTGCAAGCCGCAACGTCACAGGAGGAGACGTATACAAAGTCTCCATTTCTGGAGACGTCTCTTGCTTAATAAAGCCAATTAATCATTTTTTTTTTTCAAGGAAGAAACCCACTTATATACCCACTTATACCCCTTTGATGATGCTCTTCTTCCTTTTTAACCCACTACGAGGTCTTATGTTAATGTTCTTCCTCTACAATCTTTCGTAACTAATTTTTTTTTATTGATATGGATTGGTGGAAGAGGAAGACGACACAAGCCTATGAAAAAAGCCAGAGGTTGATCCGAAGCAGAGATACAGGGGCACTGTTGTTAGAAGATCTAATCGAATGTTGCGATGGAAAATCAAATCCCATCAAAATATTCTCTACTGATCAAATCATCAAAGCAACCGACAATGTTTGCAAGTGTAATATCCCTCAAAGAAGCCACAATATCTGCGAGTGTACTGCTGTTTTTGAATTACTTGAGTATGGTGGTTGGTATTCAGGTACGCTAGATAACCATCGCATGATACTACTCGTCGAGAAATTATGGCTCTCACGGCATTCTCCCTCTAAAGTGTATGATCCCGTGGTCCGTGACATAGCGATATCATCGATGGTGAGTGGTCACAAGAATTTCATGAAGTTGGTCGGATGTTGTCTTGAGACTGAAATTCCACTCATGGTTTATTATGGTGAAAAGAAACAATATTCTCGTATCGATCTAAAAACGGTAGTGTCATGGGGAAAGAGAATGAAGATAGCGGAGGATATTGCAACTGCTTTAGCTTATCTTCACACTGCCTTCTCAAGGCCTTTCGTATATTGTAATATGGTTCATTGGAATATCTTATTGGACGAAGATGGTGTTGCGAAACTCAGTAATTTCTCCAACTGTGTCTCAATTCCACAAGGAGAAACATTTGTCAAGGTTGGTCCTATCCTCAGGGGAGTGTCTCATTACATGGATCATGATTATCTGACCCATGGCATAGTCTCAGAGAAAACCGATGCGTTCGGATTTGGAATTCTCATGCAAAAGCTTCTTACAGGAAAAGAAAGCTATCCTCAACTTTGTGATTGGAATTCAAGATGGTTGTCAGAATCCATAGGAGAGCGAATATTTGATGAGATCGTAGATCCAAATATATTAGAGAAATTGGGTCAAGTTTCACAAGAAGAGTGTTGCCGAATGGAAGCTTTCGCTACCCTCTCAGAAAGATGCATTGGTATAAGAGGGGAAGTTCCAAAAATGGTGCAAGTAGCCAAAGAACCATATGAACAATGACAAAAGAAAAAAACAGAGAAAGCCTTACCAAGTTACCAAGCATTTTCCAGGGAGATTCATGTGATGTGTAAATGAGTTATTAAAATTGAACCAAGTTTTGTCGTGAGCTTTTTTTCTTGGAAGGACGTTTTGTTGAATATTCAACGACGACCAACTTGTCTTTATATCTTATCTAATGTTCTTCTTCCTTTACCACTCAGTGTGACTGAACTGAAGTCTTCAATCTTGGTCATTTCATTTCCAAAGTAAAGTAACATCTCATTTACTTGTTCCCAAGCATTTTCCTAGGGAAATTCATGTGTTGTGGAAAGGAATTAATAAATTTGTCCTCAAGCTTTTTCTTGGAAGGACGTCTTTGTGGAATATTCAACAACTTGTCTATGACCTTATCTATTGTTCTTCCTTTACCACTCAGTGTGGCTGAGGTCTTTAATCTTGGTCATTTCATTTCCAAAGTAAATTTTTTTTTTTTTTGTTAATGATATGGATTGGTGGAAGGAAAAGAAGTCACGAGCCTATGAAGAAAAGCAGAGATTGATCCGAGACAGAGAGAAAGGGGCACTGTTGTTAGAAGATTTGATCGATTGTTGTGATGGCAAATCCAATCCAATCAGATTCTTCTCTGTTGATCAGCTCATCAAAGCCACCAACAATGTCCGCAAGTGTAATATCCTCCAAAATGACCCAGCTCCCTTCAAGCGTACTCGTGTTTCTGAATTATATAAGTATGATAGTTGGTACTCAGGTACGCTAGATAACCATCAAATGATACTACTCGTCCAGAAATTAGGGCTCAGAGAGCCTTGTAACCCTCAAGGGGTTTTACCGGAGGTCCACGACATAGCGATATCATCAATGGTTAGTGGTCACAAGAATTTCATGAAGTTGATTGGATGTTGTCTTGAGACTGAAATTCCATTCATGGTGTATTATGTCGGAAAGAAACAATATTCTCGTTTAGATTTGAAAGTCATAGTGTCGTGGAGAAAACGAATGAAGATAGCAGAGGAGATTGCAACTGCTTTAGCTTATCTTCACATTGCCTTCTCAAGACCTTTCTTATATTGTAATATGGATCTTCGGAATATCTTATTGGACGAAGATGGTGTCGCCAAACTCATTAATTTCACCAACTGTGTCTCAATTCCACAAGGAGAAATATTTGTCAAGATCGGTCGCATATGGGGAGCAACTGATTACATGGATGATCATTATTTGATTCATAGCGTAGTCTCAGAGAAAACTGATGTGTACGGATTTGGAATTCTCATGCAAAAAGCTTCTCACAGGAGAAGAAATATTTCAGCAACGTTTTGATAGGAATTCAAGATGGTTGTCAGAATTCATGGGAGAGGGAAGAATTGATGAGTGCGTAGATTCAAATATGTTAGAGGAAATGGGTCAAGTTTCAGAAGAAGAGCGTTGCCGAATGGAAGCTTTCGCTATTCTCTCAGAAAGATGCATCGGTCTTAGAGGAAAAGTTCCAATAATGATGCAAGTGGCCAAAGAAATAAAGAAAATCCTTCAAACCGTTTCTTCTTCTCCTTCCGGTGAAACCCAAATCGGCTCTTCCTTCGTCCTACTCTCAAACCAGACCTAAATGCAAACACATCTAAATACAGGTATTGCATACCCAATGTTTGACGATATTTTCCAATGGGTTATTTTCAATGTGGTTTTAGAAAGAATAAAAGGAAAGAGAATCAAGAGATTCAAGGAATGATGTGATAACTATAAGTTTGCTTTGTCTTTGTTTATGTTAAGATCATCAAGTTTCATATTTCTTCCAGTATGTATTTTTTTTTTCCTTGGTCGATCGTCCTTCTGTACGTATTAATTAGTTCCATTTTTTTGGCAACAAGAAGTCAAGAACGTGTGCAGTCTAGGGGTGGGCGTTTGGATACCCGTTCGGGTTCCGTTCGGATAATTCGGATTTTCGGATTTTCGGATAGTGACTTATAAGAACCATTCGGATATTTACTTCTTTTCGGTTCGGGACCGGTTATATTAGATCGGGTTCGGATCGGTTCTTTATAGTCTATGTGGGATCCAATTATGATCCAAACTATGATCGGATCGGTTATATCCGAACTATAACCGAAATGATTGTTCATAACACTTAAGAAAAAAAAAACTAAATTGAACAAAAAAGTAATAAAAATCAAAATTGTCTTCTTTAAAATACACAGACTTGACTCCACTGAATAAGAATCAAAGCTACAAAATTTTCAACAAATCAAAGCTACAAGTTTGCTACTGATTTATATACTTAGACTCCATTGAAAGACCTACATCACTTTGAATCAATTTCAAACTGAAACAAATATGAATCAAAACAAAAACTCAAACAAATAAGAATCATACTAAATTAGAGAGTGTAACGATCATTTCATATTCATATGAACAAAATTTTATCAAATCCAACTCTCTTTGTGAACACGAAACATACATGCGACTGATTTGCAGAAGATTGAGACGGATGAGAAGATGACACTTCCAGCTTGAAATTGGGGTCTCATATATAGTGGGAATTTGGGAATTTGCTCCTAGTGTTTCACCGTAAGTGAAGGATTGAATAAGGAATCAGAGAGATCTTCACGATATTCACGATCTGGAAATCTTCACGATGGATACAATTAGAGTAAGTATAATATTGTGTTCTGGTATAATGAGTTTTCTTCGGTTATGACTTCGGTTATCGGTTATAACCAAACCGAACCGAAATCCATACTAAATCATGATGCTAACCAATCGGTTATTTGATAGTAACCATACCCGATCCGAACCGGTCAATTTCGGTCGGTTCCGAATTCGGATTTCGGGTTCGGTTAAAATGCCCACCCCTAGTCTCTACTTTAGTGTCTGTGTGATTGGATTTTGGTTTCATACTTTCTTATTCATCCTTCGTCCATTTTTTCCCCATTAACATAATCATGCTCCACTGAAAAAAATTCAATGCAAATTCTTTGGTTATTTTAAAATGAAAATTAACGTTTTCGAAAATTCATGCTTTAACTTTAATTATATGCAAAGTAAGAATAGTATAACCAAAAAAATCTCAAAAATATGGCATGGAACTTGGAAGCCTTCTTTGTCGAATATAATCCAGAGGTATTTCTTAAAACTTCACTTTACAATAAAAAACTGAAAACTGATCTTCTATAAATAATCAAGAAAAAATTACTGCATCGTCTAGTAAAATTACTCTATCATGCTCAGATCAGTTTGTGCATTACCATTTTCCAAAAAAGTTTTTTAGAACACTAGATTAACATTCAAAATTGTCTATGTTTTCACCTCATCGCATGAGATTTCTCCACGCTTCTTAAAAATGGAATCTCTGAGTTTCAATTTAGATACCGATTAATGATAGGGACATATGCAAAACTGCTGAATTATCTTTTTATAAACATGCCACTTATAAAATTTTTTAAAAACTTTATATCTCAAAAATTTTTATTTTTAAAAAAGTTTTGATACCTAACAAACCTTAAACCTTAAAAACAAAATTCTAATATAACATAGTTAACTCAAACATAAATGAAATTAAAATTTTAGTAGTGGCATTTATAGAGGAGAAGACCGACATAGTCGACAATATGTTGGTAATTCAAGATGGTTGTCAAAATCCATGGTAGAGAGAAGAATTGATGATATCTTAGATACCAATTATTAACAACGATTTATGGTGGTCAACTTAAACATATTAATTTAATGAAATTCATGTCAAGCGTGGAAATTATGAGATTTCTCCCAAGCGCGTTTGTGTAATTCAACGACGACTTTTTTTCTCTTCTCATCAAATGTTTAAAGTTTCAACTCAGCGTTGGTTTTGATCAACAACTCAGCATTGGTTTTGAGATGGACTGGTGGAAGAAGAAGAAGACTCGAGCCTATGAAATAAGCAGAGGTTGATCCGAAGCAGAGAAAAAGGGGAGATGTTGTTAGAAGATCTTATCAAATCACTACAAGAAAACACTGTAAATTCCGACGGAAATTTTTGTTCCGTCGGAAAATCGTCGGTTATGTCTGACGGTTGTCAGACAGCATGCCGACCAAAACGATTCCTTCGGACAACCGACGGATTTCCGACGGTTAGTATCAATCGGTATATTCCGACGGCATTCCAACGGAATTCGGACGGTTATCGATGTCGGCAGAGTTTGAATGGTTGACATATCATCTGCGGTGGCCGATGTGATTGGTGGGGTGTTATGTCGGATGTATTGACGGATTTCCGAAGGATTTCCGACAGAAATCCCCTCTACATAAGTTTGCACATTTCTTCCAACGTTCATTATACCAACATCTGAAAACCAAACTTAAAAAATTTGAGAGATGAGTTCTTCATATTTTCGGTCATGGATGGACGCGCCAATGATGGAAGAGGGGTCGAACTTATTAACGACTGAATACGCTCAAGGTATTTGCGAGTTCATGCAGTTACCTAGAAATCAAGAGGCGGCCAAGAAAGGTCAGGATATCAAATGTCCTTGTTCTAATTGCTGTAATAGAATTAGTGGTTCGGTTAGTAAAGTTTGGAATCACTTATATATATATGGATTTAGGCCGGGATATAAGGTTTGGTTTTTACATGGAGAAACCAATTATGAATATGGTAGTAGTAGTAGTAATGCACCTTATTTTCCGGATAGCGTAGGAGAACGTACACCGGAAGTAGATGTTGGGGTAAGTACGGTTGCGATGGTTAACGATGCGTTTAGAGAGAATTTGCAGTCGGGTGGGTATCATGAGGGTGATAGGGTAGAAGAACCTAATTTAGAATCCCAAAGGTTTTTCGAAATGTTAGACGCATCAAAGCAACCACTATACAGCGGTTGTAGGGATGGTCATTCACCGCTATCTGCTGTTACTAGGATGATGAACCTGAAGACTGATTACAATTTGTCCGAAGAATGTGTTGATGCATTTGCCGAGTTCGTGAAAGATATTTTGCCAGAAGATAATCTGTCCCCCGGATCATACTACGAGATCCAAAAACTTGTTGCCGGTCTTGGTTTGCCCTACGAGGTTATAGATGTGTGCATCGACAACTGTATGATATACTGGAGAGAAGACGAGAACCGAAATAAATGTAAATTTTGCCACAAACCACGGTTCCAGGACACAAGTGGGAGGGCGAAGATTCCATTTAAACAGATGTGGTATTTACCCTTAACGGAGAGGTTGAAGAGGCTGTACGAATCAGACCGCACTGCTAGGGCTATGAGATGGCATGCAGAGCATAGTCAAGATGGAGATATCACGCATCCTTCAGACGCGGAAGCGTGGAAGCACTTCCAATCCGTATATCCAGATTTTGCATATGAACGACGGAATGTATACCTCGGCTTATCCACCGATGGTTTCAACCCATTTGGAAAGCATGGAAGAAAATATTCATTGTGGCCGGTCATCGTAACACCTTACAATTTGCCTCCTTCTATGTGCATGCGGCAAGAGTTCCTGTTTCTCTCAATTCTAGTTCCCGGGCCTGATCATCCAAGACGGTCACTCGATATATTCCTCCAACCATTGATCTATGAGTTGCAGATGTTGTGGGAGCATGGTGTCGAGGTATTTGACATTTCAATCAAGCAGAATTTCAACATGCGAGCGGTTCTTATGTGGACCATAAGCGATTTTCCGGCATACGGTATGTTGTCTGGATGGACAACGCATGGAAGATTGGCATGTCCTTATTGCCAAGACAATACTTCAGCATTCCAATTGCAGCACGGAAGGAAGACTTCATGGGCTGTTTCTGATGTCGGCAATGTTTGATTGGTCAGTTGTACCGACGGATATATGTCGTTAGAATTATTTAACGGATTTCCGACGGCTTGCAGACGGTTTCCGATGTCGGCAAAGTTTGATTGGTCAGCTGTACCGACGTATTTCTGACGGAGCTATGTCGTCACAATTATGTAACGGCTTTCCAACAGATTGTAGACGGTTTCCGATGTCGGCAAAGTTTGAGTGGCTAATAAATCGTCTGCACTCGCGGAAGGGATTGGTGGGGTCTTATGTCGGAGTGTTTAGATGGTTTTCCGACGGAAATCCGTTCTACATAAGTTTGCACATTTTTTCATTGCATTCATAACAAAATTATAACCATCAAGTCATAACACAGAAAAATTCAATTGCGTAATGGCAAACAAAGATCTGTGGAATTACTATATGCAAAACCGATCCCCCGGTCATAACCCTCTAGCCACAACTCTTGTTCCTTCAAGCCCTCCTTACGATAACTTAAATGTTACTAATGCTGAACCGACTATTTCACTCCATCCAACTCAACAATCCCAGAACCAAACGCCCGTAATACCGGGACCTGGCCAAGTTGTACGGCGAGGCTTGTTTCGAAAGAGGTCTCATGATGCAAAGGTGATGCGAGGTGAAAGTTCTCAGCCACGCCCAACACAAGATTTTATTCGTGAGGTCATGAATGAGGCACCACAGGAGGACCATGATTTTAGTAGTCCTCGGTGGACTTCTACTATCGATTACATAATCCGTGAAGGTATATATATATATATATATATATATATAATTACCTGTTTTACTTTTACAATAATGATTGTAGCTGACAAATACTAAATCTACCATTCATTTTCATGTAGGTTCTTCTAACAAAAGAGGCACACCATTCTGGACCCAGATTGCAGAAATTAAATCCCCGCATTCACAATTTTTTTAAGTCAAAAAGGTTTACGTTTTGCGACATATTTTATTAACATTTAGACATACAATTTACCTGACAAGTATATTCTATATATTTTATTATCAGATTGTGGTTATGCTCTCTAGTTTAACCCCCAATGACCAAGGAGATTTGCTTGTAACCTTAAAAGATCATTCAGGAAAAATCGAGGGAACCATGCACCATAACATCTTCAAGAAGGACGAGTACAGACTCACCACTGGTGTAGGTGCGGTGGTAATCCTGAAGAATGTTACCGTTTACCGTTTTGATAGAACCAAAACTACCTGAACATCACAGAGCGGAACATTGTTAAGGTAGATACACCATATATACATTTATAAATATTTATGGGAATGCTTAACTAAATTCGTTTTTGAAACAGATAATCGGTGCTAATTCGATTATTGCTGAATACCAACCAATGGAAGGATCTACCATCGAGGCGGAAGATGGAGGAACTACTGGGTACGAGTATGAAACAGTTCCAGACTCTGATGAAGACTAAACATCCAACTCGTCCACAAATAAGAATAATTTAATGATAACAACTTTATGTTGCTTTTATGTCCAATAATGATCCAATATCTATTTTACGATCGTATAATGTTTTCATGTGTTATATTTCCTTTTAATGATTATGAAATATTGGTGTTATATATGTGAAATACCTTTCAAAATATTTATTTACATAAATTGATACGCAAATCATTACAAAACAAAAGTAACTAAAATTATGAAATATTGGTGTTACATCAATTTATATATTTAATTATATAGAATATATGATAATGTTATTTTTAATCATTATCATATATTTTATACAAATCTTATAATTCCTTTCCAAAAACCTTATAATCAAATTTAAAACCTTATCATATATTTTGAAAGGAAAAAAAAAAATCAAACACCGTCGGAATTCCATCTTAAGGTTCAGACGGTATTCCGACGGTTTACGTTTTAAATTAATTTTTTTTGTTCCGAGAAATTAAAATTAAAAAATAAATTATAGCCGTCGGAATTCTGTCTGAACTTTAAGACGGAATTCCGACGGTTTTTGATTTTAAATTAATTTTTTCTTGTTCCGAGAAATTAAAATTAAAAAATAAATTATAGCCATCGGAATTCCGTCTGAACTTTAAGACGGAATTCCGACGGTGTTTGATTTTAATTTATAGTAATAAGGTTTTAAATTTGATTATAAGGTTTTTGTAAAGGAATTATAAGAGTTGTATAAAATATATGATAATGTTTGATTTTAAGACGGAATTCCGACGGTGTTTTATTTTAATGTTTGATTTTAAGACGGAATTCCGATGGTGTTTTATTTTAATTTATAGTAATAAGGTTTTAAATTTGATTATAAGGTTTTTGTAAAGGAATTATAAGAGTTTTTGTAAAGGAATTATAAGAGTTGTATAAAATATATGATAATGTTTACAAAATAACATCACCAATTCGAAAAATCAGACGTATTTATTCGGGGATTCAAAATTATAAGATTTTTTTACCAAATTTATTAATAAACATAGATAAAATGTCTCAATGTCTAAATAAATAAAATGCAATTGAACATAGAAAAAACTAAAGGGAACGGGAATATAGGATCGGGAATAGAATGGAACGGGATTTATTTTGACGGGAAAATATCTAAAAAAATGTAAAATTTTATATTTTAAAAGAATTTCCGTCGGAATTCCGTCTTAAATTCCGACGGTCTACCGACGGAAACCCTAATTTGACCAGCCGCCAAAAGACTTCGTAATCTTCGTCAACGCGGGAAAACCGTCGGCATTACCGTCAGAATGTTTAATAACCGTCGGAATTCCGTCAGCCTGCCGTCGGGCACTGTTATAAATCCACAGTCTTCGTCTTCCTCGCAGACAGATCTGCAAATAAAATTTTCTCCAAAACTTCTCCTCTGTTTCTCCGGCGATTCCTTCCAGTTTCTCCGCCGTTTCTCCGCCAAAACTTCTCCTCCGTGGTCAATCCTCACATTCTTCAACCAAATCAAAAATTATGTAAGTTTTACATAATTTTATAAATTTTTTCCAAAATTGTTGTTGAGGATTTTAGAATTTTAGAATTTTAGGGTTTATGAGGATTGTAGAATGTTGAGAAATCCGAATTGTTCTTGAGGATTAATAGAATGTTAAGAAATTAGGTTTGTAGAATGTTAAGAAATAAGGTTCATGAGGATTTTTGATTGTTAAGAAATTTTAGGGTTCATGAGGATAAATTTTAAACCTATTTATAAATAATAAATTTTAAAACTTTAAATCCTTTAATTTAAAATTTTATAAATTTAAAAATTATAACTTTTAAATTTTAAACCTTTAAATCCTTCAAAATTAAAATTTTTTTAACATTAATAAAACAATTTAAACCTATAAAATTTTAAACCTATTTAAAATTAATAAAATTTAAATCTTTAAATCCTTCAAATTTACTATTTTATAAATTTTAAAGTTTATAACGTTAACAATTTAAACTTTTAAATTTATAATTTTATAACGTTAATAAAATTTGTCAAATTAATGTTCAGAATTTTAAACAATTTTAAAAAAATTAAACCTTTAAATCCTTCATATTAACAAATTGTTTAACAATTTTTTAAAAAAATTCATATTAATTTTAATAAAAAATGTTTACCAATTCAAACTTTAAACAAATTTAAACCTTTAAAGCATTTTTTACAAGTTTAAAAAAGTTGGAAAATTAATGTTAATAAAAAAATTTAATTCTTAAAATTTTTTATTAACTTCTTCAAACTTAAATCCATGAACTTCGGTTTCTGAATATACAATATAAAAAAAAACCCAGATTACTTAAATTTAAAAATTGCAAATCACAAAACCACGTAATCCCAATTGAATTAAATTCATTTACTACAAAACTCTTCAATCCCCAATATCCTTAATTCCCATCATCCTAAATTTCCAATTAACTAAATCCCAAAATTTCAAAATCACAAATTCCTATACATTCTAAATTCCATAAATCCCGAAATATCTAAATCTTAGAATTATGGAAATCGTAGGAATTATGGGCAGTTTCATAACTCTAGAGGAGGTGGGAGTTCCAGTAGGGGAGGTCGGACTACGAGTGAGACGGTTATCCCCGAGGATAGTCCCGACTTGGAGACCCAATACATGTCTCAGCCCCCGCCTACAACCCACTCAGCTCCCACCTCGATGACCATCGAGCAGTTTGTGGTGCAACCCGGACGTGATAGGTTGACGCGTCTACATCTAGACCCGGCACCTAACACGACCTGATAAGTCTTATTTAAACATGTAGTGGATTTAATAATTTTAGATAAATATTTAACTAAATGTTTTAATAGGTTCCAATACTCGGGAAACGGTATTACGGGTTCTATCAACGAAATGATGAATTCCATGCTCACTAAACCGTATCCCACATACACCGACATGCCATTGGAGGACCGGGACACTTTGTTCCGACAATTTGCGGTATGATTTTATTTTATTTTTTTCAAATATATTTTCTATATCACTCACATTTTAATTACTAATGCGGGAATGTGGTGTTTTTTTTGCAGCAAGATTTTACGTGGGACCCACCGCTCACATCGATGGTCCGAAAGGAATTCGACACAAAGGCTGCGAGGAAGTTCTCGTGGAAGATCAACGAGTGGAAAGACTCGTGGTATAAATACGGGAAGGTGCCTAAAGTTTTCAAATATAAACAAGAGATGTGGGCTGGAGTACTTCGACATTGGGAACTAGAGGCAACTCGGGCGGACTCCGAGAAACACTCCACTAACCGCAACAACACCCGGATGGTGAAGGGAAAGGCGACCCACAACCTCGGAGCAACGAGCAAGGCTTCAGCTGCTCAGAAAATTGTAAGTAGTTTAATAATTCAAAAAAATTTTAAATTCGCTAACAAATTGTATATGTTAACAGTTTCAGCAGACCGGTGTTTATCCTTCCAACCTTGATTTGGTCAAGGTTTCGCACACCAACAAGAAGACCGGTGAAATTCAAGACCCGCTTGCTCGTGAAATCGTGGAAGCCGTGCAGAGGCGGCAGGAGGAGTTCCTGCAATCGCAACCTATCGTGGAAGGAACTCCGGCGCCAACCGAAGTTCCAGTGGAGAAGATCAACGAGTTCACGTACGAGGTTAGTAACCGTTTAACTTTTAAAGAAATTTAAACATTACTTTTAATACAAGTAAGTTATAAAATATAATTTTTTTTTTTATCGTAGGTGACTCCCAAGACCAGAGGCCGAGTTTACGGCCTCCCTGAAGATAGTAGCTCGTCTGTTTCGACGGTTCGATATGGCGGTGCTAGCAGGTTGGAGGCGGAAAACCGAGAGCTGCACGACCGGCTTAGGTAAATGCAGGAAGAGAGAGACAGAGATAGAGCGGAGTCGGAAAAACGCTTTAAAGCGTTGGAAGATCAGATGACCGACTTCTTCCGTACCCGTAGGCCGGAATAGACATTTATTAGTTTTAAAATTTATTGTTGAAACAATTTTAATTTAATTTGGGTCTTTTAAGATTTTAATTTTAATTTTTAATGATTTTTAATGATTTATTAATGATTTTAAATTATTTAAATAGTTTTAATTTTTTTTAAAAAACATATGCATTCCGTCGGTATATCCTCGGTATATCATTCCGTCGGAACACCGTCGTGCCATTTATCCGTCGGATTTCCCTCGGTTACTGTACCCTCGGTATACCGTCGGAAATTCCTTACCGTCGGAAAGCCTTCGGAAACTACCGGATCTCCGAACCCGTCGGTATTCCGTCGTCTAATTAAGTTCCGACGGTATAACGACGGTTATCAAACGGAAAATGGATATCCGTATGCCGTCGGAGTTCCGTTGCAACAAACAGACGGAATTCCGACGGATATTAAAATTCCGACGTGACAGATCCGACGGATCCAAGCCGTCAGAAACACGTCGGAAATGGGTCTTTTCCGACCGAATTCCGACGGTTGTGGCCGTCGGAATAGCTGTTGTTTTCTTGTAGTGAATGTTGCGATGGCAAATCCAATCCAATCAAATTCTTCTCTGCTGATCAAATCCTCAAAGCCACCAACAATCTCTACGATATCGTACCCCAAAAGAATCCATTGTGTACCCATGTTTCCGAATTATCTAAACATGGCCGTTGGTATTCAGGTATGCTCGATAATAAACGCACGATACTACTCGTGAAGAAATCATTCGAGGGTGCTCACGACATAGCGATATCATCGATGGTAAGTGGTCACGTAAACTTCATGAAATTGGCAGGATGTTGTCTTGAGTTTGAAGATCCGGTTGCAATTTATTATGTCTAAAAGAAACAATATTCTCGTATAAATTTGAAAATGTTAGTGTCGTGGAGAAAGAGAATGAAGATAGCAGAGGATATTGCAACTGCTTTAGCTTATCTTCACACTGCCTTCTCAAGGCCTTTCGTATATGCGAATATGAGTCTTTGGAATATCTTGTTGGACGAAGATGGTGTCGCGAAACTCATTCATTTCACTAACTGTGTCTCAATTCCACAAGGTGAAACATTGGTCAAGGTTGATCTCATAAGTGGAGTGTATGATTACTTTGATGAAGATTGTTTGACAAATGGTGTAGTCTCGGAAAAAACTGATGCGTACGGATTAGGAATTCTCATGCAAAAGCTTCTCACAGGAGAAGAAATATTTCGTGATCAAAAACGTTTATCAAGAATGAATTCAAGATCGTTGTCACTATCATTTGGAGATGGAAGAATTGATGAGAGCGTAGATTCAAAGATGTTTGAGAAAACTCAAGTTTCAGATGAAGAGCGTTTTCAAATTGAAGCTTTCATTGTCCTCTCATAAAGATGCATTGGTTTTAGAGGGGAAGTTCCAAAAATGGTGCAAGTGGACAAGGAACTAAATAAAATTCTTAAAACCGCCTCTTTTTCTCTGTCCGGTGAAAGCCAAATCGACTCTTCCTCCATCTTTCTCTCAAACCAGACCTAAATGCAAACGCATCTACGTACTTCAGTGCATGGCAAGATTTTCGATAAAATGTTACACTGAGTTATTGTGAAGATCGTTAATAAAAAAAGGAAAGAGGTTCGAAGAATGTTGTCATAATTATAAAATTGTTTAGTGTTGATTCTATGTTAAGATCATCAAGTTTCATATTTCTTCTATGTATTTATTAGTTCTGTTTTTCTTTGTTAGCAACAAGGCGTGTGCAATCTCTTTTTTTTTACCGACAACATTGAAGTTTCATTATAAGCCCAATAGGCCTGAGTGCAATCTCTACTTTAGCGTTTATGTGTGATTGGTTTTAGGTTTCATAGTTTCATATCATCCTTCGTCCAACTTTTTTGCCACTAACAATCACAATTTGCTTCCCTGGAAATTATTATTTACTTTGTAAATGAAAATTAACGTTTTGGAAAATTTATGCCCATTTGTCAATGTAGACCGAGAAAGCCTTATTTGTGGAGTATACCCCAAAAGTATTTCGTTGACTTTACTTTACAAGTAAAATAGAAAAAACTCAGAACAAAACTTTCATAAATTAAATTAAAATAAGTTTAGGTAATATTAGAGTATCATGCTTAGATCAATTTTTGCATCACCAGTTTTAAGATTTTAAAGTATTTAATGTTTATACTAGCGTTCAAAGTTCTCTCACGTTTTGACCTCATCCCATGGAAGCTTTCATTTTCAATTTAGACACCACTTCTAACAACGATTTATGGTGGATTGTGACAACTTAACAAATTTTAATGAGTTTTTTATTGGCTGATTGAAAAATGGCAGAATTTGTCAATTTGAATTGAGTTTTCAAAGGTGAGATAGTTGTGGCCTACTTTGAAGAACTCTTCTCCTCTTCTAATCCTGCAGGGAATTGTTGCAAGGGTTTGAATCTAAGGCATCTATGGAGATGAATGGACAATTAATCCGTGTGATTAAAGATTAAAGAAGCTGTATTCTCTATCAGACCCGCTAGTGGGCCTGCAACTGACGGAATGACTGGATTATTTTTCCAAAAGTACTGGAGCATCATTGGAGGTTACTTGTGAGGTAAAGGTTCTTATAGCTACTATGCCTAATGGATGGAACTACACCCAGCTATGTCTCCTTCCTAAGACTACCAATCCTACTCAAATGACGGAGCTAAGACCAATCAGCCTTTGTTCAGTTAGCTATAAGGTTATTGCTAAGGTTTTGGTCAAGAGACTTCAACCCATTTTGCCCACCATAGTCTCCCCTTTCTAGTCAGCATTTGTTTCTAAACAGCTAAAGCTTCTAGCTATGAACTCATAGAGATACCCCCAATGGAGGTGCTCTTAAGGGTCTTTACAATAAGAAATTAAACTACACAAACCATAAGGTAGGTAAAATTTGACAACAATCGCTCATAACATACACAACAAGAAAACAGGCGGTTTTCTGACGGCCAAATCCGTCTGAAATCCGTCGGGATACCCTCTATTCCGACGGATTACAGACGGATTTTGTCCGTCAGTTCTATCGCGTCAGAAAATACAAATCCGTCAGGATCCCGTCTGAGTATCCTGACGGTTGTCTGACGGAATGTGGATCCGTCTGAGTACGTGACAATTCCGTCTGAGTTTGTATAACCGTCGGGAATCCGTCAGGTATCCGGTGATCGACAGTCCGTCAGACAACCGTCAGGATACTCAGACGGGATCCTGACGGAATGTGGATCACCGGAATCCGGCCACAAATCCGGTGATCGACAGTCCGTCAGGATCCCGTCTGAGTATCCTGACGGTTGTCTGACGGACTGTCGATCACCGGATTTGTGGCCGGATTCCGGTGATCCACATTCCGTCGGGAAACCGTCTGGACACTCTGACGGGATCCTGACGGAATTGAAATAATTTTTTTAAAAAATAAAATATAAATAAAATTTTATTTATTTTATTTATATATAAATTTATAAATGAAATATATTTAAATTAATAACAAAAAATAAAATTTAAAATCATAATAAAATGAAAAATGTTTTGATACCAAATATAAAGTTTTACATAAAAATTTAAATTGTCCATAAACATTTACAACCCTTGACGACGGAAGAACTCGTTCATCTTTTCCTCCATCAGACGATATTTTTCATCCGCCTCCGCCTTCTCTCTCCGGCGGATTTCCTCCGCCTCCGCCTTCTCTCTCTGGCGGAGGGCCTCCGCCTCCGCCTTCTCTCTCTCGCGGAGGGCCTCCGCCTCCGCCTTCTCTCTCTCGTACCTAGCCTCCAAATCTGTGATCCGGTTGGTCAGGTCGGCGTTTTGTGCTAGCAAACTACTACCACCGTGAAAGGGAACCGACGAAACGGATGAGGAACTCTCTTCGGGGAGGCCGTAGACACGACCTCTGGTCTTAGGGGTAACCTACGAAAAAAATAAATAAATCAATTTAAAAACTTAATCGTATTAAAAGGTATTTTAAATGTGT
The DNA here is from genome assembly GCA_963576765.1 of Draba incana. NCBI lineage: Eukaryota > Viridiplantae > Streptophyta > Magnoliopsida > Brassicales > Brassicaceae > Draba > Draba incana. The sequence continues at coordinate 28,083,977 of OY755217.1, read as the reverse complement.
TTAAAATTGACTCATTTACTAACCGTGTAAGTGACCTCGTTGATCTTCTCGACTGGAACTTCGGTTGAGGGCGGAGTTCCCTCGACGATCGGTTGCGATTGGAGGTACTCCTGCCCGAGCTTCTCCACGGTCTCCACGATTTCCCGAGCAAGCGGATCTTGGATTTCACCAGTCTTTCTGTTGGTGTGGACATCTCTGACGACATCAATATGCGAAGGAAGCACACCGGTCTTCGCATACTGTTATGAAAGTCAAGTATGGAAAATGTTAATTAGAAATTAAAAATTGTTGAAAAATTAAGAATGTTACCATTTGTTGTACACGTGTTGCCTTGCTCGTTGCACCGAGGTTATGGGTCGCCGGTCCCTTCCCCTTCCGGTCGCTCCTCCGGTTAGTCGAGTGTGTTTCGGAGGTGGCTTTAGTATCCGGAAGATCCCAATGTGCCACTAGTCCAGCCCATAATACTTCGTTGTTTTTAACAGCGGTAGGCACCTTACGGTACTTCATCCACCCCTCCTTCCACTCGTTCATCTTGTGCCTGTACTGGCTCTTTGCCTTCTTGTCGAATTCACGTCGGACCCGAGAAGTCAGGTGTGGGTTCCACGTAAAATCTTGCTGAAAAAAACAATAGTCGAATTACTATTGACAATTCGAATGTATTATAAAAGATGAATTTTCAATTTAGAATATCAAATCATACCGCAAATTGCCGAAACCATGTGTCCCGGTCTTCCACCGGCATGTCCTTATAAGTGGGATACGGTTTAGGTATCATGGAATTGATCATTCCGTTGATAGATGTCGAGATACCGTTCTGGGAATATTGGAACCTACACAATATTTTTTTTGATATTTTGTTCACAATTTTATTAACTTAATATAATCCTATAAATTTTGAAAAGTAGTCATTACCAGGTCGTGTTAGGTGGTAATTCGGGATCAAGGCGAGGCAAGACATCCCGACCGGGTTGCGACACAAAGTCCTCCATGCTCATTTGCGTAAGACCTGGGCCACCTGAACCCATAGGAGCAGTCTCGGGGATGTGCGACTGACCCGCAGTCCCACCTCCCCCGGAGGAAGAAGTACCGCCTCCTCTACCCTCACTAAATCGCCCATAATCCCTACGATTTACAAATTTTTTACATAAGTTTTTGATTTTTTCTGACATATTTAAAATTTCTATGTCAATTATAAATTTAAACTTTACAACCTTTATTACGGGGTTAGGGCTTTTGGAAAATTGTGATTTTGAGATTTTGAATGTTATAGATTTTAGTATATATGGTAAATTGGGAATTTCCGATATTGGAATTTCGTAAAAAAAACAGTTACCTAATTCGCCGACATCACGAAGACCAAACACATACTCTTTTTAAATGTTTTAAAGGTTTTTGTGCATATAGTTAATTTTTTATTGTTTGTTTTTAGATATATATTTAGGAATTTAGGAATTGTGACATATATTATATCATATTATAATTTTGTACATATGTACATTTTTAGATAATTCAAGAATTGGATCATACTATAAATATGTATATTATAAATACGTATAAATCCTTATAAATTACAAACACTTATTAAAATTGAAATTCAATTCTTTGCCAAAAATTATAAAATTTTAAAAATTTCATAATTTAAAAATCCCTTCCTAATTTCCTCATAACCCCAAAATTCTCATATTTTTATATTTTATCAATAATTTTAACATCCCTAGTTTCATAAAATTACTAATTTGCTTATTATATCCCTAAATTCATAAGGATTCTAATTTCTAAATTCATAATTTTAAATTCATAATTTCTAATTTCTAATTTCATAAATTAGATTTCTAATTTCTAAATTTCTAAATTCTAATTTCTAATTTCATAAAATCATAAATTCATAAAATTTCTAATCACTAACATTTCTAATTTCTAAATTCATAAAATCATCACAAAATTTTAAATCCCTAAATTCATAACATTCCTAATTTCATATTTTCCCCAATTCAACAATTCAACAATTCATCACAAAATCATCCTAAAATTCACATTGTTCAATTCCAATTTAACAAATTCCTAATTTCCTTTCATTTCCAAATCAACAATTTCCTTTCAAACCCCTAAATTCATAAACACCCAATTTACATATCCAAAATCCATATGAAATACACAAAACTTAAAAAAAACTTACATTCTTTGAGTGACGCCGGAAAATGAGTGGCGAACGGCGGCTTAGCGGACGGATGATTGAATAACGTCGGAGTCGGCGATTTGGGGTGGTTTTGTTTTCTCCGTTCTGTGTCTGCGAAGAAGACGAAGTGTCTGTTCTTATAGAACTATATGACGGACTCCGGACGGTATTGTGATGGATATTAAAAATCCGTCAGGTTTCCGTCAGCAACTCCCGCCGTTTCGATGAGATCGATGCGTTTAGGCGGGAGGAATTAGGGTTTCCGTCAGAATCCCGTCATAAAGTAAAGAGGGGATTCTGACGGAAACCGTTTTTTAATTAATTTTTGTTTCTCCGTTCCTAAATTAATAAAAAATATATATAAACCGTCAGAATCCCGTCGTTACGTTATGACGGGTTTCTGACGGGTGTTTAATTTTTTTTATTAAATCTTGTTTCTCCGATCCTAAATTAATAAAAAACAAAGAACCGTCAGAATCCCGTCATAATATACAGACGGGATTCTGACGGTTTAAATACTTTTTTTTTTAATTTTTGTTGATCCGATCGAATCGGATCGGAAAAACAAAAATTAATAAAAAAAACATTAACATTCAGACGGGATTCTGACGGTTCTTAGTTTTTTTTTTTATTTTGTCTATGTCCGAGTGGAACAAATATAAAACATCTAATCCGTCAAAAATCTGTGATGGTTGAAGTTCATTTAGTTTGTATTCGGAGAGAAAAAATTGAAATATGATGAAGAAAACGTCGGATCGAGTTCTTTCAAAATGTATGGCGGATTTGTTACGGATTCGTAATTTTATTCCAATTTATTCGTATCTTAGAATCGAAAAGAATGAATTAAAGATTCTGTAATATTTTCCGTTAATAATTCTTTCTAAGCGGAAATAATACTTTAACAGAAAATCAGTCGGAAATCCGTAATATGACATATAAATTCATCGATGGTACATACTAAAATCGTGGAAGGTAAAATAAAACATATAACAACATTATGCGGATAAACTCGTACAAAGGATAGTAGAAAAATATTAAAATCATGGACGGGTCGGATGTTTATTCATCATCTGAGTCTGGAACTGTTTCATATTCGTACCCAGTAGTTCCTTCATCTTCCTCATCGATGGTAGATACTTCCGTTGGTTGGTATTCAGCAATCATCGAATTAGCACCGATTATCTGTTTCGAAAATGAATTTAGTTAAGCCTTCCTATAAATATTTATAAACGTATTATACATCTACCTTAACAATGTTCCGCTCTGTGATGTTCAGGTACTTTGAGTTCCTGTTAAAACGGCAAACGGTAACATTTTTTAGGATGACCACCGCACCTACGCTAGTGGTGAGTCTGTACTCGTCCTTCTCGAAGATGTTATGGTGCATGGTTCCCTCGATTTTTCCTGAAGGATCTTTTAAGGTTACTAGCAGATCCCCCTGGTCATTGGGGGTCAAACTAGAGAGCATAGCCACAATCTAATAATGAAATAGAATATACTTCAGTCCGATAATTAACTGTATGTTTAAATGTAAATAAAATAGGTTGAAAACGAAAACCTTTTTGACTTTCACAAATTGTGAATGCGGGGATTGAATTTCTCCAACCTGGGTCCACAATGGTGTGCTCCTATTGTTATAAGAACCTACATGTATGAATGATAGACCGTGTATTTGTCAGCTACAATCATTATTGTAAAAGTACATATATATATATATACCTTCACGGATAATGTAATCCATAGTAGAAGTCCACCGAGGACTACTAAAATCATGGTCGGCCTGTGTTGTGTCATTGAAGACCTCACGAATAAAATCTTGTGTTGGGCGTGTCTGAGAACTTTCACCTCGCAGCACCTTTGAATCATGAGACCTCTTGCGATTCATTCCTCGCCGTACGACTTGGCCAGGTCCCGGCATTACGGACGTTTGGTTCTGGGATTGTTGAGTTTGATGGAGTGAAATTGTCGGTTCAACATCAGTAACATTTAAGTTATCGTAAGGAGGGCTTGCAGGAACAAGAGTTGTGTTTGGAGGGTAGTGACCGGGGCCTCGGTTTTGCATATAGTAATTCCATAGATCTCTGTTACCCATAACTTGATTGACTATTTTTGTGTTATGTTTTTCTGGTGAAAATTTTTATGGAGGAATGAGATAGAAAATGTGGAAACTTATGTAGAACGGATAAACGTCCGCAATCCGTCAGTAATCCGTCAACTCAGTCCGACATAAAACCCCACCAATCCCTTCGGCCACTGGAGACGAATCTTAATAACCACTAAAACTTTGCCGACATCAAAGACCGTCGGCAATCCGTCATAAATCCGTCAACCCACTCCGACATAAAACCCCACCAATCCCTTCGGCCACTGGAGACGAATCTTAATAACCACTAAAACTTTGCCGACATCGAAGACCGTCGGCAATCCGTCATAAATCCGTCAACCCACTCCGACATAAAACCCCACCAATCCCTTCGGCCACTGCAGACGAATCTTAATATCCACTCAAACTTTGCCGACATCGAAGACCGTCGGCAATCCGTCAGAAATCCGTCAACCCACTCCGACATAAAACCCTACTATACCCTTCGGTGTATACATAAAAATTCTACTATAAATACACTTCATGGAGTGTATTTCTTCTACACCTCTCAATAACACAAAATATGTCTTCTCCCTCTCCTAATGAAGACGCAGAAACAACACCCGACCTTGATCCTTTTGGATTTCCAATAATACCAAAATTCTCGTGGGAAACCCAATCTTATTGCGACGAATCGTTTAAAGAGCTGCCCACTTACTCGTGGGAATTTGATATGTGCTCACCAATCCATAAAGAAGATTCCACATCAACAATAGTGCCTGACACCCAGTGCTCGCCAAACATCCACCACATTCCAAAATTGTCGTGGGAATCGCCATCTCAGTGCGACAAATACACTAAAGATGTACCCACATACTCGTGGGAAGATGATTCATGCACTCCCAAAAATGAAGATGGGTTGGGTTTTCCTAATCACAAATACGATACGTACCAGGCCTATTGTGCTGACCAGAACCGGGTTCTGGAAGCCGTCCAACCATATGAATTCAGTGAACCATCATATACTTACGGTGGAAGTCCTTCCTATGATTTGATAGGCGCCCAAAGCCCAGAAAAGCCAAACTTCAATATAGATGTTGATGCAACCAACAAATTATGCGACGGAGTTTTAGATTCTCCACCAAAGAAAAAAAAAGGAAAGAAAATCACTAAATGGTTCTAACCAATGGTAAGTTTGGAGTGGATACAGACCTATGGTATTGATACCTGAATATTGTCTATTATGTTCTTGTACCATAACCGTTGTGTGTTTATCTGTTGGAAGTCTTTACTCTACCTGTGTAATAAGTTGTTTTACATTTTATGTTTCATTAAATGTAATGTTTTATTGGAGTTGCATAATCAAAATATATCGTCAATTAATAAAAAAGCTTTATTATATACTAGTAAATGACAATGATATCAAAAATTTATTCGCAGATTATTAATCTGAATCTCCTCCTCCACTTTCACTAGGGATGGGGTCTGAATCGTCGTCAAATTCTTCACGTGTTTCCTCTTCGTCCGAATGCACTAGATCATCCCCGATATGTGTGACATCAACGACAAGGTCAATGTTATCCATCTCCTGAACAGGTGACATTTGTATACTTCTCGATGGTTGTAGAGCATCTTGTTCTGGAACTCCATATATTTTTCCTCTCGGGTTAATATGAGTTATTGTGATCCAAGGATCACTACGATAGGCGACTCGAGGATATGGAATGTAGCAAACCTAGTAATAAAAAGTGGATATTGTTAATATACATGATCAACAAACCTTAAGTATGAGTACGTAGGTCAATATATTATGGTATTGATACCTCGTCTGCTTGGGACGCAAGGATAAATGGATCGTAATACTGATGTTTCCGGCTTGAATTTATCGAAATAACACCAAGAGGGTCAACTTGAACACCTCGACCATTAGAGGGATCAAACCATTCACACATAAACACAATGCACCTCAAGTTCAACATTCCTGGATAGTGGATTTCCAAGATTTCTTTTAAAATCCCATAGTACATGGTATCACCTGATTGGGACGAAATACCATAGTCCGAAGTTGTCCTCTCACGTCCTTCCTCACGGATCCTGAACGCATATCCCCTAGTGCAAAAGTTGGGATATGATGTCGCGGTGCTGCGTAAGCCGTACACAATCTCCTGTAACCATGTCGGGATTGATTGACCACTTGCTAAACTTTCGGAAACCTAAGAATGATATAAGTAGTATATCAGTAACATATGAACGTGAAAACATGGAAAAGTGAAAGTAAGTAATTATATTAAACTTACATAACATTTCAACCACGCCGGAAACTCTTCGTCTTTCAAGACAGCAAGTTCGGCATCTGTCTTATCAGAATGGTAAGCACGTGCTAGAGACATGTAGATCCTTTAACATAACAGTTGTTAGTAGATAAAGGCAAATAAGTACATAAATTTAGTATAATAACTGATATACGTACCGTTCGTACTCCAAAATTTCATCACAATTTCTAAGGATATACGTATGCAAATGGGTGAGCTCTTGTGCCGATAATTTGCGTCTCTTTCGTTTTCCACTTGCTCGCCCAACTTGGGCAAATAACTCGGGTACAACCACGTCATACGTTGCTTTCTCACCTCTATCATCATGTCGCGCCGGACGTCTAGCCTTAGTAGTAACTTGCGGTGGAAAGTAATTTTCGGCCAAGTTTGAGACTTCCTCGTTTAGGCTCTGTGCAACAATAGATCCTTCAACCCTGCTCAAAATTTTAACCTTTTTCTTCAGATGGAACATGTAACGCTCGAACGGATACATCCATCGGTATTGAACAGGGCCTCCTAAGGCTGCTTCTCGTGGGAGGTGAATTGGAAGATGTTCCATAACGTCAAAAAAAGCCGGTGGAAATATCTTCTCAAGATTACAAAGGAGAACAGGGATATTGGCCTCCAAGTTACGTATCCCGTGGACGGTAAGCGTTCTTGAACATAAATCTCGGAAGAATGCACCAACTCCTGGAAACAAATATTTAACAAGTTAGTACATATATAGTAATAATATGGTATGAAGAAACCAATGGGAGTAAGAAATATACCTCCAATTGCTTGTGGATAGGATCTGGAAGAAGATATGCAAATACAAATGGAAGAAGACGCTACATGACGACATGACAATCATGACTCTTCATTCCTGTAAACTTCCCTTCCGTCTCGTCCACGCAATTACGTAGATTAGATGCGTAGCCGTCTGGAAATTTTACAAATTTTTTGAACCATTCAAAAAATACTTCTTTCTGCCTAGCGTTTAACCGGTACGCAGGCATCGGCAATCTACCATTAGGCAGAACATGAAGAGATGGCCTCGAACAAATCAATGGCAAGTCCAATCTAGACTTCCAGTTGTCTTTGGTCTTTCCTGAGACGTTTAATAAGGTGTTCATGATGTTGTCAAAGAAATTCTTTTCAACATGCATGACATCTAGATTATGCCGCAGTAGATGGTCTTTCCAGTAAGGCAAATCCCAGAAAATACTCTTCTTGTGCCAATTGTGATATTCCCCATAACCGTCGATCGGGTGGTGGCCATTACCCCCACAATCAGGAGTCCGCTCTGCACCAAAATCTCGCAACTGTTCCAATATGGTTCGACCATCTACCTCAGGAGGTGGACCATGTAACACTGGTAAATTCTTCCTGAAATGTCTTTTAGACCGACGGTATGGATGATTTGCCGGTAAAAAACACCTATGACAATCAAACCACGATGTCTTCCTTCCGTGCTGCAGTTGGAAAGCAGAAGTATTGTCTTGGCAATAAGGACATGCCAATCTTCCATGCGTTGTCCATCCAGATAACATACCGTATGCCGGAAAATCGCTTATGGTCCACATAAGAACCGCACGCATGTAGAAATTCTGCTGGACCGAAACGTCATATGCCTCAACACCGTGCTCCCACAACATCTGCAACTCACAGATCAATGGTTGGAGGAATATATCGAGCGACCGTCTTGGATGATCTGGCCCGGGAACTAGAATTGACAGAAACAAGAACTCTCGCCGCATGCACATAGATGGAGGCAAATTGTAAGGTGTTACGATGACCGGCCACAGTGAATATTTTCTTCCATGCTTGCCAAACGGGTTGAAACCATCAGTGGATAAGCCTATGTATACATTCCGTCGTTCAGATGCAAAATCTGGATATACGGATTGGAAGTGTTTCCAAGCTTCCGCATCAGAAGGATGCGTGATATCTCCATCTTGATTATGCTCTTCATGCCATCTCATAGCCTTAGCTGTGCGGTTTGAATCGTACAGCCTCTTCAACCTCTCCGTTAAGGGTAAATACCACATCCGTTTGAATGGAATCTTCACCCTGCCGCTTGTGTCCTGGAACCGGGGTTTGTGGCAAAATTTACATTTGTTTCGGTTCTCGTCTTCTCTCCAGTATATCATACAGTTGTCGATGCACACATCTATAACCTGGTAGGGCAAACCAAGTCCGGCGACAAGTTTTTGGACCTCGTAGTATGATCCTGGGGCCAGATTATCTTCTGGCAAAACATCTTTCACAAACTCGGCGAATGCATCAACACATTCTTCGGACAAATTATAATCAGTCTTCAGGTTCATCATCCTAGTGGCAGAAGACAGCGGTGAATGACCATCCCTACAACCGCTGTATAGAGGTTGCTTTGCTGCGTCTAACATATTGAAAAACCTCCGAGATTCTAAATTAGGCTCTTCAACCCTATCACCCTCATGATGATACACACCCGACTGCAAATTCTCTCTAAACGCATCGTTTACCATCGCAACCGTACTTACCCCAACATCTACTTCCGCCGTAGATTCCCCTACGCTAGACGGAAAATAAGGTTCATTGCTACTGGTACTACCATATTCATAATTCCTTTCTCCATGTAAATACCAAACCTTATATCCCGCCCTAAATCCGTATCTATATAAGTGGTTCCAAACAATAGGAATCGCAACACTAATTCTATTACAGCAATTAGAGCAAGGACATTTGATATCCTGACCTTTGTTGGCTGCCTCTTGATTTTTAGGTAACTGCATGAACTCGCAAATACCTTGAGCGTATTCGGTCGTTAATAAGTTCGACCCCTCTTCCATCATTGGCTCGTCCATCCATGACCGAAAATATGAAGAACTCATCTCTAAATTTTTGTTTTTTTTGGTTTTGAAATGTTGTTATGAACGTCGGAAGAAATGCGAGACCTTATATAAAATGAATAACCGTCAGATTTCCGTCACCCAACCGTCAAAACGTCCGACATAGCAACACTTCAGTCCCATCGGCCAACCCACACGATATGTTAACCACCCAAAGTTTGCCGACATCGGAAGCCGTCAGAATCCGTCGGAAATCCGTCCGCCAGACAGAAATATCCGTTTTCCGTCAGGTTTCCGTCAGAATGTCGACGAAAAGACAAGACGGATTATTTCCGTCAGGAAACCGTCTGTTAATTCTGACGATTTACGGACGGAATACGGACGGCAATCCTGACGGAATTATTTTTGTCAGAATTCCGTCAGGACAAACAGACGGTTTCCTGACGGAATGATTTATTGTCGGAAAACCGTCTGAATTCCGACGGAATTGGCCGACGGAAACCCTGACGGAAAAAATTTCCGTCAGAAAACAGACTGTTTCCTTGTAGTGATAAACTCAACTACAACAAACTAAATATGGGATGTGTCAATGATCATATCACCTTAGTTTAGATAATATACTTCATTGGAAATATAAGATGTTTTTACGTTCAAATTAAAATTAACTGAACTTTTATTGGTTTTGACTCTTTGACTCTTTGAATCTTGCAAATTGTTTTTCTATTGGTGGAAATGTTTTACATAGATAAAAACTGATGTTTTATTTTTAAAAACAAGAAAAATTTAATGATTTCTTAATTGGACTGCATAAACCTTAAACATATTATATTTCCGAATAGAAAGAGTATAAATATACCTTAACTATGTTTATATAAAATTTCATATACCATATATTAATTTATTTGTGCTATTTATGGGACTACATATTTATATAGAGGGTTTTCAAAATTTAAAATTTATTATCTTATTAGAATAAGTATTATTTTACATTGGTCCAATTCGGGACCACAAAAATTTATTAAATTATAGAGTTTATTAATTTATAGAGCATTAATAATTTATAGAGTATGTAATGTCTAACATTTTATATTGAAAATAGTAAACAACATAGATAATGCATTTTTCATGGGAAATTAGCATCAATAATACCCATTACACTAATAATTAATGATCTAACATGACCTAAATTATAATTAGGTAAATAACATGCACTATATCTAGAATGACTATTTTACCCTTATTCTATTTTTCAGTTACAATAGTCAACTATGTTTTAATCTGATAGCTGGCTATTCGCAGATAAATGTTAAAAAAAAGGACCAGATAGCTGACTATGCATGAATAAGTAATCAACTATGATCATAGTGAATTAATAACAAAGTGAACTATATTATAACTATAATAGCAAACACTCGTTTACATAGACAATATTTTACATAGTCAACTATGTTTTGATATGATAGTTGGTTATTCGCAAATAAATCTTTAAAAATAACCGAAATAGCTGACTACGCATGCATAAATAGTCAACTATTATTATAGTGAATTAATCACAAAGTGAACTATATTATAACTAAAATAGCAAATACTCATAGTCAACTATTTTAATCAACATATAGTCAACTATTTTAATCAACATAATAGCCAACTAATTAGATCATTAAGGGTATTTAAGTCAATTTTTTTAAGTGGGTGTTAGTTACCCAATTTCTAATTAGAGCATGTTATACACCTAATAAAAGGTCTCCAACCTATTATACACCTAATTAACCCTTTTTCATTTCTAATACGTAAAAAAAAATTATTAAATAATAAAAATACATCGTATAATTTGGTTAAGCAATTTCGTTGTTTGTGACAATATGTGTTGAGTTTGGTTGTGCTGTGTGATTGTGTTAGAGTTTGAATGTGTGCTTGCAATTTTTTTTGTGTGATGTTTTTTGTTTTGGTTGTTCTTTATGTGGTGATTTGTATTGGAGTTTTTATTTTGTTTTTGGTGCTCTTTGTTGTGTTTTGGTATGTTTTTCTAATTACTAAAAAGTACAAAATGTGACTGTGTGAACAGTCTAAGCCAGCTTATGATACTAAAACAGAGTAAGCGAGTTACTACTTCACTTAACTCTTTATTGATCATTGGCTAATGACTATAGAATTGCCTGCAAAATACTATGTAAAACAAAAACAAAGCAGAGAGAAAAAAAATTTAATTTTATTTACCTGACCCTCAAATTTTTCCTTAGTTGCAAAATTTGATGTTAGAAATTTTGTTTCTCTGCTTGCAAGATTGACAGGGTAATGAGATCCCCCAACTGCACCTACTTGTTTTGTCTTTGCCGACTTCATAAAATGGCTTCTTGTTACTAATATCATTAAGAAATAACTCATTAGAGACAAGTAAAACATCATGAAACTTTTGTTAATAAAACATCATATAGCTATAGCTTAAAAGAGGAATGTAGCTAATCTGGAACACACCAATATTTCTTCAGCACACACCGAAACAGAATGCCAAATGCTGTAAGATAAGACAAAAACGAGAATAAGTTACCTTAGAACTGGGGAAATATTTGGTTGTTTCATGTTGGAAAGACTCTCCAGTGACCTTGAAATGCCTTATTTCTTCTAGCAAGCACAACTCACTTAGACACAACAGGTTTTTCCGAAAAGAAACATTACAATGATGAATACTAAATAACAGCACGCAAACACACATTACATATACATATTATAAATGATAAATACCAAAAAATGCAGAATAGAGACAAAGATAATTTCATTCACCTGACCCTTCTTTTTTGCGGCTACTAAATTGCTTTCTTAAATTTACTTCTATTCAGCTTATGAATGGTCTATCTTGGTACAAAACCACTCTGTTAGCAGAAAAGAGACCAGGCCATAAGAAAAAGAAAAAAAAAACGCAGAAAAAGAGAGAGAAGATAGTTTATCTACCTGACACCTCCTTTTTCAACTGAATTGCTTTCTTCAATATACCTCAGCTTAAGAGTCCTATATCCTGATACAAAACATTCTTTGAGCAGTTACTATATACGCAAGGCTGTAAAATAAAACAACAAAATTAATGTTATTGTAGAAACTTACTATAAAGTTAACTAAGCCTGATCCAAGCAGGGATTTAACTTCTATCTCATATTTTTTCTTTTCATCTTGATAAGGAGACGATGTCCATAGCTGAAATATTTGAAAACCCAGTTTTTACAATGTTAGTTTTGTCCTTTGTGAAGTATGTAATGATAAGAATTTTCTATGAATCAAAGAAAATGAAAAGAAATCAACAATGTTCACCTTAAAACTTTAGTTTAATTCATTGACTCTGAATCATCACAGAGTTTTCCTTCACATGATATTACTGGACGAAAAAACTGATGAAGTGTATAAACAAAACTTGATAGATGAATGCAAACAAACATGACACACTCATTTAGTAAACACAATACAAAAGAATGCCAAGTAATGTACAAAAAGACAAGATTCAATTACCTTAACAAGAAGTGTGAGGTAGTATTTGGTTGTCTCGTGTTTAAAAGACTCCAACAACTCAAATCTGATCCCTGACATGTTTAGTACTTTACCTACAAAATCTAGATTCAAGATGTAATAAAGAATTATGATATACCTTATTTCTTTCTACAAGTTACATTAATCAGTTCCAAAAAAATTATATCAGTATCGGTACAAATAAAAATTTACTTATTTTTCATCCACAAAGAGCTTCATATACACACCGCAAAGGTTCTGACTCAAGAAATAAAAACAAACATTTTTTGGAGAATGTGAAACATATATATACTTGAAACACAGAAGAGAGAACAAGATAGGTTTTACCTTAACTCTTCAGTTTTCGAGCCGGCTAAATCGCTTCCTCAAAATTTCAGTTTTTTTCAGCCTAAGAATCCTATAATCTTTATAAAATTTTTTTTATATTAGTAGTAAGTAAACTTTGAGTACAGACACAAGAACAAGATTACAAAAATTAGCGCCAAAAAAGAAAACTACTAGAAATCTTACTAAGTCTGTTCCAAGCCGAGATTCGACTGCCTGCTTATATTTACTCTTCTAATCTTAACAGGAAACGATGTCCATATCTGAAACCTAAAACAATCGTTCGTAATCATATAACGATATGACAAAGGTTTATCAACTATGATCATATCCAGTTTTATTTATGTTGATTCCCCTTTGTGAAGTATTGAAAACTAGAGTATTCACCTTAAGTACTCTAGTCTTTTTCTTGGATTCCAAATCATCACTGTGTTTCCCTTCAGATGAAGTCACAAGGCAAAAGAGCAGAAACCAAAACGCAACTAAAAAAAGACATTAATAAACCTTTTATTTTTGTATGCAGGAGACCCTTTTTGCTTGTAGTGGCATGAATTTCTCTTTTGGAGTAGCACAAAAAGCAAAACGATAAGGTTAATACATAAGAATTTTGTATGAGAAAAAATCAAGAAATTTTACCTACTCTGAGTTTTAATCATGACTGCGTTTCCTTTCACATTTCGCTTGTAGTGGCCTGCATTTCTCATTTGGAGTAGCATAAAAATACAAAAATAGGTAAGACCAATAGTTGTCTTAACTATTTTTGTACTTTATATGCTAGTCCAAAAATAGCTTCTCGAATACTACCTCCTCTGACCAACAAAGAGACTACTAGTAGTAAGACACTAAGAAAAGGAAGAGAAATGGGAAGAGAAGGGTACTTCACCTGACATACACTCGGCAACAGAATCGCAAAGTTCTTGCCTATAAAGAATAGATTAATTGTGAAGTTATTGTGATTTTTGGATGCTTTTCTGTTTCTTGTGTTTAATTTTATGTTCTGCTGATTTTGCTATGTCTTTGCGTTTCGAGTGTTGAGTTTTGTGTTGCGTGTTGCGTGTTTGTTGTTATTTTGTGTTTGAGTTTGGTGCATTTGAGAGGGCTTTGATGTTTTTTGTGTGTGTGATGTGATTTTGTTTTGCTCATTTGTTGTATTTTGCTTGAGTTTTGAATTACTTTACCTGACCTCTCATATGGTCTAGAAAGTTTGTTCTCTGCAGCTCAAGGATATATGCACGAGGCTAACGATACGAGAAGAAAATTAGATAACATTACTTGACCCATCATTTGCTCTTGGTTACTGAATCGCCTCTTGAACGTTTGTTCTTTCTAGTATAAGGATCCACTCTCTAGTATCCAAAGTATTTTGTTAGCAGGTTAACACGACACTAATACAACACAAACAATCAAATGAAACTTTAAAATCAACGCCAAGAAAAAAACTTGGTAAGAGTCTTAGGGCATCCACAATGGAGACAAAAAAAGTGGGATCTAAAATGTTTTTAATTATTTTATTTTAGGAACAACTGTTCCTATCTCTGGAAAAAAATCCAATATTAGACACTTAACCATGTTTTAGGACCATTATTCCAAAGTTTAATATTTTTTTATTTTTGGAACACTTTATTGGAACACTCTCGGGTCTGCATTGAGGATGGTCTTACAGAGTCAAAATTTGACTAGTTGCTCATTTTTTTTTGTCTTTAAATCTTTGACAGATAATGTTGTCTAATGAACAACCCGCCTGAAAAAAAAAAACTATCAAAGTTAGGAATACAATCTCACTCACATTTGCTCCCATTGCCGAATTGAGATATGAATATCGACCTTATTGCTCACCATATGACGATAAATTGAATATGTTAGAGCTCGGAATAAAAACATACCAGGATGTATGTATTGTCATTGATTCTTTTGGCATGAATATAACAACTGAAAATTCATCTTCACAGACAAAGACTGTGATAGTGAAGCCACATCCATTAGTCCAAACCCTATTAACCAAAGATATCCAATGAAAAAATAAATTGATATACAAATATAGGTAGGATAGAAAGCTACATAATTTTTTGGATAGATCATTCAGAGCCATGATTTACTAAATCCTTAGTTCTCTGTAACAAAATGAAACTGTTTAAGAGCCTAAAAAATTATGTTAGCACCAAGGAAGAAACTTAACTGAAAATCTTACCAAGTCTGATCCAAGCAGACATCCGTCTGCCTGCTTATATTTTCTCTTTAATCTTAACAAGGAAACGATGTGTCGATGTCCATAGCTGAAACCCAAAACATTTGTGATATAATGATATTGAAAAGGTTTATCAAGTATGTTCAAAACAATTTTTTGTTATGTTCATATTCTCCATTGTAATGTATAAGTAGCTAAGAATTTTGTATGAAGTAGATGAGAAATAACCGAGAAAGCTCACCCTAAAAACTCTAAAAACAAATTTCACGAATTCCGAATCATCACTGAGTTTCCCTTCACCTGAAATCACGAGGCGAAAAAACTGATAAAGCAAAATGTAACTAAATATATACATGAATTTCCTTTTTCTTTTTGTATGCAGGACACCATTTTCGTTTGTAGTGACTTGAATTTGTGTTTTGGTTAAGATATAAGAAGTTTGTTTGAAGTAGATGAAAACAAATCGATGAGATAAAAAATTCACCTTCAAAACTCTAGTGTTAACATCACTGATTTTCCCTTCACATTTTCTTGGAGTGGCTTCAATTTCTCTTTTGGAGTAGCATAAAATGTACAATAATAGTTAAGACAAATTAACTTCTCTGAATACTACCACCCCTGAGTCTCTGACCAATAAAATGATTAAAAAAATAAAGAAAAATGGAAAGAGAATGGTACTTTACCTGAAATCAACTCAAAATGGCTTAAAATTTCTTTTGGAAAAGCATTAAAAAGCATTTTTGCTCAAAGTGGCTTGCATTCTCTTTTGGAAAGCCATAAAAACAACAGAAATAGTTAAGACAACGTACTATGAGCTTATTTGGCTAAAATGATTATTACTAAATTTTTGAATATTGTGAGCTTTGACGAATATAGTGATACGCAGTCTAATTGTGCTCGAGGGCCAATAAATAAGGCATGTGAGAACAGAGTAAGAGATTTACTTCACCATCCATAATTGATCATTGGCTATAGAACTGCTAGCGCATCCTTGTTGTGATCTACGCATGAGGCAAAAGACATGAAAAGCATTTATGTACTTGGCCCATCATTATGTTCTTTGTTACGGAATCATAACGTCGAATTTTGTTCTTTGTAAGCACAAAAGCTATGTATGCAGCAAGAAACAAGAGAGGAAAGACGATGAGTGTTTGTTTATTTACCTAACCCTTCATTTTTTCTGTGGCTGCTAAATCTCTACCTAAAGTTTTGTTTCTCAGCTCAAGAATCCCTCATGAGAAAAAACTATTCTGTTAGTTGAAAACTATGAGCCGAGTAATCATGAAAACTCAAGAATAGAAGATAAAACTAAAAAAAAATAGTCAAAGGAAGAAACTTACAATGATTCGGACATAGTCTCTTGTAATGCAAATTTGACTGTTGCGCTTATCTGTTATTTTAATCTTAGCAGTATATTAAAGTGATATGAAGTCGTCGACTGAAACGAAAAACAACAGTATATCTATATAAGGTGATATCCAAAAATTAATCAAATATGATCAAAAACAACATGAAAACATAGGTCTTAGAAGCAAGAACTTAAATTAAAACAAATACAACTGAATGACAATAAGTGCACTAACAAAACAAATCAAGTCCATGCTTATATCTGATGTCCCTATAGACCTCGTGAAATATTTTTTGATGCTAATGGCATTAAGAAAGAACTCACTAGAAAGAATTAAAACAAAAGTGATAGATGAATGTAAACAAAGGTACATTTATTAAGTATACAATATACAAAAGAATGCCAAATGGTGTAAAAGAAGGCTAAGAGATTGAATTAACTTAACTAGAAGTATGAGGGAATATTTGATTGTCTCGTGTACAAAAGACTCTCCAACAACTGAAATCTGACCCCTAACATGTTAAGTGCTTTACCTACAAAATTGAGATGTAATAAAGAATTATCATATACCATATTTTTTTCTACAAGTTACTTAAACACTACAATCAGTTCCCAAAAAGTTATATCCAAAAAGAGCTTCATATAAACACTGCAAAGGTTCTGACTCACGTAACAAAAAAGCATTTATTGAAGAATGTGAAGTAAATAACACAGTATATATATGTACGTGAAATTTGAAACACAGAAGCGAGAACAAGATAGGTTATTTACCTTACACTTCATATTTCAGGCCGACTGAATCGATTCCTTAAAATTTCAGTTTTTGTCAGCTTAAGAATCCTATATCTTTATAAAAAAAAATTTATGTTAGTAGCGAACTATGAGTATAGACACAAGAACAAGATTACAAAAATTAGCGCCAAAGAAGAAACTTACTGGGAATCTTAGTAAGTCTGATCAAAGCAGAGATTCAACAACCAGCCCATATTTTCTCCTTTTATCTTAACAAGGAATTGATGAATCGATGTCCATAGCTGAAACCCAAAACAATCGTTTATCAAGTATTATCAAAACTAGTTTTTGTTATCTTTATTGTTCTTTATGAAGTATGTATCCATAAGGATTCGGTATGAAGTAGATAAGAATAATAGCTCACCCTAAAAATCCTAATTTATTTCTTGGATTCCAAATTATCACTGTGTTTTCCTTCACATGAAATCACAGGGGCAAAAAGACTGAAAGCACAGCATAAGTAAAAAAAGACATTAATTACCCTTTTCTTTTTATATGCAAGACACCATTTTCGCTTGTATTGGCCAGAATTTCCCTTTTGGAGTAGCCTAAAAGGTAAAAAAACAAGGTTAGCATAAGAATTTTGTATGAAGTATATGAGAAAAATCGAGAAAGTTCACCTTGAAAACTCTACTTTTAATCATCACTGCGTTTCCTTTCACATTTCGCTTGTAGTGGCCTGAATTTCTCATTTGGAGTAACATAAAAATACAAAAATAGGTAAGACAAATAGTTGTCTTAACTATTTTTCTACTTATATGCTAGTCCAAAAATAGCTTCTCGAATACTACCACCTATGACCAACAAAGAGATTACTAGTAGTAAGACACCAAGAAAAGAAAGAGAAATGAGAAGAGTGTTGGAATAGATTCGTTTTCTATACAAGAAAAAGGAATCTCAAGTGAAAAGAAAAATCAAAGAAAAGGGAAAAACAAGCAAAAGGAAAATCAAGCAAGAAAGGAAATCAAGCTAAAAGGAAATCATGAAGATGGAAAGTTTCATACTAAAAAGAAGTAATTTACTATTATTGTTTAGAGTCCTAACCCTATAAATAGAGGTCTAGGCTTAAGGTTTAATGTATAAAAAAAAAAAAATCACAAAGGTCACGAAGATTATCACAAAGAAAAAGAGAGAAAGAATTAATAAAAAGAGAGGTTTAAGAAAAATATTTTTTCATAGAGTGATTTCCAACATGGTATCAGAGACAGGTTGTGCGTGTTTTTAAGTTTCGTGCGAAATTTTTCTCTTCAGGAAATACTCTGAAAAAAAAAAAAACGAGTTCGTGCATCATAATCATTCTGTGACAAATCCGGGTTCGTGAAAAGCTGAAGGATGGGGAAAACAACAATAACATTTCCAGTATTTGATGGGAAAAACTATGAGCTTTGGGCTACAAGAATAAAAACTACTTTGAGAATTCAAGGGCTTTGGGAGACTGTGGAAAAAGGACTTTCTCCCAAACCAAAACCAAAAGAAAAAGATGATTCACTAGAAGAATGGAAAGAAGAAGAGAAGGAAGATTTGGAAGCTTTACAATTGTTGCAGATGGCTGTGACAGATTTGGTTCTAATGAAAGTAGTTTCTGCAACTACATTTAAGGAATTTTGGCAAAGACTACAAGAGACCTATCAAGGCAATGATCAAGCAAAGCTTGTAAGGTTGGATTGTTTGAACAAAGAGTTTGAAGATCTGAAGATGAAAGAAGGAGAAACGATTCGATTACACAGATAAAGTTCAAGAGATCGTGAACCAGATGAGTTTACTAGGAGAAGAAAAGACCAACCATCAAGTGATCAGGAAGATACTAAACTCAATGCCAAAGAATTATGCCGGGTTAGCATCTTTAATGCAAGAAACCAAAGATTTGAAGAAGATTACTGTGACAGATCTCGTTGGGTCACTAATCTCACATGAAGCAAAGTACCAACCTGAACCAATCGAAGGAGCTTTTTATGCAAGATTCAAAGGAGAAAAGTTTAGCCAGAGATCAAATCAACATCAAAGAACAGACAAGTGGTGCAATAGATGCAAAAAGGAGAATCACAATGAAGAAGATTGTTACTTCAAGAAAGAAAATTCACCATGGTGTGGAATCTGCAAGAAGAATAACCACAATGAAGATGTTTGTTACTTCAGGAACAAGGGAGGAAAGCCATATGAAAACAAACAAGGTCCAGGAGTATGCTATATGTGTGGTAAGGCTGGACATTATGCAAAATACTGCAAAAGCAAAGGAGAAGCTAATTTTTGCCAAAACCAAGAAAACCAAGAAGAAAAAGAGACAAGGTTTGGGGAATTATCTTTCACTGCAACAGCTTATGACGCAAGTCATGTTTATGAAGAAGGAGAATGGCTAATTGACAGTGGAGCAACAAGCCACATGGCTAGAGATGAAAAATTATTCACAAGATTAGATAAGACATACAAAGTTCCGATCAAATTTGGATGTGGAGTAATTCTTACAAGTGCAGGAAAAGGAGATATTAGCATGAAGACAACTAATGGAAAAATTACAATCGAGGATGTGTTACTAATTCCAGGACTTGACAGAAACTTGTTGAGTGTGCCACAATTAATGGCTAAAGGCCACAAAGTTCTATTTGATGAAAAGACATGTACAATCATGAATAAAGCTTGGAAGAAGTTAATAGAAGTTCATTATAAGATGGGAGCTACTTGAAGAAAAAGCAAGAGAAGCAAAGGAAGAGAAGACACCACAAGAGACTCAAAATGGAAGTTCAGAGGCAACTTTAAAATTTCCAGTCAAAGAAGTTTGCTACAAAGCAATGGCGATAAAAGAAGAAGATGAAACAATGGAGATAATAGAAGAAGAAACCACAAAGGATGAAGATGAAGATCATTTGATCAAGAGGGAGAAAATGGCAACTATAGCAAACGAATCTAGAGGGAGTGTTGGAATAGATTCGTTTTCTATACAAGAAAAAGGAATCTCAAGTGAAAAGAAAAATCAAAGAAAAGGGAAAAACAAGCAAAAGGAAAATCAAGCAAGAAAGGAAATCAACCTAAAAGGAAATCATGAAGATTGAAAGTTTCATACTAAAAAGAAGTAATTTACTATTATTGTTTAGAGTCCTAACCCTATAAATAGAGGTCTAGGCTTAAGGTTTAATGTATCAAAAAAAAATCACAAAAATCACGAAGATCATCACAAAGAAAAAGAGAGAAAGAATTAATAAAAAGAGAGGTTTAAGAAAAATATTTTTTCATAGAGTGATTTCCAACAAAGAGAAGGGTACTTCACCTGACATACACTCGGCAACAGAATCGCAAAGTTCTTGTCAATAAAGAAAGATATAATTTGTCAAGTTCTTGTGTTTTTTGGATGCTTTTCTATTTCTTGTTGTGCTTATTTTGCTATGTGTTTGCATTTCAAGTGTTAAATTTTGTGTTTTTGTGCAGCTTGTTTGTTATGTCGTGTTTGAGTTTGGTGCATTTAAGTGTGCTTTGATGTTTTTTTTTTTTTTTTTGTGTGATGTGATTTTGTTCTGCTCATTTGTTGTATTTTGTTTGAGTTTTATTGGAATGAACAAGAGGACATATGCTTCAAACAAAAGACATGAAAATATAGAAAGATGTTTACTTTATCTGACCTCCCATATGCTCTTGGCTACATAATCACCTCTGGAAATTGCGTTCTCTGCAAGCTACAAGATATATGCACGAGGTAAGAGATACAAGAAGAAAGAAATATCATTTACCTAGCTCTTTGTAACTAAATCGACACTTGAACGTTTGTTCTTCGTAGAATAAGGATCCACTCTTTAGTATCCAAAACACCAAACACTACTGGCAAATTAATCACAACACAAACGATCAAATGAAACTACAAACTGAATGCAACAAAAAAAAAAAACTTGGTAAAAATCTTACAGAGCAAAAACAAGTATCAAAGTTAGGAAAAGAATCTCACCTCGCATTTGCTCCCGTCGTCTCCAAATCAAGATATGAATTGCGACTTGATTGCTGCATCACATGACCACCACATGTTGATTATGTTAGATCTCCGTGTGTATTTTTTTCATGGATTCTTCTTACTTGAAAATAACAATTGACTATTCACAGAAAAATAGCCACACCCATAAGTCTTATGAATCCATACCATGCAAATACGATGCCTTCCTTCAAATCTAAGCACACAACCAAAACGATCCAATGAAACAATATTGACATACAAATATAGTTTTCTAAACAACATTGAAAAGATCATTCAGAGCCAAGATGAAACTTACTAATCGTTAGTTTGATGTAATCTTTGTAAAACTGTTTCAGAATGCGATTACTATTAATCAAAATCCAGTAAACAAATATGCGATTACCCTAATTGAAAGATCTCGGAACCATCGAGCCATTAAATTCCAGAAGAACACACGAAATCGTTTCGAAACCAAAACCCTAGATTCCCAAATCACCGATCAAAGTAAAATCCCAAATTCAAAACAAAAGGAAATCGAAAGCTTACTGGATTTGGTAGGAGATACTATCGCACGATACGAATCCAAACCATTGATTGAATTCGAATCCATCTTCAGGATATATCTATCATCTTCGACGCAAAATCAAAAACCCTTGGATCATTGAGACCCAACGAAACAGAGCAACATCGAACATGTAATTCAATCGATTTGAAGAAATTTGAAATTTCAATTCTCATTGAGAATGGTGAGAGTAGAGACGTTGGAGGAGCTCTGAAGCAGGCTTTTATGCATTTTCCTTTTGAATTTTTTTTCCAAAATCTAGCATGTCAATTTACTACTTTGACCCTCTCAATTATACGTTAGAAAGGGCGATCTAGGAATTTATGCAATTCATTTACATGCGATACAAGAGTATTAAAGGTTTTGTATAACTGATTTTTTGCTGTGCATAGTAACTGATTTTTTGCTCTGCATAGGTTTAAAGACTTTTTTTTTTGGGCATCTAAATTCATTAATAATGATCGATTTTGGTTACACATGTTGACAAAGGAGACCAACAATATAAGTAACTAATTAGAGCTAACAGACACACCCTGGCTATAAAAAACAAACCAGCACAGTGGTCTCCAAAAAATTTTATTCGAACTACGGCTCACCAAAGAGCAAACACAAGAGAACTTAGGAAATAGAGGTAGAGCGTTTTTCATTGACAAATATCTCCGATAATCAGAGACATTAATTAGTGTTTGGTTGAAAAAAAAAAAAAAAAAAAGACATTGATCAACTTTTG
The DNA here is from genome assembly GCA_963576765.1 of Draba incana. Lineage (NCBI taxonomy): Eukaryota > Viridiplantae > Streptophyta > Magnoliopsida > Brassicales > Brassicaceae > Draba > Draba incana. The sequence continues at coordinate 28,061,202 of OY755217.1, read as the reverse complement.
AAATTAAATAAAAATTTGACCATTTTCTCTTAATTATTCCAGTAATCATTACCAAACTTTGTTTTTCTTCCTTAAATTTTTTTTTGTCGTTTTCTTCCTTAAATTTAGTATCAACATCTTGGCAACAAATCAACAAATATATAAACCTTCGAACAACAAAATAGAGAGAGATATTAAACAGAATATCATTTTTTTTTTAATCTACACATGATTGCAACATAATTTGATTTTTCAACATCTTGATAGGCCAAAAAAATCTTAATAATGCAAAGGTCTATAAAAGACCCGTGATAGGCCAAAAAACCTTGGTGGGGCTTGAGAGGACCACTTTGAGAGTGTTCTCCAAGGGATACAGACTTACATCGACGAGTCAAATCTCTCCACTCTTGTTCTATAATTCGTTGAAAAACTTGGAAATGAAAATCATTACGAACCAGGGAAGCACAAGAGAGAGTGAAGAGTAAAGGAATGAACTTTCTTGGTTCCATGACGGATAATGGTATGTTAACAATGTTTTTCTCTTTAACGGAATCAATTCTGCCTCTAGATTCTAGGTCTTTTCTTCTAGAACCAATTTTCCTAAGATGTGTTACTGGTTTCTTACACGTGGTTTTGTTACTAGTCTTGTTTTGTTCGTGGGTGCGTAAGAAATTGAGGGGAAACAATGGTTTTGGTGTTGTTAGGGAAAGTTTAAAAGAAAAGAGAGATTTTAGGGTTTGTAGCTTAGCTCTGTCTCTGGTTAATCTCGTTTTGATGTCGTTGAGTGGTTTCTATTGGTACGAGAGTGGTTGGTTAGATAATGAGCAGCTAGTTTCTCTGATTGGGTTTCTATTAGCAATGGTTACTTGGGGGGGTTTGTCTATTTGCTTGTATCATTGCAGTGATTATGAGCAAGTAAAGTCTCCGTTTTTAATAAGGCTCTGGTTGGGTTTCTTTCTTGCGGTTTTTTGCTATGCTCTTGTGGTAGACATTGTTATGTACAAGAAGCACAAAAGCGTATCTGTTCACATTCTAGTGTACGATATAGTTGCTTTTTGTGCTGCTTCGTTTCTCGGTTATGTGGCTTTCCTCAAGAAACCTAGAAGAGGCAACAACAATGGAGTTTTGGAAGAACCGTTATTGAACGGTGTTGATTCTAGTATTGGTGGTAGTGATGGAGCTGGCATTCTTAGTCTTTTGACTTTCTCATGGATGAGTCCGTTAATCGGCCTTGGAAATAGGAAAATCGTTGATTTAGAAGATGTACCGCAGCTTGATGATAGCGACAGTGTAGTTGGGTTAGCTCCTAAGTTTAGGACTATGCTTGAATCATCAGATGTTGGCCGCGTGATCACATTCAAGCTTTTGAAAGCGTTGTTCTTTTCGGTTCAGTGGGAGATTCTAGTGACTGCATTCTTTGCTTTCATCTACACGGTGGCATCGTATGTTGGGCCAGCACTCATTGATACATTCGTCCAATATCTTAACGGACATAGACAGTACAACAATCAAGGGTATGTGCTAGTCATTACTTTCTTTGTTGCTAAGCTTGTGGAATGCTTTTCGCAGAGACATTGGTTCTTTAGATTACAAAAGGTTGGTATTAGGATGAGGTCTTCCTTGGTCGCAATGATATATGAAAAGGGTTTGACACTTTCGTGTAATTCAAAGCAAGGACGCACAAGTGCTGAGAGGATTGATCAATTTTGTTGGTTTATGCATGATCCATGGCTGGTTTTGCTTCAAGTCGGTCTAGCTTTGTGGATCTTGTATAGAAATCTTGGATTAGCAGCGATTGCGGCTTTCATTTCTACCATTCTAGTAGTACTTGTGAACGTTCCATTCGGGAAAATGCAAGAAAGGTTTCAGGAGAAGTTAATGGAAGCGAAAGACAAACGGATGAAATCAACTTGTGAGATTTTAAGAAACATGAGGATTCTCAAACTTCAAGGGTGGGAAATGAAGTTTCTGTCTAAGATTTTTGATCTTAGGAACTCGGAAGAAAGATGGCTGAAGAAGTATGTGTATAACTCAGCTGTTATAAGCTTTGTTTTCTGGGGGGCTCCTATTTTGGTTTCAGTCTCCACTTTTGGTGCTTTTATACTTCTTGGGATACCTCTTGAATCAGGGAAGATACTCTCCGTGCTTGCAATCTTCCCGACACTATCTCCTTTCTTGTGCAAACAAAAGTTTCTCTTTATAGAATTGCGTCATATCTTTGTCTAGACGATTTACGGTCAGATGTTGTTGAGAGATTACCAAAGGGAAGTTCAGACATAGCCGTGGAAGTGACCAACAGTAGTTTATCTTGGGATGTCTCATCCGTTAGCCCAACTTTAAAAGACATCGATTTCAAGGTCTTTAATGGAATGAAGGTTGCAGTTTGTGGTACTGTTGGCTCAGGGAAATCAAGCTTACTTTCAGCTATACTAGGAGAAGTACCGAAGATATCTGGAAGTCTTAAGATTTGTGGGACAAAAGCGTATGTTGCACAATCTCCTTGGATTCAGAGTGGTAAAACTGAAGACAACATCTTGTTTGGTAAGCCTATGGAAAGAGAACGGTATGAGAAGGTGCTTGAAGCATGTTGTTTGAGTAAGGATCTAGAGATACTTTCATTTGGTGATCAGACTGTTATAGGAGAACGCGGCATCAATTTGAGTGGTGGACAAAAGCAAAGGATACAGATTGCACGCGCTCTTTACCAAGACGCGGATATTTATCTGTTTGATGATCCTTTTAGTGCTGTGGATGCTCACACAGGGTCACATCTCTTTAAGGTACAATTTTCTCTCTTATAATTTCTCAGTTAGGTATCAAATTGATTTTGATTCTCATACTTGTGTTCAGGAAGTTTTGCTGGGGCTTCTGAGTTCTAAATCGGTTATATATGTAACTCATCAAGTTGAGTTCTTACCTGCTGCTGATCTTATACTGGTATGTGAATACTTTACTTTCTTTTTATGTTTTCAGTTTTGTTGTTACTGAGGTTATGCATCAGGTTATGAAAGATGGAAGGATCACCCAAGCTGGAAAATACAATGATATCCTCAACTCTGGGACAGATTTCATGGAGCTTATAGCCGTGCATCAGGCGGCTCTGGCAGTAGTTGGTTCTGTTGATTCTAATTCTGTTTCTGAGAAAGAAAATGGTGTTGTGAGAGATGATATTGGGTTTGACGGGAAACAAGAAAGTCAAGATTCGAAATCAGACTGTGGGGAGCCCAAAAGACAACTTGTGGAAGAGGAAGAGAGGGAGAAAGGTAGCGTCGCTTTGGCTGTATACTGGAAATATATGACTCTAGCGTATGGAGGAGCTCTTGTGCCTTTGATATTGTTGGCACAAGTTCTATATCAGCTTCTTCAGATTGGAAGCAACTACTGGATGGCTTGGGCTACTCCTATTTCTAAAGATGTGCAAGCACCTGTGAACATGTCCACGTTAATGATTGTTTATGTTGCTTTGGCCGTTGGAAGTTCCCTCTGCATTCTTCTCAGAGCCACGCTTCTTGTCACGGCTGGTTACAAGACTGCTACTCAACTGTTTCATAAAATGCACCATTGCATTTTCCGCTCTCCCATGTCTTTCTTTGATTCCACCCCAAGTGGAAGAATCATCAACAGAGTACGTCGCTGGCCACAATTTGAGGATTTTCATTTTTTTTTATCTAACTGTTTTTTGTATAGGCTTCTACAGACCAATCTGCAGTGGATTTGGAGATATCGTATGAGTTTGGATCAGTTGCTATCAGTGTCATTCAGCTTATTGGAATCATTGGAGTTATGTCTCAGGTTTCTTGGCTTGTCTTTCTTGTCTTCATCCCTGTGGTTGCTGCTTCCATATGGTATCAGGTACTTTCCGATAATCAAACCTTATAATCTAGTCGTTCGTATGAGTTGATTCTGTCAAGATCCTATCTATCTATCTTGCTTCTATCAAGATCCTGCACTTGTTTCATTTTGAAAATTTTACTAGGTCCGATATGCTCCACATATGCCACTTGTGTTGCGAGGAATAACATGCACATTCAAAGGAGGTTTAAGAACAGGAATTGTTGGAAGGACAGGAAGAGGGAAATCGACTTTGATACAAACACTTTTCCGCATTGTAGAACCTTCCGCTGGAGAAATCAGGATAGATGGAGTGAATATTTTGACCATTGGGTTGCATGAATTAAGACTAAGTATTATACCCCAAGATCCAACCATGTTCGAAGGAACTGTGAGAAGTAACTTAGACCCTCTCTAAGAGTACACAGATGATCAAATTTGGGAGGTGAGTAGGTTTAAATCTCTGTAAAAAGAAATGTTCAGTCTTGACTAATGATGATTCTTGTGTGTCTAGGCTCTTGACAAGTGCCAACTAGGAGACGAGGTGAGGAAAAAGGAACAAAAGTTAGACTCGAGTGTGAGCGAGAATGGAGAGAATTGGAGTATGAGTCAGAGGCAACTCGTGTGTCTCGGGAGAGTTCTTCTCAAGAGAAGTAAAATCTTGGTGCTTGATGAAGCCACTGCTTCAGTTGACACTGCAACTGACAATCTAATTCAGAAAACGTTAAGACAACACTTCTCGGATTGTACAGTAATAACCATTGCACACAGGATATCTTCGGTTATTGACAGTGACATGGTTCTGCTTCTAAGCAATGGTTTGTCTGAAAAAAACTATAATGAAGATGTCAACCATCTCTTGTGTAAATGAATTGAAAAATTAAGTGTTTTGTTTTGTTCTATGTGCAGGGATCATTGAGGAATATGATACACCAGTGAGATTGCTTGAAGACAAGTCATCGTCTTTTGCTAAACTCGTTGCTGAATACACTGCAAGATCAAGTTCCAGTTTTGATTAAACCTCTATTTTCTTATCGATGATGATGAAAACAAAAAAAAAAAACCTTAGGAAGCATTAGTTTCTGAGTCGGAATTTGATTCAGCTGACCTATGATTCACAAGAAAGAAACACTTATCGTAGTTTTTGTTAAAAGCTTTTCTTCTTACTTGTTATTTTTATCTTTGTAATGTTTTAATCCAAATAACTGATGATTCTGCATCATCCTTCAAATTAATTAATGCAATAAAAGATGTTTATTCTTCTGATTTGATGTACCGAAGCAGCTTCTTTTGAAGAGAAGAGTGTACAAACATTGTTATACTATAACTAATAGGGACTAATTGCGGCCTCTTAAGCTAGCCACATCAACATGTCGAACGAGAGTCTTCTTCCTCATGGAGTTGACGTTAGCATTTGTGATAAACTGATGCGTGTGCAATTTCTACTTTAGCGTTTATGTGTGATTACCACTAACAATCACAATTTGCTTCCCTGCAAATTTTTGTTTACTTTGTAAATGAAAATTATCATTTTGGAAAATTTATGCCCATTTGTCAATGTAGACCGAGAAAGCCTTCTTTGTGGAGTATATACCCCAGAAGTATTTCGTTGACTTTACTTTACAATTAAAATAGGGAAAACTTAGAACTAAACTTTCATAAATTAAATTAAAATAAGTTTAGGTAATAATAGGGGGAGTATCATGCTCAATAATTTTTGCATCACCAGTTTTAAGATTTTAAAGTATTTAATGTTTACACTAGCGTTCAAAGTTCTCTCACGTTTTGACCTCATCCCATGAGCTTTTTCTCTTTTTTTTTTTATTATAATGGAATCTTTCATTTTCAATTTACATTGTGACTACTTAACAGATTCTAACAAGTTTTTTTTATTGGGTGATTTAGAAAATGGCAGAATTTGTCAATTTGAATGAGTTTTTCAATACTAGTCTTTTTTAAGGCAATTTTTAGCAGTTATAAGTTCTTAAAAAGTTTGTAAACTTGCATGTAGGCCTAGGCACGGATCGGATATCCGGAAAAAATACAGAATTTGTGATTCGATTTATCTTTCGCGGATATTGAATTTTTCGATTTGCTTTGCTTCAGAAAAATTCGGATATTTGGAGTTACGGATATTGTAGGAGTCGTAACTCGCACAATTGAATTTGTAAGGGTTGTAGGAGAGGTGTGAGACTTCTGAGTGAATCACAATGCAGAAAAATGTAGAGACTGTTGTTATAGCTGTTAAGTGAGCTTTATTATCGATGTTGTTGTCTGAAAAGTTCTGAACCCCCTCTTCTAGGTGAATACAATGAGCTATATATAGCTTTTCTAATCTAGGTTTAAGTACTAGAATTGGGTCTGACCCATTAAGCAAATAAAATAGTTTTAGGCCCATAATATCATTAAACTCATTTTAAATATGGATCTAATTCTATTATGGGTCTAGTTACATATTGGGCCCTTGTAAGCCTGTTTATGATTTCTTCTGGACTTGGCAAAATTCTTCTTGTCGTTGCATCGATCTCGCAGGGGTGGAATCCGACCCCTACAGTTAGCCCCCCCCCCAGCTTGGCAGTATCTGGCATGATAGTGTCAAGGTAGAAAAAGTCGCAAGTGAGGTCGATGCTTCAAGAAGATACGTTGCAGACGTTGCCATTGTTTTCCACAATATGTTTTGATGAGATGAAATCATAAAGCTTTGCTCCGCTGAATTGTAAATGTTGTCGAGTTCGACGTGTTTTCTGTAAACGCTTAGCTCGGCAGAGAGTCCTTGTAGACTCGTGTTTTGGAACAGTTCTCATTGGAGTTATAGTTATCGCCGCCGCGTTCCCATGTTTCTGTGAATGTTCAACTTGGCGGATATGATTCGACTCGTTGTCGTTTACTTTCTTCGAAAGGTTTTTATTTTTTCGAGCTCCCATGTTTCAGTCAATGTTCAGCTCGGTCAATAGAGATTTTGTCATTGTCGGCGAGCTCCCATGTTTGAGTTAATGTTCAGCTCACCAATAGAGATTATCGTAGAAGTCGCCGAGCTCCCATGTTTCAGTTAATGTTCAGCTCGGCGATGGAGATTATTGTTGACGTCGCCGAGCTCCCATGTTTTAGTTAATGTTCTGCTCGGTGGACGGGTCTCCGATACCTTCATCTCGGTCTGGAATGATACCGTCTCCTAAGATGACGAAGATGTACTTTTTAGCGAGGTTGTGCTGATGTGTTTTGATACATTGTCGAGATTCAAAAATCAGCGAACTCCCATTCAGATGAGATTTGACTTGCTTCGTTGCCGAGGTAGAATACATAAGTTGTTTTTGTCGTTACATCAATCTCATAGGGGTTAAATCCAACATTTACAGTTAGTTAGCCCCCCAGCTTGGTAGTATTGAGTTAGATGATGCCAAGGTATAAGTTGTTGAAGTTTGAGATTGATGTGATGGACTCTGAAGCAGTCAGGCGTTGACGTCTTGTCATCGAAGTCAGGAAGTTTCAGATATTCCATGTCGAGTTGATTCTACCGTGTTTTCCTGGACTTGCTTGCGTTGTTAGAGATGAGGTTAATAGACTGAAAAGACTATTGAGCTATTTAACTGGAATTTAAAGCCCGTTATGAGAGTTTCTGGAAATTTTCCTGAAAAATCCTAAGGATTGTAGGAAATCCTTCTGGTATAAATAGGCCTCCTAGGCAGTCTATTTTTTTACCGAGTTGCTTTTTCTGCAGTGAAAAAAAAATAAAAATTTCAGAATCCCTTTTTCCTAATTTTTTTTTTTTTTTTTTTTTTTGTCCCTTAGCGGAAATTAGAGTTTCTGATTTTTTTTTTGTCTTTTTGTGCCTCTTCTTCTCCGGTCGAACTGTGCCGCCACCGGACCTTCGCCGGAATCGCCGTTGGAAGGAGATCCGACGATTAAGTCTTCGCAGCCGCCGCTAGAGCTTGGAAACGTCGCCGGAGGAGAGTCTTCGCAGGAGCTTCACCGCCGAGATCTGCCACCGCGTTCGAGCTGGATCTGGGCTGCCGTCGGTCTGCGCCCAGTCATCGGTCTGCTGCATCGTCGGGAGGCTCATCGGTGGAGGTCTTTGCGGCGGAGAGGAGCTTTGACGGAGCTTCTTCTTCGAACTGCTCGACGGAGCTTTGACAAAAGTGGCTTCTGTTTCGACCGAGGAGGAGCTCGACGATGGAGTCGGTGCTTGGAGCTTGGAGCGTGGACGTGGGACGATGGTGCAGCTTCGGATCTGTAAGGCGGAGATTGTCGTAGGAGCTTCGGGTTCGTCGTGGTGACTGGTTCGGATCTGCCGTGGTGAGGCTCCGGCGTGATGAAGGAGACTCGCGGTGGTGGAGCTCCGGCGTGGTGAAGGAGACTCGCGGAGGTGGCGACGGCGTCGGAAGCTCCGACGAGTGAGATCGAGGTCTCCAGTTCGGTCAACAATCAATCCGGTTCAGTCAACACCCGGTTCGGTCAACAGTTGGTCAATGCGGGTCAACAGGTCAAACCAAGTTAACAGAAGTCAAAATTCCGGTTCAGTCAACATTATGGTTCGGTTTACATCCTTGTTCAATCAACATGCTGGTTTGGTCAACAAGTCAATGCAATCTTTGGTCAACAAAAGTCAACAGATCGGCACAGTCAATTTGCGGATTCGCGGCTCGATCACAAACGTAATTTTCTTCTGTTTTGTTGTTGTTCTTGTTTTTTTTGTTTTTACAGTTCTAAGCCGCGCTGACGAGTTTTTACAAAGAGAAGTATCACATCACCACCCCGTGAAGATCGAAATCCAGCCGTCGATCCTCACGCATCTTTCTAGCACCGTCTGAAGATCGAAATCCAACCGTCGATCTTCACGCGTCTTCGTCTTTATTGATGGAGGAGGAACATCACCGGATTTGTGTCATTTTTACTTGGGAGAAGAGCAACGATTTGTTTGTGAGAGAAGCGACGATGTGTATGAGAGAGGACCGGCATTTTGCTTGGGAGAAGAGGAACGATCCGTTTGCGAGAGGAGCGATGATCCATTTGCCAGAGGAAGCGATGATCTGCTTTTGAGAAGAGTGACGATCTGTTTGAGGGAGTAGTGTTCCTGCTTTGTGTTAGTGCTGCTTCATCCGAGCAGGTGATGTTGACGTTATATTGCTGATCACTGCTAGTTCTGTGGAGTTGCGTTCTTAGTCGTTGTCAGTGCGATTTACGTTGCGCTGTTGATGCGATCCACATTGCGCTGCTGTTGCGATCCACATTGCGTTGCTGGTTATCGTTGCTATTGTCGATGTTGCGCTCCTAGTCGCCCCTGGTGTAATCCACGTTGCGATGTTGCTCACATTTGTGCTATC